>JBAMCM010000428.1:3950000-4640000 GCA_037075145.1 Scaptodrosophila latifasciaeformis
ATTTTTAGTTAAGACAAACGGAAAAAATAGATATTTATTTTTATATTTTTTTTTTTAACATTTTTAACATTAACACATAAAAGAAATAAACGAAGAGTTGATTCGTCAATGAAAAGAAAATTTAATAAAAAAAATAGTAGTAATTTTTTTTTTTTTTTGGCAGCAAAAGTAGTGGTAAAAGTAGTAGTAGTAGTAGTAGTAGTAGAGTAGAGTACAAAATAGTAGTAGAATTTTTTTTATTTCGTGAGAACCCAGACACAAAAAGAGTAAGGTCAACAAAGAAAGAAAAGGTCAAAAAGAAAGAAAAAGAAAGACAAAATTATTAATTTTTTTTTAATTAGATTTTTTTGTTAAGAATTTTTTGTTTTTTGAAAGTGTGTGGAATATTTTTTTTTCACTACTTTTTTTTTTTTTTTTTTTTTGAAATGAGAGAGTCTAGCTTGTGGGGTGGGGGGAGGAGGAGAGAGGTGGGCATGATCTACCTAAACAACTTTTCGAACTTTTTTTCAAATATACCTAAAAATATTTTCTAATACAATAAAAAAAAAGAGCGAGACAGAGAATGTGTGTAAGTCTGCTTCTCCTTTTTTTAATACAAAAAAAATATATTAAATTAAATATTAATATAAAAGAAAGAGACAGAAAATTATGTCTTAGTTGAGTTAAAAAATAGAGCGAGACAGAGAATGTGTGTAAGTCTGCTTCTTCTTTTTTTTAATAACAAAAAAAAAATTTTTTTTTTATAAAATTTTAATATATTTTTTTTTTTCATATATATTTTTCTTCAATTTTTTTTTATTAATTTTTTTTTTAATAAAAAAAAGAGCGAGACAGAGAATGTGTGCAAGTCTGCTTCTTCTTTTTTTTAATAAATTAAAAAAATTTTTTGTTAAATTTATTTTTTTTTGTTAAATTTTTTTTTTATAAAAAAAGAAAGAGACAGAATTTTCTGTCTTAGAGCGAGACAGAGAATGTGTATAAGTCTGCTTCTTAGTTATTTTAATAATTAAAAAAAAAAACTGTCTATGTGAAATGTTTTTTTTTCATAAAATTTTTTTCAAAAAAAAAAAAATTAAAGATAAAAAAAAATAAATAAATATATTTATATATATATATATAATAACAAGATATAAATATATATACGTATATAGTCAATATGAATATGCACACTTCATTGAAAATGTAGAACAAAAATAATTACGAAAAAGCTGGTCAACAACGTCAATGTTAATTTACATCATTTTCTTTTTTTTATAAATATTTTTATGTATTTTTTTTTTTTATTTTTCATTTTTTTTTTTTAATATAAGAGTATTATATATAGATTGGTAGGCACATCATATACATATATATATGCATAGAGTATATATATTTATATATATATATATATTATTTATAAAATTGAAAGAGATAGAGAGAGAGAGAGAGAGTAGAAGACAGAGAAAGACTTACAAACGAGCAAATTTTGTTTGAAATTAAAAAAAAAAAAAAAAAAAATAAAATAAAAATTAATTTCATCACATTTAGACTAATTTTTTTTTCTTCTCATGAAAAAAAAAGAAATTTATATATATATTTTTTTAATATATACAAGGCTTTTGTTCTGACTGTACCTACAAAATGAATCGAAACTAGCTTTTTGATTTATTCCAAAGGAAAAAGAGAAAGCATGTTTTGTATTTTTTTTAATTCTTAAAATGAGTTTTCAGGGTTTTTCAAATTGATATTGTTTTTTTTTTTGAGAAGTGGACAAGTGGATATATGGTGGATATATATAGTGTCCAGCACATGAGTGAGTAAAATGAGTTCCCTTCAATTTTTTTTTTTTGGCGAATCTGTTTCTGTTTTTTTTGTATGAAGAATTCAAGTTTAGCTGCATGTTTATACTTTTACTTTAGGTCAACAAAATTTTTTCATAAACTAAAAAATTAGAAATTGTTTTTTTTTTCAATTTTTTTTAACAATCGGAAAAATATAGTTTGGATTATAAAAAGATTTATTTATAGAGAGAGAGAAAAGGTTTTTTTTTTTTTATTAGCAAGAAAAAATAAAATAAGACATATAGAGAAGTCGTAGAAGAAGAAGAAGAGTGGAAAATAAAAACAATAACCAACTAAATGCAAACTAAAATCAAGAAAAGTCAAATCTTTTCCTTTGTTGTTTTTTTTTTTTTTTTGAAGTTAAAGAAAGCCACAGACGTATCGAGACGACTGTTGGATACTCTTTACCCAGGGATTTTATACTTCCTATTATCTCAGCTATCCCAATTGAGAGAAGGAATTCAGTAGATGAGTCCCAGTTGAGGTCCCTTATTTCCGAAATCTTCAAGATTTTATTTTGATAAGACTAACGATATTTATGCATATGGAAATACCAGATCGGATAATGAACAGAGGAGCTAACTCTCCTATAGTGTCTTCAGACAGCTTACAGAGCGGACAATGTACAGAGGAGAATAACTCTTCCACTGAGTCTTCAGACAGCTTATAGAGCGGACAATGAACAGAGGAGACAACCCTATCACAAGCTAATGAGCTAGCTTGAATAGACCGCTAGGTGGCGCACCCAAGTTTCTTGAAGCTTTCTAAATGAGTACATCAGACCAGGTTTGCCTGATCAGACCAGTTTGCTTGTCTTTCTATTCCAGTTTCCATTCTAGTTTTGTCTTGAGAAATTCTTAGTTTCTCAGCTCTTCTTATGCTTTAAAGCTTTTAAAAAGTCTTCGGAAATATTTAGTTTAATTTATGCTTAACTGTTTCTTAGACTCTCTAAAGATTCTGTAAGGTTCTAAAAGATTCTGAGAGATATATACAGACTCTCAGGCTAGACGAGGTGAGTGGCTAGTCGGAGGACCCTTGGCGCTCTCTGATCCTGATTTCTAGTACAGTACACCCCCTTCAAGCTAGAAGGGGCTACTCTCATCTGTCTGGTATCTGCTTAAGACAGGAACCTAAACTTCAGATCTTGAAGTCCGTACAGTCTCTTAAAAGAATTGTCAAGCTTAATAAAGAATGAACCATCAGGTTTTAGATAATCTTTCCCTTGAAGCAGAAGATCTGACCTGAGAGGTTGTTGAAAGGATTCCCTTTTTTCCCAGAGACCCAAGAATTCTCCGAAGATCTTGTCTTCTTCTGAATATTATTCTTGGGTTCCTCGGACCCAGATTGGGTATACCCAGGTCAAGAGTATCAAAGTGCAAATCATAAGAATCAATTAAGAATTAAATAAAATCTTGATGACTTAATTAGTATTATTTTTTTTTTTTTTGTATATTCTACTCCATATAAAATGATATATGTATATGTTTGTGTATGTGTGTTTGGGTGTGTGTGAAGATGTTTTTACCACTACTTAAAGATAATTGATTTAATTGGTTAGTATCGATTGATGAGACTTTTGAACACACCTTCAGCTCGGTGAAATGTTTCAAAAAGTGTGTGAAAAAAAAGAGTATTTTGTTTTTGTTATTTTTGTAATTTTTTTTTTTTTTTTTTTTTTTTTTAGGGTCAAGTACATACCTCCTTCAGCATTGGCATCGTCTTGTGTGTAGCAAAGCATAAAAGCTAGAAAAATTAAGAGAAAAAAAAGAGAAAACAAAAAAAAAATCGGAAAAGATATACGATTTTGGTCAGTTTGTTTGAAAACGGAAATAAGTCAAGTGAATAGTGAAAGTATTTTTTTTTTATATAGTTCAAAGAGAGAGTATAGAGAGAGTAGTATAGTTGAGTGAGAGAAAGAGAGAGAGAGATATAGTGTGTGTAAGTTTTTTTCGTTTGGTCGAAGGAGGGGGAAAAAGTTATGTTTCCCCCAAAAGGGGGAAAATGATAAAGCCAAGCAAATGTTTTGATATAGTTTTTTTCTGTTTGAACTCTTTGAATGTGTCAGTGGTCAATCTGTTAGGGGTAGCTCTCTACTTTTTAAGGTTAGGGTTTTTTTTTGCCCAGTTTTGTGTGTTTTGTTTAAGATGAATCAAATTACTTAATTCCTAGCCACATTTAGTTTATTAATATTTTTTTTAATTTGATATGAATGATTTACACTTAGAGCGAGTTAGACAGACAAAGAAAGAGAGAGAAGGAGAGAGTGTTATATATATATATTTAGACAATTAATGTTTATCGATATCTACAAAAAAAAAAAAAAAATTAAGTAAACTTATTACCCATTTAGATGAAAACAGACAGAGAGAGAGACACACAAAGAGAGAGAGAGAGAGAGGAATATACATAAAGCCAGGTTTAATGGGGGCGGGTGGGCCTCTCCCGACACCAAGGCATACATACATACATACAAAATAGTTAAAACCTAAACCCTTCCCTTCCTTACTTCCACTTTTTTTTTTTCTATATAATCAGATATAGATATATATGTAGATATATCTTTTTTAGACTTACGCTGCTGTTCATTTGTTTGATTGTTGTTAACATTGTTAACATCGATTTCGCTGTGGCTGTTTATGATTCCATTGGCTATTTTTTTTATATAAATCACGCACACAGAGACATACACAGACAATCAAATTAATAATTATAAAAACATAATTAACAAAAAAAAAAAAATTATGAAGAAGAAGAAGCATGATGTGTTTGGTTTAAAAAAAATGTTTCGAGTTTTGTTTTGACGGGGAGAGAAGACATCACGGGGAGACGGCACAGTGTGTTTGTTGTTGTTGTTGTGAATCATGAAAAAGGACAAAGGAAAAGAGAATAAAATAAACAAATTAATTAACAAATTAAAACAAACAAATTTTTTAATAAAAACTTCAAAATCAACAGCAAAACTTGTGTGGCTTTTTTTTTTTTTTTTGGTCAAAGCGGAGCAAAATATTTAAGAGATTTTACCCATTGAAGAAGAAGAAGAAGAAAAACAAAATGTTTTTTTTTTTTTTTAATTTCAATATTTTTTTTTTTTTAGAATTTTCTTTTTTTTCGTTTTTAACAAATAACAAAACAGCCGCTTTTACATTTAAAATAAATTATTAATTTTTCTTTTCTTTTTTTTATAATAAAAAAATAAAATTAAAAACAAATAATTTGAACCAGTGACACGCACACACTGACAGCACGAGAGAGTGACAGAGACAGAGAGAGAGATAGATTGACACACTGAGAGAGCGAGCGAGAGAGACAGGGCGACAGACAGTGAGAGAGCGAAAGAGAGAAACGAACGAACGAACCAACAAGCGAAACGAATCGCAAAAAAAAAAAAACACAATGTATTCTTTGCCAGTCCAAAAAACACAAAAAAAAAAAAAAATAATATTTTCCTTTTTTTGATTTGATAAAAAAAAAATATTTTCTTTTTTTTTTTTGAATAAATAAAAAAAAAATTATCTTGTTTGATTAGGCAAAGAGAAGAATGTTTTTTTTCTAGTTGTTGCTTTTTTTCTTTTTTTGTTGCAGACGCTTTCTAGTTGTTGCTGTTGTTGTTGTTGTAGAGAATACAAAATAGCTGTTCTTGTTGTTGTTGTTGCAGTTGCAGTAGTTGTTGCATTTAGCTGCTAGTCTGTTGCCCTCGGGCTACTTACGCTCTTGATCGCTTCCATCTTCGTTCTTCTCGTCGCGACTCTTCATAAACGGAAATTTACGTGAAAATGTAAAATTCTTCTTCTTGCGGTCTAACGTCGATTGCTGTAAGAAAATATAAAAAAAAAAATATTAAATATTTACCGAATATTGTATACTCTTTTTGAGGATTTTTTTTCGGATAAATTTTTTCTCAACAATTTCCCACTGAGTTTGATTAATAAATCTCATTAGCGATTTGGGTCTGTAAGAAATCTTCAACTTATAGTAGTACGATCTAGATGAAATTTGGTACATAATTTAATCGCTTTATAAGTAATCTAAATTTCAAATTTAGTTAAGATCGTTCAATAAATTCGGGAGATATTTCTAAAATCGATTTGAACCTATTAAGCAATTCGATATAATTCGGCATTCAGTTTGTCTCTTTATAAATATTTAAACAGAACCCGTCAATCAATTTCACAGATATTCCTGGGATCTTTCAGATATATAGCTATATGATTTAGCTCTTAAAACTGAATTAAATTTGGTGCACAAGTTTGTCTCTTATAAAAATTTAAATCAATTGGGATTGGTCACTAAAAATTCCCAGTTTGGCCGATTTGGTTCTGCTAAACAGCTGAATGATATATTAGTTCGATCTAGATGAAAGTTATTACAGAAATTAATTTCTTAATAAATATTTGAAATTTGAAAGGAGTTCGGTTAATCAATTTCAGAGCTATTCCTAAAACGTATTTGTATTCGTTGGGCAGACAATTTCGGAGATATTCCTTCTAGTAAAATTCGGTATACAACTGACTCTCTATATCTTATTTAAATAGAATCAGTCAATAAATTTTTTAAATATATCCTAAATCGATATTGGGTCTGTTAGCCATATGATATCACATTTCCAATCTAGGTGATAATTGGTATAAAAATATTTCTTTTTTTAAGTATTTCAAATATCCAATTGGTGAATTAATGTCGGAGATCTATCACCTTATATAATATAATAGTCCGATCGGAATGAAGCACAGTGCATATATCTCTCTATATAAATAGCTTAAATATTACATTTTTTCTGGGATCAATAAATCGTTCCATTATAACTGAAGATATCTCTAAGATTGAATAGGTTTTAGTAGGATATAGTTATTTAATTCAGATCAATTCTATTTAGCATTAAAATTTCTCGTATAAAATTCGATTGAGCTTGGGCTTTACCTAAAGCAGATATGCCTAGGACCGACTTGCATTTTTGAGATAGAGCGAGGAACTAATTAAATTTGTTTGGGATCGATAAATCGGTTCATAGACTCTGAAGATTTCTCTAAGATTGAATAGGTTATGGCTCTTTAATTCAGATCAAATAAATCAGGTATGTCTAGGAGCGACTTGGATCTGTGATACAGAAGGACGAACTAGTTGGTAGACAAACAGACAGACAGCTTGACTCTTTCGAATAATCTGGCTAATTGAAAGCCTTTTCTTTATCCTTTGACTGAAACCACCCTAGAAAACAAAGTCCAACCGGTTGGCAAGTTGAATGACCCCATTAAAGGTCTTCTTTTCTTATAGGTCAGACAGTCGGTCACTCACCTTATCTAGATTATTATTCGCCGCAGCATGCCCCTGGAACTTGACACTACGATCTCGCGCACGCATTTTGCGTTCCCAGCGTCGCTTTGATGGCACAATACCAATTTGTTCTTCCTCGTTGTCGCCAAGGACGCGACGTGCCTGCCACCACTCATCGTCGGAGGCATTGGTCACATGCAAGATATCGCCATGCTTGAATGGTAGGCCACGTGAGGGTAAACCATCATCACGATTTGGATCGTAATCGAATAGAGCACGAACATATAGCGATCTCTTCTGTGTGGTGCGTAGCAGAGTGCCCGAGCCGCCGGCACTCAGGGCTGCCTGTTGCTTCAGCTCTTGTATGCGCGCCTCGAAACGATTGTATTCCTCGGGCCGATATTGTGCTACCAAAGTGACCACACCGCCAGATGTCTACAAGAATACAGAAAGAAATTTGAATTAATTTCTTTTGAAAGCTTAAAAGGATCCAAATCCGACTTACCTTGAGCGCCTGGGCGGCCTCTTCGTGGGTGGCATGCGTGAGGTTGACATTGTTGACACTAAGCAATTGATCGCCGCGTTTTAGTTCCGAACCCAAATCGGCCGGTCCACCGGCCAGTATGAATGACACATAGATTCCCTGACCATCCTCGCCGCCCACAATATTAAAGCCCAGGCCCTGCGGCCCCTTCTGTATGGTAATTGTGCGTGGTTCTCTGCGAAAAACAAGAATCAAATTCAAAATTTATTAAATCACAAATCCATCCATACTCTCTACTCTACTTCAGTCTGATAAAATTTAATTGCTGGACTGCCCCCTGAATCGGGGCCTTGCGCTTACGCCTGGCGGCTGCCAGGCCATAGATCGCCAGCAATGTCCAGTGCCCCCGGAACATGATCGAACTGACCCAGCCCTAAACTAATTTATCTCAACCCAAAATCCAATTCAACCAAGCCAAACCGAAACGTGTAAGAATCTAAATACTCAGAGTTCCGTAATTGTTTGGATTCCGCTTATCTCGAGTTTAGCACGCCGCTGCTGCTGCTGGCCGGCAGCAATGCGAAAACTAACAAGCCCAAAGCGCTTGCCCAAGCTAAAACAATTTAGCTTTTATTTTTAGAAAACTTTCCGACTATCTCTTCTCTATTGTATCGCTCTTCATTTGCATAGAATGCGATAAGATATGCTAAGTCAGCAGCAGCGCAGTCACCAGCCTCACCGCCGGCCCAAGCAGAGCCCACGCTGTCTCCCAAATATCTCGGACTTATCTCTTTTTGCTGGGGGAAGGCAGTTACCTAACCCTGATCTTCTGGCTTTTGAGTAAGAAGAAGAAGAAGAAAGACTGACTGACTCAACTGAAAAGAACCAGGAAGGGTTTTTTTTCGGTTTTGTGTGGAACATTTTGAGTGAGGAATTTGGTTTCTATAATTTTTTAGACAAGTCCTCAAAATATTTTTGCTGAATATTATATATCTTTTTTTTAATCTTTTCTTTAGGTCCTTACTAATCGGCAAATTCTATATTTTTTTTTTATCTTATTTATTTTTCAATTTTCTTTCAATTTGTCAATTTTTTTTTTTTTTTTTGAACTTTTTCAAGTCACCCCAAAATTATAAAAAAAAAAAAATACTAACCTGGTTATGTCCTCTGTGCTAACTGCACGCGGTGTGCCCGGTGGCACGGCTGCCAAGACATTTGTAGACGCATATCTCGAACCGGGTTCTAAGGGGCCGTGAAATTTTTCATATTTGTTTTTTTTGTTTTTTTTGTTTTTTTTTTTTTGAAAAACAATCACAAAGTGTAACGGCAAAGGATACACACAGAAAGTTACACACGAAGTCGAGCAATTTATCAGATATATATAAAAAATATATATTTTTTTTTGGTTTTGGACATGAAAGAAAGAGTTTTTTTTTTTTTTGATAATTAATGTAAAAATGGATGGGGAGTATATAAAAAAAATATATGAAAGAATAGAGAGATTTTTTTTTGTTAGAGAGACAGAGAGAAGAGAGAGAGAGAGAAAAAAAAGAGAGAAAGAGTAGATAGCGATTGTGAGATTAAGTTTAGAATTTTTGAAAGAACCACAAAGTGGCTTTCCTTTCTCAACAAAGTAGAGAAAAAAATAAGAAAATTCACAGAAAAAAAAAAAAATATAAATGTTTTGGGTAATTTTTCAAACATTTGCACGATGAACACATAAAAAATTCTTTTTCTTTTTAGTTAAAAAACACGATCAGACACACATAAAAAAGTACGTAGAACAATTTCCTTGACAGAAAAAAAACAACTTCTCGAAACCAAAAATGTCAAAAAGTTTCATGCAGAAAGAAAGAAAAACAAAAAGCTTTTGCACAAAAAATCTTTTCTCGTGGGGAAAAAAGCTTTTCAGAGAGGAACAAGGACAGTCAGAAAAGCAAGCTTAGAACGAAAGCTTTCTCAACATAGCTTTAAGTTACTGATGATTCTGTGTAGGCATGTGTGTGTGTGTGTGTCTGTGTGTGTGTGAGCAGTGAGCGCGTCCTGAGTGCGAGCGAGAGCAGTCTAGTTTTTTTTTTTTGCTTTCCATTCGAAGGCAGCAAAGCTGGCAGCATTCTTTCTTTCCTCTCAACATTTTGCCAGCATTTTTTCCTAAGTCAGTCGGAAATTACCTCACCATTTTTTTTCACAAGGATTTTTCTAACTTGAAACTATTTTGAGATCGCTTGGTTCAGGGATAAATCTCAAGATCTTTGATTCAACAGATTTCGGAATTTTTGGAACCCTTCTGAGGACTTGAAATTTTTCAGGACTCTCAAAATATTTGGGAAACATCAAGATCTCTTTAAAAATTTTGGAACCCTGTTTTTAGGTCTCGTATTTTTTTTTCAGAGCTTCTAAGAATTTTGGTAATTTTTATGAGGGCTCCTAAAATTTTTGGTTCCTTTGCGGGAATCTCAAGATCTTTTACAAAAATTTTTGAAATCTTTTTAGGGTTCCGAAAATATTATTATTATTTTTTTTTAATCTCAATGTTTTTCTAAAAATTCTGAAACCTTTTTTAAGTTATCGAGAAAATATTTTAAAAATTTTGGAACCCTGTTTTTGGGTCTTCCAGAGCTCCCAAGAATTTTGGAAATTTTTTTTAGGGCTCCTAAATTTTTTGGGAAGTTTTGTTCATTTGTGGAAATCTCCAGATCTTTTTAAAAATTTTGTAACCCTGTTTTTAGGTCTCGGATTATTTCAGAGCTCCCAAGAATTTTTGAAATTTTTATCATTATTTTTTTTGAAATCTCAAGATTTCTTACAGAAATTTTGGAACCTTTTTTTAGGGTATCGGAAAAATTTTTTTCTTTTTTTTAATCTGAAGATCTTACCAGAAATATTGGAACATTTTAATGGGCACCGGAAATATTTTAAAAATTTTCGAAACCTGTTTTTAGATCTCAGATTTTTTTCAGAGCTCCCAAGAAATTTTGATATTATTCTTTTTTTTTTTTTAAATTTCAAGATTTTTTACAGAAATTTTGGAACCTTTTTTTAGGACGCCGAATTTTTTTTTTTTTTTAATTTCAAGATCTTCTCAGAAATTTTGGAACCTTTTTTTTAGGATACCGAAAATATTTTTTCTTTTTTCACCTCTCAAGATCGAGTAGCTTATTTTCTCTCCATTGATAAGGTCAGCAGAGACAAGTCTCTCGAAGGATCTGTGAATTTCTAGAAACTAAAATCTGAAATCCCAAGAAAGATAGAATTTTTTTTTTTTAGAAATTTTTTTTAGTTTGTTAGTAAACCAAACCAGGGAAAAGTGAGTCTTTTGTTAGTTAGAGCAGGAGAGAGCTAGAGTAAGCGAGAGTGAGAAAGAAAATAAATTTCTTACGGCGCATTGCAGGTGACTGAGAGCGGTCTGTGGGCAGGGCAGGGGGCATGGCAGCATAGGCCAAAATAGAGGGACTATTTGATAGCTGTTGTTGCTGTTGTTGTAATTGTTGTTGTTGTATTGGGGCAGCTGGTGAAACATGTGATGTTTGCTGTTGTTGTTGCTGTTGTTGTTGTAATGCTGCTGGCAAAGCTACAGAATTGTTAATGATATTATTATTGCTGCTATTGTTGTTGTTATTCTGATAGCTGTTGTTGTTGTAATTGTGATTGCTATTTTCATTTGTGACTGTGACAGCAGACGAAAGCTGATTTCTATGATTATTGCTAGCTTGATTTATTGTTGTTGTTGCTGCTGCCAATGCTGCTATTGCTGCTGCTGTTGCATTTGTTGTTGTTGTTGTATTTGTTACAGTTTGATTATTGGTATTGTTGTTGGTGGTTGTTGTGTTGGTTGTTGTTGTGGTGGTGACTAAATTTGTTGGTATTGATTGTGGTGATGAAATTGATGAACTGTCAACAACGTTTTGTCCTACATTGTTAAGCGCACCTGTTGACTGTGAATTGATTTGCTGAGCTGACTGCTGCTGCTGCTGTTGTTGTTGTTGTTGCTGCTGCTGTTGTTGTTGTTGTCCCAATTGGCTACCCGATTGAGATGAACTGGTGGTTAAATGCTGCATTTTGCCAACTATCAAGGTGACCTTATCAGTGATTGACTTGAGCGTGGCCACCGCCAATTCGTGCGTAACATTTTCCAGATTCTTTTCGCTCTAAAAAAAATCAAAGAAGAAGAAGAAGAATAAATTAAAGGAAGAAAGGATTTGGTATATGATTATATCACTTACACCATTGGTGCGTACGGCAATCAATTTATCGCCTATGGATAGACGTCCATCAACTTGAGCCGCTCCCCCATCCATTAGCTTGGTCACATAGATGCCATTATCGCCTGGTATATGCTGATTACCAATACCGCCGGCTATAGAAAAGCCGAGACCCTTCCCACCCTTGACCAAATCGATTTCAATCACTTTCGAGCCATTCGCCTGACCCACGGCACCACCAGCACTGCCACCATCCCGCTGATCCACCGATCCGGCGGCAGCAGAAGCCGGAGACGCCGTGGAGCCGCCACGTTTCCGTTTCACATGCAATTTGACCGCATTGCCAGCCTTTTTGAGCGCATCAACAGCGGCTGCATGTGGCACATCCACCACAGAGACATCGTTCACGGAAACAATAATATCGTTCACACTCAAACGTCCATCGGCACTGGCTGCTCCGCCCGGTATCAGTTTGGTTATATAAATGGATGTGTCGGTGCCAATATGGGGATTGTCTGTGCCGCCGGCAATCGAAAAGCCAAGGCCCGAATTGCCTCGCTCCAATTGTATATCCTCATAATACCAGCTATCGTCGCCATTCACCTGCGAATCAAATCAGTTTTTTTTTCCAAATTAATCAAAAATGCTTAAAACATATACAAACAGACACTAATACACACACACATATATATATATGTATAAGTGAAGGATTGGTGATAAATATTGTGTTAGAGGCTTTTCCTTTTCCCCAAGGAAAAAAAAAGGACAACGACGAGTGAAATGTTTTTTTTTTCGAAAATTCTTTTTTTTTCGAAAATTCTTTTTTTTCGAAAATTAGTTTCGATGAATGAAAAGAGACAAAACACACAAATAAACAGAAATGAAAACAAAAGCACAAAACAAAACAGAAAACAAACAAATTATTAATAAAATGCACAGAGTTAATTGTTGTTGTTTTTGTTGTTGTTGTTGGACTCTGCTTACCTTCGTCGAGGAGGCCTTGTGTAACTGTAAAAAGAGTTGGGTGTGTGTGTGTGTTTTTTTTTGTGACCGGGAAAATTACGGAAAGAAAGGAAAGAAAAGAAAAAGAAAATTTGTGAAATTAAAATTATTTTTTATTTTTAGGAAAAAATTAAAATTATTACAAGAAAAATATGATAAATTAAATGGAGAAAAGGATAATGAAATTTTGATTGGAATTCATAAAAAACATTTCGAGTTTTAAATTAAAAAAAAATAAAATGTTTAACATTTTCGAAAATTCGAGAAAAAGCATAATGAAATTTTGATGAAATTATAAAAAAAGGAAAGAAAAGTGTGAAAAGAAAAAAAATGAGTTTGAAATTTTCGAAAATTTGAGAAAAACATAATGGAATTTTGATTGTAATTATAAAAAAAATAAAATAAATAAAATAAAGAAAGAATTTCGAGTTTGAAAAAAAAAAAAAATTGAGTTTGACATTTTCGAAAATTTGAGAAAAATTGAATTTTGATTGAAATTTATAAAAAAAAAATAAAATTGGAAAGAATTTCGAATTTTAAAAAATTTGATATTTTCGAAAAAGTGGAGTTCGAAATTTTCGAGTTCGAAATTTTCAAAAAAATTCGAGTAATTTTCCAACTGTTGAGTTCGAAAAATTGGCGTTTGGAATTAAAAAAAAAATCGAGTTCGAAATTTTCGAAAATTTTCTTTGAAATCAGAAAAGAGACAATAAATTTTTAGTTTGAAAATTCAAGAATTCTAAGCTTGAAATTAAAAAAAAAAATTTTGTTTGAAAAATTTTGACTTCGAAAATTTCGAGTTTGAAATTTTCGATCTCGAAAATTTTCTTTGGAATCCGAAAAGCCATGATAAATTTCAAGTTTGAAAATTTAAAAATTTTAAGCTTGAAATTTTTAAATCGACTTAATAAAATTCTTCAAAAATTCAAACTAAAAACTTAAGAATATGAAAACTTTTTTTATTAAAATTTTGAAAATTTGAAAGAAAACTTTTTTTGAGTTTGTCAAAAATTTTGATTGAATTTTTAGCTGGAAATTTGCATTTGTGAAATTTCATGACAATATTTTTTCTTAGAAATTGGAAATGAAATCGACAAAAGATATTGCAAATTTTTATTGAAATTCTTCGAAAATGTAGACAAACAATTTGGTAAAAACAAAAAAAATCGAAAAGGATATTAAGATTTTTTTTTTATAAAATTTTCATTACAATTTCAAGAAAATTTTGATAGAAGAATTTTTGAATTGAAATTCGTGGGAAATTGTAAATTAAATTGAAAAAGGGCAACTTAAGAATTTCAAGTTTCCAATTTTTAAAAAATTTTACAAAAAAAAAAAAAATAATAATAAAATAAATCAGAAAGGATTAGGTACTTTTTTAATTGTAAATTTTTGAAAATTCCAAGAAAATTGTTGATAAAATGAATTAAAAATTCTGTTTATTTTTGGAGGGAAATGGCCAGATAAAATTTAAATTGTGAAAATAATTTTATTATTTTTTTTTTTATTTGTTTTGAAAATTTTAATGCAAATTTAATTCTAAAAATTTTCAATAAATTTTAGGAATTTGGAATAATTTGGAATTTTCAAAAATTTTTTGAAAAAATTTGAAAAAGGATAAAGCAATAATTTATGTAGGCTCCTTTTTTTCAATTTTTCAAAATTGACAAATTTCAGATAAATTTGAAAATAAATATTTAGTTAATTTTATATTTATTTAATTTTTTAATTAATTAAAGTTGACAAATTTCAGATAAATTTGAAAATTGAAACTCAATTAATTCTTTAATTATTTAATTAATTTTTTTAATTCCAACAACTCAAACCTAGATCAAATTTTCCAAACATGGAAAATTTTCAAGCAAAATAAATAAATAAATAAAAGAATAATAAAATTAATAAATAACTGTGAATGCCGCTCGAATTTCTCACAAATATTTGTGAGAAAATTAAAATAAACAATCGATTCGATTGTTGTTGTTGTTGTTGCAGCGACGCGCCTATCTCGCAAATATGAAACTGAAATCAGCACAAAACAAAAAAAAAAAATTGTGTAAAATAAAAAATCAAGCTTTCCACTCGAATAAAATAGGAAAAATTTCATAAATTGACAACTGAATTAATTTGCATTCGAACAGAGAACAAGGAGAGCTTTTGTTTTAACTCCTGCTTCTTCTTCCTCTTTATCCATTTATTTCAGCCAGGAAATTAAGAATCAACCAATAAAGTAAAAGTAACAAAAGAAGAAGAAGAAGCAGAAGAAAGCCACCAAGCCAACAGTTTGGCACGTCATAGGCAAACACACACACACACACACACAGACAGACAGACAGACAGAGAGGCACACCGCTTCATATAAGGTGTAAAGAACTGTGTCAATGACGTCAAAAATTTAGTTCAAACGGTGATTGACACGGTTTTCAATTAAGAAGCCAAAAAATGAGAATAACAAAAAGAAAAAAAACAACGCCCAAGTCGAAACTTGAATACTCTTTAAAAATTTGAACAAGCCATTTTCAATCCGTCTCACTCACTCAATTCACTCTCACTCTTCTTCTTGCAAAACCAGACAACAGTTATGCTGGCTGAGGCGCCTGATTAACACACACACATACACATGCACTCACACACAGAGCCATATAAGCATGAAAATATGTCGCATTAAACAAAAATGGAGTTGAGCAAACGAGTTCAATTGATTAGCAGCAAAGTGTAAATGAATTCATCAAGCAGAAAAACACACACACACACAGACGCACAGAAAAAGAAGTGGAAGAAGAAGAAGAAATAAACAGTGGCTGCTGCGACAACAACAACAACAACAACAACGGTGGCGTCGGCATTCGTCACAGACTCAAACGAATTGCAAATGCTTCTTCCTCTTCTTCTTCTTCTTCTTTTTCAGCGTAAGCAAAAGAATTGTTCGAATGCTGCTAGCGGCGACAGCGGCGTCAGCAGCGACGGCGGAGTGACTAGCATTGTGCTCTGCTTTGCGCTGCGCTGCTGTTATTGGCATGCTCCGTTAGCATTGCGAAAGCTCAAATTGGCAATTAACCCTTGACTGCTTTGAAGGGGGCAATTTAGGCACTGTCGAAGTAAAAATAGTTGAGTGTGTTGCTTTTCTTGGGCATTGAAATTCAAATTGAATGAAATGAAAATGAACCATTTCCATTTGAATTATGAATTCAAAAAAAAGTTGCCCAAGGAAATGAGTAATATATTTATTTCATTTTTTTTTTTTTGTGGAAATAATTCTTAATTCACCCCCACCTCTCCTGATTAACTATAATTATTATTATATTTGGCAAAAAAAAAAAAATATGTAGAGAGAAACATTTGCCAAGCTCGAGTCATGTTTTGTTAAGATGAAGGCTATTAGGGCTAATGGACTAATGGCAATGACGTCGCCACGTCTAAGTAAAACAAGTAAGAAGAAGAAGAAGAAGAATGGAGAAGAAGGAGAAGAAGAAGCAGAAGCACACCTCCTATTAAAGCTCTTCCGGAACAGCAGGCAACAATGTGCGCGTGCTGCTGCTGCAATTACGCGACACACCGAACAACAACAACAACAAGAGGTACCCCCCCCCCCCCCCACCCCATTACCATACATATAAATTAGCTCAAAAAAAAGGCAAAGTGCTAAAAAAAAAGATATATAATTTTTTCTTCTTCTTCTAAATAGCGTATAATTTGAATAACACCCCCGCCCCCGCACACCCCCTCCCCTTTACACACACCAACCAGGCCCCACCCAAGCACTCAACTAGGCCAGATTGAAAAAGCAACAAAAATGGCCAAGTCCAAATGAGAAGTGATTTTGTTTTTTTTTTTTTGCTTCTTCTTCTTCTTTTTGTTGGCCTTTTTATGTTTTGTCAGTGGGGCAAAATAATTTAATTGCTCACGACATGAAACAGGCAGAAAACACACAAAAACAAAAAATAAAATAAAAATTTTCAAAAAAATTATTTGTCGATTTTGGCCATTTTGAAAGCAATTTCCGGACTAAAACAAGCTAATTCTTGATTTTCTGTGGAATTTCTGGTGACTTTCTTTATGACTAAAAAAAATGTATAAATACTTTTTTTGCCTTGATTATTCATTCAAAAATATGTTTTGACCTGAAAGTTGGCCAACAGCTGTGGCAACTGTTTTTTTTTTTTTAATTAAAAAAAAAAAATTCAATCGGGAAAAACTAAAAAATTTGTTAAAGAAAATTACATCATAAAGTCAACAAGTGAAGACCCTCACACACACACGTACGCACACACATACAGACAAGTACGATTGGCCCGGCTACTGCGGATTACAAGCCAACAAAATACTACAACAACAACAATGACAACAACGAGCAAAGAGCCTAGGCGTGGCGTACAGTCAAAGTTAAGCAATCGTTTTTAACTTTAGTTAACACACACACACATACACACGCACACATACATAGACAAGCAGTCAAGTCAGTTTGGAAAAGCCCTACCAAAATCATATCAGCCTGGCCTTATCTTATCAGTCCCTAATCATATGCTCGACTATGCTACGAGGGGGCTTTGGGTGGGTGGCAAAAACAATACAAAAAAAAAAAAAAACAAAAAACACTTTAAAATGTTTGAAATTCTTTTCTTTCCGAAAACATTGAAAATCTGATATCATCGATACCGAAAAAATATAACAAAAAAAAAGTGCTAAAAATTATTATTTTTTATGACAATTAAAATCACTGAAAAATTTATTAAAAACTAATAAAAAAAAATTTATATTTCCATTTTATTAAACAATTTTTTAAAGATTTTATTGACTCGTAAAATCACGGCGATTTTAATTAGTTGGCAAATGAATTTCGAATTGAGAATTAAAAAAAAAAAAATAGGAATAATAAAAAAATTCTAATAAATAAAAGCTTAGAAAATTCAATTTAATGGAATAAAAAAAAATAATAAATAAGAAATGAAAACATTTAAATAAAGAAAAATATTAATAAAATCAATTTGAAATTTGGTGGAATAAAAAAAAAAAAATAGAAAAATGTAAAATTTTGTTTTTTTAAATTAAAAAAAATAATAATAAATATAAAATTGCATAAAAATAAATTAAAAATAATTAAAACATTTAAATAAAGAAAAATAATATAAAAAATATCAATAAAACCAATTTTAAATTTGATGGATTAGAAAAAAAAAAATATCAATAAAAAATTATGAATAAAATCAATTCAAAATTTGATGGAACAAAAAATAAATAAATAAATAAATAATAAAAGGAAAATGTCTATATAATCAAATTTAATTTTTTTTGTTTTTAAATATTTTTTGATGAAAAAAAAATAAACATTTAAATAAATAAAAATAATAATAATTTATTTTTATCAATATTTCAATTTGATGGAATAGAAAAAAATAAATAAATCAAAAATAAAAATATCAAATAAAAAAATAATAATTAAAAAAATAAATAAATAAATCAAAAATAATAAAGAAAAAAAATTGTACAAAGATAAAACAAAAAATATTTATTTAAAAAAGGTTTAATAAATTTGATAAAAAAAAAACTGATGAATTAAAAATTTTCTATTAATTCGAAAGAAAAAATTGTGACATATAGAATTATTTGTATACTCTCTATCTCTACGCTGGTCATGCCTATTGTTTTTTTCTCCCCCCGCCCTTCCTTCCACCCCCTCACTTTTTCAAAGCCTTGTGATTTCTACAGCTTTAGGATTTTGGTATAAGTTGCTTCCTAAAATTAGTTAGTTACCTAAAAATCTTTCGATTGATATCAAACACGACTAAAATCGGACAAGATTTACTTGAGATATACAGAAAACAAATTTTCAGAGTCAAGATTGGAATTCCCCTTGCCCAACTGGCAAACGGTTGAATGAACAGTCCGCTAGATGGCGTGCTTGTAATATTGTGAGCAATGCGTTGTTGGATTCAAAGGTATATTAAGACCAGAGGTTTTTAGTGAATAAAGACAATCAGGGTTACCCGAGTAGGGTTACCACCCGACTAGAGTTACCATCAGACTAGGGTTACTACCTTTTCTTTTTCAATTCCCCAACTCGGCTTTCTAATAAGACGGAAAAATTACAAAAAAAAAAAAATCGCAGTTTTAAATAAAAAAAAATATTCCGATAAACTAGAGGAAGCACTCATTATGATAAATAAAATATATATTAGCACTAAGAAGAAGAAGAACCAATTAGATAAATAAAAATTATAAGAGAAAAAAAGCCTTTTATCTAAAAATTATTTTGTTTATATATTTTTTTTTATTTGTTTTTATAGAATTGCCAAAATCTTTTCAATCAATCAAGACATCATTCGGATATATCTCTCCCTCCCCCTCTCTCTCTTTGAATGGATTTGTTTATGGCATAAGCTTTTTGAGTGGAACCAAACAAAATCGAAAAAAAAAATAAGTCAAAGCTAAATTTGATGCGCTTCATTGGGTGGTGACGACGATCGCTGCCGCTGCCGACGTCGCCGCCGCTGAGGCGACCATGTAATTGACACCTGCAATGAAAGCCTCCCACATGCCCGGCCCAAAGGAAACTCTATACAAATGGCAACGAAACTACAACAACAACAACAAAAGTAAAATTATTATTTTTTTTTTATTGAGCTTCTCAAATGGTTCAGTTGTTTGTCCTCCATAAAATAATTCCAAAAGCAAATGTATAAACAAAACAGACGACCAACGACGTGTTTATAATATAATTTGTTGTTGTTGTTGTTTTTGTTTTTTTATGCATTAAAAATGCGCAACTGCTTTTGAAAACTGACCAAAGTAGTCAATAAAAAAAAAAATATATATATATCTGATATTCTAGCAGCGTCGTCTGGGCTATGTGAGGGGGGAAGAAAATGGATTTTCATTCAAAATAGTTTTTTTTTTTTTTCTTTTTTTTTCAAGGCAAAACATATTTTTCTTTCTAGTCTATTTTCAGCAGAACAAAAAAAAATAATAAGTAAATAAATAAAGAACTTTTTTATTTCAGCAAAAAACAAAAAAAGAGAGAACAAAATTTCTGGGCGTATGTGCTTTTTCAAAGAGAGTGGAATGATTCACTGAAAGAGAAAACTTTAAATTGACCAAAGAAGACTTCTTAGTCAAAAAAAAAAAAAAAATAAGAAGAAAGAAGTAAAGAAAAAAAGTTTTAATTGAAATGAATTCAAGTCAGCTCCTCAGCACAGCCTGCAAAACAGTTACGCATGCGTAAGAGGAAGAAGAAGAAGACATATGCAAAACCTAAGATGTTCATTTCTTCTTTTCTCTTGCTATCTCGCTCTTACCCAACTGAACGGGACTTGCTTGATGTGTGCAAATCATACAGCGCATCATTGTTTGACATTGCCCACCCCTAATTTTTGTCACTCTTCTTCTTCTTCTTTCAGAGCAAACAAAAAATTTATAAATAAACCATGGAATCATTCATTCCTCAAAAATATATAGAAGAAAAAAAAATAATAAGTAAAATCCTGATTCAAATGTTTTTTTCTGTTTTTTTTTTTTTGTGATTTTCTTTACCGAATCCAAATTGAAGAGTGAGGAGACTTTCTTAATGAAGCCGCCACCTCCGCTGCTGCTGCCGCCGCCGCCGCCGCTGCCGCTACCATCTTGACGTTTCTTTTTGCGTGTGGTCATTATTTATTGTCACGCTCTTTTTTTACTGGGGCTGTTGCACGGTACGAAACACACACAAATTATTGTCTCAATGAAAAAATGCAAAGCCGGTTGAATAAAATGTTTTCTTTTCTTTCAATTCTTTTTGTTGTCGTTGCCGTTGTTATTTTAATACACTAACAAATATTTGCAACACTAAAAAAAAAAAAAGTAAATAAATAATAAAATTATATATTAAATTGGTCACACTTTTCTCCTTTCTTTTCTTGTTTATTGGAGATGCGTTTAATTCACCAAACGCCTGAACTTTCTGGGTGCACTCTGCGTTCGACAAGTGTCACCGACACCGCGCACACACACACACACACACACACGCACACAACATAAACAACAGAAAAAAAAGGTGTATAAAATAATAATAAATAAATAGTAGGCAAAAGGAAAACGTAAGTAAGCAAGTCTAAAAAGACCAACCGACCGAAAGACCGACTGCCAGTCCCGTTAGTGAGCAAATGTCAAATTGTACTACTCTTTTCTAAACCAGCGCTGCCGTCGCGACGCGACGCGTTGTCAACAAGACAGAGGCCCGGCGGCTATGTCTCAGCGGACAATGAGAATAAGAATGAGCACAGAAAGAGAGAGAGAGAGAGAGTCGGTTGCGGCAAACAGAGCTGCTAACTCTAATCAAATCGACAACAAACAGACGGACAGCCTTTTTCTTTTTTTTTTCTTAAATTATTTATTTATATTGTTTGCTGGTAAAAATAAAAAAAAAAAAACAAAAAGAAATTCCGAAATATTCTTGAAAACGTTGTAAAAATATTGCCGGCCGCTGCTTTATTCACTCGCTTGCTTACTTACACTCTTTTTGCCTACTCTCTCTCACTCTCTTTCTCTGTCTTTCACTGATTGTTAACTGTGCTGCTTCTGTTATTTTTGTTTTTGTATTGCTATTTTTGCGCTATGCGTTGCATGTATAGAATATTCTATATAGGAATGTGTGTGCGTGTGTGTGTTTGCTTCGCTCTGACTAATGTAAAAATATGTAGCACAGGCAAAAACTGTATTTTGTTGTTGTTACTATTACTGTAGCTGTTGTTGTTGTTGTTGGCTTTAGCCCTATAATTTTTCACATTGCACTTTGTTTTGGTATTTAGTTTTGCATGTTTGTAGTCAACACACACACACACACGCTCACAACGCACCCGCACTGTAAACGTATTCGTATATGTGATATTTTTTTTATACGGTTCTTTTTGTTGTTGTATATTTTGGTATATTCAGGTCAGCCGCGAGTAATTCTAAATGAAATATGTACATTTTTGTAGACCACAAATCAGACGATTAGCTTTTCACACACATTCACATTCCGCGAAAATATGCTTCTTTTTTTTGTACAATTTTGAGGCGGCGTTTTCTTTACGTGTTGTGTTGTTGGCATTTTTCCAGCGACTAGGTAAGAGGGGTGAGCACGAATTCGATATTACTAAGGCGGCATCGCGATGAACTAGGGAACCACCATCACTAATGAACTAGCCAGCAAATCGGGCAATTGTTATCGAAGTCGGGAGTCGGGTTAACAACCGGTTATTTTTTCTCTTTCTTTGGCACTGCTGGCTGCCGCTCTTACCGCTTTTTCAACTGGCAACGCTGTGTCTGTGTGTGTGTGCGTGTGTGAGAATTTCATGTCTCTGATTTTATGAGCTCAAGTTTTAAATACTCTCCGACATATTAACACTTTCACTCAATTTACTTTTAGCCAAACGAAATCAACTCTTGCATGTTGAGTTTTTTTCTTTATTATTTTATTGCCAACATATTGCACGACGGGCCTTAATCAAACAACGACAACGACTAACTAAAAAAAAAAAAATAATAATGCACTGGAACTTCAAACACACCCAACTAAATGAACCTGTTCGCTCGGGCCCACAAGATCGCGGTATCGATACTTGAAACGATCGAGCCAGGGCTGCTCAAGCAAAGAAAATCACACAAGCCAGAGTTGCTTTTTAAGCTGGGCGCCTCATTTGAATTGTTGGCGGAATGTTAATAGTAATTAAAAAACAAAAAAACATACAAACCAATATGCAAAACAAATTAAAACACAAAGCAAATAAAACGAAATATTCGAATTTTTATTTTTGTTTTTAATAACATTTTGTTTTTTTTTTTCTTTTTTCTTTCATAAAATATACAACAAAAAGCGCAAATAAACATGCCAAAATAATACGAATTTAATTAAAAAGAAACAAACTAAAATTAATAACAAAAAGGCTGCGCGTGGCAACATTTTGCCAGTTAAAATTAATTGCATACTTAAAGCTAAATACAGTGCAAGCCAAATTGCGGTTAGCCAAAAACACAATAACTCTCAAACTGTGCAAGCCAAACCGGAAACAGGAAACGACAGAGAGAGACTGCTTCCCCGTTCCTTTTAGTTTAGACACGTTTTCGTGGCTCATTAAAACAAGTGACTCTGGTTGACTTGTCCTCTGTGCGTCTGTGTGTGTGTGCGTCTGTGTGTGTCGGGGCTTGTGTGAAAATGAAGTGCCAATTTATTTGCACTAATTACAGCAGAACGATTTAAGCGAGCCTGATTTTCCGCTTTCTCCCCCTACCACCCTCCCCCACCCACGCACTCTCGACCATTTTCGACAATTTCGACAAAATTACGAGGACTCAAAGGCGCGCTTCAATAAATTGTGTGTAAGGTAGGAATGCGGTGGTGTTGGTGTTGTTGGTGTTGTTGTCGGTGCTGTTTCGGTCACCGGAAGGCGATAATGATGTGCCTGGTGCTGAACATGATGCAGATTATGGCAGGGGCTATTATGAATCTATATGTTTGTATGAGTACACACATATACATATATATATATTTGTGTGTATGTGTGTGCGGATTAGTAAAATTTACATTTGTGTATAAACAGCGACTTACAGTTTGGTTCCCACTTCTGGCCGCTGCATTAGCGGTCTGTGGCGATGGGGTCAGCTGTTGTTGTTGTTGTTGCTGCTGCTGTGGGGAACGTGTACCACGCACCTGAACAGCATTCACATTATCAGCTGTGGCATTGGCATCTTTGGCATTCTCATTATCCGACTCAATGCGCATACGTTGATTCTGTAATAAAATAATAAAAAAAAAATTGTATATTTCATTTTTTTTAAATTTTTCATTTCCTTCGACTAACGATGCTTAAATTAAATTATCGATACTTTTTGAATAATTTCTGTATATGGCTATCCCTCTCTCTCTCTATCTTTTGGGACTGCCCACTTACATTACTACAGCAGCAGGCATAACGGGAACCGCCACCGCCACTTGACTCCTTTTCTTTCTTTTGTTGTGATCGTGACTGATGTTGCTGCTGTGACTGCGCAGCCTGCTGATGCTGCTGTTGTTGTTGTTGATGCTGATGCTGCTGCTGGGGCGGCGGTGCAGCCAGTTGACGTCGACGCCGACGTATGCGTACAGGCGAACGCGAGCCCACATAATTTGAGAAACGCCGACGCGAATGCCGCACTATCGACACCCAATCGATCATTTTGATTCAATTCAATTAAACACACACACACACACGCATACACTTGTTTGAAAAAAAAACAAAGTCAATCGAAAAGGATTGTTTTTTTTTTTTTTTTTTTGGTAAAATCGGTGGTGTCTTTATTTTTGCTAATAAAAAATGTGTTCCCTGTTTTTAAATTCAGCATTCATTTTGTTTGGTTTCTTTTTGCTTTACTTTATTTGCGCTCTTGAATTAAATAAGACAAATACGAAAAAAATATATATATAAGAAGTAAGCAAGATTTTATTGTTTGTGGTTGTGGGTGTCAGCGGCAGCCTTGTCAGCAACAAGTTGACACACTCACACACACGCATACACTTGCAAACCGCACATGTGAGTAAAAAGACAAAAGGCAGGCAGCCCTGCCAGCAAAGCCTCTCAAACTGTAGTATGCCCCTATGTGAGCGAGCGAGTGAGATGGGTGAGTAAGTTTGCAGGTGTTCTAGAGCAACTTCAAAAGCTTCATTCTCCTGGGTCTGTGCCATTTTGCTGCTCTGCTCTTGATTTATATATAATTTTATTTTTTTTTTTTTTATTCTGTCGTATGAGTAATTTCCCAGGCTGTCCGCTTTATCATTTGCCAGGCACTCACACTCACTCATCCACTCATCTCTTTTAATGCCACCCAAAACGCCTCCACCTTCTTCTATGCTCATATTTTTCTTCTTCTTCTTCTTCTTATTTTTTTGCTACTTTCTTGTTTTGTCATCTGTTTGATTTTGCTCGACATGGTAAAGGGACCCGCAGAGAGGCTGCCAACATATGTGAATAACGGTAAAAGTAGTTGCCCTGTCAGCAAACCTATATACTGCTTCATCAAGTCCATAACATGCTTTCTAACACTGCCTTACCCACCCCCTCACCACCCCTCACCCCCTGTTGCCCTTGTCCTCTCTCCTTGGTAGACATTTTGATTTGAAATCTTTCACTGCTGGTGGCCCTTACACATGAGCTGAATGCTTCTTCTTCTTCTTCTTGCTTGCTTTTGCTTTTATGCTCTGACTCTAGCTTACTCGCTCGCTCTCATAGTGATTGCCTTTGGGTCTATTTAAACATTTTTATTTCTTAACTAAACAAGCTGGTTTTACTTAAGATTTTTCTTTTCTAGTTCTTCTTCTTTATATTTTTGATAGGTTTTGATGTGTTTATGCCATAATTTTTTATATGATTGTTTTTATCAGTTTTATGGTTTTAGGCAATTTCTCGCCTTTATAAACAAAACAAATTGGCCATAAAAAAATTCGTTTTTTTTTCTTTTCTAAAAATTTTGAAAATATTTTTTTTTGCTTGATTAATTGAAATTTTTCTAGCCTCAAAAAATTAAAAAAAATTAATTTAATTAATTAATTTATTTATTTTCTTTTTTTTGTGAAACAGAAAAAATCTACTTGTAAACGAATGTTTGGCATTTTATCACAAAAAAAAGTCTCTGAAGAGCTGGCCAACAATTTAGACAGATGGTGTCTATATAGATCGGTCATGTATATATATATATATATGTGTATATATATATAAGCGATATATTTAAATTTAAAATACACCAAGTTGATTTTTTTTTTTATTCTATTCTATTTTTTTTTTTTTTTGTCTTACGGAAGTAGAGCGCGTTTATTTTGCAATTATTTTTTTTTTCTGTGTATATAGAAAGCATATATGTATGTATGTATGTATATATTTTTACCGTTTGAATTTTTTTGTTTCTATGTAATTTGTCCTAATTGTTAACAAGATTTCGCTCTGACGAAGAAGGAAAGAAATAAACAAAGCAGTGTTTAAGTAATTCTTCTTCTTCTTCATTTCAAAGTAAAACAATAACAACAACAACAACGAGGAGGATAGCGACGCCGTTATAAGCATAACGGAAAATCAAAACAGACTCAAAGAACACAAACAGAAATGCGGCGTCGGCGGCTGCGTTGGCAGAGTAAAACGATTGAAGCATTGGCGCCGTCAACGCAGCCAAGGCAGCAGGCAAAATATTCACACACACACACACACACGCACACACGCACGCATGTAGGCAGCCAGCTGAAAGGCAGAGGGCAGTCTTGACTTGCCAAAACAAAGAAATTTTTGGTGTGCGTTTTTTTTGTGTTTTTTTTTTTCTTTTCAATGCCAAACGAATAACGGCAAAATAAGCATGAATGAATAACTGTATAACTGAGTGAGTTAATGATTTTTTTCTTGTTGTTTTTTTTTTTTGTTTTTTCAACAACAACAAAATTCTTTTCTATAAGTAAAAATTGTGAAAGATTTGGCTGGGCCCAGCCGAACTGTTTGACAGATGGAAAAATTAGAAAGAAAATCAAAAAGAAGAAAAAAACTTGTCTTCCTGTTTAGACCAAAATTACATGAATTTCAATTAACCATTTTTGTTGGCGCCATCTACAATCGCCAAAAACAAAAACCTATTAAAAATATTGGAGAATCTGTGTAAAATGTTTTTGGCTTTGTAAGAAAAAATCATAAATAATAATTTTAGCTGCTAAATGGAATCACCCAGAAATAACCAGTGAAAACGAAATAGAACAGCAGACAATGAAAATTGCAAACATATGCCAAAAGGAAGAAGAAGAACCTAAAAAAAATCAAATGGAAATGAAAGCAAACACACACATACACACACACACACATACACATAAATTTTTGTATGAGCCCAAAAACTGGGCTAAGTCGCTTTCTGCTTGTTCTTTCTTTATTTATTTAGTTTTGGTCTATACGCTTGTCTGATTTTCCAACAATAAAGGAAAAAATATATACATTTTTTATTTGAATATTTCGCATTGGAAAAGTTGAAAAGCTTCAATAACCATGATAGTGTGATAAGAGTTATCAAACTGACAGTTTCCGTCAGAAAGGGTTTTATTTTCATAGGAAAAATATTCGAAAAGGAAAAAACTCAAAATTGAACAAAATCAAAAATAAATTGAAAAAATTCTTTTTATTTTTTTCATTTAAAGTTAGCCAGAAATGGTACAGTTAAAACAAAAGGTTTTATGAACTGAAACTGAATCAGTTCAAAAGGCAAATGTCAGAACAAGTACAGTCAAAACAAAAGGTAAAAATTAATTGTTATTTTGAAATGACAAGAAAATGTCAAAGAAATCATGTGTCTTTCGGAAAACTCTAGGTAAATTAGTTCTAGACAAGTACAGTTCCGACAAAAGGTAACTAGAAATTAGTTGGTACTCTGAAGGGTTCGAAAGAGTCAAAGGGAAATGGCAAGAAGAAGAGGAAGCATAAATCATTGAAAAAACTATAATTTCAGAAAAGTACAGTCACAACAAAAGGTAACCTTTAAACAAAGATATATTTGGAAAGCCAATTAAATAATTGAAACAATTTCCTGAAATGAACTGAGAAAGAATTTGGAAAACTGTACCAAAAATTTATTTCAGACAAGTACAGTCACAACAAAAGGTAACCAAATTAACGGATATATTTGGATAGACAATTGAAGAATCGGAACACTTTTCTTATCAAAATCAAATGAGAAAGAATTTGGAAAACTGTACCAAAAATTAATTTCAGACAAGTACAGTCACAACAAAAGGTAACCAAATTAAAAGGTATATTTGGAAAGTCAATAAAACTAATGACAAATTTATAGGAAATATGAGAAGTCTTTGCAACAGTTACACAGCAATTAGCATTCCGAAAGGTACAGTTACCACAAAAGTTAGCCCTAAATTAAGGCTTATTCGGATTGGAAGAGTAAAATTTATAGGGCCCCTAGAACCCAATCAGATCAGTCGGAACTTAATTCATTTTGGGGCAAAAGTGTGTACAGTTGTGCACAACTAAAAGTTACAACAATTGCTTCTTGCTTAACCTCAAAAAAAAGAAAATTAAGTAGCCCAAGGAAGGAAGGGGGGCGTGGAGGGGGTGAGAATTATTTAAGATGCTCCAGTTTTATGGGGCTCATTTAAATCAATTCACCTCGAAATATAATCTTTTGTTTTGTTGGCTGTGGCCTGTATGCCGTTTTCAATATGTTTCCATTTGGGTTTTATTTTTCTGTTTCTTTTTCTTTTATTTGTATTTTTCTTGATTCTTATTTGGTTCCCCTTGTCAGTCATAACTGAGAGAATTTACGATGCCATAAGGAATAAAATTCATGTACCTGATAATATGTAAATGTGTGTGTGTGTTTGTGTGTGTGTGTGCCACTTTTTTTCACAGCAAATAATTCAATTTTACTTATAGGGTAATTTGACAGAGTCGAAGAAGAAGAAGAACAAAATTAATGGGAATTTTATTTGAATTTATTTTATGCACAGGATTTTTATTTTATTTTTATTTTTTAGAGCCTTTTTCGACAAATTGGTCAGCACTTTGGATTTTTATATAAAAAAAATAAGGGAAGAATGTGAAAGAAGAAGAAGAGATTACTTTCTTTATGCTTCATTTCGCCGTATCCCTTTTGCTTACATTTTTTTGGCCTAAAGCAAATCTGATTTGCCTTTTACTAGCCAAATGATTTGTTTATCAGTTAAAAAAATAGACAAAAAGAAGAAGAAGGAGTCCTTTTTTTTAGTGGGCTTTCTTATCCGCCAGCCCTGACAACAAACGGCGGACCCTTTCAGCCAAAACAAAACACGCACAACAAAAAAAAAAAAAAAGGGAGAAGGGTCCACACAAAGAAGAAGAAGAAGAATAAAACTTTTTGGTCACTTCAAGAATTTGTTTATCGTAATTCGATTGGGTCAATTTATTTGGTGCTCAATTCAAAACAAAAACAAGATTCAACCAGATTTTTATTTTATTTTTAATAATTTGTTGTTGTTGTTTTTTTTTTTTTTAAATTTAATTTGAAGACGTCTATGAAACGCGCGCGTTTTTCTTTTTTTTTTTTTATTTACGTGGCGCGATAGTTAACGGTAAACGTAAGAAGACAAATGCACGCAACAGCTCGCTTAACCCAGAGCAGACTCGACGCAGACGGCAAACTCACACGACAAAAACAACAACAACACACACACACACACACACAATAATAAAAAAAAATAAACCAAGAAGAAGCAGAAGACGAATAACAAAGTGAAGTGAGTAAAACTCACACACACACACAGGCACACATACGCCGCCAAGTAAAAATTTTTGCGACTCGCCACGTCGACAGCGACGCTGTTACTGCACGTACCAATTCAAGACACGCGCCATACGAGGCGCACACCAGAACAAAAACACTGAAGAAGAACCCACAGCACAGCAAAAGCACGGCGGCACTTTGCCATCGCCATCGACATCGACAGCAACAGCAACAGCGACATCGACGCCTCTGCCATCATCATCGTCGTCGTCGTCGTCGCTGCTGCTGTTGCTGTCGCCGTCGCTATTGCCTCTGTCGTTGGCATCGTTATTGTCGATGGGCTGTTGTCGTCGTAAACTGAAACCGTTCGAAAACGAAACTAACGAAAAAAAAAAGATGAGAAAAAAAAATAGCTCACATACACGCACGCACGCACACAGCCGAACAACAATACCAATACCAGCCTGACAGTGGGTCAAAGTTTAGGGAAAATGCTAAAACATATTTGCCATTCCAAATTGATATGAGAAAAGTAAGTGGGTGTGTTATTTTTTTTTTTAATTTTAAAGGCCTTGCAAGTCCTTTATAAATATGCCCCTGAAAATATGCAATGAAAAAGTTTGGCTAACCCAGGAACCAATAGAATTTCTAATCAGAGCAAATATCATAATTGATTGAAATATTATTTAATTTTTTTTTGGTTTTTAGAAAGTTTGTAGTTCTTTGGCTAATCTGGTTCAGAATAGATCACTTAGTTTTTTACTCACTCCTCATAAAAGTTTGATTCCAAAACACTTAAGGAACTTCTTGCTATAGAAGCCCAGACTAGACTCAGACAGTCCCCTATCAATCCACTGAAACTCACTAAGTATGAGAGAGATCCTGAGAATATTTTCGAAAAGTCTAAGGTTAATTCAAGGTCTCAGAATATAAACAAAGCTTACTCCTTTTCCTCTCTCCTAGTAGAGATAATTTCTACAAAATTTCAGGAGTAAATAATCAGATCAAGAAATCTCTATGCGTCTATCTCTCCTGTTCCCAAGAGATCCTGAAGTTACTTCAAAACGGAGAGAATATTTCCTAATTTAGGGAAAATTTCAAGGGTAATATTAGATGTTATGTTGAAGCTAAGGTTATATTAGAGCCTATTCAGCATCTCTGGTATAGTTTTCCAGAGAGGTTCAAGTCCTCTATATAAATCCCTTCAAGCCTGTGTATCCGCCTTGGTTTCTAAAAATTTTACAAATTGTCTTGAATATTTTTTAATTTTACCCTGGAACTTCCACTCTCCCCACCAATATCAAAGACCTCTTAAGACTTTACTGGAGTCATTATTATTTAAGTGCCTTTTTAATTTGACAGAAATGAAAGAGGATTTTTTATTGGAAACATGGCAATGCCAAATGCATAAAAAATACCCTTTTAATTGAAGGGAAAAAAAGGGTATATTAATTTTAAGGAGATATGTGTGACATGCCAGACGCCAGTCTATATAGATCTCTCCAACTATTTGGAACTCGGAGATGGCAGCAGCTAGAAGGTTAGGCTTGGTTTTAATAGATCGGTTAGATCAGGAACTCTTAAGACTAAGCCTTTGGGCACTCTGAGAACCAACAATGAGGATAGGATTTATCATAAATAATTACAATTTTTGAGAAGGTTTTGGCCTGATAAATCAGGACTGATTTAGGTGGATAGGATTTATTCTATAAAGAATCAAATTTCCAGAAGTTTTGATTGAGAAAAATATCTCAAGTCAGAGTGGTTCATTTGATATAGATTCCCAGATAGTTATAGGGTATTTTCCCCAAACCTGCTTGGCTTGACTTTTCCCTTAATTATTTTTGCAATCATTTTTCCACGGCATTTTTGACTCTCAAATAAAAAATAATTATTTCAAAGTGAATCGGGCAATCAAAAGGCAAGAGAGCAGGTCCAAATGCATTCCCATTGCTGGTTTAATTCGATCAGGTTACTTTTTTTTTTCTTTTCTTTGGCCAAGAGAAAAATCGGACATAAACGTTAATTGAGCTTGATTAAAGTTTCATAAAATTTATGGGCAATATTAATTTTGGTACCACGGTACGAAACACACCGGTTGTAAGCGAGCGTGTGTGTGTATGGGTGTGTGTGTGTGTAGGTGTGAGGGGGGACGTGATGTCTTACCGTGCGGCCGATGGCTTTTAACTGTTTGTTGGTGTTGTTGTTGTTGTTGTTGTTGGGTTATTTGTAGACGTTTAATACGCATGTCCCAAGCGTCGCCCAAAACCGAACATAAAGAATATGGTTAAAAAGCCAGCGAACCCAAAAAAGCCGAGAAGCATACGAGAAACACACAAACCAGGGTACAAACGATTGCAGGACTGCCAGACTGGGCCTGGGATTGGAATTGGGCTTGGGCTTGGGATTGGGTGGGCAGACGGATAGAGACACGTAAAGTAGCAACGGATGTGCAAAAATATGTCTGAGGGGTTGCTTGGCAAGCAGGCGGGGTAAAAAGAAGGCGTGGGTGAATGATGAATAAACCTGAATGTAAGTAGTAATAATGAGAGGGGTGGCTGGGTGAGGCGAGGCGAGGCGAGGGCATAGGCCGTGCCAGAGCAGCCAGGGAAGGAGCCATATTAAACGGAAGCTACCCAAAGCAACGACTCGGCTTGTACACTTTTTAGGGTTGCCCTGGGACTGGGACAGGCTGAATCGAAAACTAGGAGAATTTTAACTTCAATCTTGAACTCATTTGGAAGGTCTCTAACAAAAGATCTTGAGATATATCTTAACTTTGTTGGTAGGACTTTGGATACCAAGGCAAAAGTGGACTTCAATTTTGAACTGATTGAGAAGGGCTCCCTAGTCTGAGACCTGGGAGTATCAGTCTGATTGGTGAGCTCCGTAGAGAGAGTCTTAGAGATCCGGAAGACATTCTTGATTTTGGGAAATGCCTCTCCAAGGACTTAGATATCTGGGGTATTCTTAGAGACTCTGAGATCTAGTTAAGCCAATTCTTACCTGGGATTTTGAGATCTGGAAGAGAATTAATCCCAATCCTAAAGGTTTTAAGACTTAAGAGATTTCGAGATCTGAAAGAATCTAGCCAGAAAGCCTAAGACCTGAGAATATCTCAATATGAATCTAAGCTTTATCATAATGTGTCTTTCCTAGGAAGGTCCGAAGATCCTTAATAGAAAGTTGCCTAGCCAGGAAACTTAACGATCTGGGACATTTATAGCCTCCAATCTTAGACTTCTTTCCAGGAATTTCTAAACATAATGTTCAGTTCCCTATTTAGAGACTTAGAGGCCTAGGGAAATCTTTGCCTTATTTTGGAAACAGATTTCTTTTTTTAAGAATTTTCTGGAAGAGGTTTTTCTTTTGAAATTTTTGGAAATTGTGGACTTGACTTGGGTTAAACACAAGATTATTTTCTTGACGATTTCAGAGATATTTTTAATTTTTTGCCTTGAAAGTTCCAAGTCAATGGGAAAGGTTTCCTTTCTTTTTTCTTTGAAAAGATTTATTTGTTTTACCAAAGCCGACGACTTCCCGGGAATCTTCAAACTGAAATCAAATTGATACAATTTGTATCTCAGAATTTCGAGTTTCTCAGAGAAATGCTTGAGCTATTTTTTTTTTTGCCTGAAATCGAGTAGCCCGGATCATTTGCAAAAGTTCAAAGGTCTCATTTGATTAAATTAACGGGAAATGTCAACTCAAAAAAAAGGGAAGGAAAACAGTTTCAGTATTGTCTAGGAATTTGAAGTTCCAGGAAAGCCACACTGATAAGCTTAATCCAAAATGAAAATATTATAAAAAAGTATACCAAATGTCAGCCAAAAGCCAAAAGACTTTTGACGGCAACGAACTATAACGACTCGTTTACGTGGGCAAAAACCCAGAGAGGTAGTGGGGCAAAGGTGGGATTGGGTATGCATGGGTGTTGAAAGTTTCCGGGGCATTTGGGAGACAGAGAGAGAGAGAATGGGTGAGAGAAAGAGACAAAAAAAGTCGTCTCAAAAGAAAAGACAAAAAAAAAAAGACTGTCGAGCTGAAGGTTTTTGGGGGATCATAAATTATTGTTATGCTTTACTAACGCCACCCACCTTACCCCCCCTCCCACTCACCTGGTACCCTCTCTTCCCCTTGTCTACCTCTGGCTGACTGACTTGGCCAATACAAAGCAAATTTTGTCATTCAACTTTTTCAAGTGTTGCGCAAATCTGAATGTATTTCTACTTTATTGTCTATGTGTGTGTGTGTGTGTGTGTGTGTGTGTGTTGGGGACACTGTTGTTAGGCTTATATCCAATTAAAAGCGCATGTTGTCAGGCTCAACAGCAGAGCCAAATCTGTCGTCTCAGTTGGGTTGTCCGGGCAACCCAAATAAAAGCCAGAAAATTTTACAGCAAATTTTGTTGGCATCTCATCCATCCATCCCCCTTTCCCCCCACCCCCCACCCCCCACCCGCTTGTTGTATGTTTGTTTCATTCAGTTCTGTTTGAAGTAATTATTGCTATCATTATTTGGTAAATTAAATAAAATTACGCTTGGGCATAAAAAGAATCTATTAAAAAAAAGAAAAAAGAAATTGAAATGCTAGAAAAAGCCAAGACCTTCTCTCTTTGTGTCTGTGTGTGTGTGTGGGTGTGTGTCTCTGGGCGACATTTGCTTAGTCAAAGGTAGAATGAACAGCAACAACAACAACAATAACAATTGCAATAATAACAACGGCCACAACAGCAGCAATAATAATGCCAACATCAAAAAGTTGAATGTACCCACACGGCGTATGCGTAATCTTTAAAGGTCTCCTCGGTCTTCTCTCTCTCTCTGTCTTTGTGTGTGTGTGTGTGGGTGTTTGGTTGCTTGTGTGTTTGGGGCAGGCACACGTGTTTGCCTAGCTCTGGTATTTACTTGATTTTGGCTGCCAACCCCCCCACCCCCTGCAACACCCCCTCAACCAATCACACGCTCAACAATAGCAAAATAATTGAAAAAGGCAGAGCAGAAACGAAACGAAACGTAACGAATCGAGACGAGACAAAATGAAACAGGCAAAACCAAAAAATAGACACACTTACACACACACACAAATCTGTGTGTGTGTGTGTGTGTGTGTTTGTGTGTGTAGAAAATCTATCGACTGTCAATCTTGACAGTCTCAAGGGGCAGGGCGGACCCACCTTTTGCCAAGAAAGAAACTTTTAGCATTTTTCATCGATTCGAAAAAAAAAATACCCGAAGAAGAAGAATAAGCAGGAAAAATAGAAACAAAATTCAAAACATACACTGTGCAAATATTTACAAAATCTATAACAAAAATCGCTATAAACACTTGAAAAATTATAAACATTTAACAGATTTACCGAGTCCAGGTGGTGTGGGTGTGTGTGTGTGTGGGGGGGGGGGGGGGGAGACAATGTAATTGTTTGGAGATTTTTTTTTCATATTTTTTTTAGTTGGAGTCAAGCTCAAAAGTGTGAGGGGGTGAGGGGGGAAGTTGTCAAAATGATTTTAAAATATTTTTTTAATTAATTTGAAATTCTAAAGAAACTTTTTAGTGTGAACTTTTCCTTTAAAAAAGTTTTCATTATTATAATTATTTTTTTTTTAATATGTTCGAAAATTTTTAATTAATTTAGAAAAACAAAGTTTTATTTTTTCTTAAAAAAAAAAAATATCTGAAAATTTTCTCAAATAAAACGATGGGGCTAAACCCAAAGGGAAGATGGTGAGGGGGGGCTGCCAAAATAATTTTGAGAATTTTTTTAATAAAAAAAAAAATTAATTTAAAATTATAAAAAAACTGGGTGAAAACTTTTCCCAGCATTTTTTTTTATTTAAAATTATAAAGAAACTGGGGAAAACTTTTCCCCTAATTCTTTTTTTTCTAAGATTTTTTAAAATAAATTAAAAAAAAATTAAATCAGTTTTCTTAATTTAAAAAACACCTGAAATTTATCACAACAAAATAAAAGAGAGAGAAAAAATTAGAAAAAAAAAATTTGTAGGCCTTAAAATTCTCTCAACAATTTTTTTTCGTTTAATTCCAAAAAAAAAGTTGATTTGAAGCCGAAAGAAAAAAAATGCATAAAAAAAATCTCTGGGAAAGTTGAAAAGTTGAAAGAGCGGGGGAAAAAAAAGAAAACTTTGCACCTTTTGAAGCTCTGAAAATATAAATCTTTTTTTATTCCCATTTATCTGTTTCCTACCCTCTCCTCCCCCCTTCTCACTCACTCCTCACTGTCTTTCTCTTTCCTGCTTTCAGTTCAGTGATTCCGACTGACAAATCATGATGGCCGCGTGTGTCCAAAAAGTTTGACAGTCTGCTCATCGGCACTTTTGCCTTTTGCCTCTTTTATTAGCATTCAAAGTTTTCGAATTGAGCCACCCATCCTCGTCCCCCATCCCCCCTCCAGCCCGCTTTCTCTTCCGTTGGCACTCATCTTTTGAATTGATTCAAATATTAAGCTCATTGGGCACGTACAAATTCCGCAGTCTTGGAAGCAATTTTCGTGCAATTCACGCCACGCCCACTTTAAGGCACTTGCAGACTATGTGAGACCACTTAACTCGTTCTTAATCCATTTAAGTGTGTGTGTGTGTGTGTGTGTGTGTGGGAGGCAATTGAGTGGTTGCGAATGTGTTAAATGCTTGAGCTATTGGATTAAAAAGCGAAAGTCCTCTTCAGACCCAAAGATATTTTCATGAAAGAGACCCAAAGACTGGACTTTTGAAGGCTGGATTGAGTTAATCTGGAATTTCTTGGTATAGCCAGCACTGCTTGGAGTCAAACTAAGCCATCAGATCGAAGAGAAAGCCAAGACCTTTTCAGAGAATTTTTCGAATCAATTTTGAGTCAAGTTTCCCAGAGAACCCTAAGCTATTTTCTTATATACAAAGTCTATCGGAACCAAATTAGTATTGTTCATATCTTGATTATATAGTCAGTCAATCTAATCATATCTTGGGAGTATATCTCAGGAAATCTTGTACTTGGCTTGAATATGCTGAGATACTTAAGTCTACCAAATTTGGTCTTTGGTCAGGATCTTTGGATCCCTATATTTACTAAACAATCCTGATCAAATTTGACACTAAAGTTTAGTCAAAAGATAAACGGTTCCAATGGTATTCAACTAACCTATCAGATCCCAACTGGTTTTATTCATAACTTGGAAATTAATCAGTCAATTTTGATCAAATTTCGTGCCTTCAGATACTTAAGTGTACCAAGTTTGGTCTTAATCAAATCATCCTCTAAAGGTCTAGGGTATATTTCGGTAATTTATAAGTCAACCCTGACCAAATTTAAGACTAAACTTAAGTCAAATGATTGACAGTTCCCATGATACCAAACTACTTTATGAGGCCCCAATTGGTATTGTTCATATCTCAGGGATTAATCAGTCAATCTTGATGAAATTTCCTACTTGTTTTGAATATATTCAGATACTTAAGTATCCCTTTAAACCCAAAGCAGCTTGAACATGGATTCCATATTTCTCACTCCAACCTGATGAAATTTAAAATACTTAAAATTCAATTACCTAAGAAGAGCGAGCTTGATCTATCCTCTCCGACCCGGAAACATTTATTTAATTTTGATAAATAATAATATTTGAAATCTCGTCAATTGCTTGGGAAATGCTTTAATTAGATAATGAATAGGTATTCATCTGAATATGTGAATATTTGAATTTCGAATTTCTCATAACAAAGTCAAACAGAGAGCAGGTTGAGAGGATTTAACTTTTTCCTTCGCCCACTCGGAATACTTTTTCCTTACATGTCTTCAATGCCGATGGTGGGGCTTGTAAGTATCTGACAGATACATGAATCCCCTGTCTCCATCCCTCTGGGTGTGTGTGTGTGTGTGTGTGTATAATTAGAAGGCACACGCAATACGAAAAAAGTCAAGGGGAAAAAAAATGGGGAAAGGCCTGGCAAAACAAGACGCTCCCAAATGAAAACATAAACATAAACTTCAATAACAAGCAGAAGAAGAAGAAGAAGAAGAAGAGGGCAAAGAGGGTAAAAGAGTAGCAAAAACTTTTCCCTTTTTTATTTTTCTTGGAAAATAAAAATTTCAAAAAAAAAATTGAAAAAAAATCATTTTCGATGAGTTCAAAGAGATAGGAAAGAGAGTATCTTAAAGTTTAAATAGATAGTTTGGATAGTTGAAAATGTTTAAATGATTAAATGAGCTTACCAAAATTTCTTCCAATTCATTTTTAAATGTTCTACTCAAGGCCTCGGCATGAGCAACCGCATTCGCATTCGCAATCGCATTTGGATTCGGATTCGGATTCGTATTCGCAATCGGATTCACATTCTGATTAAGACTTGCATTTGAATTTGTCGTATCGTTGAATTCATAAACACAATTGCGATTCAAATTGGAAGTTTTTATAAACTGGAATTTTGTATATAGATTTTTTTTTTTTTTTGATTTTTTAGGGGGAAATAGAAGAAGCAGCAAAGCACGCGAGCGTATATGGAGTAGAAGAGAAAAGAGTAGAAGTAATAGATACAGATACATAGATAGAGTGACATGAGTGACACACACACATACATATATAAAAACAAAACTGTTGGAAAATTCTTAAATTAATAAGAATATTTAATAGATTTTCTTTTTTTTTTTTTAGGTTAGGTTATAGTTTTGCTAAATATTTGTAAATGCTAAAGAAATGAGAGAAATTAATAGAATTTTCTTTATATATATATAAATCAGGCAAACTAAGGTTTTCACAAAAAAAAAATAAAATAATAAATCATTTCAGATAGTCATGCGGTTCAGGAATATATAAAGTGGGGCAAATTTTTAAGGGTTTCTTTTAGAATTTCGCGCAAGTCTCAGCAGCAGGAAAAGGTTGTCTGTTTATTTCTAGGGGCTTGGGAGTTACTTGAGAGCTTAAAATCATTTGAAATTACTCATCTAAATCATATTGCTGTGCTCATTTTGAAGGCTTAAAATAAACCTTGGAAAGCTCTACAAGCACGTCTCAAATTCCTTAAGACCTTCTTAGGTTCTTGAGAGCTTGGAAATCTAAAAGGAATCAGTCGATTACCCCATGTTTGTAGGCTTGAAAGACCTCACTCTTTTGGGATCTTTTATAAGCTGTGCAAAAATTCCATAAATATCTTAAGGGGTCTTGAGATTTGTGAGTATTTCAAGGTCTTCTTATGTAGTTTATGGCCTATAAAAATGATTTCGAATCAAACGACCAAACCTAATTTGGAGGATTAAAAGGGACTTTTAACACTACATAAATTTCTAAAGAGGTCTTGAGATTTCTGAGAATTCTAAAATATAAAAAATCTATGAAGTTTCTGGGCTATTTTTGTGGCCTTTTTTAGAGGCATTAAAGAGGACTTTTAACACTTTAAAAATTTCTTAAAAGGTTTACATATTTCTTAGAATTTGAAATCACTTGACCAACCCTAATTTTGAGGGCTTAAAAGGAGCTTTTAACACTCTAGAAATGCCTTGAAAGGTTTTGGATTTCTAAGAATTTTTTTGCAGGCTTCAAGTTCCAAGAAAAAACCATTCAGAATTATTGATGTTGTTTTTTTATCTTTGAAAAATTATTGGAAGCCACTCGATTCATTCAATTTGTGTGTCCCCATTCCGAGCGAGCTCAAAAGAACCATTTGAAAAGTCCTACAAAAAAAAAAAGTTAAGCTAAATGAATGACTTGATGATTCCTTCAAAGAGAAAAATGGAAATGTGCTTCGAAGAGATTTAAAGTCGATAAGCTAAGGACAATGGCTTTTGGCTTCCCCCGACAAGCTAAGAAAGCAAAGCAGAAACTAATTTACGCCCTACAAATAGGTCAAGTAAAAACCAGAATGTAAGCAAAAAAGAGACAGAGCATTGAGTGACAGAAAGGGAGAGATAGAGAAAAGCACTATAAAATGAAAACAACGCAGCACGCAACAAAATTGATGCGTTTGGGTAAATGAAAACAAATAAAGAAAGAGAGAGAAAAACCTGAGTGGAAGGCCAAAAAGGAGGAGTGCTCCAAAAAGGACTCGAGGACTGGTCGGAACGGTATGCATAAAGCCAAATGAAGGCATTCGAAGGCTCTACTAAAAAATTATAGAATGTAAAATGAACAATAAAAAAGGCAACAAAAAAAAAAGACTTTCTCAACTAGAAAAAAAGGGAAAAGAAAAATTCCACAGAAAACAGAGAATTCTTGCTTTGAAAAAATAAATCAAATTTTATGAGGAATTTTAAGGAATTATTTTTATTACAAAATAAATCAAGTCTTATTAAGGTTTGTGACAGATTTTATACGAAAATTTTGGAAAAAAAAGAATTGAAAAATTAGTCAAGAAAATTTGTAAGGTCTGAAAATTTCAGGAATCAAAAACAATGTCTGGGATGAATGAAAATCTTGAGATTATTTCCGATAATTAAAAAAAAAGGTATCAAATAATTTTGAAAAATTCAAAGAGAAAAAATTCTAAAAAATAACTAAGAGTTTTGAGATGAATTTGGATCTTTTAGAATTTAAAACTCAAAAGGTCTGAGAGTTGCAGAAATCAAAATAGCTTAAGATTAATCAAATATCCAAGAACTGGGACAGATCAAAGCCTGATCAAGCTTGAATGCAGTCTTCAAATAAATATTTATTTGCCTCCGAAATATTCAAAAACTAAAAAAAAAAGCCCCAAGCTAAAAATATTTTTAAATAAAAAAATACGTAAAGAAAATTATATATATCAGCCGATTTTCTATATATCTAAAATGTACAGGCTTAAGCTTAAGATTTTCATCTTTCTACAAATCAATTCTCACATAATTTTCTCAACCCAAAAGAATATACAATTTATTCTTTAATTTATTTACCAAATATTTTGGTAGACTTTTACAAAATATTTCTAATTATTTTCGAGTGGCTTGTTAATACTCACATCGGCTATTTTAGCTGCCTGTCCATCTTTTTCCCATTTGGTGGCAATTTGCAGGGTCTCCGCGGTCTTCTGTTGTATGCTCTTTGAGTCATCCAACAAGGTTAATTCATAAAATTCTTGTATATCTGCGAATCAAACAGATACAAATTAATACAAAATTAATATGGGATAGTTTACAAGTTTTGATTAGAAATAAAGCAATAGAATTTGGTTGACTTATTTTGAGATTTGTGAGATTTTCTCTTCATTAAATTGTAGATGGGATTTTGGAATATTATAAAATATTATTGAATGATTTTTAATGTTTATGAAATTTCCTCGATTCTTTCATTTTTAATATAAAATTATTTTTTTTAAGCAGGGCAAATTTAGCTAGTCTGATAGAAATGTCATATTCATAGAAATGTTCACCAATTCTGATGAATTTTGGGTCTATCCAACCGACTTTACATTAAAGAATTTCCAAGCAATTTAAAAATTCCAGAATCATTTTAAAATTACCAGAAATTTATATATATTCTTATTGCTAATTGCCCAAATGGTTAGGCTGACAAATTTTCCAGACCCACGGATTAAATTCTGGAATTTCTCAGACAATTCAAACATTTACAATTCTCTCATAGATCTTTTAATGTTTATCTATTACAAATATCTTTAAGATACATTAACAAGTTTGGTAAAACAAAATCCTGAAAGGTCTTGGATTGTCTTGTTTTGTCTTGCTTATACAATAATTCCTAATCTTAGCACTCATTCAGTTAGTTTGTGCTCTTCTTATAAGGTTACAAGATAAACGACTGGCTCTTGGTACGCATCCATAAAGATATAAGATAGATCTAGCTAATATGCCAGCCAAATATTCAGGCCTTCCTTTTTGACTACAATTTTGCTTTTAGAGAGATCTGCGTATCAGAGGTCTTATTCTATTAATGGGAACCTCTTAGAGGTTGGTTTGGATTAGATCAGTTGGAATAGGTCCTCTGACTCATGATCCTTTTCGAGAGCTCTATCCTTCCTTGAATCTATGCTGAATCTTCGAATCCATTCGGAATTTAATAGGTCCAAGCAATCCTTTAGTCTGTAAGTAAAAGGGAGACGAATTATATTTCTTTTCCAACCAATTTAAATATCATTTTCAACTTACTGTGAAAGCAACAGGCTTGCTTGGCTTTCCTTATTTGGGAGAGGGTGGGATTTTCTCAGAACTGTAAGAAAAATGATATGATAAGTTTATAGTTAATTATTTGCAAGTTTATCTGAAAATGCCAAGATTCTTTCGACTCACCTCGTCTGTCTGAGCCGTCTCATTATGTTCCAGCTAAAGTGTTGATCTCACTTTCCAGGAAAACTTTGCTCAACTTTTGGTAATTTGATACATATATTTTTTCTTTCTTTCTTGATGTTTTTTCTTTTTGCTCCTCTCTATTTTGTCTCGAGTTGATTAAACTGCAACTTTGAAGAATGTTTTCTTTTTTTTTTTGGGTGAACTTTGTGAAATGTATTTCTCATTAGGGTTTTATTTCCTTGCATATCTCGAAAATGTTTTTTAATTATCTGAAGGCGGGGGAACTAAAGCCACTTGAGTAGCACTCAGCCCCCTTCTTCTCGACAATATTTGAATTGGTTTCATTTGAGTCAGCATAAAATTGTTTCCATCTAAGGCGCAGCTGGACAATTTGTGTTATGAAAACAAAAATGAAATCAGACCAGACTCTCTGGTAATTGTCGCCCTTGCCACTCGGAAAATAAAAAATCAGAATTAAAATAACAAACAGCAACAATTTAAGCCGAGCAACTGCTTGTCTATAGACAAGCCGACGTCTATAGACTCTTTTCGATGTGATTCTGTATATTTCAAGGGAAGGGGGTAAGATATATCGGGGTCAGCTATATAATATAGTAATCCGATCTAGCTGAAATTCGGTACCCAATTGAGTCATCATAATTATTTCAAATATCAAGCGGCTATATGATTTGTCTGGAATTCTTTACTCAATTGAGTCTTCATATTCCAAATCTGATTATTTGTTTTCACTAGGATCTTTCATTCAAAATCGTAGATATGCCATAGGTCGACTTTTGTATGATGGCTAAGACCGATTTGGTTCCATTGTACAGCTGCATGATATGGTAATCAGATTCAGTTGGAATGGGGGAAGCAGGCTTCTTTAGGTTTACTGTAAGTCCGAATTTGATTAGCTAGAGATAAGTCCATAACTAGGATGTATCCGTAGAATCTATTTGGGCCTATATGGTACCTATACACGATACATATATATATCTATATGAAATACTGTTCCGATCAGCATTAAGCACGCAATATACTTAAATCTGGTTATCTATACCAATTTTCCTTTTGTTAATCTAAATTTAATTGATTTGAGAGAAGTCAATAGCCTTCGGATGTACCCACGAAATTGACATAGACCTGTGTGATATTAATATAGAGTATAGTGTTATAGTGATATACTGTTCTGTTCAGCATAAAAATGGCTATATATATCTGGTTATATATACAAATCCAAAGTATACAATCGGATGAATATGGATCAATAAACAGTAGATATATCGATTTGGATCTACTGAATATAGTGGTTCGATCCAGCCAAATCAGCTTATCCTTATCAAGCTTAAGGTCTTAAGTATTCAAGAAGAAAGAATTCAATGATTAAGAATTCAAGGTTTAAGGTTCAAGAAGAAAGGTTTCAATGATTAAGAATTCAAGGTTTAAGGATTTTAGTGGCTTAGACTAAGCTCGGGAGTACCTTTGCCTGGCCTCCGATATTCCCTTTTGTACTTAACAAACTGATGGATAAATTGAGTATTCACTTCCCCTTTGAGTGTAAAAAGTAAATTATATATATTTTTTTTGAGGAGAAGTTAAAATACTTTTTTTTTTCTTTGAAAAAGGAGAAGAATTCGTTGAGCATCTTGAAAATATTTTTCTTCAGACTGAGTGAAACTTTCAATCCATTCAATCTAGCTAATTTCGCTACCCGCAAAGCATTAAAAACTTTGACACAAAATCAATCTAGTTTTTCTTGAAAAAAAAAGAAAAAACTGGGAAAACTTTGAAAAACAAATTTTCATAGGCAAAAGCAGAAAATGACAAAAGTTGCAGGGGAGTAAGAAGAAGTAAAGTGAAGATTTAATACACTTTTTGATATATAAAAAAAATTTGCTATGATTTTAGGAACTTTTTAAAAATGTATACAGATAAATTTCGAGTGTCCAAAAATTGACTAGGCTAATTTGAGTTCGTTTGGCCGAAAAGAGTAAAAACTACTGCAAGGCCGCCTGCGGGGTAGACCAAAGTGGTGCCCAGAGAGTCCATGGCAGCACTTCAATTGGTTTCTGCATTCTGCTATCTGCCCAGCCAAGAGGAAGAGAGACAGATACCACCGAGAGTGAGAGAGAGAGAGAGAGAGAGACAGGGGAAGCTGCTTTCATGCCTCAGCGTGGCACACTCAATGAGATGGCTGTGCCAACGTCAGCGGAAATGAAACTGTCAGAATGCATCATGTGAATGAGTATGCCGAGTTTTAAAATGCAAGCCGACACTGTGCCAGGAGGGGGGAGAGGGAGCGGGGAGGTTGGGTGCTGCAACATGGGACGGACGGCAATCAGTTGGAGTGGCTTAGCTAGGAGGAGGAGGAGGCGGTGGCGGTGGTGGTGGAAGGCTGCACGCATCATTGACTATCAATATGTTTTGCTCGGAATGCAGTCAAGTGGCCTAAATTGGTAAAATCAATGCCGCCCCATTTCATTTCCTGTCGTATCGGAATAATGCAAAATCAAAAGGAGAGGGAGAGGGGGGGGGGGAAGCAGAAAACGAGAATAATACAAATTTCCATAGGCAAATTGGCGAGACAGAAACATTTTAGCCACTAATCAACATTGGCTTGTTCCCTCTCTTCTAACCCAAAAGTGCTGCCTTGTCAGAGGACAAAATTGCATCAGGTTTTGTTCATATGCGGGCAAGTCGAATTGTGATGCTCTTTTTTTTTGGAATTATTTTAAAATTAAATAAATTTAAGAAATAAATAAAATAAAGTAAATCATTTCTAGTAAAATAATTAAATTAATTTAGCGGAAATGCTTAAATAAATTTAATAAAATATAATAAATAGATTAATTTAAATTAAAAAAATATATAAATAATAATAATAATAATAATAATAATAATAATAATAATAATAATAATAATAATAATAATAATAATAATAATAATAATAATAAAGTAATGAATAAACAAAAGTAAAATAAAGGAGATACGAACAAAATTGAATAAAACAAAAAGAAAATTATTAAAAAAAGATATAATTGAATAAAACGGGGAAAAATAGTTTAATAATTAAATAAAAAATAAAAATAAAAAATATTAATAATAGATAAAATGATTACAAAAATAAAATTAACAATCTTAAAGTTTTGGAAAAACTAAGAAATTTAAGAAAATAATAAAACAAAATAGGAAATAAAAATTATATAAAGCAATTAAAATAATGGTAAAAAAAATAAAATAAAATATAAGCAAAATAATAAAAAAAAAAAATCAAATAATATTAAATATTATTTTATATTAAATAAATAATATAAAACAGAGAAAATAATAAGACTAAAAATGGATAGTTAAAAAACTCAATTAAATAAAGAATACATAAATTTATTTAAAAAAAAAAAATTATTAAAAAAAAAAATTAATTTTATTACAAAAAAAAAAAATAAATCAAATTTCTGCAACTATTTTTATATTCAAATAAAATATTAAAAAATAAATAAAATTAAAAAAAAAAATAATAACTGATAAAATATTTTAATCACAAATAATTTCAATTTAATTAAGAAATTAAATAATAAAGATTGAAAATTAATTTATTAAAAAAGAAATTAATTTACTTTTAAAACTCGAAAATATTTTTTATTATTATTTATGAATTTTATTTAATTTATTCATTGATTTTGCATAAGCCTTAGCTCAAAAGTCTGATTAAATTAATTTCGCTAGAATATTTATGTATTTTATCACCTTTTTTTCTTTGATCAAAAAAAAAAAGTTTTATTTTTTTGCAAATAAATTTTTTTAAAACCCTTTAAATTTCAATTTAAATTGAGCTGTGATTTTGTTCAATTTATTTCATGAATTTGTCAAGCATGAAAACTGAAACTTGTCAGATTGTTTCAAATTGATTTAAGCCCATTTGCGATTTAGTTGCGATTGTCCAAATTGAATTATTCAATTTATTTAATTGTATTTACTGTCACTCAAATATTAATTAAAATTTCAATTCAAACTGTCTAAAGTGCTTGTGTGTGTATGTGAGTGTGTGTGTCATTTGATAAGCTCAAAAAACCTGAAATTTTAGGTATTTTAAAAGCGATTAAATCGGATAAGAATTTAAGTTCTGCTCGAGCGGTGAAGGATGCTGGGACAGGCAATGGGGCGGGAGTGGGCGGAATCTCTATGGGTTTCGAGTGGATCTGTATGCGTGCATGGGAAATTTAATGAAAATCAATACCAAGGCACACACCCCCCCGGCCCTTTCCATTCCAGACCAGTGCGACCAGCTCGGTCAGATAGTGAAACACTCGGGACTGAAGGGACTGGGCTATCTTGGTCGGAGAATCGGTATCTATAGAAAACAATACCCTGAAAGTGCCAGCCAGTGGGCGGGGCAGAATGGGGGCGGCATGGGCGGTATTGGGCCGAGAAACCACCGAGGCAAATTACCATAAAAGCTCAATTCAATGCAACACGATTTGATTGAAGCTTGCTAACTTTGTTGCCTTGCTTCCTTCTTGTTTTTTCTTTTTTTTTATCTGGTGACCATGAAAATTGACTTTGCTCGGGGCCCCATTGGCCCAATGGTAAAAAAAGAAATATATAAACAAATCGAGGAAACAGAAAAAAGAAAAAACTCTTATCATATAAGCAGAATGTTGGCAAGTAAGGTTATGTTGAGGTTATGGAAATACTGAAGGAACCAAATCGAAAGTTACTTGGAATTTATAAGGAAGCTTTTCTTTTAGAATGAGGGTCTGAAGTCATAGGATTTCGAAAGATACAGGTCTCTTGGATCTTTAATTTAATCAGATTTTATATAAGGCTAAAAAGTAGGGTTATGTTGAGGAAGGAACTAAGCAAATCGAAGCTAAGTTGGAAGCTTTACCTTTTAGGAGAAGAGCCAGAATTTATTTGACTGCGGGAGATGCAAATCTTTGGGGTCTTTCATTTAATTTGATTTAATCAAAGCTTTATCATAAAGGCCTAAAAGTAGGGGGGTTGGTTGAGGTTATAAAAATAATGAAGGAGCTAAATCAAAGCTAAGTTGAAGGCTATAAAGAACCTCTTCGTCTTTGGGTTCCAAAGATCTGAAACTGATTTTATGAAGGCTTTCATGCCGAGGCTATGTTGACTCCCTGAAAAGAGCTAAGAACCCAAAATTCTTTATTAATTTTGAGGCTATCAACTCATCAGAATTAAACAGATTTTTACCCTTAAAAGTTTCCATATTATCCCTATTCCTTCCCTAGCCAGATGGCGCTACTGCAGCTCTTGTAATTTCAATTCCTTAACTTTTTTAATCTTTCACGATATAAAAAGCTTTGCATTATTATGCCAAAGCCAGAGGGCAGCCCCGTGCTCTCTTCATATTTAATCTGATTAGCTTAGTGAGAGCAGAACAAGAGCCAACTGATAGAGTAAAGTGCACTTTTTGTTGGCTAATTAAAGCTATTAAAACCTAATCCAGTTAATTAAAAACTATGCTAGCCATGCTCATTCGCTCAACTAGAAAAAAAAATAACAAAATAACCATAAATTTCAGCTTGTTATGTAATTTTTGCAACTTTTCCGAGAGAGAAGAGAGAGGAGGAGTTGGTCGGGAAATTGGAAAAACATGTACAGAAAATGTTATTTCAAATTGTGTTCGCACAGGTGGGAAATAAACTTTTTTTTTTCCTGCAAATGCATATTCTCCTGACCTTTACATATTTGCCTTTTTCCATGTATTTTATTCCAGTTATTTTATTTTTTTTTCAGCTTATTCCTCGGTGAATACAAGGACATTGTGTGGGTTTCGCATCGGTCTTTCTGGGAATTTCAGTAGTCAAATTAAGCTGGCTTTAAGTGCGTATTTTTGGTTTGAAATGAAATTAAACCTCATACATAAAAGTCGGCAGATATAAGGGTCCCGATTTTGTGATATGATATGATAGTTTGAGAGAAATTAAGCTCAGTACTTTTTCAGTACACCTGATGAGTATCCAACTACTCGAGGTATGACAGCTATCTGATATAGAAGTTCGATCCAAATCATATTTGGTACACAAGTATAACTCGGAATGAGTTTACTAAATAACGAGTTTGAATGAGATTGGTCAATGGATAGCCGAGATATCACTAAGTCTGATTTTCATAGGACCAGTGTGATATAGAAGTTCGATCAAGTAGACAATTGTGTCTCGATATGAGTTAGTTAAATAGTGAGTTCGAAGTAGTTCAATTAATGGATAGCCAAGATATCCCTAAGTCGGATTTTTGTAGGTAGGCCAGCTGTATGATATAGCAGATTGATTCAAGCGATATTTGGTACATAAGTGTGTTTTGATTTGAGGTTATTTTATACAAAATTTGAGCAATATTAGCCAAGAGATTCCTGAGATATCCCTAAGTCAGATTTTTGTAGGTGGGACGGCTATATGATAGTTTGATTATTCGACATACTATTTCCAAACCCTTAGAGCAGCTATATGATATAGGGGTCCCCACATAGCCAGATCTAGATTAGGTTTTAAAGTTAGGAATTAGTTAGCCTAGAAATAGAAAGGCAGATGGAGTTGGCTATTTGAATTCCTCTAGATCAATTTGGAGGAAGTGCCCAGACCTCTACGCTGTGGTCTTTCTCCTACAAAGAGTCAACTAAAATTCTATTGGATTTTTTCTTCAAAAGTTCTCAATTCCCAGCTCAGTATGACATCACTCTTATTCAATTCTCTTGAGCTTATTTCATTGATTTTTTTTATTATTTTTTTTTTATTTATTTTTCCAGTTGAATCCTAAAGGGCTCTCTGAAATAATATGCAAAATTATTTGTATTTGAAATAGCTGCAGATTAGTTAGGTTTCTGCCTTACCTACTCAAACTCTCTAGCTATCTCTTTCATACTCTCACTCTCTCTCTCTCTCTCTTTGTCTTTTCTAAACCACTCGTGTCTGGGGCTTTGATTGCGGTTTGACTAAATGATAAAATTCCCAATTAATTAGGCTAAAAGACTTTTCACTGGCTTTCCATGAATTTAAATTGCATTTACCGAGGTGTGAGTGTATACATATGTTTGCATGTGTGTGTGTGTGTGTGTGTGTGAATTTGCATGTGCAGCAAATGATATGTTAATTGTTTATAGGGAATCTGCCAGAAGCTTGTTGGGTGAAATATGTCACATTAAGAGAGACATACACACACTCACACAAACACACACACACACACACATATATATATATATATATACGTATATGTACAAGCATATATATATAAGTGAAAACTTATTCTATGGCAACCGTTTTAATGTTTCTGACAAGCCAAGAGCAACGTTGGAGGCAACCCAGCCACACAAAGATTTAACACGCCAAAGGATAGAAAGAGATAGCTAAAAAAGAGAGAGAGAGAGAGGAGTAGAGTGAGGGGGAGTTGAGGAGACGTAAGCCAACATACGATTATGTAACTGTGCTTGACAGCTCACGGCAATGAGTGGGGCCCCGAGAAGGCCAGAGAATCAGGCACTCATATAGGATCTGCCCTACCTCTCTCTCTCTTTCTCTGTCACTGTGTTTCTCTTTCTTTCTATATAAAGGATGCTGGTAGGCTTGAAGGAGGAGCTGAGGGAATGAATTGGTGGTAAACAACTTTTGCAAATTATGCGATGTAGGCAAAGAGACAACCATGGCAAAGGCAAAAACCGGGACAATCAGACAGGCCCAAGAACAATAGATGCCTGGGAGTATACAATATAGTGTCCAATGGTAAAGGCAACAACAACAACAATAACAGTAAGAACAACAATAAGCTGAGACACAGCTGAAATTGAAGCCGTGGCTGAGCTGATTTTGTATCTGCTTGTCAGACACCAACACATTCGCTATTTGACCCAAATCTCAGGCAACATTGACAATGTTTCACACACTCACACATATATATATATCTTGCTGTAACTTGGTAGTCAAGTGTAAATAATTTCACAAGTACTTTGGTAATACAAAAAAAACAAAACAGGAAAAAGAAAAATCACATTTAAAATCGATGGAAGAAAAAAAAAAAAATAAATAATGACGGAAGGATGTTGGTGGCCAAAATCAACCAAATTCTATTGCTTGTTTTTTCCTGGAATATAAAAAAATATAGATATATATATTTTTTTATTTTTACTCACCTAACAAAGCTTGAAATAAACGAGACTTAAATATGCGTATGACGCGTTCGATTGCAATGCGCAGCGCCCGATCCTGTGGCTCGGATAGGCGGGCATGATAGTCCTCAAGTAGTTCAAGGGCACGATGGGCTTCTGCAATGAAATTATTAATAAAAATAAACATAATATTTAATCTTTGATTTAATAGGATAGAAACAGACACAAGTGAAGGTGAAAGTGAGAGAGGCAGTGAGCCTTTTGTCTTTGCTGACGTCACTTGGGCCTGCCCTCTTCTCTTATAAAAATAAAAAAGTCTTTAAGACGGATTGATCAATTTAACAAATGTTTTATTTTATGGACTCCAAATTGGTTTCCTTATTTATTCTTTTATTTATTTCATTTCTTTCTAGCCATAGTGAAATACCAGAGTCAAGGAAACTGTACCTAGGCCTTGCATATCGGGCCTGGGGCATAGTAGGGATCCGGGTAAGTCGGCTGGCATGCCTTGCATTTCGGTCAGGCGTTCATCGAAGGAATCTATCTGGGCAGCCTCACCGAAGAGGGTGGACCAATAGGCACGCTGGCTAGAGGCTGGTTCCGTGGCCAGGCCAGCTTCGCTGACTGGCAGTGCCTCTAGGGATAGGACAGATTCCAGGGTGAGGCGATGTTGCTCACGCTGACGGCGGTGGAGTTCGTGATGACGCTGCTGTTGGCTCTCGCGTTCCAGGGTCTCGATCATGGAACGGAAACGACTCAGCTCTAGGCGCAGGCTCTCTGAGCTGCGACGATCTACGATGGGAGTGTCGGCCCTGGGTTGGGCGCTCTTTTGGCGTGCATTTCGCAAGGCTGCAGCAGCCACCGAGGTGGAGTGGGCCTCGTATTCATCGCGCGATATATCGCTCTCGGATTTCTCAAAATAGCCAGATTCCACATCAGGAGTACGTAGCTCGGCAGCTGACAACATGTGACCGTATTCGAGTAGATCCTGGGCCGAATAGAAGCACTCTGTGGACTCACGTACACTGCCACGTAGTGAGTCCTCATCGAGACCGCGGCATTTTGGCGCCAACACAATCGGTTCTTTATCCTTTTCCAATTCCAAAGGCAATTCCTCCTCCTCCTCCTCCTCCTGCAGATTGGGTATTAAGGTGGCCACTGTGGTCTCACTGCTTGCTGTTGCGTCGACTTCTTCATCGATTTGCTGCTGCATTTCTAGGGCTTCCGCTGGCAATTGCGCCAGCAGAGGTTGTTCTTCCAAAGGCGGCGGTGAGCTGGTTGGTGCAGCTGGTGGTGTGGATTTCACTGACTCCAAGAGCCCCACAATTTCACTATTGACTCTCTCTCGCTCGGCCACTTCGTGCTCCTTTAGGCCCTCCACAGCAGCGGAGCTATCATCTTCATCATCCTCCTCATCATCGTGAAAGGTATTATCATCGCTGCTAGGCAAATCCTCATTGGGATCACTGCTCTTCTCCCGCTCCGAATCGGTATCCATTTGACTAAATTATATATCCTTTCTTTATTATTTCTGTTTACTAGTCTCAAACACTTTTCAGCCACTCGAACATGGCCAGCAATCGCGTTAAACTGGCCCAAGAGTCAAGCAAAATAATATTTTTATGCCTCTATATGCTCTGGAATGGCTGGCCTAATGAAAGGGTTGACAGACCACATATCAATAAATCAATAAAGATTGTCTCAAAGCTAAAAGAATTTCAAAACCTAGATGCTCTTTTTTCTGAATAAAATGAAAACTAATCAGCATCAAAGAGAAGTGAATAAGTCAGGCTTCAAGTTAATAAATCTAAATCTCCTCTAAGTCGAATGGGTTTTCACTTTACCTAGAACCCTTGAGATTTGAGAGAGAGCAAGCCAGTGTGACGTCACACTTATTAGCTCTCTTTAGGCTGCAGTTTGTTCTGGACTTATGAGTAAAGTTTCTAATTTCCAATGTGTCTAAGCTGGGAGTATTCCTGGTCGAGTATATAAAAAGTAAGGTACTTAGATGGTAAGCCTAAATTTCCCAGCTTATAATGGGTCTACGCTTAAGCTTTGAGAGAGAGAGAGAGCCAACGTGATGTCATACTTATTAGCTCTCTTTGGAAAGCATTTTGGTTTGGACTTATGAGGAAATTCCTTAACTTACAATGGGTCCAAGCTGGGGGTATTCCTGGTCGATTATATAAAGAGTAAAGAACTTAGATTACAATGGGCCCAAGTTGGGAGTATTCCAGCTCTAATATATGCCGGGTAAAATGCAAAGAGAGCAAGTCAAACTGACGACACAGCAATTACTTCTTTTAGGGATACAATTGCCTTAGGTTCCTTGAACAAATTTTCCAACTTCGAACACGCCTAAGCTCAGCGTATTCCTTGGATAGCAAATGAAGCTCTCCTTGGCATATAATTCCCTCTGGACATTCCAAGCATTTTCCATTTTTCAACTAACCCTTTGTATGTGATTTTCTCAGACCCCTTTTAAAAAGAGTATAAAACAAGTCAGAAAGGGTCACTGGCATTCACCGTTTCATTAATGATAGGAAATTTTTTCCTCGAATTCGACTCTTTTGACTCTGATTTTGGCATTTGAGGATTACAGAATTTTTGGCCATTGTCGTTGGCCAGAAGGTTGCCAAAAAATTATATACATAATTTATCAGTGTAATCGACTTTTGGGAGGGGCAGAAAGCATTACCTCATTACCGCCTCAAATCTTTCAGATTTGCCGGTTCTAAATCTGCATATATATATATATATATATATATATATATATATATATATATTTGCATATAACACTGCTCACGTCACATTGAACTATTTACATAAAAATCCAACCATTTCGTATAAGTAAAAAAAAAAAAAAACATTTGCTGGCCTTTATCGCCCATTTCAATGGCTTGGCACTAGTCTATTCTGTGGTCTATATAAATTTCTGTTCTTTCGAGGTTTTTTTTCTTTCTACGTTTTCCTTTTTTTTTGTGTGTTTTTGTTTTTACTTTTGTAGTATTCTGTGGTCTGTGCTTTCTGGGGCAATAAGAAATGCCAGAGATCGCTTAGACCGATTGTGGCAATTACAAATTTCTTTCCTATCTCTTTCTCTCTTACTGAATGGGGAAAATGGGAAATTATAGTCAGTATAAGGTACTGAAATAGGTAAGGTCTGAGAGAATTTTTGGCTAAAAGATTTTCAGGAAAGAAAATATATACTAGAGTCTTGAGTTTTCACAGAATTTGCAGATACCTCGGACTTTTTGGATTTCTCGAACTATTCCGATTTCTCGAACTACTTCAGTCTCTACAAATTTCAGAGATTCCTCGGATCCCTGAGATATCTTGGACTACTTAGGTTTCGAAGATGCTTGTGCCTCCCCAGATTCCTGAGATTCTTGAAATTGCCTAGATTTATTCCTTCCCTAAATTCCTCAGATTCTTTAGTTTTCCCAAATTCCTCGGATTGCTTGGATTACTCAGATTTCCGAGATTGACATCTGGTCAATCTTTTAGACTACTTAGATTCCTGAGATTCTTTGGTTTCCCTAGATTTCTTAGACTTCTCAGATGCCTTGGATTCTTTAGATTTCTACGATTCTACCGGCTCCTCAGATTCCTGAGATTCCTCTGGGTTTCTAAGATTCTTTGGACTTCTGAGACTTCTCTGGGCTTCCAAGATTCCACGAATTCCCTGGTCTCTACAAATTCCTGAGGGTCTTCAGACTCTTTGGATTTCTAAGACTCTTGAGTTGCCCCAAATTTCTCAAACTTCACAGATTCCTCAGATTCCTCAAATTGCTGAAACAACTCAGACTCTTCAGAATTCTGAGATTCCTCGGATTCCTAAAGAGTCCACAGAGAGAACCCCCCAATAGTTTACAAATATTTCAAGAAAATATTTTAATTTTGAATATTTTTAAGAAATCCATAAATCAATCAAGAAATAAGAAATTTTTGAGTTGCCGAACTGAAATAATTAAAATTTATTTCAAAGTCAAATCATAAGAAGAAGAAGAAGCAAAACATATAAATAAACAAATCGAAAAGAACTGCAATTGTGAAAAAAACATGAAGAAGAAGAAGAGAGAAAAAAAATCGTCCCTCAATGAAAATTTGATAAAAATCGGGTAAAGCTTACCTTGCTTTTTCACGGGCATTTTTCGGCCGTTGTTGTTGTTGTTGTGGTTTTGGTTAAATCGGAATTTTGTTGTAGTGGCCGTTTCTATTTTTTTTTTTATTGTTGTTGTTGTTGTAGGTTTTTTGTGATTTTGCTGTTTCGTTTGCTTCTTCTTCTTCTTCTTTTTATTGTTGAAGTAATTTGATTATTTGAATATCCGCTTTAATTTTTTTCTCACAAATCCAAGCTCACTTAATTTATAAAATTCGTTTTGTTTATTTTATTTATTTATTATTATTATTTTTTTTTTATTTTGTAAATTTTGCGCTAAAATTTTTGTTGGGCAGTTTTCGTTACGTCTTTTCTTAGAAGTTTTCTTTGATTTTCACATTTAATTAAATTTTAATCATTTTTTTTTTTATTTTTTTTTATTATTTTTTTTTTATATTTTAAACACTAAAATTGGCATTTGAAATGATCCATTTTGGAGTGGGTTTATTTTTTTCAAATATTTTTGGAAAATATTGGTTAAACATTAGAGCACATTTATGGTTTGGTTTTGGCTATTTTTTTTTTTTGATTTGATTTTTATTTTCTATTTTAGCTGCCCACGAGACACCTAGAATTTTTTGTTTTTTGTTTTTTTTTGGGAAAGAAGAAAAAAATTTTCACAATTAAAAAAACAAATTGATTAATTCAATTTTTAATATAAATACTATTTTGTTTTTATTGTGTAATCACTTAGAATATTATTTTTAAATTAAATAAAAAAAAAATAATAATTTCACTTTTATTTTTATTTTTTCACACGACAAAAAAAAATGACTACTTTTTGTGTTGGCAAAATTTCTTCTTCATTTTTCATTTATTTTTTTTTTTGCAATTATTTTCAACAGCCAAAAGTCATATGAGTATTCAAAAAAAAATATTTTTGAAAAAAAAAAAAAATTGAAATTTTTTTTCATTTGTTTTTGTGTCAACCAAATGAAAATGTTTGTTGGCTTTGTCTGGCTCATGACACGTTTCCCTCTGTTTTTGTTGTTGTTGTTCTTATTTGTTGCTTTAGTTTTTATTTCTGTTTTGTCTGAATATTTGCTCATCAACAACAACAACAACAACAACAACAACAATCAAAATTCACACAAAAACAGAACAGAGCCAAATTATTTTTTTGTTTTCCTTGGTTTTTCTTTTTGAATATACAAAATTTTTATTATTAGTTTAATTTATTTACACAAACACACACACACACACACGCACACACATAAACACATGAAAAAAAATAAAATATAGCTAAACTTGTAAATTGCTTAGGCAGAGTGAAATTTTTTAATAACGGTAATTTAAAATTACCGTTTAACAGGCCGAGCGCAAGTGCCAAAAAAAGACAAATAAAGGCAGAACCACACACACAGAAGGGAATAACTTCAAAACCACTAATCATATATAGAGTCAAGAAGGCATCCCTCGCAAATAAAATAAAATTCCACCACAGTCGACTGAGGAACCAGCGCAGCGAGCCAGCGACCGAGCGAGCAACTGCCTCTTTTTTCAGCCCCAAGCAAAACACACAAAAAAAAAAAAAACATAAAATTCAAAGTAGAAAAAAAAATATTTTACTCGACCGGCCACACACACACACACACACGCACGCACACCGACACAGCCACATGGTCGATGACTGAACCAGAGAGCGAGAGACACTGAGTGAGAGAGAGCGCAAGCAAAACCAAGAGAGAGCCACTGACCGGAGAGAGAGAGAGAGAGAGCAGAAGCACGTGTAAAATACAAAGCTCCACACTCTCTTTCTCGCTCGCTCACTCACTCACACACTTGGCACACTCTCTGCCTGTTCTCTCACTCTTTGTCGAAGGCGACCGCTAATGTTTTTGGCGTCGCTTTCGGCGTAACCCACACACCACACACCGGCCAGGCCATCCGAACAACAACAACAACAATAACAAAGGCACAATCAGAAGAGGATGGCTTTGGGCTGGCATTGATTGCCTGGCGGGCATAAATTTCATCAACTCTATAAAGGAAAGAAAAATTAATAGTAGAGCCGAGCCGAGGGTGGACAAACTAAACGAAATCTAACGGTATAAGTATATACAATTTGATGGGGCCATAGTCGCTTTGATTGATGAGGCTTATTACTTACAACAATCAAATGGAAATGTAGGCAAAAAAAAGAAAAAAAACAAAACCAACAAGAATTACGAAAATGGAAACCAAAAAGAGCGGTAATCAAATAAAGCAAAGACAGAAGTGAGTGAGCGAGAGAGAGAGCGAAAGACCGAGAGAGAGACAGAGAGAGTTAGCGAGCGAGTGTGACCGTATAAGAGAGATAGCACGTGGAAATGCGCGTCAACACAAAAAACAACAACAACGACAACGACAACAGTAAAAGGAACCAAGCAAGGAGAAGACAAGGCAGAAGTAGAAGTAGAAGAAGAAGAGGCATTGTTAGGTTCAATCACCTTTTGGCATTACATGCCACTTATTACTATTATTATCCTGGCATTTGGCTATTCTGTCTTCAGTCACCCCAACCCACCCCCTCGCCCCATCCCGCTAGTCTATGAATGCGAATGCCTCTGTGAACCCTGTCGATGTCGCTGTCGGTGACAAGCAAAAGCCCTGACACGGTACTTTTTCAGTGTCTCCCCGAGCCCCCCCATCCCAGCTCCTCGTTTGCCTAGGCTTTTTTCTTGTCCAAGACGGCCTTGTGGCCCAAAACGCATTGAGAGTTTAATTGCCTGACCATTTAGATTGGATTTTATTTTGGTTTTCTTGGCTCTTTTCTTATTTTTTGTATTTTTTCTGTGTCATTGAAAATTTCCATTTTAACAAGCAACTTGGTAATTTCTTTCTTTTCCTAACCAAAACAAAAACCAAGTGAACAAAGTTGCTTTTTATTCGGTTGTGCTAATTTTTTTCTTTCTCTCCCTTTCGCTCTTCCTCTTTCTTTGACTAGTTTTTTACTTGGGTTTGTTTAAAGGTTATTTTGAAGAGGTTTTCCAAGGAAAGATCTAATTTGGAATTGGTTAGGAATTAATTATTTTGCTTTTTCTATTTTGACCTATAAAAAATATTGAGACTTTTGAGACTTTTCGGTGCTTTGATCTAGGCTCTGGAGATATGGTAAATTGCTTATGATTATTCCTGATTGATTATACTTAGGGTCTAATAAGACTTTGATAGATTTCTATATAAAATGGGAAGGTTTAAACATTCCTTTATCATTAATTAATTTAATCTGTTTAAGTCAGGTCTATATGTGTTTTTGGGGTCCTCAGATCAGGAATCTTATAGATTCTTTGATAATTTATTCCTTTTTATTTAGTTTGACTGAATCAGGTCTATTTAGGGCTTAAGTCAGTTCAGGACTTGTAACCATTTCCCTATAAAGCCTTTAGATCCTGAAAGGTATAAGTATTTTCCTATAAAGTCTATAGATTCCGAAAGCTATAAGTATAAGTATAAAGCCTATAGATCCCTAAGGATTATAAGATTCTGAAAGGCATAAGTATTTCTATAGATTCCTAAGGATTATAAGTTATTTCCCATTAAGGTTAAAGATTTCAGTTCCTATAGGTTGGTCAGGTTGGTATATTTTCTAAGAACTCAGATCAGATCCCTGATATTCTGGAATCCTAGTGAATATAATGAAATATCTGCTAAAGCCTGATAAAACCTTTGGAAAGAACCAAAGATTCAAGGAACTGTAGAAATCAAAACCAGCAAAAATGATATGATAAGATCTCCGGATATAGCATATATATTCCTATAGCTTGTTATATAAAAATTCGAAAAAATTCCTAATAAAAAATAGGAGAAAAAAAACTGTCTAAATTGAACGCCAAAATGTATGCTAAGGAAAATGCAACACGGCAATCAAATTCTGCTCTTGCCCTCTGGGTATCCATGTATGTGTATGCGTATATGTCTGTGTGTGTGTGTGTGTGTGTATATGACCTTAATGCCTTTAAACCGCGGCAACTGGTTAGTTAGTTCACAATCAAATTTGTGTAAGCCACCTTCGCAAAAATACAAAAAAAAAAAAAAAAATGAGAGCGAAAAAAAACCATTTCGATTTTGATGAGTTTTCCCTTTGGTAATACCAAAATACACAGTGGGAGTACAAAAAGCGAAGAAGAAGAAGAAGCATGAAATAAAAAAAAATTGACTTGCACCGCGTCTAATTCTGACCTTGACATGTCGCATGGCTGGGCTATGCTGGCTGGCTGGCTGGGTGACTGCCTGACTGGTTGGTTGGTTTAGCTGGCAAGCGGACCGTAAGCGTTGAATTTGTTCGAATGTGTGTTAACGCGTCACTGGGTCGATCACCATCAAATAAAAATACCCAACAAAACAACAACAACAACAAAAAAGCCCGAAAAAATTGTGTATAAAAATACTTGGCTTTTGCATGAAATATTTCTCGCTCTGTGTAGGTGTGTGTGTGTGTAACGGTAAAAATGTTTAGCTGGGCTGACTGGAAAAAAAACTACAACAAAAAAAACAAAAAAAAAAAGAAGTGAAGCAGACGTTAAACGACGTCGCGCTATGCCAATTAGAATTACATTTTGACAGATACCAATTGGTTTAAATGCCAAGCCAAAGCCCAAGCCAAGCCAACCATGGCATGTCGAAGGGTCACAGACACACACACACACATACACACACACACATATAAATATATATGTATATTATTCTGACATACACAAGGACATGCAAGGCAAAGCGGAAGTGCAGGTGGCGCCTGAAGAATATGAACAGAGCTGCCAGCTAAAGGGAGTGGGAGAGCGAACGACATAGCTGTGGTAAATTTGATTGTCTCTCTGACTATCTGAGTACACATGTATGTGTGTGCAGGTGCACATGCCTATGTATGTGTGTGTCGGTGATAGAATTAATTATTTAACCCATGTTCAGCGTTAAGCTATGAAAACATAATTATGCCACTCTCTCTCTCTCTCTCTCTCTCTCTCTGTGTGAGTGTGTGAGACAAGCTCGCTCTCTCTCTCTCACACACACACACATAATTATTTTGTATTAGTCTTATTTATAGATTAGCAAAAAAAAAAAAAGAAAAATTATATACATATAAAAAAAAGGAGAACAAACCTAACGGTAAATCCTAAAGAGAGTAATTCAGAGAGAGAGAGAAAGCAGCCGAGAAATGAAATAAAAAAAGGGAATTCAATTAGTTTTTAGTTATTCAAATTACGAGATTTTCTTTCCTTTTACCAATTGAATGATGTTTTCATATTTTGCGGCCGACACACACACACACACACACACACTCACACAATTGTAAGCTGGGAGAGACAGACTGGCAGACAGACAGTCAGGCAAGCAGGCAAGCAGGCAGGCAGACAGACGGACACGTGTGCGAAATAGCTTGTTTTATGGTGCAGCACGCGCCGCAACTTATGCCGTTAGCTAACGGTACACGGTCATGCTCACGTAGTGCACAGCATCTCTCTTTCTTTCTCTCACACAGGCAAATCCTTTCGTATTTGCTTCTTCTTCTTCTTCTTTTTGCTCTCTGTCTCATTGTTGTTGATTTAGCTCGAATGTAATTTAAAATTCCATTATTTTTGCCCGCACATTTTTTTTTTTTTTTTTTGCTTTTGTGCTGCTTTTTCTTTTTGTCATTATTATTATAATTATACATTTGTATGTATGTATATATATATTTATAATATATAATGTATGTGTGTGTTCATATGCTTATGTAGCATTTGTATGTCACTTTATTTGTGTGCCTCTTGTTTATTTTTGGCACACGACAAATTTATAATTTTACTCACAAGCAAATCGACAAAAGCAAAAACAAAAAAAAAAAAAAAAATTATTCAGACCAAAAAAAAAAAAAAATTCACTCAAAAAAAAAGTACGCGTACCGTTATGAGCTCACTTTTGTTCCGAGATGCTGCACTCTCTCTCTCACTCTCTCCCGTCTTCTCGCTCTTTTCTTTTGCTTCTTTCTTTTTGGTTTTACATATATGAAGAAAAACACATTATTTTAATTTGACTTTCATATTTTTCAATCAGATTTTTTCACGGCCAGATTTCAGGTCTATTTCCGCTATAAGCACATCCCTGATTACAAAATAAAAAACAAAAAAAAAAAATTATTTTCCTTTTCTTTTTTTTTAAATCACACAAAACCTCACTCGCAAACACACATACAACACACACACACAAACACAAACACGCACACAAACAGGACAGGCGAGAAAAAAAAACTTGCGCTCGGAAAAGTATCCTGGCAGCCTAAGAGAGCGAAGGCACACACACACACACACACACGCACACACTGCATTTGATTATATTAATACCGATCAGCCACAATAAAAGTTGAAATAATATGTGAACTGCAAAGGCGAGTGCATTGTCGTTTGAAATAGTCTTTAACTATTTTATTTTCATTTATATTGGGTAGCACACAATTTGTATTTTCGTACACTTATTTTAGAGCTTTGAGCTGCCTGCAGAGGGCGCTTTACTGTCAAACATACTGCCTGAATGTCACAAATGCAGGCCAATAACGATGGCAGTACCATTGCCACACAACGAAACTATCGATGCTGCAGACCTAATCGATAGCTGCTAGGCAGCCCTGCTTGTGTGTTGGCGCGGTTCAAATGAGCGAGCGTCAGCTGCTTGGCCGGTGCTGCCAGTGCGCTGGCAGCAATTTCCCAAACAAAGAAATAAAATTCCCAAAGTATACAAAAACAACTCTGCGGAACAGAAATGGTTCGTTCAACTCGTTCCGTTCCGTTCCGGATCGCCTCAGACTCACATTTTCGCCAATAAAACACGAATGCATCGTGAAACAATCAAAGTCAACAAATGTACTTAATTTTGTAGTTTGGGTGCGAGTGTGCTAAGAAAATTGTTAGAAGAAGACCCATTAAATGCTGCCATATAACGTACGCTCGACGGCTGCAACCAGCGGCTGCAGCGTGAGTGGAATACTACGCAAGCCAGGAACCACCGCCATAAATGCTGCCTCCACACCAGCATTAGCAGCATCGGCGGCGGCAGCGGCAACATCATCATCATCATCATCAAAAAATCTTAATGGCCATACATTGAATGCCAATAACTATGCTTCCGGCACTGGCCTGGATGCACGTCAGCCCGCCGTGGAATTGCTAGTCTTTGGCTATGCCTGTAAAATTTTTCGCGACGATGATAAGGCACGCGAACTGGATCAAGGAAAGCATCTGATACCCTGGATGGGCGATGTAAATCTCAAAATAGACAGGTTAATAATTGTTGCCAACCCCGGCAAATTTCGCACTAAAAATTACAAATTCTTTTTTTTTTTTTGTGTACGAATATACGTAAATACGTAAATTTCTTTGATTGCATATATGAAATCTGCCATAAAATAGTGTGAATAATCCCTTCGTTCCCTAAAAAGAAGAAAAAACCAAAAAAAAAAAAATATCCCAACCAAAAATATCCCTCCAAGTCAAGAGTAGTTTACAGTTTGAGAGCCCCTGAGACCAACAAAACATACAAAACAAAAAATTGCAAATATCAAACAATTTGGAGCATTTCTCTTTTTTGTTTTTGGTTCTTTGTTAGTAAACTTATTTGTAGGATGTACCTTCCCATTCACCAACACACGAACATATACACAACAAACACTCACACACACACACAACCATTTGATAGTGTGAACTTTGTAGTTGTTTTTACCTCGTTCTTTACCTCTACTCATGTAATAACAGCTCTTTTCAGTGCTTTTCAAACTTTAATATTTACATTAATTTCAAATTGTAATTTGAACATTTATAAAATGATTAAAACATTTTTTTAGCAACTGGAGCGGTATGTATACAAAAATAATAAGCCAATTATTAATTTATATTTTAATAATCAAATAAAAAAAAAAAACAAACAAATTTAATAAAATAAAAATAAACTAGAATTTTTATATGCACAACAAAAAAAAAACTTGTGTGTATAAAATATCTAAAGAAAAAAGACTTACATATATATATATATATTTTTAAATTTTCTTAAAAAAAAAATTATAAGAACATAAAAAAATATATATCAAATTTTGTGTTTATAATTTTGCTGCTTTTCAAAATATATTTTTTTCGTTATTTTCACTTTGCCATTTTGACTAATACGGTTTTTGTATTTTTGTTTATATTTTTCTCTGCTTCTCCCTTTCTCTCTCTCTCTCTCCTCTGTCTTATTCACACACACATACACGCACACACTCACACACAAACAAACACTCAGATATGATGGGCGTGGTGCCCTGTGCGACCTGGCGCCCTATGAGGCACCCGCTGGGGGGTTCGGGAATCGCCTGGAGTATCTCACCGCCGAGGAGCAACGCGCCGAGCAGCTCTGCGAGGAGGAGCGCTATCTCTTCCTCTACAACAACGAGGAGGAGCACAAACTGCAGCAAGGTTAGTTCCCATCAAACCAATCAAAAAAAAAAAAAAAATTAATGTAAGACAAAAAAAAAAAATTAATGTGAAAAAAATGGGGAACAAAACTAATAAAAAATTTCGAAAAAAATCTTCTAAAATAAATTAAAAAAAAAAATAATTTAAGAAAAAATTTTTTTTTTATTTAATTTTTTTTTTAGAAATTTTTTTTTCGAAATATTTTGGGTTTTGTTTCCCTCTTAAAAAATAAAAGCATTTATTTTTTTTTATAAAAAAAATTAAAAACAAAAAATCTTAGCTTAAAAAAAAAAAAAACAAATCAAAAACTTAAAAAGAAATATAAAAAAATGGAGGCAAACTTGTAAGTAAAAAAAAAAAAAAAAAAAAAAAATCGAACCAACCCAGGCAAAAGGATCAGCTTCTTCTTTCCCTGCCAAAACCTCTTCTTCTTCTTCCTCCTGCCCGAAGTCCAGGTAAATAGCTAAAACTTGATTTTGTACAAATTAAATACTTTCTTTCAGATCGACCAGCTTTACAAATTACAAAAACAACAAAAAAAAAAAAACAGAAAAACTTAAACAAAAAAGTTGAAGAAAACAAATTTTTATTCTACCAACCAAAAAAAAAAAAATGAAGACTGCTCAGGCATTCTGATTTTGTTGTTTTTGTTCTTGTACTAAATGGAGCCTGTTTTGTATTCTCTTATTTTTGCCACACCTACCAAATCGGCGCCAATCCCCATTCCCCCTTCAGAGGAAGATCTCAAGCGTCTGCAACAGGAGACCTCGGGCAGTGCCTACAGTCAGGTGGGCTTCCAATATGATGGCCAAGCGAACACAGCATCGGCAGGTGGTGAGGCCCTGGCCACGCCCCTCTTGTCACCAGCCCTCGAGGATAATGAACAGCACTTTGTATTGCCCGCCAATCTGGAGATCCCACCGCCGGCAGATATGCAAGTGGTGAGTCCAAAAAAAGTCTTATAATGCCATCTCTTTCTAATGTGTTGTGCCATCCCACTCTAGCCCGAGACAATGAAGCAGCATGCCATCATTGAGAAGACCGCCCGCTTCATAGCTATGCAGGGCGCCCAAATGGAGATCCTAATCAAGGCCAAGCAGGCCAACAATACACAATTTGACTTCCTCACCCAGAATGGCCAATTGCAGCCTTACTACCGCCACCTGCTGGAGGCCATCAAGAAGGGTAAATTCATAGCCAGCTCAACGAACGCTGGCAGCGGGGGCGTTGGCGGCATTGGCGATTCCCAGGCCGAGAGTCCCACGGCCGAGTCCAGTCAGAGTAGACCGCAGCCGCAGGTGATCACCGTGCCCACCATCAAGTACAAACCCTCGGCCACTTGTGCCTACACCCAGCTCATTAGCAAGATCAAGGGTGTGCCCCTGCAGGCGGTGCTGGACGAGGAGGGCGCCGCTGGGGCCATCGGCAGTGCCAGCAATTCACAACATTCCGGCGGCACAGCCTCGCCCACGCCCAGCTGCAAGTCCACTCAGAGTGGGGAATTCACACCCGTTCTGCTGCAATACAATGGTAGCACCTTTGCCCATGCCTCCACCTCGTCGCCGGACGAGACACCCCAGCAGGCCGATGCTGAGAATGCCAATGATGCCTTGCCAAAGGTGGAGCTACTCAAGAATACCAGCGCCTTGGCCCTGGCGCAGAACTATAGCTCAGCCAGCGACGATGAGGATTCCGACCCAGAGGCTGAGCAGGAGGGGCAGGCGGCTAAGACCAAGGTGTCGCCAGAGACCCCAGCTCCCACTCCGGTCTTCCATTTTCCACTGCCCGAGGAGAGTCTTCAGCACATAATCGATAAGACGGCCACCTATGTGATCAAGATTGGAAGGCAATTCGAGGAGACCCTGCGTACCAAGAGTGTGGAACGCTTCAATTTCTTGCTGCCCGATAATGAGTTCTATCCTTACTATATGTATAAGATCACGGGCGATGTGGATGCCGCCTCCAAGGAGGAGAAGACCCGCAAGGCAGCCGCTGTGGCTGCGGCCCTAATGAGCAAAAAGGGTCTACCCTTTGGCGGGGTGGCCACCACAGCAAATGAAAAAGGTGACTACATAAATTCTCCTATTTTCCACTTGATTAAATTCTCTTCCTTTGGTTTCCTAGGTCCCGTGAGCTTCTCGATACGACCGCGTGATGAGCCATCTGCCTTGCCACAGGTCTTGCCGCAGGAGCAAAGCGATGACGAGGCTGAGGCTGGGGCCGTGGGCACAGTCCAACCAACCGAGACTACAGGTTCAAATGAGCCAGCTGCTCCACGTCCTGGCATGCCGGAGGGCGTACAAAAGGCAATCAAACAGGTGGAATCACAGCTTCTGGCACGCACCAGTGGCCAGAAGGCAACCACACCGCAAAGAGAACAGCGCCAAGGTGGGTGAAACAGAGACTGAAATTAGATTACATCAGATACATTTTTCCCATTTTCATCGATTTTAAACTATCTAAAAACTATATGAACTATTTATGCCAGCCAGATGAAATTTGGTGTACTTATGAATATGTATTAAGGCGTACCTCATCTCAAATCCGATTAAGATTGGTTCGAAATTGCCCAAGTTATGTTCATATCCATTTTGAGCTCTATACAAATCTAATGACCTAGTTGTCTTATTCAGATGTAACTTGCTCAGCTCATCTAAATGTATCTAAATATCTCTTATATCAAGTTTGATTCGTAATTGCCCGATTTATGCCTAAAATCGATTTTGAGCTATGTAAAAAAAATATGTTCTAGTTGTCTTATCCAGATGAAATTTGGTACAATTATATATATGCTTCTGGTTATGCCTCATATAAAGTTTGATCAAGATTGATTCATATATACCCGAGTTCTGATCCAAATCAAATGTTTAACGTTCTAACTTATATGAGATTGGAATCCTACTCTCCATCTAGTGCCAGGGAACCTAACCTTTGATTGTTTTCGACATTAAAAAATGTTTCTTTAAAATCTTTGATTTTTTTCATTTTGTCTTTGTTACAGCCGAGGAACGTGTCAAGGATAAATTGGCCCAAATAGCCCGAGACAAACTGAATGGTTTGCTTTCCCAGGAGAAGCAATTGCAATTGGAACGCAAGCGCAAGGCCCTGGCTTTCCTCAACCAAATCAAAGGTAATGTTTTTCTCTATTTTCTGGAAAGTGTCAAAAAAATAAATTTTTTTTTTTTTTGAACAGGTGAGAAATCCGATAAAACGGAGCCTAGTGAGTCTACCAAAGTGCAGGCCCCGGCGGGCGAGAGTGATGGCGATTCCAATGATTCAGTGCGTTCCATTCCCATTACCTCATATGGTCCGGAGGATGATGACGAGGAAGATGAGGAGGCCAAGGCCAAGTCCACCAAGACCTTGGCGGATGAAGAAGAAGAGGAGGCCGATGGCGATCTGGAGAAGTACAATCTTCTAAATGACGACAGCACCAACACCTTCACCAGCAAGCCTCCAGTGCCGTCCACCTCCTCTGTCCAGCCCGCCCTGACTGTCTCCCTGTCGGATGACGACGATGTCGAAGTGGTCACCACTTCGCGTCGCCCGGGCAGACCGCTCAAGCGTAGCCACAGTCGACGCAGCAGCTCAAGTTCCTCCACCTCCCAGGACTCGCTTTCCACGCGCAGCAGTCGCAGCGGCCGCAGCCATCGCTCGCGTCACAAACAAAAGGCCTGCCCGCCGAGTCCCGATACGGTCGTCAGCTCCCACAGCCGCAAGCACCGGCATCGGCGACAAACCCGCAGCCGCAGTCGCAGTACCTCATCAAATCCCTCCGTGCACCAGCGCCGCCAACGCAAACGCAGCAGTCGCAGCTGCAGCGCCTCCAATCTGAGTAGCAGCGAGGAAGACACTCAACGGCGGCGCCATCATCATCATCGCCATCGTCGTGAGGAGCGGCGACGTTCGCGTCATCCGTCCAAGAAGAGCCACAAGCGGCACAAGCATCGCCGGCACAGCAGCGACGACTCTCAATGATGCAAAATTGTACTTTAAATTTTGATTTACTTTTAACTTGAAGCAGTGATTGGCGGAAGGATCAGGAGGATCTAATAAATCCAAAATATTTTTTTTTTACATTTTTTCTTTTTTCTCTTTTTTTTTGTAGTTTTCTATACATTTTTTTTCGTTCCTTGTAATTTTAGAATGAAAATAAATGTTGCAATAAATAAAAAAAAAAAAAAACGGACCAAAAGGAGGTTTCATTTGTTGGTGGAAGTTTGGAGAGTCAGATGGAAATTTTATTAAAATCGAAATGCAAAAGAATTGTTTAAAGCAAACTTACATTTCTATCGAGTTTAAATTAAAAAGGAAAGGAAACATTTACATTTATCAACATAAGCATAAACTCTCCTCCAAATCGCATAACTTTAGCTTTTGTAGTTTCTCAGATTCATACGGATTTCTAAAGCTCGAAAACGGAGTATAAAAGTGCAACAATTTAATTTTTAGCTTTTTTTTTAAAGCCTTTTAGAGCTGTGTTTGGCCTTTTTTGGCTGTTTTTAGAAGAACATCTAGCTTTTTTTTGATGAGTCGCTGGCAGCACTGAAAAAAGCTGAAAATAGATAAAAATTAAAATCGCGATCGGAGTTGGTGTGCTTCTTGGAAATTAAATGTTTTTTGTTTGTTTTACTTGAAATTAATTGGTAAAAAAGTGATTAAAGGTGATTAAAAGTGATAGTGTCTTTGTTTTTGTTTTGTTTGTTGTGTGAAGTTTTCCGTGTGTGCATAAAATGTGTTCAATTCGAAGCAGCAAATAAAATTCACTGAAATTTCTTGTGGACTGCAAAATTTACAGTTTTTTTTACTTCTCTTTGCAAATTTTACTTGAAATTAATTGGCAAAAAAGTGATTAAAGGTGATTAAAAGTGATAGTGTCTTTGTTTTTGTTTTGTTTGTTGTGTGAAGTTTTCCGTGTGTGCATAAAATGTGTTCAATTCGAAGCCGGCAAATCAAATTCATTGAAATTCTTTGCGGACTGCAAAATTTACAGTTATTTTTCTTCTCTTTACAAAAAGGTGAGTGGGGCTGTCCATCTGTTTTTTTTTTCGCTTGGATTTAAACACTTTATTTTTCTTTTATATAATTGAAGTAGTTTATTTTTTATTTATAAAATATAATTAGTTAGTTTTGGTTAAGGTAAATATGTACATATGTGCGTGTATGTGTGAGTTATGTTAATTTAAAAAATAAGTTTATCAAAGTGCTCGTGTTTTGTGTGTTTGGACACAAAAAAGAATAGAAAACACTTCAGGCCACTAAAATTCCAAAACTCCAGGCAAATATTTATCGATAAGAGTTTGATAATACGGCCACAGAGCTTCAATATCCGGGACCACTTCACTTTTCGTATACAAATCATACCGGCTGCAAGAAAAACATTAAAATTCAAATTGATAACAAAGATTAGAATAATTATTAAAAATGAAAAGCCAACTCACTTGAAGATCAGAACCCATTTTTTGGTTTCCTCATCGCCGGGTGCCTCGAGGTGCTTGTAATCGCCACCATTATGCCAGGGATAGAAGGAGTGGAAGCGAATAATATTGCAGGCCACATGAGGTAGCTTAGTCTTGTTATGCTTGAGGACATTGAACATGTACTCATCGTGACCCCAGGACATGAGCAGATTATCAATACCGCAATTGGGCTTATACATGCCATATTCTGTATTATATTTGGGATTATCACCGTCGGGATTGCCCTCGAAGCTCTCCTCACGATAGACTATGCTATCGGCCCAGCGGCAGCCTACGGCAAAGGTGTCGCCCACCACGGCCCATTGGGGTTCGTTGTAGAAGGCCATGACCTTGCCAAGGTCATGGATAAGGGCGGTCAAGTGAAGCCAATCGTGCTCGGGGAACTCGGCACGTGCACGCTCAGCCGCCTGAAAGGCGTGAATAATATTGGGCAAGTCCAAATCTGGATCGGATTCATCCACCAGATCATTCAGCTTCTCCAAGGCCTCACGCACGGTCATTTTCATGGTATTGAACTTGAGCCAGCGCTCACGACGACCTTGGGATATATATATATATTTTTTTAGGATAATCCAAACCAAGGTTTTGCAAGGTTTTTTTACTCAACTCACCCAAGACAAAGTCCACAGTTTGGTTGAGATGCATCTGACGATAAGTCTGACGCACACGCTCCTTTAAGGGATTTGTCTCATCAACGCTATAGTCACGGAACTTGGATAGACTCTTATCGGCAAAGTTCGGCTCTGGCCGCAACAGCTCCGAGGGATCGATCAAATCGATTTGATGCTATTTTATAAACAATAAAAACAGATTGAACACTTTGAAAAAAAAAATCGAAAAAAAAATATATATCACCTCGGCTAGGATTCTCATTGTTCTGTCGCGATCTTAAAAGGGCTCTAGGAATTTGTTTTTTTTTTTTTTGTTTAGGTTGTCTGAGAGACCCGGTACCGTACACTTAAAGCTTTCAAATGCTTTTGAGTCGTCGGCCGGACAGCCAGCACATTTTTATAGAGGCCTCTCGCGGCTGAGATTGCCGATGAGGTGTCGAGCGCAGGGGCAGGCAATCAAATCGTTATTATATAGGCAAATATATGTATCAAGAATCATTTCAAATGATTTATAGTATTTTTTGTTGCTGTTGTTGTTGTTGTTGTTGGCTTGCCTAATCAGTTATCAATGCAATGGGAAATAGTAGAAAAATGGTTTAAATTGTTAGACCCTTTTGCTAGCTCTTTCTTTCTTCCTCTCTATGTCTGGGTCTCAGAGTTTTTATCATACGACCTAGTCCACTATGAATAATAGAGCCTGTGTAGGCGTATTCTGGGTCCTATCGGGCCCGACTTTGCACGTGCTTATCTGGTCTCATGTGCCGTCAAGCTGGGCTCTCTTCCTCTTATTCATATGTATATATATATATATATGCACTGGAAAGTGGACCAAGTTTAAGGTCAATGGATCCGACATATTCAGAGCTAATTCAAATTCCATTTTGAGTACCTTTAATCTTAAATTGACTTCTTGGGCTTATCAGAAATAGTCGTTAATTGCTCGGGATATGATAAAGATTTTACTACGCATTGGTCTAACCAAATTTTTCAAAATTTTATGACTCTCAAAATTATAACATCGAAAACAAATTATTAGCCTCTTACTATATCGATTTGTCTTATCGTTTTCGACCAGTTTGTTTGCCCATCGCCCCGAGGATTGCCCCAAGGGAGAAGCTATCAGGCGAAATAAAATAAAATAAATAAAATGACGTCGGCCTATACCACCTTTCGATAAGAAGTGCAAGAATCAATTGATATTTATGATTCTTATGTTTATACCATAGAAAATTCTATGGCTTTTCATTGGGGGCTCGAATTCTGTATTTGCCTTTGGAAAAACATGCGCAATATTTTGTGGTCACACTCGGGGCATCATCGATCTTATAGGGGTCACTTTATAGCGTTCGAGGTATTGTTTGATGTCAATAAATCTTATCAACTGTATAGGTAAGCTATATTTTGATTAGAAAGAGGAAAAATACACAAGTATTTGCTAAAGCAACTCGATGAAATCTTAATCGAGTTTGACTTCAATCATTTTCTATTTTTATCCGGGGAATACCCAAAGTAACTTTAGATCCTAAGACTATATATAGTCTTATAAGAAAGTTAAGATCTTAGAATGATCTCTTCTTAAAAAGGAAAGTTAAGTCCGACACTCAAGTCCTTGATCTGTTGCAGATTTCTGGTAAAGAGTATTCCTAAGCTGGAAAAAAATTGTAAAGAAATTATTTTTAGTTGACTGGGTTGACTTGGGGAAGACGTCAAGTTCAAAACGTGTGCGAATTGCAAAACAAAAATATGCAATTGATAGTTTCGAGGCTATCATCGAACTGACGAAGCTTAGAGGCTCTTTTTAGGGATCTAAGTGTCTTTATTTGACTTTTTCTTCAACGCACGAGAACTTACCAATTATTCGATCCAGATGAAACTGACAATAAGGACTTGGTTTATAGAATTTGATTCAGATAGATCTATAATTAAAGGAGATATAGTCAAAGTTGATTTAGGGTCAAATGAATTAGGAGTTCTATCGAAGTAGACCTGGTCAGACCTGAGGAACGCCAAATGTCAAAACTGTCCCAGTTATTCCCCACCTCAATTTAGGCTAATATGAAAACCTTTTGTTCTGGTTGGATCAGTGAAATATCTGACGGGTTCGGAGGACCGAATCCACTAGCCTACATCTTACATTTTCGAAAAGAGCATAAGAAATGGTGTGTATACTTTTGCGCATTGAAATTGATTTAATATTTTGATTTGTAGAAAATAATTAAAAATATATAATTTTTCCACGATTTATTTTCGTTTGGCAAATTGTAAATTCTCAAAAAATTTGCTCAATTCATTTTATTTCGCTTATCATCTAATTTAGTCATTAATGTGCACTAAACATAATTATTAAAATGCTATAAATAATAAGACATATATATACATATATATATATATTTTTTTTGCCCGATTTGATTGGATTTGGTCTCGTCTAACCAAATTGTCGTTCAAGGGTGTTTGGGAGGCCAACCCGACTTATCTTGGGTTTAAAGTTTTAATCTATTTTTTTTTAAGTTTGCCTTGAATTTTGCCTACAGTTTTCCCACAATAAAAAAGACTCTTTTCGCCTGGGCTTATTGGGTTTTTCGAAGCCTCTCTTTAGGGGGGAGGCTCTACTGTTTGTGCTGGGCTCCAGTAATCCCTGTCTTCATAAATCATTGGCTCGTGATTTTGGTTGTTGTTTTATTTTGGTTGGACTTTCTTCTATTTGTTGCTGAACTCTTAGGAATTCATTTTGCACATGTTTGTCATAATTCATGGAGAGATTGGACAGACAGACAAGCGGACAGTTTTGGGGGGGTCAACGAAAGACGGCGTCTGCCGAATCCCAAGATTTGTCAAATCATTTCTGGCGAGTCCAGGGAATTGTGAAAAAGCTAGGCTCGAAAGATCTCAACAAATTAATACACTTCCCAGAAGGTCTCTGGGGGTCTGAAGAAGTTGGAATCGAGACTTTTAGGGAAATAAACTGAAATAAATAAATAATTTTTTCTTAAATATTTCTTTTCATAAATTTTTAATTTTTAATTTTATAAAAACAAATAGATTTGCCGGTTGAGAAACGGCCTCAACTGCTTTAACCGCTTCAACCGCTTTAACCGCTTCAGCCGCTTCAACCGTTTCAATCACATTTTTGTGCTTGCTTGGGTTAAGTGAATGGTTCGTGTCTCCGCTAAGCCTCAAGCCTCAAGCTCTCTTTTGCGCTCTGCTGAAACTTTCTTTTACGATGAAAAGCTTTTTTTTTTCTCATTGTTCTCTTTGTAGTTTTGCTATTTTTGTTTTGAATTAATTACCGAATGAATCGAGATAGTAAAGCCCATCTGTTTGGACTTCCCCGTGGAGGCATCTTCTCTTTCAAATAAAAAGGTGTTCTGACTGCCTCAACTAGTTTAGTTAAATTCTGTTCGCTTCTGCTGGAACAACCAAGTGAAATTTTTTAGTTCAAAAATTATAAATAAAAAAAATGAAATTTTTGGTTCTACTTTCCTTTGTGGCCTGTTTGATTGCCACAACTTTGGGCCAGAGATTTGGCAGTAAGCTGAACTTGGAATAAAATTAAAAAAAAAAATGTTAATCATTTGATATATTAATTTATTAGCTCCCCGGGCTTGCCCAGCCAATGAGTCATATCTCTCCTGTGGTCCCAGTTGTCAGACCGAATGTGCCACCTTGAATCAACCCTGCCTCATACGTCACATACGCTGCCCCGATGGCTGCTATTGCAATAAAGGATTTGCCCGTAATGCCAACGGTACTTGCATACCAATATCAAAATGTTAATTTTATACAAAATAATAAAGAAAAAGATAATCAAGTTTAATTAACATGCAACAGCTGCTCTGGCTTTTTGTTAGTTAGTTTTTGTTTTTTCATTCTTTCAATTGTTCTTTTTTTATGTTTTTGTTTTGATAACAAACTGGTTGGCATCTTGAATTGAAAGCTTTCAGCTTTGCGAGGTTGGCTCTGGAAATTCTTCAGACTATGACTTCTCTCAAAAAGTGTATGCAAACTTCTAGGGTCAAGGCGGTTGATTAGCTCATGATCTCTGGGAGAAGCTTTTACCCGAGTTCCAGTTGAAAACTTTTGCTATGGTTGTGGTCTTGGCTAAATGGTACGCAGCCCACTGTCGGGTTGCTGCAACTCTCACGCGCCTCCCCTCCCCCGGGTCCTGTTGACTAAATCTGTAAAATAAATCCCATTTTTCAAGCCTGACTGGGCAGGGACTTTTATTATTCCATTTCCAATTAAAAGGGAAGAAGATTAAAGCGAAAATCATAAAAAATATTTCCGTTTTTCATATTTTTAAAGCTATAACGAAATTGTTTCATTTAAATTGAAAAATTGTTGGGCTTATATTTAAATCATGCAATGATATTTATAATGGGTTTTTATAGGGATATGGATATGATTGGTATTACCACTCTTTCCGGAAACCGAAAAGGTGTATTATATGGGTTTTGCTTAGCCTGGTCAGTTGTGCAGCGTTGGAAAGCGTGTTCAGGTCGTTGTGGATAAAGCGAAGTATTTGTTTTGTAATGTTTTGAGGATTGCAAGGTTTAAAGTTGAGGATGTACCCCATAACTGGATTCCACAAGTCTAGATAGGTTTAAAGAATGACCCCGTAAAGGAGGAATTCGTTCCTTAGACTGAGCTGCGATCGGTATCTTTAAGAGTATTTAGGATTGCTTGTATTATCCTGTGGCACTGTTCAGGGGCTCCATGCTGGTTTCTGTAGGTAAATTGACGACTTGGAATGATGTTTCCGTCTTCCAGCAGTGACAGTAGCCTGCTCAAGAATATTGCTTCGAATATTTTCGACAGGACCGCCAACAGGCAGGGTTCTCTTCAGGTTTCCCAGGTTTGTGTATCATCATTTCGTATCATTTCGCCTCACTTTTATTGGGATGGAAATTGGCAGAATCTGATCATAACATTCCGTTCCATGTTCACAAGGGTCCTGTAATTAGTTTCATGCGCACTTGACCATCTCAGCCAGCTTTGTAGGTGTAACCATTACCTCCAACGACTTCCGAGAACATCTGCTGCATACCGCTTACGTTGTCAACGGCAGCTATAAATATTGGAGAAGGCCTATGGCTAGTAGATCTCCAGTTGGGGTGTGTGGTAAATTTGTGTACAGGATGATGCCCTTTCCCATATTCTTGAGATTCTCCATACAGAATTTCATAGCTCTAGCTTGTGTAATTTCCGAGATCCTTGCGTTCATAGAGACTGACAGACGGACATGGTCCCCCTTATCATATTGTGGGTAACTTTGGGGGGTCTCCGACCTATCCATCTAGGTGTTATATACATGTACAGTTTTCCAGTGTACCCTTTCCCTTCGGGTACAGAATATAAAATAAAAAATGTACATAGTAGGCTCTGACTTGTATTTGATAGTCTGTCAAGCTATATGATATTTCATTCGTATTCTCAAACTCAGACAGTACACTTCATTATACAGTTTGAATTATTGTGTGTAAGGTTTTTTGTTAAAAAATATTTATTCATGGATTTGAGTAAGAAATTTTCGGATATTACAAAGAGTAAGTATTTATTGTGTTAACTAACTTGTCCGACCATTTATTTGCATGCTATATTGCTGTAGTGCCTGTGGTAAAAATGAATGATGTATTAATCATTCTGGACTGGATTCAAGAGGGAATAAGGCAAAAGCGTTCTTCCACTTTAAAGGATCTGCGCAGCGGCGCTATCTTTTGTGAATTGATGAATTTCTTCTATCCAGGTTCAGTGTCGCCGGATATGATAGTCACTGAAGCCGATTCGATGGAATCATATGTTTGCAACTATTTGTTGTTGAGAACGGCCTTAAAAAATGAACAGATAAATTGCAAGTTTAATATGGAGAAGATGCTAAATGCGGATCCTAAGGAGATGATGAAGATGGCCAAGCTCTTCACCTACATGAAAGAGATACGCAAACATTTGTCGACCAATCGTAAAACCAGTAAACATCGAATCCAAACTGATGCTCGGGGCTCAAGGGATGTATTGACGCCAGTTCCTTCCATGATTTTAAATATTTTGAGCAAATGTAATAAGATGATGGAAGCGAAAAGTAAGGCTAGTCTACGTTCTAGCTCTACCGAACTATTATCTCAACAAACACCGATACGATTGGAGACTGTCTATGGCAGATATATGACGCCTCCAAAGCTTCCAATGCAGAATAAACACTATGGTTATCGTCAATCAGTCAATCAGTCTTATCGTAGACCCTATGACTTGACCCCAAAGACTCGCAGCAGCCAAAATCTCAATCGAGTCGCCTGGCCAGTCTCCTGGAACTTGGTGAAGAAAGTCGTCGGTAACTGTTTCGAACCATGTCCTCGCTTAAATGAACAATCAAAACACTAGAACCTATATACATTATTATTAAATAGCAATAAGCAAAATGGAACTTGGTGAAGAAAGTCGTCGGTAACTGTTTCGAACCATGGCATCACTTAAATGAACACTCAAAACACTAGAACCTATATACATTATTATTAAATAGCAATAAGCAAAATTTAACATTCATTATTCGGTTATGTAACATTTTAAAATATAATTTTGGCCATCTTCTGATTATTCAAAGTTTCTTGTTGATTTATTCGTGGAATTCATTCTGGATCTCCTGAAATAATTCGGAATCAATTAAAATTGGGTAAAATATTTACTTCAACGAGGATTTTGCTCTGAATAATTGGGGAACCAATTCTTAGTTGGTTTCTCATTTGATATGTTTTCAGTAATTCCAGTATTTTACTTAATTTTCATTAGGAAATTCATAGTCTATATTTTTATTGAGAGGGATGCAAAAATCCTTTTTGAATGAAAACGTGGATTTTCTGGTGGATTTCCCTTACCTTTTCATTATCAGTATGTACCATATAGAAGGGGTATATTAAGTTTGTGCAAATGTATGTACCATATAGAAGGAGATGTCGTAGACCCCCCTAAAGTTACTCACAATACGATCAGGGTGACTAGAAAAATTGATATAGCCCTGTCCGTCCATGTGAACGCCTAGATCTTAGAGACTATGAAAGCTAGGATAACCAAACTTGAGATTCAGACTCCTTATGTGTGTACACTGGTCAAGTTTATTTTAATTTTCTCCCCCTGCCCTTCCTTCCACCCCCTCACTTTTTCAAAGCCTTGTAATTTCTACAGTTTGAGGATTTTTGTATTAGTTGCTTTCAAAAAGTTGTTAGTTATCTAAAAATCTTTCGATTGATATCAAACATGACTACAATCGGACAATATTTCCATGAGATAAACAAGAAACAAATTTTCAGAGTCAAGATTTGAATTCCACTTGCCCAACTGCCAAACGGTCGAAAGAACAGTCCGCTAGATGGCGTGCTTGCCTTAAGCTGAACAATGTGTTGTTGATGTTCAAAGGAATATTAAGGCCAGAGGTTTTATGTGAATGTAGACGACCAGGGTTACCACTTGACTAGGGCTACCATCAGACTAGGGCTGCCACCTTAATTGGGGCTACCACCTTTTCTTTTTCAATTCCATCTACTAGGTAAAGGGTATCCCAAACTTTTTCAAATGAATATTAAGACAAGAAGTCTTATGTAATTGTAGGGCTACCCCCAGACTAGGGCTACCACCAGACTTGGTTACCACCAGACTTGGTTTACCACCTGAGTAGGGTTACCACCTCTTCTTTTTCAATTCCATCTACTTGGTTGCGCCCGAATTTAACGTGCGGCTTAATTTTTCAGATTTTCTTTATTTTTCTGAATAAATGGAAATGTTTAAAACCTTAATTTATTTTTTTTTTAATTTGGTAGATTTTTTATTTTAATATTTTTATAAATATTTAAAAATTATTTTTCTAATTTTCTCTCATTAGCTTTATTTTTTTAATAGGTTTTTTATTTTGCTCACACTTTTCGCACTTTTCTCTTAATTGCCTGAAAATGCTCCAAGGTGGAGTGGAAAATAAAATGTCCAGAGCCAAATTAAAAAACAAAAGAATCTGAAGCAAAATGAAGTGGAGACCCGAAAGTGTTAAGTTGTCTGTTGCATGTGTTGCCACAAAAGTTTTGGTCCTATTTTTTTGTTTTGTTTTTTTCCTCTTTGTTTCTATTCTATTTTTATTTTATTTGGTTCCCTTTTTTTTGTTGTTGTTTTTGTTTGGTCCAACAAACAATCAGAGGCAGGAGCAGGTTTTTCTGGAACTGACCACACACATGCTCCGGAATTGTTGTGGCAGAAATGTTGGCAGGAGCTCAGTGTTCAGTGCTCAGTGCTGGCTGGTTGGTTGGTTGGTTGCTGCCTCCTTAAAGTTAGCTGCTGCTCTTTCACAATATTTAATAAATAATTCAAAGTCCATTATGCTGTTATTTATGGCCAATGGGTCAGAAGCTGCTTACGGCTGCAACGAAGGCCAGGATTATGAAAGTAGGACATGACCAGGCTTATACCTGATTTCAACTGAATCAAATTGCAATTACAACAAAAAAAATAAAGAAAACGAATTTAAATAAATAAATAAAATTTTGAGAATTTCGAAGAAATCCCAAAAGGTGCCCGGAAATGGCACTCTCAAATTTTGAGCTATTAATTTTTCCTCGATTTAAGGCTCATTTGCTTATCTTGGCATGTTTCTCATTATTTATGCAACAATAATAAACCTTAACCCAAATAAGCACACACAATTTTGGCCTACAACCGAAATCAAAATCCGAATCAGAATCAAAATCTCAACAACAAAAAAAAAAAAAAAGAAGAAAGCCAAGGAAAACCAAAAGGAGAAACGAAAATCTGAACAGAAAGACTTATCAATGACAGCTTTACTTTCTCACTCCCCCAACCACACACCCACTCCACTCCCCCCCAAGAAAAAAAAATATATATAAGCAGCCATCAACAAAAGGTAAAATGTAAAATTCTCAAAAAAAAAAAAAAAAACAAGAAGAAGAAAAAACGAAAAGTCCTGTTGAAAAGGCAAAGAGGCGAGGCGGAGGGAGCCGGTGGAGCAGAGAGGCGCTGCTTGCCAAAGCCTGGCTGACTAATCCGCGTAACGCTCACAGTCGACAACCATCGATGCCGTCGATGACAGCATGACAACAACAACAACAACAACAACAATGCAAAATGTAAATGTTTGCTGTCATTGAGTTGAAAATTGTTGGTTTGGGCGGTTCTCGTCGAAAAAAAAAAAATAAAAATACGTATTCGTTACAACGGCCTCCGTTCTATGTATGTGTGTGTGTGTGTGTGTGTGTGTGTGTGTTAATAAACTCTCAGTTGAGGCCAAAAAAGTGAGAGGAAGGATGAATTGGGCGGGTTGGGGGAGGAAGGGGACTCTGAAAAGAGCTCAGTGAATGTTTTGAGCGGGCTTTTTGTGCTCTGCTCGATTTACATGGGCAAACAAGGCGTGCCGCTTGCCTACGCCCCCACTCAGATTCCCCGCTTGCCTTTGTCCTGTAAAAGAGTTTGATTTTCTATTGGGCATACTCTAATCCCCAAAAATTGGTAGCAAAGAGCTAGCCGACATTTTTTTTTTGTTTTCAAATATTAGTAAAAAATTTATGAATTAAAAATATTAAAAAATAATAATAATAATAATAATAATAATAATAATAATAATAATAATAATAATAATAATAATAATAATAATAATAATAATAATAATAAAACATTAAAAATTTATATACTTTTATTTCTAAAAATTAGGAGAATACTCAAATTTGAATATAAATAAATAAATAAAAAATTACTTCATCAAAATTTTATTTTTTAATTAGAAAAAATATAATAATAACAAACCATTAATGAATTATATTAATACAAAAACAAATATATGTAAATAAAATTGGCAACATAAATAAATTTATAGTTATTGAAAATAAAAAAGAGAATATATAAAATATATATATATATCAGTCGAATAGAGAAATTAACTCAAAAAAGAAATTAATTAAAAATACAAAAATATAAATAAATATAAAAATACCAAAAAAATCATTTTTTTTTTAAGCCAAAAAATATATTAGTTTCTTTTATTTAACAAATTCGCAAAAAAAAATTAATTTAATAACAAATTAGAATAAATAAAATAGTAACAAAAAAAATAGTTAAATAAAAATCAAAATCAAAATAAATCGACATTATAATCAAGTAAGAACTTTAAAATTTTTATTGCAAAATTAAGAGCAGATCAAAATTAAATAAAATTAAAAAAATCTTCAAAAATTTTCTTGGAAAATTAAGAGCACTTCAAAAAAAAAAAAAAAAAAAAAAAAAAATTAGTTAAAAAATTAAAAAAACAACGAATCGAGGAAATCGAATTCGAAGGCTTCGCCAGATGAAATTATCTGAATTATATCAAATATTTTTTCTGCAGAGTATTCAAAAATCACTTAGGCGCATTTTTGGTTTTATCAATTGCTTCCACGTGTGTGTGCGTGAGCGTGTGAGTGTGTGTGAGTGTGTGTGTGTGCCGGTAAAATGAAAAGAGCTCGCGATTGGATTTGAAATGCAAACATGTTTGTCTGCCGGGGCGTAGATACATATAGACATATACATATATATATATAGATATATTTTTTTGGTTAGACCAGCTCTTTGACTGCCCCTCTCCGAGTGCCCCTTGGATTACCTGTCTCTGTCTAACAGTCTGTGTGAGCGACTGCCGGTTTTTGTGAGCTTGTTTATTTTGCTTAGTTTGTTTGGCTCTGTCAAAGACTCCGAAGTATCGTGTGCTCGTTGCCCGCTTCAAAGGTTTGGGTGAGTGAAAAATATTCTTCTTCAAATTCATTGAATTTCAATAAAAAAAAAGAAGAAGAAGAATAGAAAGAGAGGGGGCGACCGGAAAGCCACCCGCTGCCATCGAAAGAGACGCAGCGGAAATTCAAATGCAATCAAAGTGAAAAGCCAAAATGAAAAATATATATATATAAAAAAAAAAGAGAAAGCCAAAACTGTTATAGTAAAAGGCAGAAAGAATGACTGCATATATGAATATCGGCTAAACGTAAACAAACACGCACACACACACACACACAGGCACACAAACAGGGGAAAATATCGGGCTGACTGCAAGTGGATTGATGCTGGCATATCAAGCGATTCATATCAGGGATTCAGCAGCCAACATCGACTTCTGTCAATCTTCAAGTATTTGCCCGCAACGTGAAGTGTTTACCAAAAACACAAAAACAAAAAAAAAAAACAAGAAATTTCCTAACCTTTTTCTTTTTTGTCTTGGATATAATGGCTAACAGTAAGTCAAATAATTTGACTGTGAAGTGGGTCTGACAGCGTGGGGAAAGGTATGAAAACAAAATCTCAATTTAATAGCCTTCGAAATAGTTGATCTTTGTTTTTTGGAGCTTATTATGTGTCTCAAGTGCCTAGCGAATCCCCCCAACAAACATAAAACAAATCGTTTATTGAGACGAAAGAAAAAAAAAAACTTAGCATACTTTTCAGAGCTGCCAACAAGGGACAAGTCAATATGGGATTTTTTTTTTTAACAAATTAATAAAATAAATAAAAATTGCTAAAGTCATCATTTTTTTTTTTGATTAACTTTATTTATTTTTATTTTAATGGTCGATTTTGTCATTGTCTATCAATTTCAAGGACATGTGACATTTTGGCTTGAACGATGATTGGCGATGTTGTGTCAAATTGTAAACTTTTTTGCTTTATGCTGTGTAAGCGGGACAACAACAACAACAACAACAACAATAGCAATAACAATAATAGTGACAACAACCAACAAGCTGTTGATCAGCCCCATCAGCGGTAACCAAACTGAATACCAACAATAATCAAAAGACAAACAACAATGGGCACAGTAGGCAAAAACTTATTTGAATTTATTTTTTTATTTTTTCTTCTCTCAACTTTTGTTTTATTAATAAACTTTTGTATTTTAATAAAAAACAAGGGTTTTATAATATTTTTTTGTCGGAAAATATTTTAATTAGAATGAAAAACAAAAAATTAAAAAATAAAAAAAATTAGAATAAAATTTTAATAATAATTTTGTTCATAAATTTCTACTCAATAATAATATTCAACTCAATTTGGAAATTATTTATAATCTGATAATATATCAGATTCCTTAATTTTTTGTTTTTAAAAAATTCTTAATAATTTTCTAAATTAAAAATTAATTATGGAAATTATAATCCAACCCAGTGAAACCGTCTTTAAGACCTAAAATACACAATTCTTTGAATTAGAATCAATTTTATTTTCTTCTATATTTTTTTATATTTTTCTTTATTAAAATTTGTTTTTCTCTTTCTTGCAGAATCCTTAAGGGGAAAAATCAAGGTAAGTCAAAATTTTTATATATATTATTTTTTAAAATATTTTTGACCAAGTCTTAGGCAATAATCATACATATATTATACTATTTTTTATTTCAAATCAACACATATTTTTAAAAAATAAATTTTTTAGGGATTTTTTAAAATCGAATGGATTGATTTTTGATTTCACAAATTTTCCATCACTTTCTTTAGTCAATAGATAAAGTATTCATATATCTGGGAATATATTAGACTATTACAAGAGCTCTAAGTCACCAAGGAATCATAAGGGTCGCACCACATTCCTAAACCCAAAACACTCGATTTACAAGCTTTCCAATTATTCTCACAAATTAAAATAAGAAAATTAATGCTTAAAAAAAAAGAAGTAGAAAAATTTCGCTTTTCTAAAATTTCCAAATTAAAAATTTTCATTGACCCTGGAAGCAGTGTGCCAAGGCTTGACACAAAACATCAATGGCAACGTCAAGCTGACAACGACAGCATCGCTATAATGATTGCCACTGACTTTGAACTTTATTGTTGTTGTTGTTTTTGTTGCTGTTGTTGCAGATGTTGCCAGTGCTTTTGTTGTTGTAGGTGTTGCTGACGTTGCTGGCATTGTTGCCAAAAGCAAACAAACGCACACACACAGTCAACAGGAAAGGAAAGGAGAGAATGTGAAAGGGGGGAGGGGGAAGGGCTCGAGCTCTCCAAAAATGGTTGATACGAAAATCCATGCAATTTGACAGATGTCAAGTTGCATGGCAATTGACACGCCGACATTTGTGAACTACCAAACAAACACACACACACACACACACACACACATACACAAACTGACATACACATTTATAGGGGGATAAAGACCCTAAGGGAGCACACCTCGGGCTTGGTAGGTTCGAATTTATAAAATAAAGGCCATTTTGGCCAAATGCCATATTTTAAGTTGGCCCTGAATGAATTGCAATTGTAATTGGCTTTATTTCTGTTGTTGTTGTTGTTGTTGTTGTAAAGTTCTCGATATTTTCTAACTGGAGACGAGAGTAAATTTTAACGAGGCCAGAAAAGTGCGACTCTTCGAGGATTTTCATTGATTTCACAGATTGACAGAATATAAAGCCTTCCATATAGCAAACAAAAACAAACTAAGAGACAAACAAAGAGACAAACTGGCAAACATTTTTCTCATATAAATTTGCATTTTGCGGTAAATGTTTGTTGCGGTCTCCCTTTGTGGCGGAAATGTCGTCAATGCTTTTTCATATAACATTCAACTGATTCAAAGAATACACACACACACATACACACACACACACACGTATACATATATATATGTGTAAAACTTTCCATCTGATATGGAAAAAGTATTACAGATTTTGTGTGTGTAAATTTTTGGGCTGTGGTTTTTATATTGCCTGGAATATTAATTACCTTGGACAAGCTTTAAAGTTGACATTTCATAGATGAGACAGGCAGAGACATGCACAGACTTGCACAGCTTTGCACGCGCAGCAGAGCAGAACCAAACAGTTCATTGGTGGCGCTGCTAGACTCTTTTTTTTTGTCCCCCCCATCAAATCAATGTTGAAAGTTTTCGGGGGTGGGAGAGGTGATGGTTAGGTGTATACGACAAATTTGGATATAGTAGCTCAAGGCCCCGGGAGTAATTCTTGAAAGTTCTATGAAATTTTAAAGTTCTCAACTCGAAAAGTTTGGCTAATGAATTGTTGCAATTTTATTCCAGACTAATTGTCATAGATCACATACACAAACACACACACACACACACATATATATAAACACAGATAGTTGAAATCTAAATGCTAACCAATAATTGCGGTTAAATTAAGAGGAGTAATTAGCTGATTAATTCTCAAATCAAAGGACAATGAATGAATTTAGTTTTGCAATTTAAATTTAAATAATTAATTCTCTGAATAAATCAATTTTTCATAAAAGCTTAAGGAACCAGATTTCCATAGCCGGAGCTGCTTCTTTATAAATGAGTCCAAAATTTGGAAAACATTATTGAATTTAAATCGAAAAAGATTTTGATTGAAATGCTCAGGATTTTTTAATGGCTTTTATGGGTGATAGTCTGATCATTCTTTTAAGCCTTTCAAATCTTAGAATATCTCACAGAAATATTCAAGAATCCTTCTCAATATAAGCTAAAGCTTTGCTTTCAAATTATGACAAAGTTAGCTAAGTCCAAACCAAACCTTTGATATTCAAAATCCAAAAAGATCAGAGTCAAAATGTTTAAGAATTCGATGGAACATATGTAAATTTAGCGACGTCCAAGAGAGTCCGCCCTATACTCCTTCCATTTTATTTAAGAGTTTTTGGATTATAGAAATTCTGAAGGAAATATTTAAGGAACCGAACTAATATTACCTACAATTCTTCCTTGAAACATGGACTAACTAAATCAAAAAGAGGAGAACTGTTTTGTTTTCAACTGGAAATAATTCGTAGATCAGACAATAAGTGATATATAGTTTATGGGATCTTCAGGATTTCAAATCGAAAGGAATATGTTAACATTCTAATCTAGCAATTGTCTCTAGCGTATTCCCTTGTCTTCTACCCATTAAAACCATCTAAATTTAATACCCGAATTGGTCAAATAAATTAATTATTCAACTGTCTTAAGGAACCAAATCGATTTTGAAGACACCTGTCAGATGTGATTCCTTTCAAAGTTGCACAGTATGATCATTTAATCATTTAAATGATTGAGTTGTCTTCTTCTATTCGATTCACCGCCACTGTATTCGACACACACTCACACACACACACATATACACATATACACACATACTTGTCACGCATTCACTCACAGCTAGACATGATAGAAATGCATATGACCTCGAGCTTGGTAATTAATTAACGTAGTCGGTGCGTTTGTTATTAAGCCATAGACCTTTTGCCTTTAAGTAGATATCACTCCGACTGTATATGTGTGTGTGTGAGTGTACTGTGTGTGTGTGTGTGTGAGTTTGTTTGCATGTGAAAGTGTGGGTGTGCGCGTGTGCGCGTGTGTCTGCCTGATTGGCAAAGCATACAAACGTAATAGAAATGCCAGCACACGCTTCAATTTCCCTGCCAGAGAGCGTCTGATTATGAAAATGAAATATTTGCATTGAAATCTACACACGGACGCACGCATACACCTACACACACACCTACACACACACACATAGGCAAACACAATGGCAACAGCCTAAGCAGAATGAGCGAATCAAATGAGTAAGGCAGGCGAATGGGTAAATGAGTTAGACTGCGGCTGATGGCGAGATAGTGAGCATAAGAGCGAGACAACAATATCAGAGACAGAGACAGAAGCAGAAGCAATAGCAGTAAGAAGGCAAAAGCCCACTGTCAGCTAAGCCGGGTAGAAAGATGCAGGCGGAGAGTGTGGGCGCAAGCAAAGCTTTATCGTTGAATACCGTTAGTTTGACTGTAACAATAACAGCAACAAGAATAAGCACAACAACTTCATCAACATCATCATCATCATCATCATCATCATCATTTTCATTATAATAATTATCATTGACTAAACACATCACACGCATTGCCAAAACGGAAACGGAAACATTGCAAAATGCAATTGGCAAATGACGACGATAAAGTCAGCAACGGAATATCAAAATTATTGGCAGCTGTAATTAGTTGCCTCCATTATATATATACACATATATATCTATATGTATGTGTGTATGTGTGTGAAAGAGTTAAAGTGAAACAAAGTCAACATTTGTAAATAAGCCAATTGGTTTTGGGCCAATGAAAATATATATCATGACTTCGAGTCAAACGATTTTTTGATTGGCAATTGAAAAAGTTATAAAATTGTTATTCAAGTTGTGAATAAATTAGGCTAAGAGCTACTTATCGTATAAGCCAACTTAACTCTTATTAAAACAAACAAAAAAAAAGATACACTGAAAAATGAATGGAAAACTTCATGGACTTTTCAAATCGTTCGATTGTGAATTTTTATATTTGGTCGTCATTTTGGAAATACTCTCGAATCATGGCTTAAGCTTATAATAAAACACAGAAAATTTATGACACTCTATTTGCCTGTGGCTTTTGCTGTATACTGATGTGGGATTATCTGGGTAAATGTATGCTTTTGGTCAGTGGTGATAAGCTGATATGGGCTACATATTTTTCGAATTTTGATTAATGTCTTTTGCATGTGTCGGTCGATTTGAATTTAACAAAAGACCAAAAAATCTTGCAAGCAATTTGATTAAGGCGTGAAAATGTGAGGGTTTGTTTTGATTCAAGGGATTTGGAATTGAAGGAATTGTTATTTATTTAAATCTAAGGTAAATTAGGTCACAAGCTTTTAATTTTAATCTTAAAAAATTGGCCCCAAGCTGGGCGCTAAAACATGGCTTTTACCACAAGGTGGGCGCTTATTTTAGGGCTTGTTTTGATTTGAGGGACTTGAAATTTTCAAGAATTTCTAGGACTAATACTTCCTTTAGTTCCATCCAAGAAAGCCGTGTAGTTCTCTACTTGTCATTGCCATTGTAAAGACTCCAAGTTGCTTACTAGATCCTGGCTTTGATTTGATTCAAGTGATTGGGGAAGAAGCGTCCGAGACTTCATGGAACATTTTTAAGGCCTTAGGATAGGTCCTAATGCTTGAATTTGAAATATTCATGGCCAGGCCGAAGGGATAATACTTCCTGTAATGCCAGCCAAGAAAAAAAACCCACAAAGCTCCCTATAACAGAGGGCACCAAGTTGGGCGCTATATCCCTGAGCTTCATTGATTCCAAGTATTTCCAATATTTTCTCTAATTTCCCAAGAAAAATAAGCCCACAAAGCTTTCTATAATAGAGGGCCCAAGTTGGGTGCTAAGTCCAAGTATTTTTAATATTTTCTCTAATTTCCCAAGAAAAAATAAGCCCACAAAGTTCCCCATAAAAGAGGGCCCCAAGTTGGGCGCTAAGTCCCAGAGCTTGATTGAATCCAAGTATTTTTAATATTTTCCCTAATTTCACACAAGAAAAATGAGCTCACTAGCTTACACATTTTATTAGCAAAATGGCCCCAAGCTGGGCGCCAATTCCCGTTGAACTCTTTTCGTCGTTCATTTCTTATCAATTCTTTTATTGCTTGATTTTTTTCCAACTAAATGTAAATCTACAGAACTGTACTAATTGCTGGGTGAATTATTTCCACTTTTGCCCGCCCCAACCGCAAATTTTCAGGCTATGAAAAATGCTCTGATCCCTCTGGTAGCTGAATGGGCGTTTAGCCAGACCCTTCACTAACACTAAGACAAAACATCCAAGAATAAAAGCAACTGAAATTAATTACCTTCACATTTTTTTTACACTCATTCACGCGCTTTATATCAATTTTTCTTTGGCTTATACCGAAACCAGAACCAAACCAACCCAACCTAGCCCAGGCCAACCCGTTGCTTTGGCCAACTATTTCATTTCTTGTAATTTTTGGTATTATTTTTAGCAAAAAAAAAAAAAAGAAAGAAGCAGAAATTGTGGGAAAAACTAAAATCTTTGTGTAATTCTCGGCACCCTTCGCAATGCGCTCCTCGCCACGCCCCAACAACTTTTACCGTTGTTGTTTATTGCACTGCAACTTCCGTTACAAACGAAGATAAATTGTTGGTTTTCCCTCTCTCTCTCTCTACTCTCTTTGTTGTTGCTGTTGTTGTAAGTTGTTGCAGTGTTGCGTTTTTCTGTTTGAGTTTCACCAACAGCTGTTGCTAGCTGAAACTTTACCAAGGGCTCCTTGACTATATACCCTGGGCCTCGATACCAAATTTTTCGTAAATAAAACAAATCCATCAAAATTTTTCATATTCTTAAAATTCCACTTCTTATTCTGCTTCTTCTTATTAGTTTGATAGTTTTGTGTATTTGATAAGAATTTGTGGGTCTTCGATTTGTCTTATCAATAGAGACTTTCCTCATTCCAGGCCCATCGTGCATTATCATTTTGGTATTTCCCCCACGCCATTCAAAAAAGAGAAAATACCAAATAGAAAAAGAAGAAGAATAGACCCCAAAAAATTTCCGTTGCAACGATTTATGCAAGTGGACAAAAGATTTGATTAATTGCCAAAATGGAATTACTCACTAAAATAAATTTTGTATTTATTTTTGATTTTTTAGATAAAGAATAAAATAAAATATATAATTTTAAATATTTCGGGAAGTCCTTCAGATCAGTTTCAATTATATAATTTTATTTTGGTCGTCTTGTATTAAACAATGAATTTATTAATGAAATGATTCACGGAATTACTTATTAAATTATTTCTTTTCATACACTTTTCGAAGACAAAATTTAGTATATTCATATAGATCTGGGACTTGAATTGTCAGCAAAACTTACCTAATAATTGTACAATATTATGAGAGGAATCAATCAAGACTGTTCTTTAGGCTGTCTGCTGTTCTTAATTTTCGGTACGGTTTGAGGTACTGTTTAAGCCTAAATCGAGTTTAGATATATCATCAAATATATAATCTTAATCAAGCTTGAGGTCAAGGAGGTGTATATATATTCTTATAGGTACCATATTTTATTTAGATAGGAATATTGAATGGTCTCATCAACCGGAATCCATCTAAGGAATATCTACCACTATTATGGATCGATTCCTATAAAATTTGATATGTGAACTTCTTATAAGACAAAGTTTTTGTGTACCGAGATCAAACCAGTGTATCACTTTTCTTTCAGACAGATCTGATATAGAATATCTCGAACATCTCAAAAGAATTTAGTAATCTAGTTTTAAGGTCATTGGTACACCTTGATAGGATAACTTAATCATCACACACAGCAGAATAGGTCTTGGGTATATCTCCCAGATTTATTGACCTATCCCAATATGACATGTGAAATTTTCATAAAGCAACACATTTGTTTATCAAGTTGTATCCTAAGTCCAATAAGTCCAAATCTCGGATATTTATTGTTCAAACTTAATGAACATTTTTATGGCACAAAAAAAAAAAGGGTAACCTTCCAAAAGAGTCTATAAACTTTGGCAATGCGAATGTCGCTGGTCCGTCGTGTTTGAGTTTTTTTTTGGACTGCTGATAAGATGGGCCAGCTTTGACTGCCGGCAAGTGTGTCACACTGATTGTCCGGCTAATCTTTTAGACTAGTCGGTATTGGCAATCGAACGTTCGGCTTTAGATAAGATAAGCCAAATCATAGTCCAATTGACTCTGGTCCCCAGTCATGGTTGGTCAGCACAGTCGCTCGAATCATGGGGAAATGTAGTGGTCTTGATTTACTTATCGGTCTGTTCAGTTTGTTGTGGCTGCTCAGCTGTTCGCAAAACTTGTTCGCACTGGAAGTGACTGTGGATGAAGCCAGGCTCAAGGATTTGGATGAGCTGAAATCTCAATATCTGCCCGCCGCCTATGCCAAGACAAACTTCACCTTGGAAGATGCCAAAAACCTGCTGCAGCAAAAGTGCCGAAAAGCCAATGCCGCCCTGCCGGACTTCAATGCCACCGAGGCCAGCGAACGGATTCAGTTAGCTGCCGTAGAATTGCTGGAGTGTGCCAACAATCTGGCCAATATCACCCAGATACTCGATGAGGTGGAACAGGCCACACCCACAGGCGATTTGGACGTGGTCTTTGAGAAATACTGCCGACGTCTGCCCCAGGCCCAGGAGTGCTTGCAGAAGTTCGATGCACAGCTCTTGCCCTGTCTGACCCGGGAAGAGCGTCAGCAGAATCATATACTCATGAAAATTGCCAATCAGCTGCTGGAATTTGTGTGCTATAAGAATGGTGACCAGATAGCCTTGTTCGTGGCCGAAGAGGGTCCGGAGTGTCTGCAGGAGCACAAGGAGAATATTGCCAATTGCATGAATGCCACCTTCTCGGCTTACCTGCCCAAGCAGCTGAACACCAATCTGGCTGATATTGACCTGCCCGATCTGGTGATGGGATCGAAGCAATGCATCGATCTCTTTGACTTTGAGACCTGCGTTCTGGGCTATCTGGAGCAGTGCAATACGATCACACCGGCCAATGTGGTGGAGTCCTTGTTCCGGTTTGTCCGCAAAGAGTCCAAGTGCGAGAGTGTGGTCGAGAAGGCAGTACAGGATCAGCGTCGGGCTGCCAGTAATCTGGAGCGTAATTCAGCCCTGCGCTGGGGCTCCACATCATTTGGTCTGCTGGTGATGGGGCTCTCCCTGTCGCGGCTGTTGTTAGCCTGAGAGTTGTCATTTCATAATTATGTTTAATAAATTAAAATTACCCCTTGCCCCACAATGTTGCACTCGGTGGCATTTCCGTCTGGGCCGGTTTGGTCTTGGTTTTTTTTGGCCAGCATTGCCTTTAGCCGGAAATGTATAAGCCGCTTAACGGCTTCACTTTTAATGCAGAAAGTGTTAAGCTGCATAAACACAATCTTTTTATGGAGCGCGGTAGCAGGAAAGTGGGGGGTGGTGGTTGTTGGAAGAGTTGGCCGGTCGAGACTAGGCGTTCGGTCAAGGCGCTTAAGGCTCTAAAGCGTGAAATATGAAAGGAAGCAAAAACAAAAACAACTAAACGAACACAGCATCAGAAAGACAGGGATAGAATAATAGAGCCAGAGGGAGATGGAGAGATTGCATAAAGTTAAATCCAAACGAAACAGCAGGCAGAAAACGTACAACGGCAACAATGGAAAGAGAGTGAGAGCCAAAGTGAGAGAGTGGAGAGCATATTGTGAAGCCAACTGGAGAGCGCTTATCGCTCACTTGCCAGGCAGCTGCCAGGCGACGCAGCAGAGCAGACAAGCAAACCAGAACAGAACAGAGCAGAGCAGAGCAGAGCAGAGTATTCATTTGGTCATTTAATACCGTTATGTTGGACTTAACTTGAAAGAGGTGTGACGTTGGGTGGCGGGGGTGAAATGAATGTGTGCGCGTTATCAGCCACGCTGTTGGCATCGCCGTCGCTGTCAGCATGGCTGCTGTTTGCCCTTGCGCGTCTAACTAAAAGAACCAGGGAGAGTGAAAGAGACAGAGAGTGATTAAGTATAAGAAGGAGGTAAATTACAGTGGGCCGAGTACTCATTCAAAATTTTAATCAAATTTAATTAGTTGCAACTTTGTCGAACTTTAATTCAAACATATTTTCCACAATTCTCAAAATTAGTTTTATGGTCGGAAATTTTACACTCGTTCCTTCACTAAAGGAAATTTGCTAAAAGCCAAATTGATTTGGCCCTAAACGAATTGGTCAGCCAAAAGTTACAATTTTACCGCTGTTACCTTCAAGCCGCCTCGTAAATCATATCAAATGCCATATAAATCTACCACAAAAAAAATAGGAAAAAAAGGAAAAACTGCAAAAAAAAAAAAAAAAATATAGAAAAAAACCGCAACTGTCATCATTTCACAGACGAGTGCGGATGAAACGGACGCCCGCCCCGGTTCAATAAAAACTGCGCCACGGCATTTCACAGTAGCCAGAGCGTGAAATGAATGGAGTTTTTAGTTGGCTTAGCTCAATTTTTATTCCATTCTTGTTTTTTTTTTTTGTTTTACTCTTACAAGACTCACCCTCTCCTAGCTGTGACTATTTTTACGACTTTGGACGAAAGAGAGAGAAAGCCGAAAAGAAAAGTCTTTCCATTTCCAGGACATTGACAAGATTAGACTTTCGACTTTCGAGACAACGAACAGGTAAGCTGCACATAATTAAAGTTTTTTTTTCTTTTTCCGACTCACTCATTCCCTCTCTCTCCCGCTCTCTCGCTCTCTCTGTGCCATCAGTAGTCAAAGTCAAGGAGACAATTTTAAACTCGGACTCATCAGAACTTTGCCTTCTTCTTCTTCTTCTGTCCTGAACCGAGTCAGTCATAAATGTAACAAACTTAATTAAGATGCTTTTCTTTTTCTTTTCTTTTTGCATTTGATGCTGTTGTTGTTGTTGTTATTTTTTTTTGGCTTAGTTTCATGGTTTGGCCTGGTCGTTGGTTGGGCCACTTTATTATTGATGTGAAAAATGCGGAAAATGAATGCGTTTCCGGTACTTTTAGCGAGTTGGCAGCTAAATTGCACTGGCAGCCATGAATCATTCGCATTCGCATTCACATTTTACCGAGCAGACAAACTTTCTACGTGCCGCACAAGAAATTGCCAAAGTATTTTTTCTCTCTCTCTCTCTTTCTTTCTTTTTCCTCTCTCTCTCTCTGTCATTGTTGAGTTTGAGTTTTCGGGCCGGGCCGGGTCGGTTCGGGCCAGGCCTGGCTGAGGGTTTAATGCAAAAGTTGCCTTGGCAAATAATTGCACGTCATTGGGCAAATTATTGGCTTCTCGATGGCTGAGTTGTCGATAACAAAAAAAGGATTCTCTTGCCAAAAACTAGTTGCGAATTTTCACAAATCAAACAAAAAAAAAAAAAAAAAAAAAGAAAAACTAAAAAACAACAACAATGGAAAATAAATAAACATTGAATGAAACAATAACTTAAGCAGACAGTCAGTTGGCTTGGTTGGCTGTGTTGGCTGGGTTGGGGTTAATGGCTTGCTGGTGGTGGTGGCAAAAGAGAGTGTTAACGCTGCTACCAAAATTAAATTAAATATTTCAATTTTGCCAAAAGCTTCCAACTATCTCTAATTGTGCACGCAATCCAGCTGCCTTCAAAGTTTGTTGTCCCGTTGGCAACGATAGCAAAATAACGGTAACATTGCCTGACGCTGGCTGCCAGTGACGCTGCCTGTCTGTCTGTGGTGTTGGTCTCCCACGCTTCAACGCTCATTTGCAAATGTTTGTCTACGTGTGCGGTGTGAAAGGCGCGCTTCCTTGTCGTGAATTGTGGATTGTGAATTGTCCCAGTTTCCCGGTTGGAAAAGAAGGCGGCAATTGTTGATTGTTGTCGCGGCGCTGGGATTATGCTTTTAACCAGATTAAAGATCAATTTACTGGCTCAGCAGTTTGCCTGAGTGTGCCTTTGAGCTAAGCCCATATGGTTGTCTCGCTCTCTCTCTCTTTATTGAGTGCATGCTTAAAGCTTGATCATGCTCTCTGAGATCAGTGCTTGCTTAGCTCTCTAGGCGTTCAGCGAGCTTAAAGCTGTTTTTGCTTGTGCTCTCTCAGATCAATGCTTGCTTAGCTCTCAAGGAGTTCTGCGAGCTTAAAGCTTTTTTTGCTTGTGCTTTCTGAGATCAATGCTTGCTTAGCTCTCAAGGAGTTCAGGGAGCTTAAAGCTTTTTCGCTTGTGCTCTCTGGGAACAGTAGGAGTTGAACAGGGTTGATCTTCTTCTTCTTTTTTTTATGAATTTGGAATAGTTAAAGGTGTGATTTTCTTAGCTGGCAAATGAATGATAATCTCCATAAATTTCAACTGCCATAAATTTGTCTTGGCCTCGGCGAAGTCAGCCACGTTTTTGTGGCATTTGATTTATTGAAATGATTTTCATCGTTTATGTATATAATAATTTTTCAATTTCCATTTATTGTCTGGCAAAATGCCAGTCAAATTTCCAACTGGGTCTTGTCCTTCACACACACACACACACACACACACACACGCATACACGCTCAGCTTTAAGTTAGTAATACTCAGTACAGGTCCCTTTGCGTTTCTATAAAATTTTGTTCAAGTGTGAGTTGGCTGGGATGCGTGCATGTTGGTTTCACGCATGAATGTGTGCAACCATGTAGATGTTTGTATTTGTGTGAACCCTCCACAACCAACCCCTCCAACCCACCCTGCTGTACAGTTGTTCGCCATCCACAAAGTACGTATACTTTGGGGTCTAATTTGCGGTTGCTGGCGCAGCTCAATTTACAAGTGAGAAATTAAGATGTCGACAAAACTTTTGCCAAACACCTTTACAGTTTCAAGCACTCACACACTCAAACACACACATACATATGTAGATAGAGAAGCTCACATACATAGTAGCGTTTGTATTGGGACATTTGGACGCCTTGGTGGTTTTACAGTCGGGCAATAAACCGCAAAGTCTCAGCGCGCCACAAAGTCTGAGTGTTCTCACTACTAAAATGCACTTTGTAACTGTTTCTATTTTCTCTTTTCCCTTTCTTTTATTTCTATGTTTTTTTTTTTTTTGCTTTGTGATAAGAAACACCCAAACAACTGTGTGTGTGTGTGATTTTTTTTTTATAAAAGTTGATTAATTCATAAAAAAAACGAAACTGCACAAATTGAATAGAAATGTCGACGACGGCGGCAGCGTCAGCGTCAGCAGCAACAATGCCAAATAGCGCTGTAGTCAGCACAAAAAGTTGTTGCCTACTTTTAGGCTGTCAAATAAATTTAATTAACATTTGCTTCTGCCTCACTCGCATATGTCATATGGGTTTTTTTCTTTTTTCTCTTTTTTTTTTTTGTTAAAATGGAGTTTTCAAACTGTCAGACGAACAGACTCTCACCAAAAATATATACACTGTCATTTTTAACTATGTAAATTTGATTATATATATAAAAAAAAAAAACGAATCCCTGTGATTTGCTGACAGCAATAACGTGAAGCACAGTGGAATCTGGTAACAGGAAAACCACACAAAAAAAAAAAAAACAGAAAAAAAAGATTAAATAAAACCACGTTGATGGCATTAAAGCCAGCAGTTGTGTGGTGGTAGTCTAAAAATTATGCAAAGACACTTGACGGCCGTTGTTTTATGGCCTGTGACTCTCTGACTCGAACCACTTTGTTTTTATACACTGCGTATACGCAATGTCAGCGATTTTTACGCCAGCCCGCAAATTGCAAAATTTTAAAACAGTTGCTTGCCGGGTAGTTATCATCTCTCTGGTTTTTGATATTGCAAGTGCTGCTATTGTTGTTGTTTTTGTTTCGGTTTTCTGTTAGTTTTTCACTGGGTTTTTGATCGACGCAAACTTTATTAATTGCGACTGTAAAGTTTGCAACCGCGAAACCACCAAATACCCCGCCCAATCCCACTACCCCCATTACCTAGCAGCTGAACCAGCCATTCAAGCCTTCCCAATTTCCCCTTCCTTCTTCTTCTTCTTCTTCTTGGTAGCCACCCCAAAATGTTCGTATTAAAAGTGTCACTGTGGCTGTCGCTGGCTTATGTTGTCATTAAAGTTATTTTTGCCTCTCTTCACTCTTGTTTTTTTTCCTTCTTTCTTCTTCTTTTTTCGTTTTTCATAAAATATTTGATTTATTTTTTTTTGGAATATTTAACTGCATTATTTATATGAAGCTTTATGCATAATGGCATCATTTAATGAACAAACTGAGGATGATTTTTTGGAAAATATTAAAAAAAAAATTTTAATAAAAAAAAAATATGAGAATTTTGAAACTAAAGGTCCAAAACAAAGAGTTCTCGAGCACAGCTTATAAGGTTTTTAAAAAACTCAAAAAAAAAAGATTTAATAATTTTTGAAAATTTTTTATGATTTTCTTAATTTATTTATGATAAAAAAAAGTTCTTGAGTTCTTTGGAAAATCCTAAACAAATTTGCAGAATTTTGGGGAATTTAACGGACGTTTTGATTTTTCATTCGCTTTGAATATTTTCCATATTTTTTGGATAGTTTTCCAACCTTCAAAAAGAGTACAGAATTTGCCATCAACTTTTTGGCTTCTTGCTCTTTTTATACTTTTTTTTCACATAATTTGCATTGTTTCCTTTGCTTTCTTTTTTCTCTTTCCTTTTTTTTTTGGCTTTTTAGGTAGTCAACGAACTTTTCTAATTATTTACGCGCCAAGAGCAAAGTTGCTAGAATTTTTTGTTTTTATTCCATATGTATGTGTGTGTGTGTGTGTGTGTGTGTCTGTGCGTGGGGTTAAAATTTCCATAGTATTCCTGTTGCTGTTGGTATTATTTTTCAAGGCTGTTCAAGCACATATATAAACCGTATAATGCGAATCCAAAAATGTATTTTGTGAATTTTTTTTTTTTTTTAATTTAAAAAATTTTATTTTTTTTTTCATTCATTCAGTTGCATTCAAAACTAGGTTTTAGCTTACTTAAAATTTATTTAATTAAATTGTTTTTTAATGCTTAAAAAAATGCATAATTGTTTGCCCTCTCTGAGCCACTCCCCCCATTCCCCCAGCAAAAAAAAAAAAAACAAAAAAATGTGAGCTTATTCGATTTTGTCTTGAGCATTTTCGAGCTGTTCACATTCCAGGCGTAATCGTTGCTCTCGTTTCTTTTGGATACGTTGGATAATAAGGAAGCGAGCACTGGAAAAGCAGCGCAACAAATCCTTATAGAATTTATCAGCATCGTCTTCATCGGCCAGTACGGAATCGGGGAGATCCCGTAACTCTGAGTTTCGCATTTGTTCGAGCCAACGTTTGAATTGATCATTGCATTCATCGGTGTTCTCGGTGGATGGTTGCTCTTTGTTGAGACTCAGGCAGCTTGAACTCTTGCAAACCGGTTTGTCTTTGACAGCCTTAATTTTGCCCTCGGTTTTTGGCCTCTTACTGCTCTCCTTACTGACAGCCTCAGCTTCTTCTTCCTCCTCATCATCGGTTTCCTCCTCTTCGTCTTCCTCCTCGTCGTCGTCGTCTTCGTCGTCGTCTTCTTCCTCATCGATGTCCTCGTTGGTATTGTCATAGCTGCCGCTAGAGGTATCCAGATCCGTATCCTCTTCTCCCGATTCAAGGCTCACCGACTTGGTGGTTTCCACTTCGTCGCAACTAACAGACGCATTTCGATTTGCGGAGCTCCTAAATGAATTATTAGTCTGTCTTGGGGTTTGCAGAATTTGGGTAGGCACCAAAGTAACACAACTGGAAGTCTCTGGAAAGTAATCAATTAGAGTGGCTTGACTATCACTTTCCGGATGTGCTGGCACTACAAGGGAGGCGCTTCTCTGTATAAATAATTTTATTCAACTCTTTCGAATCGGATGAAAATCTCAAAACTCACCTTTGATTCCCTCTTTCCTGGAGACTTTAGGGTTTGATTTTTTGGTTCTTTGTCGGTCAATTTCGGCTGGAATTGTTTCTGGTATATGCTGCTGTTTATGCTACTTTTTGACCCTCGAAGGCTTGTCTTGGATTCTTTGGACTTTTTGGTTTTCACCAGACTCGAGGCACTGTGGAAGATGCGCGCAAAAAGAGAACGCTTGGAGCCTCTAAGGCTCTTCTCAGAGTCATCGGCCCGATAGATATCATTTGACTTGATATTCGAGTGGTTCGATTTTCTGGACGAGATTTTCAATTCGGGAATTTCGAGGCAAGAAGAGTTTTGGGTTTCATTCAAGTAGAGTTTCTCCCGCTTGGCATAGCCCATATATTTCTGAAGTATTTTATCATAGTCGGATGGCTGTACCACCGTATTACCGGAGGCCCCATCGTAGAGCTTCTTCTCCAGCTGATTTGAATCAAATTCTATAGGCTCATCATAAATGCGAAACTCTTGCCAATTTCGATGACCCAGGGCATCATAGCCGCGTCCATTATAGTAGATCGAATGATAGCCCCTCATCCATTGGGCCAGTTTGAAGTGCTCATTGGCATCACCATAGGTGAGATTGCGTATGGAAAAGTCAAAGGTCTCGCCGGCAGCCAGACAGGCGGATCGAAGTACCTGGTAATTGTGAACACAATCAGCTCTGCCACGGGTCACAAAACGGATATTCTTTATTGCGATACGTTCAGGTCGAATCGAATGCATTATCTGACACCAAGGTGCACCACTTCTTAGTTCACTTAGGTTCTTGAAGCCACAACGTAAGGTTCGATTTATCCAGTCGAGGACTTCATCTACTTCGGAATTCGAAGATCTTTGCGACATCTTTGTCTTTTTCTAGTGTTCCTAGCTTATTTAAGATCTGCAAAATCCTCTCAAAAAAAAGTGTATATGTATATCCTGAGTATTTCTAAACAAAAAAAAGAAAAATGGTGAAATTATTTCTTATCACTTCTCAATTGGATTTCTAAACGAATTATTAGCACATCAAATACCAATTGCCATAATTGACAGAAAAAAAAGAAGAATATGAAAGAGTCAACAATCATTGGTCCTATCATTCATAAAATTGGAAATATTAAGTGCTTTCAAGGGAGACTGGCGACCAAAATTTCAACTGGACTAGCCATTTGTTTGATTTGCCAAATTGTTGTTACTCTCATTGTTGTTGTTGTTGTTGTTGTTGCATTGGTAGCAGTAAAAGGATTTGAGATGGCACGTAATCTATGCATGTCTCTGCTTGTCGCTCTCGTTGTGTATGGCTGTTGGTACAGTCTCGTATCTTTGCATGTCTCTACTTGTCTTTCTTTATCCATGTTCGTGTCTGTCTCTGTCTGTGTGTGTGTGCGTATCGTTTTGTTTGCATTTTAAAACGAGACGCAAATTCTTATTGGCACAAGGAATGAGCCAAAGAGCTGAACACTCTAGGTGCTCAGACTCTAGAGACTTTTGGGGACAATGTTACTGTTCTTTTCCGTTTTTCTTTTCGTTTTTTTTTGTGTACAGTTCGCGTGTCATGCTGTGCATAAATTGACAAAAATCGTTTCGGTTAGTCGAGATGATTCCCTTCAATTTTTTCCCATTTATATTTTTCTATTTGGCAAATAGTCGAGTGTCACCATACACCATTCAGCATACCCAGCCAATCGCTTCGATAGATAATTCCTTGGTTCGAGTCGAGGTCTCTGTTGTGGTCTCTGTTGGCGTGGTGTGAACGTGCCCAATGAATTTTCGTTTCGGTTAGAAAATAAACCAATTTGCCTTGCACTTGGCCCCCTCATCCTCCCCACCCCCCTCCAGGCAACTCTCCAAGGATGTGAATATCAATGTGTGCTCAACAAGAACTCAGAGAATTGAGTTGGCGTTAGCCAAAAAAAAAAAAAATAAATAAAAATAAATAAAAGAGAACACGAACGGTCAAAGTTTCTAATAGACGCAATTAAGTGCAACATTTTGTGGTTTTGTTTTGCAATTTGTTCATTTTGTTTTGGCCTATTTTGTTGTTCTTTAGAGTCTGTCGAAAAGTTGGTCTATCTGAGTTGTCTTGTCCGTCAGAAATGTTTAAGAAAATTTAAGTTTGACTAACTCACCTGATTCCCCAAATATTTGTTAATGCTAATAATTTTTTCTTTTTTTTTGTATTCAACAAAAAATTCAAGAGTTGCCCTGATCGAAAAATGTACTTTTCTCTTTTAATAAAAATAAAATCGACCTAAATCAAACAATTTGATTTTTACCTTTGCCATTCGAATTTCCTTTTAGTTTCGATTCGTTTTAGTTTCATTCGACCACTTAACCAATTTGCATTTGGTGGTTGGAAAATAGTCATCGAATATATCACAGGACACCCCCCCCCCCCACTCTCACTCCCCCTCTCCATCTCTCCCTCACTCTTTTTGGACAGGTTAGAGGGAATTTCTTTTGCTCTTCATTTGTGAGGATTTTCGGTTTTTTTTTTTATGCCTTTTGGAAACTTGTCTTAGTTTAATTGCTTTTCACTGTTCTGCGGTCGAATGAGTGCACAACCCATCACGGAAACCAAAGAGAATCACCAGAACACCAACCAACCAACCAACCAACCAACCAAGTCAGCCAGTTCAACCAAACCATCCTATCCAGAATCAACCCACTCATCATCAGCATGGAACATTTGCCTTGCCCAAAAAAAGGTTGTTGCCACTTCAAACCAAGTGAAAATTTCAAGAGGCCCAGAGACTCCGTTTCGACTTTGCCTCCGACTCAACTCAACTCAATTCGACTCGACTCGACTCGACTCGACTCGACTTGTGCAAACAATTTTAAGCTTTCAGGCATTTAATTTTTGTTCGTTTCATTTTTATATTTAATTTTTTTTTTTTTGCTTCTTCTTCTTTTATTTTATATTTTCATCTCTTTTGGGGCAGGTGAAAATGCAAATGTTCTCGTATACCTTTCCTTCCATTTTCCACATAATTTAAATGAAACATACTCACACACACACGTATACACACACACGCACACACACATGAGTGATTCTCTTTCTCTGACTTTGCTTTTAATAAGGGAAATGCATTAGTATCGCCCTCTTGGCCAGAGAAGTGGTGCATTTGGCTGGCTGGTTAGACTGACTCAAATGACTTGGTTAGTTTCGGCCTGGTCTGGCCACACACACACACACACACACACATACACCTGCAAAGGAAATAACTCACATAAAAATACACATTGCACAAGTGCTGCCACGTTGACACCTAAGCAGCTGGAAGATACCTTTTTCCTACCTCAAACCCAACGGACCCAACAGCAAAGATACTTTTGGCCAAAACTGAAAACTTTATGCCGTAAATTTTTCAAGTGTCCTGAAGAGACTTGGAGTGCATGAAACTCTATGTATGTGTGGGAGAGTTCTTTACATGTATGTGTGTGTGTGTGTGTGTGTGTGTGTGTGTCTTTGCTAGCCACTTGAGAGCTTCTGTCACTATTTTCTTCGTTTTTCTTTTTAGTCATTTTTTGTTTGAGGCGTGGCTTTTGGTTATTTTCTATTTTTGGTATTTAGCAGTTGTTTTTGTTGTTGCTGCTGTTGTTGTTGTTGCTAGCAGTTTGATGCTCAAGTTGGCACACTTGGCTGCACTTTTCCTTTTGTTTGGTTTTGACTCTTTTGGCTCGGCTAAGTGGTTTCGACTCGAAGACATTCTCAATGCTGATTTATTGTATTGCCTCTTGTCTCTCTCCTTCTCTCTCCTCGTATTGCCTCGAGAAGTAATGTCAATTTTTTATTTTATTTTTTTTTTATTCTTTGCAAATTTTCCAATCAATTGGATAAGAATCTTAAATAAATATTTTAAATATTTTCCAACAATTGAAAATCACTCAAATTGCCTCAAAGCAAAAAAAATTACAAAAAAAAAAAAAAAAAAAAAATGTAACAACTAAATGCGTTGGTAATTAGTTTATAGCCGGTTGTTAGGTAAACATGGAAAAACGGTTACATGACATGCAAGCGCTCCTCGGAATACACACAAAACAACAACATATTCAAAACAACAACAACAACAATAATTATAACAAGAAGAAGTAGAAAAGCGAAGAGAGCTGATTCATAGCAAAACAAGACACCAGAAAAGGCTTACACGACTTTTGCTTACCCTGTGGAAAATTCTTTGATGCTTGAAATATTTTCTATTAATTTTAAATTGAAGATTTTTTGCTCATTTTTCTGGATTTTTATTTTGAAATTCTCACATGTTTTTGGAGAATTTCCTGACTGAAATCTTAGGAATATTTTTGGAAATATCCTTTGCAGTTTTTTTTTTCAAAATTTTTTATTTATTTGTATGAAATTTCTTTAAAGTTCTGAAAACTTTAAAAGAGTCTTACCCTTTATAGTATTTTGAAAAATATCTTTTAAAAATTTTGAATATTTTCTTATATTTTTAAAGTTTGTAAAAATGAATTTCAATTATGAAAACCGTAAAAGAAAATCAGAACTTAAACCATTTTAATTTTAACTGAAATATTCCTCATTTTTTATTTTAAAGTCTGAGAAATTTTGAATCATAGTTTCTTACTTTCGATTCTACGTACTCTTTATATGAATTGTTAGACTGGTAGCCATTTGAATTTTAACTAAAATATCCTTCAATGCATTTCAAAAATTCTTGTATTTATTTTGAATTTGTAAAACTTCTTTTCAATTCGAGGAATTTAAGAATTTCAAACCTTAAATCTTTCCAATTTTTATTGGCACATTGCCATTGATCTATTTTAATTAATTTTTAATTTCAATATTTTTCTGATATTTCTGTAAATCTTTTTACTATCCAGCTAACTCTTTTTTGATAAGGTTTCTATATATGTTTACATATTTCCAAGAATTGATTTACCCTGAAATCATATATATTTTTAAGGAACCTTTGTGGATAACAAAAGGGTATATTTTATACAGGTTCAATGTGCCAACTAACCTAGTCTCAATTCAAGTCCTGAGAAACTTTCCTGATTTTCTCATTTTCTCCCATCTTACCTTATCTCATTTCATGGTATTTTCCGCTTCCATTTTAAGATATCCAATAAGCGAATTAATTTCCCTTTTCAAAAATTCATAGATTCCATTTTTCCATAGCTCTCACATTATAATTTCATGGATCAATTAATTCAAAAGAATCTGAATTTGAGTAGCCAAATTCGATGGTCTTGCATATTTAACCAAGCGAATTTTGCCACCCAAAAATCGGTATACCCCAAATGGGAAGTAAGTAAAGAGTCTAACAAGAACATGATGTCTAACAAAATTAGCTTTTCAGCTTTACACACCCGCACAGAAGTTGAGTGAACTTTCACTAAACGTACAAAATAATTGGCATTTATGTTGTGGCAACAATTTTTACCCCCAAGGTGCTGGGCTTCGCCTTCCGAGTCCTATCTGCGGTTAGGTAATGTGCCAATGTGATCAAGATTGCCAGGGGAGTGGATTGCGGTCAGGGCGCTGAGCCAATCAAAACAACGTTGACCCATTTTCTAAAACAGAAAAGTAAAAACAAAACAAAAAAAAAAAAAAACGAAAAAAAAATCTCAAATTAAACTTTGCTTGAAATTCTTGTTTGGCATTGCAATGAGAATAAAGTACTGGAATCTACGATAGTTCTGGGGCCACATTAGATATAGATAAATGTTTTTTTTTTTTTCACCACCCCCCGAAAGGAATTGTTTTTGATTTGGAATTTTTCGTAGAGCAAAATATTTGTATTTCTTTTTAGAGCATTTCAAATGCAGTTCACCCAATACAGAACCTTCAAAAATGGAATCAAATCAAAATTCATATAACTTAATAGGTCGGTTAGTTCCCTGAGTCACTCTTTGGTTAGGGATTCCTTTACTTCTTGCCAGCCTTGTCGCCGCCCTTCTTGCCACCCTTGTCAGAGCCCTTGGATTCGTCTTTGGGTGAGACCAGCTTGAGACGTTTCATCTCGTTGTATAAAATCTTGCCCATGTGGGTGGGATTCTCGGCAATTAGGCAGCCGGCAGACTTCATGGCCTTCACCTTGTCTGAGGCCATACCCTTGCCACCGGAGATGATGGCACCGGCATGACCCATTCGACGTCCTGGGGGTGCTGTCTGGCCAGCTATGAAGCAGACCACTGGCTTGGCCTCGCAACCGGTATTTCTACACTTGAGAAATTCAGCAGCATCTTCCTCGGCTGAACCACCGATTTCTCCAATCATGATGATGCCTTTGGTTTCCTTGTCATCGAGGAAGATGTTGAGGCCATCAATGAAATTGGTGCCATTGAAAGGATCACCGCCACAACCGATGCACAAAGTTTGTCCCAGGCCCACCTTGGTGGTCTGCTGGACAGCCTCGTAGGTAAGAGTGCCGGATCGTGAGACAATACCAACCACGCCACGCTTGTGTATATCACCCGGCATTATGCCCATTTTGCATTGTTCAGGTGAAATGATGCCCGGACAATTGGGGCCCAGTAATCTGGTCTTTTCCTGGCACTTGAGCATCTGTACAATCCTCATCATGTCGTGCTGGGGTATGCCCTCCGTAATGGCCACCACCAAGCCGATCTCATTCTCAATGGCTTCTATAATGCCGGCGGCCGCACTGGGCGGGGGTATAAATATGAGCGTAGCATCGGGCTTAAGTTCCTTGACAGCTTCCTTCACATCCTTGAATACTGGCTTGTCCAGATGCTTTTGACCTCCCTTCTTGGGCGAGACCCCGCCCATAACCTTGGTGCCATAGTCCAGAGAGGCCTTGGCATGAAAGGTGGCCTGTTTCCCGGTGAAGCCCTGAACAATTACCTTGGTCTCCTTATTGATCTTTAGATTCTTGGCTGTCTTGGAGTAGTCGGCCTTACCATTACGGAAGATGAACATGCAGCCATTGATCAAATAATTGCTGCTAGGCTTCTTCAGATACTTTTCCAAACGAAATAGCGACATTTTTTTTTCTTTCGGAATTACCTTAAATTGACGTACCGATTGATTCTCAGAATATCAAGAAAATAATTCGAAGTTTTTTCTTATTCTGCAAGGGTCAAATCAATTTACTTTTATGTTTTTTGTTTTTTTTTTCAATTTGAAATGGTAACCGAAATTGTGTAATATTTATGGAATTTTGTTTTTGTAATCATTACTGCTCTACTCCATTGACGTTAGGGTTTGATGTGTTGATTTAAACTAATATTATGCGTATATTAACCTGACAGGAAATCAAATGCTAATTTTATAAAAATTTTAAAGCAAGTTTATCCTTACGAAGGAAAAGGAACAGAGTGTAGGAAAATATGGGAAATTAACTAAAGCATTGTCAGAGTGATTAGATCAGGCAAAGAGTCCCAAGAATCTCGGGAACTATGAAAGCTACAGCTATCAAATTTGGTAAGGAAAATCTACTAGACCTATTAGTTGACCCTCTGCAGGGCTCACGGGTGTAAATATGAAAATCCATGAGTACCTCCTGTACGAATATGATTCCAGGGCCTAGGACTAGAGAATCCTATGATAGAGCTCTGCTATATCAAGCAAACCCTCAGCCACCTACTGACAACTTCAGAAACTTGTAGTATGTATTTTTTAGCTGAAGAACTTTAACTGATAGAACTCTGCTCTTTCAAGCTTCCCCTCGGCCACCTACTGACTACTTCAGAAGCTTCTATATTCTTTCGGTGAACATCAAAGAAAAGTGTGTGACTAGAAAGATTCTTACGATTGATACCAATAATATATAAATTCCAAAATTATAGGAGATATTCGACCAAATCGAAACGCAGCCCACAGTTGCTTGAGTATTTCGCTAAAAATTTGAAACACAACTTTAACTCTTGACTGGCTTAAATTGATTTATCTTCAAGACCAACATAGGAATTCCTAAAGTTTTTTTTTTTTTAAATTTTCCCAAGTTTTCAAAGCTTGAAAGGCATATGAAACTAGAGAAGAGCTCAGGTAAGGAATTATTAGGTTTTGAAGTCACCTTTTTGATAGCTTTGCAGTTTGACTTGAGTTTAGTGGATGACATAAATTTTAGGTAAAATTTATGAACTTGTCCTTGTACAAGGAAGCCACTTTCTACTGGAATGCCATTTGAATTGAGTGCTCTCATTTCTTTGTAGACAACTTTTTCAACTGCATCATTGAATTAAGTCGGTGAAAAGTTTTTGTCTATCTGTCTTTGCTCTCTCTCTCTCTCTCTCGCTCACTCTCTTCTTGGCGAAATAAGAGGGAGTCTTCAACTTATTGTAAGCTCGGCCACATAACTCAACCATTCTTAAAACGCCAACGGCTCGACTCGGCTTGACTCCGACTCCGAATCTGACTCTGACTCCTTCGAAGCTCACATACACATAAATCATTTTGGGGTAAAAATGCAAACGTGGCTGCGGCGGTGACGGTGGCAGTGGCGGTGGCACTGGCTGTGGCATTGGTCGATGGTCGAAAATATTTCTGGAGGTTGGCTTGGGTCAACAGGATGCCAAATGAAGCCAGAACAAGTGGAGAACTCAAGTGGCGAGGTACATGCAAATGGACAAGAGCACACGTGCCCAGCCAGTGGCAGATTGAGGTTAAAATGAAAGAGAAAAGCTAGGCGGAGGCAGACGGTGGAGCCGACATGTTACCGTTGTCCGGAGCCAGGCTAAATGACTTCATCGCAAATAAATAAAATATCAATAACGTCAAAAGCGCCATAAATCATCCAAGTGTGCATTGTTTTTGGGTAGTTGAGACGCGGCTTCGGCATACCAAAAAGGATTTTCTTCCCGGTCCAAGCTAACCAACCAAAACCGAATCAAACCAAATAGACAGAAGAGACTCCGTGTGGAATCTATATGAGCTTTTCGGCTTAAACCGGACCTCGGACTTGGTCTCCTCTTGCTACTCTGACTCAATTTCAATGTGGGTGTTTTTCTCTTTTCCCTCGATTTTCTTTCTTTTTTTTTTTTGTTCGTCTTTTTGCTGAACTTTTTATTTACCATGAAATGGAAAATGCAAATTGTCAGCACACACACACAAAGAGAGAGAGAGAGAGAGAGACTCGAAAAAATATGCAAAAATACCGTGTGAGCCAAGTCATGAATGGTCGAATTTTATGCCCACTTGGAATTGGGATTGAGTTTTATGATAACATTTTTGTCTGGGCTTATTTAGTTTACCGAAGGAAAGCAAGGCCAAAGTAGAAGGTAGAACCTAGTCATTTCTCTAATTAAACCTGACTATATTTTGCTAGGGAAATTGTAATTCTTTTGGCTTGTATATATTTTGGGGATTCTGGGGATTCTTTGTCATATACATTTTAATTAAAATTTTCTACCGTTCATTGACCTTATTAAAGTCGGTTTTCTTTTGAAATCAAACTAAGTCTATTTTTGAGAATTGTTTGGGAATTTTTTTCTAAGATTTCTAAGACAATCTTTTACCTATTCTATGACCTTCTTGGTTATTAATTCAAAGAATATATGATTAGGCTAAAATTTTAAAGGTCAATGATGAAGTTTTTCTATGCTCTCCAGACTTTCTTAGAATTTCCAAAGACTCTGGCATATTTGTTTAAAATTGTAGGACTACCTCTATGTATTGGATAAGTTCAGATATATAGGCATATTTTAGGCCTGGTCTGTTTCTTACTTCTTTGACCTTATTAGGAATTTATATAAAGCTTATTTAGTGTCCAAAAATGTTCAGCTTCTGAGTTTTAAGGACAAGAAATTGACTTTTTCGATTCCCCCAGGTTTTCAAGAAATTTCTATCACCATTTCATTAATATTTATTTATACTTTTTCTCTTATTTTACCCCGCCCTATGAGTGGTTCCCAATAATAATCTCCATCGGGTCTTTGGTTTTATTTGGTGGTGCTTCATTTGTGCTCGATTCAAGTTTTATTTGCTTTATTCCATTTTGATTTTCTCAAAATAAAAAATAAAAAAAACTTGTTTGGTCATTTCTCCTTTTTTTTTTTTTTTTTTTGGTCAGCCAAAAATGAAAATGACTTGTGAAAATGAATGCGTAAATTTGTCTAAGTCCTCTATATATCTCTATATGTATTTGATAGCTCTATATCCATGGATATATATCTATATATATATCAATATATTTATAAATTGAATTGTACAGATGTTATTGTTTTTTTTTTTTTTTGGAGGCTTTCGCCAATGCCATCAACAATTTGCATTTCTAAATTTCGTTTTCAATTTTTAGTTGGCCTCTGCACTGCATATCCACTGATTCCACCACATTGACTGCCAGTGTTTGGGATCCTGGGGTGCTGACTCTGTCATATAGTGGAAACTCTCTAAACGGGATCGACTAGAGTCTAGGTGGAGCTGAGTGGAATGGTGTGGATTCTGTTGCTTTAGTGATTGTTGATTTTGAAATTTATTATTGTTTATTGATAAATTGTACGCATAAATTTGCATAAATCGATAAATAATGTCAGCTATGGAAAATGCTTGCTATTGGAGCAGTTTTGTTTTTGTATTTATTGCATTTTTGCGTATCTAAAACCAACAAACGGATTATATCCTTGATTCCTCCATTTTTGCTCAGACCAGCATTTTGGCTTTTGCTTTCAATTTCCGTTCAGTATTTTACCCAATTAACTAGATTTTCGTTTTTGTTTTTCATTTCATTGTTGTTGCTGCTGCTGTTGTTGTTGTTGTTGTTATTTTTGCTTCCTTGTTTACGTTTCTTTTTTTTTTAGTTGTTTGAAGCTCAATGCAAACGTCATGGGCAGTGCCAGTTCCTCTGCTGCCAACAATGGCCAAAAGGGATAACAATGAAACTGAATTCTGAAAAAGACAGAGTGAGAGGGAAGAGTAGCATAAGAGAAGCAAAAGAGAAAGAGATAGCCTTGTGTTTTCTAGCTGGCATTTTGGCGGAAATCGTGTGGTCCGAGCCCTCTTGTCGAATGGTTGAACGCCTTGCCTATTGAAACACACGAAAAAAGAAAAGAAAAATGCCAAACATTTTTGGGAAATCAGAATTGATTTTTTTTCCCCCGCACAAAAGAAAAAAAATTGTTTTTGTTTTTGTTTTTGTGATTTTTCTCTTGCCAAATTCCAAGACTGATAAGCTCGGTTTAATTAAAAAGAATGAAACGTTTCACAACACTGTTTTGCCAAGAAGAAGAAGAAAACCTCATTAAAAATACATATTTTCCACCGCTGTCAGCTTTCGCCTCAATGTACCACAAATGTATCTATTGGCCTGTACATTTCATTTGTCTCTTAGCCATTTCTTTTTTTTTTGTCGATGGGAATGCGGATTGTATTTGTTGCTGTGTATTCCTGCAATGATTGTGATTGTGGTCGGTGCAGACGCAGACACAATTTAAAACTTTTACATACTTTTTTTACCCCTTTTTGCGGTCTTGTCGTGGTCCACAAAAAGCGCATCCTACCCCCCAAAATAGTTATGGTCGGTGGGTGAGTGTAGTCGAGCGGATGGCATCAGGATGTTTGTGGCAAGGATGTTGTTTGGTGGGCGTAACTAAAACACTAAAAACTTTTGTTTATCTCATCGTCACATCGTCGCGGCAAACTTCTCTCAGCTCACAAAAGGAACTCGAATTTCTCATAGTTGCGAGTTCTCCATTGGACTTGCATCGGGTATTTCGTTTTGATTTTTTTTTCGCAAATTTATTTCGAGCTCTACAATAGTCTGGATTTCAAAAATTGATACTGTTAGCAAGAGGAATTCAATGGGTACATTCATGATTTTAGCTGAATCTAAATTAATTATTTTTTGGGTGAAAAAATTAGAGAGAATATTTATATTTATATTAGAGAGAATATTTAATATATACACAAGATTTATTTTACTAGAATTAATTTGTTTTAATTTTAGAATAAATTGAAATTTGTGCAGCTTTTTCTTTATTTTTAAGACCTGCGGAATTCTTCAAGGAAAGGTGAAAAAAATTAAGATAAGTCGAGGCATTCGTTGATCTCTTTAAAGTATGTGGTCTACCTTGAAAGAAAATCAAAAAAAGTCGAGAGCTGATTTACTAAGAACTTAATCTACAATGAGAGCTCTACAGATCTGGTCATACTCGCTGAGAGCTCAAAGAGTTTAAGAAGTGAATCAAGAATTAATTCGCACCTAATTATTTTATAATTATTCCATACTTAATTAGTAATCCAAAGGGGCCATTAAATGAATGAGTATTTATGTAATTGTCTACTTAATTTGTTCTTGAAGTCTGGTCACACTGGCTTAAGGCTCATATAGTCTTCAAAAGTTAATTGCTTTTAGTTTCCTTTTAAAAAATAAAAGAAGGAAAAAGCCTTCAATTTCAAGGTAATTTCTTGTTGAATTTCTTCTTCAAATCTGGTCACACTGGCGAAGAACTCAATAAGTGAAGGAGCTCTAGTGGATTCCATCTAATATTTATGGGTAAGCAAAAAGGGTCGCCAAAAAATGCTCCGCTTAATTCCTACTTTAAGTCTGGTCACACTGGTTAGATATTTAAGGAAATCAATAGAAATTGCTGAACAATTAATTTAAGCTTGCAATTTTCTGTTAAAATTCTTGAAAACTTTTTTTCTTCACAAAATTATTGAAATTTAAGCTTTACTCTGTCCCAGCAAAGGGAAATAATTTGAGCTTAAGAAGTTTTCATTTTAAAAGTCGCTTTCCTTTAAGCCCCTCTCTGTCTTTGGTTTTGTCTGTATCTGTTGGTACTTTCCTCTATGTATTTTCTTTGACCTCGTCTTGTTCTTGTTCTTCTTTTCGTTAAGGGCATTTAATCAGTTGCTTAACTTTGCTGCCTCAACTTTCTTGCTTCGTTTTCGAAATGTCTTTTATTATTCTATTTTTGTTCTTCGTTTTTTTTTTCTTTTCTGTGCTTGTTCTTTCTTTTTTTTTCTTTTCTTTTATTATTTTTATTTTTCCTTGTGTGCATTTTTGCTGTGTTTTGTGGTTTTCCTTTTTGAGCCGGGGCACACTGGTCGCCTAAGCCTCAACGTGCCAAAGTCAGAGAGTGTCTCCTCTTTTGTCATTTCTGTTGCCTTGACGGACTCTGGCCGCCAGAGAGACAGAGAGAGTGAGAGAGAGAGGGGGGTAAATGGAGTCCGCTTATGCTTAACTCTTTTATCTGGGCTCCCTTTTGTTGGGGCATCTTCAGTGTTCGGTCCGACGACTTCCCACAGACTTGCTCACTGTTTTTCTTTTAGTGACTTTGGTCAGGACAGTTGTTCTGCTTGCTCTGCCCCCTACTGGTCCAGTCCGACATTGTGCTGCTGGGACTGTACTCTTTTGGTATTGATGGCTTGTTTACATAGTCCAGCTCGCAGGCACTGCTGGCCGCAGCTCACTCTGTCCTGGACTGGCCTGGCCTGGCCTGGCCTGAGTCTGGGCCTGCTGTGTTTAGCTCCCAGGCCATTTGTCTATAATTGACTAATCGACAGCTGAAGGAACAACAGAAAAGGGAGTACCCGCTTGTCCTGGTCAGAGGTGTGAATGATGTGAATGAAAGGAAAGGAAATGAAATGAAAGAGAGAGAGAGAGAGAGAGAGAAAGAAAATAATAAAATAAATATATACTCTAGCATAAGCAAAGATGGAAAAGTGTGTCAGGCCATAAAGGCTTAAACAGTTTAACTTTAAAATGGCTGGCTGAATTATGTGAAGTCCGAAGAGCAGACCAAGTGTGCAGGCCAGGCTTGGGTTTGTCGGAATCCCACTTTGATTATAGGCGAAAGCCAAGGCCAGAACAGCAAAAAGCAGTGAGGTCTGCTTTTGGCCAAGCGAATTGAATTATCGTGAATTCCGTTCTCAATTAAGCGTATAATTTGCATTGTGTGGCCAGTAAACTGAATGTGCATGTGTGCCTACGTGCGCGTGTGTGTGTGCATGTGTGTATGTGTGTTAACCAGGCTCATTCCTGGGCAGGCCTTAAGCTTATATATCCACACCCACACACAGGCACAGTCGCACAGCTCAGGCGAGAGTTATGCGGCAGCCGAAATGAGGCGCAAATATTGGTCAGCTTTGTGGTTAGACCGAGGGCGGACAATGTAGATAAGGCGGGCAGAGGCGAAAGCGGTGGGAATCAGCTTCAGGTTTGAATTGCAAAGGGCTAGGACGTGAGTGCGTATGTGTGTATGTGTGTTCTTGTACGGCTAATTAGATTGAGGCCAATATTGTGTGGCAGACGGCGGTAGGAAATGCGCCACCAGCCAACCGACCAAACGATTCGCCAGGGGACAATTGGACAGACCAAAAATTTTGTCAGTATTTGGTAGCCTAATACACTATGCCGATGCGTGTGTATTTGAAATTATATTGTTAATAGTTGGACTCCATTCGATCTACCTATCTGCCCCCCCCCCACTCTTCTAATCTCTACCCCAAAAAGCCACTCTCAGACACGACCAATGTCGTATGGCCGACTTACATGTAATTAGCATTTCCTGTTTGGTTTCCGGAATGCATACATGCTGCTCCAATATAATTACACGTTGCTTGGCAGCCAAAAATCACACACACACACACACACAAACACACACACAGAAACACATGAAAATATTGTATGAAAAAGTTTCATTTAGGCTGTGGCAAAAATTGGTCAAAAACAAAATGTGTAGCCACAAATGTTCTCTTTCAATTTGATAATTAATATTGCACAAAGTAATTCAAATAAATAATTCAATCTCTACGAAATATTGTTCACAACATTGAAAATGGTTATTTGAGCTTCAAAATGCCGGAGCGAGCAATTCGACTCTTGACAGTTCGGTTGACCTGGCTTACCTGGCTTACCTGGCTTGAGTTGTTGCGAAATAAAATATTTGTTCCAATGTTATATATTTTTTTCGAATGCTACAAGTTTCATCTGCTTATAGGATCGACCTCCTCTCAGGCAGGTGGTAGTCGGAGAATCCTTTGAGGATTTCATAACATTCATTTAAAAGTCTTTTTGTTAAACTTTAAAAAATATATTTTATTCAAATCAGAAATGTTTGCCATAGTCTTTTATTTTTTTTTTTAAAGCTCTCTTCCAATTATCCTTTCGTTTGCGCACCTCTATTTTTATACCCTACCCAAAGGTCAAAGGCATATTAGGTTTGATAAAGCGTACATAACACAGAGAAGACTTTGGAGACCTACATTAAGATCAGTGGCTATAGGGAAATTGACATACTCATGTCTATCTATCTGCCTAGATTTAGGAGATCAGATTGCCTTTAAGGAAATTTATATATGTCTGCCTAACTGCCCAGATTTTCTAGATGGGAGATCTCCCAAGATAATAGGAGCTAGATCTTGGAGCCTATAAGATCTACAAAAAATAAGATCAGGGCCTTTAAGGAAATTAATATATGTCAGCCTAATTGCCCAGATCTTTTAGACGATAAGATAAGATGAGGAGTCATAAGACCTTCTATATAGCCATGTCTATCCATATCTCGCTGTAGCAATGCCAAGAACTTGGGAGCCTTAAGAGCTAGGCCAACCAAACTTGGAGCTCGAATTTCTTAGGCTTTCAAGCTTTACAAATAAATTTGGATTTTTCCATGCCTTTGCTTCTTTGATTTTTCCCCCCTCACTTTTTCAAGTCCTTCTATGTCTAACAGTTTTTTAGATAAATCGGTTCAAATTTACAGGAAATATTCAAGGTTTCAATTTTGCTCATCTCCAAGAGGCAAGCAAACTTGGTATTCTATCAGTCCGATAGATGGCGTTTTTGCTTCACTTTGAATAAATTATACATTCTTTCTTGGTTAGAGGAATTAGTAGATTGGATTTTTTTCCTACACCTTTACAGGGTATGCCAAATTCGACCGAGAGCAAGCCTAACGTTCGCCTCTATTTTTGGTTGATTTTCTGATTGTCGCTCTAATTGGAAGTTCGTGTAATTTATGCGGTTAGGTTTCCCTATTTTTTTTTTCTTCTTTAGCCCGGATTTTAAATGGTTGTTAAAAGCTAAAAATGTTTCATAAAAATCTCTGTACAAATTTCCCACATATCACTCAGTCATTCATGCCACATCGTTCTGCCTCAATTTGTCGTTTTCTGTTTTTTCTGCTTTTTTTTCTGCTCTTTTTTTTCGTCAATGTCATCTGTATAGAAATAATTGGGCATTTTAATGTTGCATGCTTTTTAAGCCGAGTGCTTAATTTTTTGGATTTATGTGCATGCATTATAAATTTATTTGTCCGGATTCGGATTGGGCCAGTGAAATGTTGGGGAAAATAATTTGCCAATGGAGATGGACTGCTGTGTGGATTTTAATTAGTTTGCCATCATGTTTTCTTGTTCTATCAACATTTACATTTTTACATGTTTAGCTAGTTCTGACAGAAAATGTTTGAAAAATTATAATTAAATCATAAATTATTTATACTTGAACTTGTTTTCAACTTTATTTGCACTGTTAACCGTGTTTTGTGAATTGTTTAAAAATACAGGCATCCAGGTCAGAAAAGTAAAATACTTTTAGTATTTTGGAAAACAGTTTTCCCCTTAAAAAATAAAAAAAATATATATATATATTCCAAGATTTCATTAATTGGAATAATGAATTTAGTAGGGGTTGCTTTGGGTTGAATATACTTCCGGGTCTCTGGATCTGAGCTTGAAGGACTATTTTGTTTTGAATATTTTTCTATATTATCTGGGACAATGCCTTTTGAAACTCCTCATATATCTCCCAAACTCTGAAGAAATATTTCAGGTGGAATCTTTTGTATATTCTCTCAGATTTTGGAACTACTTATACATAGGTCTACAGATTTGAGTTTGAGAATTTGTTTTAAAAATTTTCAGACATTGTTTTTATATTTTAAATACAAGAAAAATAGAGCTGGCTAGACCAGTCAGGGGCTATATCTAAAGACCCTCAAGATCTGATTCATAACATTCCTTAAAACTTTTTACAAGCCAATTTTGTTTCAACATTTTGAATTAAAAAAATCTATTTCCAGGTAATAATAATTTCGGACATTCCGATTGAAATTTTAAAAGCACTTTTTTAGGTCTCAAAGAATCTAAGGTTTTAACTGGGTATTCCACTCTTTATTTTAAGATTATCTTATGGTGAAATTGCCACCATTTTAGGACCACAAAATTCTTAAGAGGTATCTTAAATGGGGAAAATAAAACGTTGGCAGATTTCTAGTATTTGAGTATTTTTTGATGGCATTATGATGCTCGGTAAAGTGTGACTAAGCCCTTTTCATCATCATGTGCCTTTTATATAAGTGAAATGGGAAATTATGATTATTTTAAGACCAATAAACCATTTTACGCATCACAACTAACCGAGGCATTAGCCTCGAGCCGAACCCAGACTCTCGAAGCTATCTCCCATCGAGCAATTCCGGGCAAAAGGTAGAGTAGAAGAAGAAGAAAAAAAAAAAAAAAGGACAAGGCCCCAGGAGAACCATATGTGTATTTTTGCGTACCTCGTGTATGCAATACGGATTACAGCCAATAAAAAAGATACTTAGTGGATGTTGGATGTTCATGCTACTGGCAGCGCCCGGAACTGTAACAAGGCAAGGCAAGGCAGGGCTATGCCTCGACTCGACTCGACTCGGCTTGGCTCGGCTAACTCGTTGAGATTTCACTTAACGACTAATTCCAGCATGAAGATGCAAAATGCAAAAAAAAAAAGAAAAATAAATAAATAAAAGGGCACAATGGATTCTTTATTTACTCCATAGACTGATTCTATTTCTTTTCTGCTTTTGTTTTGTCTTCTCTCTCTGCGTGTATGTGTGTGTGTATGTGTGAGCCATATAAATAAACATAATCATGAAACAAGGCAACTTAAAATGTTGTGGAATTTTTTAATAGTTCACGTAAATGGTTTTTGTGGCGTTGGTAATGTTTATTAACCAACTTAAGCTCTCAGCAAAAGGAAAACACTCTCGCTGTCTGGCCGGCCGGCCGGCTGGCTGGTTGGCTGGCCAAAAAGGATGGCTTCCCCGCTTGACTGGGCTGAGTGGAAGGGCTAGCAAAAAGGTGGTGGTGTTGGAGTTATAAAAGCAACAGAAGGGCGGGGGGTGTGGAAGGGCCCACAAAACGTAGTCGAGCGTGTTTAATGCTCACTTAAGTTGAGTTTATACAAATTTCTACACCAGACCATGGCCAAGACTTTGGTCCTGGAGCTTTGCAGTTCTCTCACCGTAGCCTTTGTTGGCTTTGTTCTGTTCCTGTTTCTGCTGTTGTTGTTCTCTCAGACTGGGATGATTTTCTTACTTTCTTTATATCTACTATTCTTTTCTTTTCTTCTTTTTTTTCTTCTTCATTTCGTTTTTGGTTGGTTTTTTTTTAGTTTGTTTCCTTCCGCCGTTTCCTGGCAAAACTTTCTAGGAGTGTTTGCCTGGTGTGCAGTGGCTTAAGATATAGCAAAGTGCCTCGCCTGTCTGTCCCGTTGTATCTGCTAGATCGTGGGCAGAGGCCTGGCGTTCCTAAGCTGCCTCGGTTGGCAGCAAGTTGTGCGTAAGTGGATTCATTTATGCTCGAAAATAAATGCTTTGTTGTTTACATTCTTAGAAGTTTTGTGTCTCACGTTTTGCCATCTGCTGGACCAACTCTGGCGGGGTAGAGGGAGACAATGCGGTGGATGAGCCCATCGCTGCCCTAGCACCTTGAGATTTTCAATGGTAGTGAGTCTCTGAAACTGAAACTGAAACTCAGACTGAGACTGAGACTGAGGCTGAGACTGTGGCCATTGAGGTGTTAAGATTTCGGCTCAACGCATATTTGACTAAGCATTCGAGCCCAAACAAAACAAAAATAAAAAAGGCACCGAACCATTTAAGGCCATTGGCCCGAAATTGATTTAAAAGCTTCCAAATATAGAGCACCAAATGTTTTCATTTTCATAAAATTATTAAAACATTTCCATTTTCATTTTGAAAAGCCAAAAAAAAAAAAAACTTTTGATTCAGTTGACAGTATCAAAAAAATATCTGGCTGCATTTAGAATGACAATTAATTAGAAATTCTTTATATTTATACACTCGACCTTAGGGTAAAGGGTATATGAAGTTTATGCATATGTAATATAGAAAAGGAAACTTCGGGGACCCCCCAAAGTTACCCACAATTTGAGCAGGGAGAAATCTATATAGCCATGTTCGTCCGTCTGTGCGTCCGTATGAAGGCCTAGATCTTAAGGACTTTGAGAGTTAGGACAATCAAACTTGGGATTCGAACTCCCTATATGTGTACGCTGGTCATTCCTTTTTTTTTCTCCGCCCTTCCTTTTACCACCACAATTTTTCAAGCCTTGTAATTTCTATAGCTTTAGGATTTTGATATTGGTTGCTTTTGAAAAGTTGTTAGGAATCCAAAAAGGAATCCAAATTTCGATTGATGGCTAAAAGACTAAAATCGAACCATATTTACATGAGATATACAAAATATTTCCGAGTCAAGATTTTAATTCCCCTTGCCAAAGTGGCAAGCGTTCGAATGAACAACCCGATAGATGGCGTGCTTGCCTTAAGGTGAACAATGTGTTGTTGATTTCAAAGGAATATTAAGACCAAAGGTTTTATGTGAATGTAGCCGATCAGGACTACCACCTTTTCTTTTTCAATTCCGTCCATTACGGTCAGACCAATATATTTTATTTAATATTTTATATATATAATTCGAATTGTATTATATGCTTTTGCTTCCCAATAGAACAGATTGAAGTTAGTTTGACTTGAAGTTGTTATACAAATTATTAAGTTTGCTACACATACACATTTATAAATATATTTATGTATATATTTATATGTGAACTAGTTATACAAAATTTTCGTAAGTTTTCCTGCTTCTGATTTCTGTTTGCCTGGTATAAGTGGAATACAGAAATTCGTAAGGAACTTAAGGAATATGTTACGTAGCGTTATGTGATGATTCATATTATAATATATTTATTTAAAAGGACACGAGCTTTACTTACTTTGTCGTGTAAATATATACAGTATAGTTTCATCTAAGCCTAATTTCTGAAAGCCTGGTTGATTTATATACTTACAGCAACAACTATATATATGTGTTCTATGGTACATAGATGAAATCTGATGATTCATATTATTTAAAATTAATTTATTTAAAATATTTATATAAATACATATACCTATTTTCATATAAGCCTAATTTCTGAAAGCCTAGTATTTCTATGTACTTAAAACAACAACTATATATATGTGTTCTATGGTACATAGATGATATCGGATGATTCATATTATAATATATTTATTTAAAATGGCCTGAACGTTACCTACTTTATATAAATATATATATTTTTATCTAAGCCTAATTCCTGAAATTAATTCTAAATCTGATTCCTGAAAGCCTGATAATTTTATTTACTTACAACAACTACAAATTTATCAAAATAATCGAAACCCTTGAAGAAAACAGCTTGCTTGGATGGTCTCTGGGCCTTATATTATTTCCTACATCACATAAAGATATTTTTCTAGGAAATCGCCTGGCTAAAAGTTTCTGTTTTCCTGGTAATTTTAAATATTTTCCGATATGAAAAATGTTAAAATTTGAATTTGAACTGCTAGTTATCGATAAAAAAAACGAAATATATCGAAATTTTTGTATGAATAAAAATTCAGTTAGTAAAAGGTTTGATAAATGATTTTTGGGACTTATATTATTTACTAAGACACAGGACCATTTATTACCACCTCTTCATATTTCGAATTGTCCATTCAACGATATGAAGAGTTCTGAAAATAAAACAACATTTTCAAATAATTAAAAAGACAGGAGGACGATTTAAATATTTTACAATTTTATTAAATTTTATTCTCAATCACTTTTCTCATACTAATTTTTATTAACTAGCCAAAAAAAATAATATATATATATATATATATTTATATATATATTGTTGTTCTTCTTAAGATATTATCAACTAACATACACATATATTTTTATATAAATCATTCATATGCTTATTATTATTTTTTAATAAAAAAAAGTACATTTTCACTTTTAAGTATGCTTTTTTTCCGGCGTCTCGGTGTGCCTTCTTTTCTCCTCAAAAAAAAAATATATATAGTCAAAACCTTAACTTGTTCTCTTCCTCTTTCAACAATATGACTAAATTCAAAAAAAAAAAAAAAAAAAAAAAATAGAAGTAATTTATAGGAAATGTGATATATTCTTTTGATAGAAAATAAATTTGTTAAGGAAACTGTAGTTTACAAATACAATAATTCTAATCAATTAGGCCAAGGACAATAATAATAATACAATAAAATAATATAAAAAAAATCTATTAATTTTATATACATCAAAGAGTAAACCTTGATTGTGATTGCTACGGTTGTTCTAGCCCTTTGGGCAGGCCAGATAGGGCTTTTTGTTCTTCTTCTTCTTCTTATTTTATATAGGATAGAAAAGTTGTAACAAAAAATATATAAAATTAAAATAGTTTTAAGGCTTAAATAAAACTTATTCAGTGTTAAATTGAGCAACTTTTCTTATCTAACTAGTTCGATACACAGCTAAAAGATTAAGTTTTTTTTTTCACATATATAATTTTTTTTTTTTTTTTTTTGCAATTATTTTATAATTCCAATTATTTTTATATATATTTTTTATGTGTTTGTGTAATTTTCAAACAAATTGGCTATATACATTTAAAATTGCTGCTTATTTGAAACAAGTTTTTTTTCCTCTTCTTCTTCTTCTTCGTCGTCGTCGTCTCAATTTATTCATTTCCATAGGCAAATTAAAAAATTGTTTTATTTTTTTTTTTTTTAGCTTTCTATTAAATATTGTTTTTAATTGCTATGGCTTTTGCAGTGTATATTTTGTTTTGCATTTAGTAGAACAACATTCATAGAATTTTATTTTATTTTGTTTTTTTTTTTAATTAATTTGTTTTTTTTTTCGTCTTTTAATTTCACATAATTTCGTATGCATTATTTTTTTTTTTTTACAATTGTAGCTAATTACAATTAATAATCACCATCAGTCTTGAACTTAGTTTAGATTTTTTGTTGTTTGAATTTTTTTGTTTTGTTTTTTTTTTAATGGACTTAAAATTATTTCTAGAATTTTAATTCTTTTTTTTTTCGTGAATAAAAAGAATTTTTTGTGACATCAGTTTGGTTTTGAATGGGTTGGGGAGGGGAGGGGGGGAACAAATTAAAACACAATCCGGTTAAAGAAATTGAAATGTGATTAACTATCTTCAGTTGAATGGTCTGACCATAAAACTAAGCACGATTTTTGCGGTTCCTTTAAGCTGACCTTGAAAAACGAGAAGGGGGGGGGGGGGGGGGTTTGGGGGAATATTTCGCTGCTTGAAACTCTCTCCACTATAATAAAAGTTGAAGGCACAATTTTAAAAGTATTTTTATATATTCTTTTGTTTTTTTTTTTTTTTTAGTTTACTGTCTTTTTTTTTTGTTTTGTTTACCTTTACACTAACTATACATGCATTAATATGCGTTGATTCTTAACTAAATTCATCATTTTGAATGCACATAAAAAATTCTTAGAAAAAAAAAAAAACACGGACAATTCTTTCACTCTCAGTAAGTTTCTATAATACACACAATTGCAGCTTCAGACTAAAAGCTTTCCAGTAGGAAATTTTGTGGGACTAATTTGGATTAAACGAAAAACTCCTCGTTACCACCACTTGGGCCATTGAGGCCACCCAGGCCACCGCCTGTGTCCACGTACTGTGCTTCGGCACTATTGTCAGCGGGCAGCCAGGGCCACCAGCCGGTCAGTGGAAATCACCGTTCGGTTGAGTGTGTTGTGGCGCCACCTAGACCGCTGCTGCTGCTGCCGAAGGCACCGCCTGCACCGCCGCTGCGTCGAAAGAAGCCCAGAGTCTCTAGGGTCTTGATAGTACGTCGAATTAGCTCATCCTTGTACTTCCAGATAGTCTTGTCCTCCACCGAATGCTCCCGATACTCTTCGCAGCTCTTCTTCAGCGTCTTCACGCAGTCGGCCCGATAGTGCTGCAGCTGGGCGTCCTGGGTATCCACGGGATATGACTTGCACACGCCACCCAAGCAGGAGAGGGGAAAGTGATTGTGCAGGGTCAGAACACGTTCGGGGTCGTGGAAACACTTGACATACTGATTGGGCTTGGTGTAGTTCTTGGCCCGATGGACATGCTGGAGCATGTGCATATACTTGGGTATATCCTTGTGCCAGCCATGCTCGTGCTGCTGGTCATCCAGGAAGTAGACATTCCGGAAGTTGTAGCTATGGAAACCATCCGGCTTGATTTTGAGCGACTCGGGTCGCACCTTTTCCATTAGCTCTGACCAGAGCACAGCATTGCCCTTGGGCATGATCACTTCATCGATATCCAGCAGAGCAATATAGTTGTACAGATAGAGATTCTTGTAGAGGCAATCATTGTAGGGTATCACCTCGTTCTGTCGCTTGTGATTGGTCTTCTTGGTGAGATAGAGATGCTGGAAGCCGGGCACATTGGGCTGTCCACCAGGCAGAGTCAATGGTATTACCTGAACCTTGCCCTCCTGCTCGTAGTGATTGAGCACTTTGGTGATATTCGGATGAACTTGCAAATTGTAAAAGTAGATTTTATCGGCCCCCAGAATATTGAGCATTTCGATCCACTCGATTAGACGTACACTCAGATCATCGTAGAGAAAGTCCAGACCCTTGACACAGACGGCAAAGCCCTTCTTCTGGTCATCGGGTGGCCGGTTGTAAATCACTCTTAGATTATTTGTGGCCGTATCGCATTCCTTCTCCACCATCGACACCGAACTGGGCACCACACCATGGAAGGGCTTGGGTATCTGGCAGGCTATCAGATAGGGCTGATAGATGCCCTGCTTGTAGTTGCCCCATTTGTTGTACCAGATATATTTATACTCGAAGGTCTTAACAATGAAGGGTTCCTTCTGCCCATCGAACCAGAACTGACAGAAGGTCTTCACCTTGGGCTCGATGCGATCAATCATGCCTAGGATGCGTACCGTGGGCCCCAGCAGGGAGGTGCGCCTGATGTCATAGTAGGCGCCAAAGAGCTGAAATGTACCGTTGGTGGTGCGCAGGGTCTGCCAGTAGATATTATTGAACTCTAGCTCAAATATGGACGGATATTTGGCGCAGGTCGATGACTTTTGTTGTAGAAAGTTTTTGTTTTTACTCCAATAGGCAATCGGCAGCGAGGGTATACGAGACTCTACATCACGCACCAATTGATCATCGTCCATGGCTGAAAGTATAATCAAATTGAAAGCTTTAGTTTCTTCTTTGAACTTCTCATTAGACAGGGGAGTAAGCGACCCGCTTACCTGTTCGATTATCCACAAGTATTTCGGAAGGATCGAAATGATCTGTGGTGGTCGAGGTGGTCTCCGCATAGCGTAGCATATCCTTTTGTAATAAGATACGACCACTTAGCGGCACCTGTTGATATTCCTGTGACACCAGATTATTTCCATGCATTTTGAATAGTCCGATAATCACAAAGGACCAAACGCATAGCGAGAATAAAATTTTCAATATGACTTTGGAGTGGGCCATTTTGTGACTTTTTTTTTGCTTGTTTGTGTTTCTTCTAATTAGTTTTTTTGTTGATATTTTGCAGTTTTGTCTTTTTCCGCCTCTATTGAAGTTACTGTGCTGCAAGTAAAAAAAAAAGGGGAAAACCCAAATTAAAAATAATGAAAAAAAAAAAAAAATGAAAGCGCACAACCCAAGGAAATTGGCCACTTCGTTATCGAGGCTCACCAAAAATTGCTAGCCAAATTTTCGAAACACTTTACTAATGAAATGTTGTCATTCATTTTTAATATGGCGGCCAGCCGCTACGCCATTTCCGTTTCCTTTCAGACCCGATCCTATCTTACTCATACTTTCCCATGCCCCCCCTCTCTCCCTTTCGCTTCGTTTGTTTGGCCCGCAGAGAAACGCGTAAATGTCAACTTGAAAATTGCGTGTAATATTTCTTGCAGCAGCCAAGAGAGCCCAAGGGGCAACACCGGATGGGCTCAGGACAGCCAGCAACAACGACAACAACAACAACAACAACAACAGCTACATCATGAATGAGAACGTTGCCTTCATCTAATGGAAAACAATCTAAAAATTGCAAACTAAGAGAGAGAGAGTGAAAAAAAGACGTGATGCCGTCCAGGCACATTGGTTTTAAATTTAAGATTCGTATCTTTTGGCATTATGTATGGAATATATATTGGAATTTTCAAGGACAAACCAGAATTTTTCCAGTTTTCATTTATTATCAAAATTATGGCTAGCGTCATTTTTTTCACCCAAAAAAAATAATTGAGCAGAGTTGAATACCTTGGAGGTCACAGTTTTGCTTGAGTACTTTGGTGGACCTTGGGGTGTATCAATATTTCGAGTTTAGGGAATAGATTATATTCTTTAAAGATTTTGGTATATTTTCAGTAGACTTTCAACCTATGGTTCAAGGTTTTCTCAGATTTGATATCTTAAGATACCAAAAGAACCGGATTATAGGAATAGTTCTCTTTTTTTAAAAGGTTTTTGATTCCATAATCTGTAAGTTCTCAGATTTTCAGCTTTCCCATTTCAAGAGTATTTTCTTTAATCTTTCTTTTATTTCTGAAATTTTCCATAGTTTCAAAGGATTCTTTTAAGTTATTCGAATGACCTACGAAGACTTTGACCACTGTCCCGACACACATTTCATTTGCATGGTGGCTCTTTGGTCATTGTTTTTTTCACATCAACTTTTCTAGTGCTTCTCACTCTTCTTCTTCCTCTTTTTTTTTTTGCTCTCCTGGTGTATTTGCAGAGAAGCGTCATATTGTCCTATCACCCTCAGAGGGTCTGGTTCTATCTTTCATTTTGTATTTTCTCTATGGCTTGCCTGAGCTCTACAGCATGACACGACACTTTGGGCGACAATCTGTTTGTCTATCTGTTCTTTGTATCTTTGTAATGTGTCCAGTGCGTGCGGCATTGTCTGGCTTCGGCCTCTAATATTTATGACATTGCAAACTGCATCTCTCCATCTCACTCTTTCTGTATCTAGCTGTCTCCCTCCTTTCTCGCTCTCTCTCTCTCTATCTGTATTATTCTCGGTTTCTGAGAGTTTGTGCAATCGTTTGTTAAAGACTCCAGCCCACTTGCAAAACAGAGACGCAGCAACCTGCCAACCTGGCTAAAGGGGAGGAGGGGTGTCATTTGTGCATAAATAAAGGGCCCACCCCCTGTAATACCTCCTCTTTCGGACCGTGAATAGCCTAGCCAGGAGGCTTGGAACATTTGTGCACATAGCTCAATTTTGTCTACAAATTGCTTGATGCGCGCCAAGACACACAGCGGCAAAATGAAACTGTTGGCCATCGGAATTTGTCATTTGCTTAAATGCGTTGCACCAGATGCAGGAATATTGCAGCAGAGCTTGAGGCCAGCAGTGAGGAGTCCGACAAATCAGGCAAGTCAGACAAGTCAGTCAAACTGGCAGTTGGACCAAACAGGCACTTTAAGAGCCTTTCTCACTCACTTTCTATTCACAAAGTCTTCAAACCCAACCCAACCCAAACCCATCCCACCTAATCTTGGTCTGCGTTTTCTATCTTTGAGCTAAAATTGGCAGACCCTTTTGCCCGCCACCGAATGGCTCAACTTGATAGCTTTGGTATGGTGCAAATTGCATGTCCAGTTCATTTTCATTGCAATCTCAAGGCACCCGCTTACAATAAAATGCTCATCCAATTCGCAAGGAGCAGAACAAACTCTGACTGAGAGAGGGGGAGAGGGAATGAGTAAATTTCAATAGCCCCAGAGCCAGCGTGGAGCTAAAGTAATTATTGGAAGCCTTTTGCCTGTCGATTAGCTTGGATTTGGAATATAGAACAGAATCAAATGGAATGAAACACGGAAATAAATTGGTAATATGGAATTAAAAGATGGCTCGTCTCTCTCTGTGTTCCTATTCTATTCACCTGTTTCAATTTTAGCTGTTCTTTTTCCAGTTAAACTTGATAGAGATATGGTCTACTCCTTTGCCTTGGAATCTAGGTAATGATTTTCTCGTTAAACCTCGGTATTAATTAGCAGAACACTCTGACACAGAGAGAGGGAATAAATAAATTTCAATAACCGTAGAACCAGCGGGGAGCTAAATTATTGGCAGCCTTTTGCCTGTCAGAACAGAATCAAATGAAATGAAACACGGAAATGAACAATCAAACAAAAAGATGGTTCCTCTCTCTTTCTGTGTTCCTATTCTATTCACCTGTTTCAATTTTAGCTGTTTCTTTTCCAGTTAAACTTGATAAAGGCATGGTCTATTCCTTTGCCTTGGAATCTAGGTAATAATTTGTCTGACTATTCCTCTTTTCCAATAAATCTCGGCATTAATTAGGTGAGTTTCATGTTCACCTCCCTTTTTGTAAGTGATTTAGGCAATTTTGTTTCTTTAAATATCTCAATAAAGTTTCCCTGTCAACAGGGTCTGTTCTCTTTGTCATTTGTCTAACTGTACCCATTCGATTACGATGGACTCTCTTTTGGCAATATTTTCAATTCGGTCTGAATGCTTTCTCACTTGATTCCAATTGAGTTTCTTTCGGATATTAAATTGGTAAATTTCAATTTACAAATCGCTTATATGTAAAGTCGTTAAGTAGATCCAATTTATGCTTATGGTAGTTATCAATTGTTACAAGAATTTCTATAATATAGACAATTTTGTCTTTTTCCTTTTTTTTTTTTTGAAAAGGTTAACAAAAGTTATTTGCTCTTGGCCTTTTATGTAATCTCACAAAATGTTCCTATCAAATTGGATATGCCCTCAGATGCTATGACTTTCAGACGATCCCATTTTTTCTCTTTGCATGTGTGTGTGTGGGTGTGTGTGTGTAACAATCTGGGCAAGTTGTGCTGAAAAATCCGACAAAGCTGGCTACTAAACGATTTGTTAGCCGTATCCCAACAAAGGGCGCAATGGCAATCTAAGCTTCTTTTCACCCGGTCCAGCCACACGGATTCACAGAGACAAATTCACAGGCTCACACACATAGACAGTGGCACTGACTGAGGCGTGGCAGGGGGTTTTCCAGGGACAGAGAGAATCCGAATTACATGGACAGAGCAGACCAAAGCTTCAGACAGTTCTTACACCTGGGACATTATTAGGTATTTTTCAGACTTCGAAAAAAGTGGAATGAAAAGCCACTTTGACTGGCAGTTTTTAAGGGTTTTTTTTTTTTTTTTTTTTTTTTTGTAATGTTTAAAAGGAAAATATTACCTTTTAAATAATTGTTGGCTTAAAAAATATACATATACCAAAAATTAAATCTCAACAGGTCAAGAACGAAAAAGGCTAGAAAATCCCCTGCAACTGAACCAAACTGTAGCAAAACCAAAGTGAATTCAACGAGTTGCTCAGAGTTTTATAAAATCAAGTGTTTCCATTTCATTTGCATGAGCCGCAAAACTTTTCCAAACAAAATAAAATAAACTCTAAAAAACATAAAATATATATTTTCCTTCTTCTTTTTTTTTTCTCTCCATTTTTCAACGCAAGCTTTCAACAATTTTCAACGTGAAACACATGCAAACAATCTGTAAGGATTTCAAAAAAAAAAAATTGAGAAAGAGAAGCAAAATAAGAGAAAGAGACACAAATAGACAGACAGTGAGACAGAAAGGTGTAAAGGTTGATAGGAGTTTTGAGATATGCAACTTGTGAAATATGCAAAACGCTTGTGGGTGGGCGGCGGCCTACCTGTGCCACATCGAGAGTTCCAGAATTGTAGTTCCCAGCCTGCATGCCTGCCAGTCTGTCTGAAAAGTTCTACATGGCTGGGAGTTTTTGGCCATAAATCTCTTATGATTTGCCGCTCACAACTCAACTCAACTCAACTCAGCTCAGCGCTCAGCTCTCAGCTCAACTCGAGTGAACTGAACTCAGTTCAACAGCTTTTTCTTTATGATTATAATCAACAAACATTAACATTTTGTCAGTATAAAAGTTGTTTGCCTTTCGCTTACCAACCAAAAGGGAACACACACAAAAACTCACAACCGAATGCGTTGAAATGAAAACAAAAAATATATAAAAAAAACGAGGTAGTATAAGGATAAAGCAAAGGGATCACAATGAGACAGTATGAAACAATGAGCTAAAAATCTCAAGCATTTCATGTAACAATCAAAATAAAATTTATACACATGAATTATTCAAAAACATAAAAAAAAACACAACAAATGTGAAAACAAAATAAGAGGAATAAAATTATATAGGTATATCTATATATATGTGTGGCTAATTAAAAATCATAGCTAAATTACTGCTGAAAGAACTTAAAAAATTACTGGATTTTTGAAATTTTCAAGAGCATTTAAAGCTAAATTTAGTTGGGAGATCTGATCAGATGAAATTTGAGTAAGAAGTTGGCATTCTTTGCGCCATCTATTGGGTAATTCACACAACTGCAGGCCTAGTTAAAGGCTTCCGGTTTGAGGTGTTCTCTTAAGATCGGATTTTTATCTAGCCTGGATTTGGGAAATAATAAATAAAAGTCTTAAATGGAAGCCAGCTAAAGCATCATCTATTGATCCATCCAAACAACTACTTATATGAGGTCTTTAGGGACTTCTTGAACAGCTCGGTTATCATCCATTCAAACAACTACTTATATGGGGTCTTTAGGTACTTCGTGAACAGCTCGGTTATCATCTATTGATCCATCCAAACAACTACTTATATGGGGTCTTTAGGGACTTCTTGAACAGCTCGGTTATCACAAATTCGTAACCGAATATTGATTTCAAAAATTCATTAAAAACAATCCAAAATAGTTCGCCATCTATTGGGTTATTCACCTTCATATTCATTAGGCCTATTTAAAGGCTTTGGATTTGGGTTCTTCTTTAAAGGAAAACTAGGTCCAGCTTGTCAGAGATTTTAGCCTGGATTTGGAAATTTAACAAATAATATTAAGAAATAATCTTATGTAGAAGCTTGCGCCATCTATTGGTATATTCACACAAATACTTAAATGCCTATGCCCAGGTGAGGGCTAGATTAGGTTCGAGAGTTTTTCTTTCACGAATTTGTTACCGAATATTGATTTCAAAAATTCATTAAAAACAATCCAGAATAGAAATGCTTTAGTTCGCCATCTATCGGCTTATACATACAACTGATGGCCCAGACTTAGCTAAGGGCTTTAGGTTAGGGCCTAAGAGATTTAGGTTAGGGCTAAATGCTTTAGGTTAATAATTTCAGTCCCAATCCGAAAGCTTAGTGTCAATCCAAAGTTTCTACCAAATAGGAAATAAAGTCTGGTTAATCTTACAGGGATTCGATTGATCATTTCCCCTTTCAAAAATAACAATTCTTTTTTTACTGAAACCAATAGAAAATAGTTTATATCCCGCTTAAATGAGAGCAAATAGCTGGGTTGAATTCAAAATGACCAATTGATTGATTTGAATGTTTCTTTTTTGTCAAAAAAAAGAAAAGACAAGGTAATTTATGGATACCAAAAAAAAAAAAAAACAAAAAAAAAACTGAAACATTAAGATTTGAGAGATTTAGAAATGTTTAAGCCAAGAGTTAAGTGGGAAATGATGTCAAGAGTATTAGCATTTATTCAAAGAGAATATGGTACACAAGATAAATATAAATATATATAGAAAAGTTCTTCAAGTTGGCAGACAAGCAATTTAGGTCAAATTGCCATTCAAAGGAACGCGTATATAGTTTTTTTTTTTTTTTTTTTTTTGGCTAAATAAAATGTGGAATACCAACAAGATATTTATCGAAAGCTAGAACTCAACCACACCAAGAAATTCAAGACTGGCTTGCCTGGCAGTATCTGGTTCTATTTGTTGTTGTTGCTGTTGTTGCTGTAAATTGCTACCGCTACTGAAGTGGATGACGATGTTCTCGTTGCTGTTGTTGTTGTAATTAATTTGCTAAGCAAAACAGGTTCGATCTTATAGAATCGAGAATTCAAAGTCAAAGCTCTCTGAGGTACAGAGGCGCGCCCAAAACTTTATGTCTAGCATTTTCGAAGACGCCAAACCAAACCAAGCCAAGTCAAACCAAGCCAAGTCAAGCCAAGCCATTCCAATCGAATCGAATTCAATGAGGTTAGTGCCAAACCGAAATGGGTCAACGAGCGCATGACTTTTACATTTGGTTGTGAAGGAGCAATTAAAATAAATTCTAAACAAAAATCTACGAATTTCGATTAGCCAAGCCGTTTGGCATCCGTTGGATTTCAAAAATTGAACTGCGCAGCCGCCGCGTGCATTGATCTCTTTTTCATCTCTGTTTTGTTTTGTTTTGTGATGATCTCTCCACATCAGAGTTTTGCCTTGGGTGAATCAGTTGATCGTTTGGTCCATTGATCAGTGATCGTTTGGCTAACGGAAATGTTTCTTGGGCACGCGCAAACCTCAAAACCGGCCACTCTGTATCTTTCAGATACCACAAATAGCCGTCTAGCGGTTAAAAGCTGCAGCATGTTTGCCACAGGAAATGCGTATCAAAAGTCTTTGGTAATTAGAGTGTTGCATTGTTTCGTCCACCCCAACCCTCCCCTCTCTCTCTCTCTCTCACTCTCTCAGTGTGTGTGTGTTTTTTTTTTTTTCTCTTGAAAATTTCTTAGAAATTCTTTGTTTCTTTGCGTTCGCCACAGAGTTGATCCGCATAATTAAACGAATGAAAAGCTGTTTCCCAGTCACTTGTTTCCTTCTCTCTTCTCACTAATTTTTATGTATTTATAGAATGTTCTGTATTTTTTTTTTCATTTTCATTTCATGTCATTTATTTATTTAGTTTTTTATTTTTTCGCATTTCTGCTTGCCAGGCTGCCTTATATGTAATCAAGGCTTATCAAGTTGTATGGCTGCATTGCAATTATGTAGGGGGAAATAACAGCAGCAGCAACAACAAAAACAAAAACAACAACTGTCATGATCACCCAAGAGAAGAAGCCTGAGAAAAGATCTAAAAAAAAAAAGAACAGAGACTGCAAAATCACTTGGCAAACAGGCGAGAAGTGAGGCGAGAAGTGGGGAGTGCGAAGTGCCGAGAGACTTGACGAGGAGTAGTCAGAAGTTTTGACAAGAAGAAGGCGGCTTGTGGGCCAGAGGGATAGTCAGAGAGAACGAGATCATGAGGAAGAGAGACCAGAAGGATCCCATGAATTGCTGTTTTCATCGAGGCCATTCAACTGTGGCAATTAAAGTCTCCCCTCTTGGCAGATACATTTGTATCTTGCGGCCAGCAGCCATAAAGATGCAGAAACCAATGTTATATTTCTGTTTCTATTATAAAGAAATTCTCTCTGTCTAACACTGTCTATCAGTTTCTGGCTCCCTTGGACTTTCGAGAAATTGTTAATTGAATTTTTATTACGAAAAAAAAAACAACAATAACAACAAAATTATTATACAACTGTTGAACCTGTTTAACCGCATGTGGGTTACCAATTTCCAATCAATTTGAAAGCCATCACAATAACTGCTATTACAACAACAACAACAATAACAACAAATCGCAAGTTGTAAAAATGGGGAAAGAATAATTTTCTAAGCAACATTCTCATTCTCAGTCTCATTTGTATTTTTATTTCAATTCCTATGCCAAACGTCATTATCATCATCATCATCATCATTATTATTATTATAATCATCATTATCATAGTTTTCTTGAGCAGTCTTGTTTGTCAGCAGAAACAGAATTGCCGACGAAACTTTTGTCAGTTTGTCAATCTTTTGGATACTTTCAGCTTACTCTTCTTGTTGTTGTTGTTCTTCTTCTGTTTCTTTTCTTGTCCGCTTTATGAGCATTTTTGTGCTATCATTCAAATGCAAAGCAGTCGTTTGTCCCACAAAAAAAAAAAAAAAAAAAAAAAACAGACTGAGCCGATAGAATTCAATGAACTCTGCTTGAGCCAAAGAGTAGCTTGTATCTCATAAGTACTATCTGTATCTGGTGTATATCAAGAATCAAAGCAAAAAAAAGGCCCACAATAAAGTGAAATAAAGTGAAATACTCAGTTTTTTTTTCTTTCTCTAATTTAAGAAAATTTTCTTCTTATTTTAGTTGGCCTCTTCTTGAATTGTTTTTTTCCCCTCTACCAAAAGTGATAGATACTTTTTGCCTTTGCAAAAAACAAAAAAACAATTTCAAGTTGCAGTTGAAAAACAAAAAAACTTGCAGACAGCTGTTTCAACTATTTAGATGGGAAAAGTATCTTTAAGTAACATTTTTGTTTTTTGTTTTTTTTTTTTATTGAAACAAAAAAAAAAGTATGCACGTTTGTGTATTTAAAATGCACAAAAGCAAAGTGCCACAAATGAACTTAAGTAGCAGTAGCAAGTATTCTGCGTGAATGAGTGCGTGAGTGCGTTCGTGCTTTTCTTTATTTTGTATCTTTTGTCTGTATCATATCGAGATACTTTCTCGCTACTCAATCTTCGATTGGCACCAGCCCCCAGCCCCCAGCCAAGCATATGTGGTCTCATTCTATACGTCTGTGTGTATATATGTGTGTGTGTGTGCTTTCAGTCTGGTGCTATTTTAATTCGCATCACATCCTTTTATTTGCGTACGTGTGCGTGCCAATCTGCCAACGAGAGCATCATTCAGTCAGACAACACCCGGCGGCTGTTGAGTAAATTTTAAAGTCTTTTGCCACTCTCAGGCACAGCCACACACACAACCTACTACTCAGACCACCACTCAGAGACTTTTTCAGTTTCTAAAGCAGCTTCTTTGGATTTTTTTTTTTCGTATTTTGCCCCATCTGTGCTCCCCTCCTTATGGTGACAATTTTCATTTGGCCAGCCCCCTTTTATGCGGGGATCTGAGTAGAAGAGTATCAAAATTTTTGGCAGTCGTCTTCCTGGATATTTGTGATAGCAAAACGATGATATTTTGTCGATATGTCACCATTTGCTATTTCATGTTCGGTGGCTGTTTTAAGTTGATTTTCGTTTAGGAAATTAAATTTAGCGTTTGTTCTCTGCCATTGTATCTGGCAGATACATTACGTTTAAGCTTGTTACTGTCATATTTTTTTTTTTTTTTTGTTGTGCGTTGTGTGTTCTGTTTGGTTGGCTTCTCTTTGATTGGCTAAAATGTAATTATCGCAATGCCAATAATGCAATTACCAACAGTCTGGTAAATTTTTAGCTTTTATTTTCTGGTTTAGTCCATTTCTCTTTTTTTTTTTTGTATTTTTCAAAAATTAATTTTCCATTAAAATTCATAGAGCAGGAAAAGTTATTAAGCACTTAAATACATACACACACACTAACTAATACATATAGATATTATATTGGATAGATTTCCATTCATTTTATATTTGCCAACATTTGTTTTGTTTTTGCAAAATATATTTTTATTTTTTTTTTTTTTACAAATTATAGAAAATACAAGTCAAAAGCTCCTCAAATAGTATTCAACAGATTTTTGTAATTAAAAAAACAAAATAAATATTTTTATAGTGTATGTGTGTGTGTGTGTGTGTGTGAGAAGAGAGAGAGAAAAAAATGAAAGCTCATAAAAGTGGTTAATAAAATTAAAATGCCACAAATAACCGCAAAATACAATTTGGATATGTGAAACAAAATAAAAACAATTATTTTTATATTCCTTTTTTTTTCGTTTTTTTTTTTTGTTAATTTTTTAATTCAGAAATGTTAATTTTTATTTAAGCTTTGAAGCTTTTGGCTAGTAAATTTAATGGTCTCGCCATTAAAGTCAATTGTTTAATGTTAATTTCAGTAAATATAACAACAACAACAACAATAACAAATTGAGAGAAATTCAATAAACGAGTATCTCGACAGGCATCAATTAAAATGACAACGGCAATGCCAACAACAACAGCAACAATAATAATAATAAATATGACAATTGTTGCCAATGGGAAGTGATTTAAAATGTTTATAACAATTAACCAAAAACAATGCATCAAATTGTCAAAGACACGAAACGGGTGGCACCGACCAAATAAAATCAAATAAACATTTCAATATGCAAATTAAAAAGTGTTGGGCCATTTTTGCAAGAGATCCGAATCCGATATCTCTATATAAATATATAAAAATGCCACAATCAACCACAAAAACCAACTCATCTTGAAATAAAAACAAAGAAAGAAGGAGAATGAGGAGGGGAAGAAAAGAAAAGAGAAGAAACCTCAAATTGTTTTTGAGGTCACACATTTCGAGTCAACCCTAAAATACTCCCAGATAGTTGGGGACAAAACAGTCAAGGCAATCAAAATGTTAATAACAGAGACAGACAGACCAACAGACAGACCGGCAGACAGACAGACAGACAACAAGAATAAACAAGCATGAACAAAAGTGGACAATAATGGACAAACAACAAGCTGAAACAAGGGTGAATAAAAATCTACTCAAAAGGTTTTGACATCCACACACCAAACCAAACCATTGAAGATTACAATTATGCTTATTTGCTTATTTGTAGATACTTTTATACTACTGCTCATACGACACAAGTGTATCATCCTTTTTTTTTTTTTTGGTTATGTAGAATCGGATTGGAGATTGTGAGAAATATGTTTTTCGCTCAACTCAGATAAGAATAAATCCCTATATAATATAAGTGTATTCATTTGTGAATCCTACTACTTCTCCTTCTTCTCGTCGGAGACCTAAATGTTTAATTGATGACTGTACTTTTTTTTTTTGATGAGCTTTGTAAAAGAAGAAGATAATGCCAAGTCGTTTTATAGTTTGTCTCACTTTAGACAACTAATTGGTCAACAAAGGTTCAGAGACTGTACTTTTTTTTGTGAGCCTTATAAAAGATTAATATGGTCTATGTAGAAGAAGATATAGCCAAATTGTTTTATAGTTTGTCTCACCTTAGACAACTAATTGGTCAACAAAGGTCCAGAGACTGTACTTTTTTTTTTGGGTGAGCTTTATAAAAGATTCTTATGGTCTTTGTAGAAGAAGATAATGCCAAGTCGTTTTTAGTTTGTCTCACTTTAGACAACTAATTGGTCAAGTCAATTAGATTATTCTAAAGGTTCTTGTTAGTTTCTCTCCATTCCACGATCCTATCACGTTATGGCAAACGTTTTGTCGTTACGTTGAAATGGGTTACAAATTCTTTGGCATGTCAAAACAGACATCGTCTGTTCCAACGTAACAACTTATGCTATTACGAAAAGAAAGCGCTTATGGTCTGACAGATTCTGTTCCAAGATATTTTATAAGCAACGCTTTGAAAAAGACGCTTTCTTATTCAATCCAACTGTCTCTGTAATTTCATCTTATTTACGTAATGTCAATACATAACATAAGACAATATATATCGTTAGCTCAAAGCCCGTAAACTATGTTTAAACTGAAAACCAAAATCCTAAGCCTGGTCGGGCCAGGCTAGGCCGGGCCGGGCCGGGACGGGCCGGGTAAGCCCTTCCTGTCATTTTCTGCTCTACCAATGACTATCATCTTATTATGTCAATTTACAGATGCAGATGCACACACAGCACTGCACCATGAACATGAACACAAACAAGTCAGGAGACATGAGATATCGAAAGCATAAGACATGAGGCACGCTCACCATATAAGAGAAGTATGACTGGCAAACGAGTCATCCAAGCAACCAACTTAGCGTTCAGACAGCCAAGCCAGCCAGCCAGCCAGGCAGCTAGGCAGCCCGGCTGCCAACTAGTCAGCCAGGCATACAGCCAGTCAGCCAGTCAGCCGAATTGAGAAACAATTTTACGAAAAGCAAATCAACGTTTAGCCAAACGTACTCCCTTTTGATAAGTCTTCCCACTGCCACTGCCAGTGGCACTCCCACACGGCTTGCGCCGTTTCTTGGCCCACTAGAAAACAGTAAAAACAAACAGTGGCACGTTGCCTATAAATGCGACACGAAATGTTTTAGCTCTGCCACTGAAAATCTGCGCAACGACTGAGCATGCAGCAAAACTAACTGCAAGACATGTTACGAAAAAAAAAAAAAATCAAAATCTTCCTCTTTTTTTGTTCTATACTCTTCTTTAAAGAAAAAAGAATTTCAAGTTTTAAAGGTATAGAAAGAGAGACATCAAAGATCACACAAAGTAATCCCAAGATTAGTTCGGATAACGGTGTCCATGTTCGTCTCCTTCTATACAAATTAGTCTCTCACTTTTTATGCCATCGTGATGCATATTCTGTTTTGGCGAGACTGTACTGGTCTTGATATTTGCTTTATGCGACATCTTGAGGGTTATTTAAGTTTACCAAGTTTGGTGTAGACTTGCTAGCAACTCGACTATTTCTTAGATTGATTTGGTATTTAGAAACTATATAGGCGTTTGTATATTTTCATCAAGTTTGAAGCAGATTGAATAAGTTTATGATATGAAAGTTGAAGGATTAAAACTAGCCTGGAGAATACGTCAATTCCAGGTGAATCTGAAATGACTTTGGTGTTTTAAAAAGTGTATAAAATTTTAGTTAGTCTATAGATGATCTTTATTTTTTAGTTGGATGCTTTTGCTAAGACTTCTCCTATACTTATTGCTGTTGCTGTTGTTAGTCTTTTGTGGCAGATTCATCGTCGTCATCGTCATCATCATCATCATAGTCAGTCTTGGTAGTCGTCGTCGCCGCCGTCGTCGTCGTCGTTGTTGTCATTGTCATTTTGGTGTTATCTATGCAAGCAAGTTGAGGCAGAGCTGAATTGAATCAAGCTAAACTTGACTAGTATACTCTAAGCAGAGAGTCTTTTTCTTGTCTGTGGGCCTGCCGTGCCTTGGCTTGGCTTGGCTTGGTTTGGCCTGTCCTGGGCTTGGTCGGCCTTCCAACGTTGTCAACGTTTGTAGATTTTTGCGTATTTGATTTTCTTGTCACGTTTCTGCTAACAACATAAGGAAGCAGTCAAAAGCTGGAAGCCCTGACTGCCTCAGTGCCTCCATAGCCTCCACCGGCTGGCTGACATTTTCCCTGAGCGTTCCCAAAGCGGCAGTCAGTCAGTCAATGAGTCAGTTAGTTTGTCAACTAAAAGTCAGTCGACCGCTCTCCACCTCACCAGCCTCGATCCCTCTCATTTTTCTCCTGTTGGGCCAGGCCAGGACGCTTTGGGCTGAGTTGTCAACTGCCGGTTTTTGAATGACATCCCACAGAACGTAATGCAGAGTGCAAAGTCTATGTGTGCGTGAATATGTGTGTGTGTGTCTGTGTGTGTGTGTGAGTTTGTCTCGTCTGTCAGTCATTGCACGCTGACTTTGATTGCAATGCGCCAAGGATGCTGCACATGACAGAGTCGGTCTCCGAATCGGTACCAGTTTCAGTTGCCGCTGAATTCAGCCACTGCCACCACATCGTGGTCGTGCAACGGTTGAGCGCACGTTGCCGAAATTGTCAAGACGTCTGAAGACAGGCAGCCAGAAAATTGTGGCGCATCAATTCTCTCGCCAAATGATTGTTTTCCCCACCTCTCTCTCTCTCTCACTCTGTATTCACTATTCTCCCCTATCACGTATGATATTTTCCGCACTTCTACCCATCTATCTGTCTCACGTCCCTCCGCCCACCCATTTGTGTTCCGCCTAATGTGATGGCAATAAGTCAATAGTTTTACCAGGTGCTAAGCTGGCACACATTTTGTTGCATGCTACCAGAATCAAAGGAAATTGAACATAACGTAAAAAAGAACGTAAGATTCGAAGATTGGATGGTCTGTGACGTAAGTCGTTGATGTGATTAAATTTCAAGAAATCCAATTCGATTGAATTGAAAGTTTGTAAATGCTTCCATCGATGCGGAAATGTAAAAAATAATATTCCAATTTTTCAAGCGAAAAGATAACAGAGCAAAAGACTAAAGCATGTAAAGCACGTAAGCTGATATAGCGTAACCTAAGTCGATTAGTCGATAACAAGATTGATTTGAAAGGATTTGTAAGGCAATCAAACTGAAAAGTAAAGTAATGGAGTTCCCATTCAAAGGCAAATAAAATGGAATAATTTTAATTTAAATCCCAGGATTACGTAAAGAGATACCTAAGCCAGGAATCAGGGAGTTATTAAGTAAAAATCATAAAAGCTCCGAATGAAAACTGAGTAAGAATTAGACTAAAAAAATCTATTAGATTTTCTGGGAAAATTTCGAAATTTTTGAGGAACTATTTTCATGTAAGTCTTATGTCAGCGATGTCAGATCTTCAAGCTGAGTAGTAGGGAATATATAATACCAAATTCATAAAAATTTGCTTAGTTAGGAAATCAGACTTTCTTACGTTTCTGGGAAATGGTAAGACTCGTTTAACCATTACTCAGGACTTCAGAAGCCTGCTCAGTCATGCCAAGTCATAAACCAGCTCTCTCAAACCCAGAAACTATTCAAAGCCAAACAATATCCAGATAGGTTTACAATATAAAGCCAAACAGAGAAAGTGTATAAAAACGAAATCACTGAAAAAATCAAACCAACCAACCAAACCAAAACAACAACAACAACATTGCTAAAACTAAGCTCTATTCAGGTAATACAAAAAAAAGAGAGAGAGAGAGAAAGCGATTGAGCAAAAGAACACATAGCCAGAGGTACTAAACTAGGCAGATAGAAACCAAAGAATTTATCCGGTCTGGAATCATTTGGTCAATGGACCAAAATGTCTTCAGTACAATTGTTCGGGCCATTTTATTCCTGGCCGTTGTTTTTTTCTCTCTCTCTTTTGGCCAAGTTGGTCATTTGATTTTATGTATTTTGTCTTTTTTTTTTTTTTTTTTGGGGGCAAAAGCTACTTTTTAAGACAGGTCAGGTCAGCTCAAAGAAAAAAGAAAAAAAAAATAGAAAGGAAAATCTAAATACACAAAGAGAACAAGAACGAACTGAAAGCAAGCAAGCAAACAAACAAACAAACAAGCAGCCAGCACAACAGCTCCGGGAAGCAACCAAAACCGCCACGGCCAGTTGAGCCAGTGACGACCACCCTTCGTGTGCCATTTGCATATGGAATTTATGCCCCTGCAACAATGCAACTAACTCGACTGCTGCGCAGGCGTCGTCGCTAGCGTTGGCGTTGGCGTCGTCGCTGTTGCTCTTGTCGGCATTCCGCTGCATGTTAATGAAAGCCAACACACACACACACACACATTCACACATGTATGTGTTACTGCATATACATATGTATGTGTGTGTGTGTGTGTGCAAGTGTGTGCATATGTATGTTGGTTGGCTTCCCTTCCATGTACCAACAGCTGGCGTACACAAGTTGTCCCAAGCCTTCTTGTTGCTGTTGGCGTTGTCGATGCTGCAACAGCAGCAGCAGGCAGCAGGCAGAATCAGTGGCAGCAACAACGGCTGTTTAAAGCTTCCATGCTCTCTGCATATTTGAAAAGCGAAAAGTTCAAGGATTGCAGTCAACGCTGCCACCCTGTCACCCTCGCTGGCTGGTCGTGAGCTTAGATTTAGTGCAGATTTTGTTAGAGGCAGCAAACCGTTGACGTTTATTTTTATGTAAAAGGTAGGCCAATACCAACAACAACAACAACAATAAATGCCACGGGCTAAGGTCAATTCAATGTTGTAGTTTCTTGATATTTTATTTTTTTCCCCCCCTATTTTGTATGTCCAAAATAACCCAGAAAGAATAAACGTTTTCTTAAATTGGACTTGGCCTGTTGCGAGTTAATCCGAATTTAAAAAAAAAAAAAATAGAAAAAGAAGAGAAACCTGCAGTTGACAGTAGCTAAATTTAATTGACAGGACCGAATTGAGCTCAGATCTACATAAAAGACTTGAAATCATTTTAAATGATTTCAATCTAAGCTAAAAACTTATTTATTCTTTTTTTCTTCTTCCTTGGAATTTAACTTGGAATAAATTTAAAACAAGTTTATAAATGTTAAAACATATATATAATTTTTTTTTTTTGTTAGCCACCCCCGTTTGTAGCATTTGGAATATTGTAAAAATTTCTAAGCAAAATCAAGCAAGACTTGTTGCCTTTCACTTGTCGTGTGCCGTAGGCCAGACCAGCACCACCCCTTGCCCACTCTCGTCTACATTCTAACCTCTTAGCAGATCTGTTAAAATTGCCAAGCCAAGCAGGGGTTTTATGTATGTATGTCTGCTCGACAACCATCCAATTAAGCTATAAAAAAAAAAAAAAAAAATCTTAAATTAATTATTTGCCACACGAACAAAACCAAACCGAATGCAGAGAGAACAAGCTCAACCGCAAAAGTCTTACAACATTTGCCATTCACATTTGCAACGACGCGCTCCGATGTTGCCGGTGGTGACGGTCTCAACGTCAACAACACTAAAACAACAACAACAACAACAACAATAGCAACAAGCACACTAGCTCTCTGCCATAACAACAACTAGGATTTATGGTACTAGATTTTTTTTTTCAGTTTTTTTTTTTTAGTATTTTTTGTTCATTTAGTCGCTCAGTGCAGTCGGCATGCATTTTTCATGAATTAGTTCATATAAAAGTCAAATGCACAAAAAACCCACCACAAACCAAACCAAACCAAACAAAAAACACAAAAAAAAAGGAGCATAAAAAATAAAAACAGAAAAAAAAACAATGCCCACCAAAAACAGAGCTGAGGCTCAGCCAACCAAAATGGACGCTAGTTGGTTTACCTACGCTTAAATCAGGATACACTTAGGAGCATGTGAGCGGGTTGGTGCGGGGGCTGGCAAGGAATTTAGGCGCATAAACAGATTTCTGCAGCACCACTAAAACCAAATATGAAAAAGCTGAAAAAAACACAGACAAATGGGCTTTAGCCAGAACTATTCAGTTTATTATTAGTTATAACCAGCTTGGAACAGGAACTCGTAGAATCCATAATTTCAAAGATAGAGCAGTGAAATTTGAGAAATTTATTTGGTTCCTTGTTATCTAGGGAACTACCAAATTTCTGGAAAGTTGGCTAAGAAACAAATGAGTTGAGTGAAAAATACTTTTTCAAGAAATGAAGAGATTCTTGGTTAACTTGAAATGTGGAAAACTTTTCCAGCTTAAAAGTATCAAGAGAATCTTTAAGATTGAGCTGAAAGATAAAGGAATCATTGAAAGGAATAGAACATGTCATAGGGTTCTCCTAACGAGTCCTTCCTTACAGGGTCCATTCATAGATCTGAACAAGATTCTGTATTAAAAAAGAACAACCTGTTGGCAAAATTTCGAGGATATTTAAAAGTCTGGTTGCACGTTTTTCACATTTGGTAAATTGGTGAAAGGTTGCTCAGTTTTTAGTCGACTCTGGTCTATGTACTCTTTTGTTCGGCTCTGGTCTATGCAGTTTGGTATGTGTTTCAGTGTTTCTGTGTGTTTGTGTGTGGTATTGGCCCTGAGTTGGTTTGGTTGGAGGCACTGGTTGTTCTTGGTTGATGTTTCGCTGCATAATTAATGAAATGAAAGCTTTTCACGTTGGCTTGGTCGTGGCCTAGTGGCTTTTTGGTAGCACCGTATTTGCCTGCCAGACATAAATTAGATGAGGCATGAGCCTGATAATGCTCCTGATAATGATGATGCGTGCTCTGAAGCGCACCAAAAGGTAAGCCCCGCCAGACAATGAAAGTGAGACCACTACACACAGAGACTCTCACACACTGAGACAGAGAGAGAGAGAGCGACAAAGGAGGAGGAGTAGGATTCAGCTTGAAGTGTATATTTGATTTTTGCTTTTGGCTTAAAAAAAAAAAAAAAAAAAAACGAACAGACACATGCGCAAGGTTTGCTTGTTGTCGAAAAAAAAAAAAAAAAAACAAAAGGGAACAAAAAATAACAGAGTATAGCCCCAAAAGGATAAAGGCGAGCAAGAGCCAGAGCCAGAGTAAGAGGAAGCAGTGAGAGACTCGTTTAATATTACACGGTAAAAGTTCGCCTCATTCGTTGTGCCTGTTGGCCATTTCGCCATGGTCTGCCACTTGAAACAAAAAACCCAAAGCAACAACAACAACAACAGTTCACAGGACTAAAGGACTTGCTGCCCTAAAGAGCAACAGAAAAAAAGAAAAAAACAAGTGTACGTTACATTGAACAAGTTAAAGTATAATAAATAGCTTGAAATGTATGTAAAGTTGTTGTTCTTGTTTTTCATTTTGCATGCACAAACATGTTTAAGCTTGTCGTATGGCAGAGGCAAATTCCAGAAAGAATCATTCAGGCGATATAAATTAGCTTTTTACCCCAAACCCAAAAAGGACAACATTTCAATTAAAGACGAAGAAGCCTAGCAAAAGAAAAGGGCCCACAAAATACTTTTAATAAAGCTTTTCAATATTTTCACAATCGCATTAAACAATTCCATTTTATAAAGCTCACCTGATTTTATCTGAATTTCGAGTCTGTCAGTTGCCCAAACTGCCCTCTGTGGTTTTGATAGTTGCTGGAAAAAAACAAAAATAAGAAATTATTTAAATCATCTTTAAAAATAAGCAAAAGAGAAATATTTATTTTCTAATGGAAAGTATACAATTTTTTTTTTTTTTTGGGGGGGGGATTTTTACAATCGGCTTTCGGTGCACCTCTAAGCTCATTAATTTTATTTGCCTCTTTTTGTTTTTTTTTGTTGTTGTTGGGGGTATGCGGCTTGTCTCAAGTGCTGAAAAAAAGTGGAAACTCACACACTCACAGACTGGGAATAGTCAAGAGCTGCAGACAGAAAGAAAAAAAAACACACAAGCCAAAAACCCAAGCAAAGCCAGAGCCAAAACCAAAGTCCTCGAATAATGTAGACATAAAAAAAAATATATATATATATATATTTGGTTCAAGGTTTCTGGGTGTGTTTTTTTTTTTTTTTAGTTTGGTCGGTCTTGTTGAGGGCATAAAAGTGAAAGTGAATTGTTAAAACAATTGCAATTGAGAGAGACAGAAACAGAGAGAGAGAGCGAAAGAGAGAGAGACAATTCTTGGAGCTGGACAGTTTGGTTTGGCGCAGTCCACTTGAGTGATAATTCTAGTTGCTGCTTTTGGCCTATACAAAAACCACTTGAACAATTCTTTTCAAGTGCAACTCGAAATGCCGCAGACAAAAAGTTACGGCTGCCATAAAAAAAAACCAGTAACCATTGAAAACCTATCGAAGCTTAAGAGTAACTGTACTTAGAAAGTTAAAGCGGTTCACTCAGTCTGTAAACAAAATGTATCTATCAAACCTAAAGAGAACTGTTGTACATTTGCCAAAAATATATCCAAAGTCTATCAAATAGAAACTGTACCTTTTATTTATCGAAAAAAAATATCAAAAGTCTATCGATGCTAAGTAGCAACTGTACCTTTTCTTCATCGAAAAAAAGAACAAGCCTAAAGAGGAAGCTGCTAAATGCTAAACAGAAATTGTATCAAAAAGATTAAAGCAGCTTAAACATCAAGAAAAATGTATTCAAATCTTATCAAAACTGTACTTTAAAATTTAAATCAGCCCAGCCAATTTATAACTCGATAATTTTATCAATAACTTTTTAAATTATAATTTTTAATCCCTGCATCTATATATATATATATTTTTTTTTAATTGCCCAGACAAATTGCCCAAAGGCTTAAAAACTTCTTGTAGAAATTCTTAAATTACTCGGCCGAATAGTCCAGGGCCCAGCTCAACCCAGTCAGAGTATACATAAAAGTTTGGTTTGGAATAAAATACAAAAATACAACAGCAGCTTAAGCCCTTGAAGTTGTTAAAAGATGCTTTACCGACGGATGGCTTCTGTCTTTTGGTTCGGCTACTTTTAAGAGGTTTTTTTCCCCCTTAAACATTCTTCTTGTATTCTTTAAGCGACTTTACTTTGATTAATGACTTGCCAACTGCAATGGAAGCCATTGCAGCGCATTAAAAGCTCAAAAAAAAAAAACAGGAAAAAAAAATGTAAAACCACGCCCATTTGCTTTGGCCAACTCAGCCTTTAATCCTTGTGTATATGTGTGTGAGTGTGTGAGAATTTGTGTGGCTGCTCATTTGGGCGCCGGCCAATGCAAATGTCAGCTCAAGTCTGTCAAATTGCAGCTTGAAAAGTGAGATGCCATGGCTCGAGAGGGTAGAGAGGCGATAAAAGTTCGGGGGGGGATTATTTCAACCAAAGCTTAGCTGGCAGGATTGTACAGCTTCTGCCTTTGCCACTGCCTCTGCCGCTGGCTCTGTTGCTCATTTACTCATTGCTCATACGCAGTGTTGTGCCCGCCTGACGCTCGGTGGACGTCAGGCCAAATGAAGTTGCTTGTGGTAAGTTTAAAATATTTTTTTTCTCTTCCTCTTCCTCTTCTTCTTCTTCTGTCTCTCTCTCTCTCTCTCTCTCTCTTTTCGTTTGGTTTGACTTGTTTTGTTTATTATTGTTGGCCTGGCTCCTTCATAGTCGTCTTTATCTCTTTTTTTTTTCTTTTTTTAGCCACTGTTGCTCTTGCTCTTACTGTTCTTGTTCTCTTTGTTGTTGTTGTTGTTGTTGTTGTTGGTAGCGTTGAGTTTTGCATTATGTGTCAAGCAAGGCAACTTGATTTATGTCGTTTTATTTCATTTTAATTGAAAAACTTACTTTAAAAAGGGTGAGCAGCAAAACTGGCGACGAAAGGGAAAGGCTGAGACGAACTGAATGGAATTTTTGCCAGCCAACGCACAAAAGAGCAAATATAATTAAAATGGCATTTAAAATGTTTTTGGCTAACAGCAAAAGCAACAACAACAACAACAACAGCAACCAGAATAACAGTAACCAAACCAACACCAAAGCCAGGGCAAAAGCAACAAACAGCAAACCAACAAATATGCATACTATAAACACACACACACACACACACATGCAGCTTGGCAAAAATACAAAAACAAAAAAAAAACAGCAACAACAACAACAAAAATCTTAAGTAAATAAATAACAAGACAACATAGCACAGCACAAATGTAAATAAAATGACTTTATTAAAAAGCTCTGCACACCACCGCCAAAAACAACAACAACAACAAAAAGCACAAAAAAAAAAGGATAGGCGTGTTTATAAACTTTCAGTGTGCAAATAATAAAGTTCTTCAAAAGTGTGGCTGGGAGGGGGGAGGGCAGAGCAGTCGGCTGAATGAAAGCAAAGAGTTGCAGATTCCTGAAAGCAACCGGCCTGCCCCTTTGGGGGGGGGGGGGGGTTGTTGCAATGACAGTGTGTCTATCGGGTTTTGGCAATGCCACAAAACCAAAGAGACCAAAACAAAATGGCAAATGGAAGACTGGACCAAGCGTATAAACGGCAACGACGCGACCTTTTTTTTCTATGACAAATGCAAATGACGCATTCTTTGTGGCGGCACAGTGGTGTTTTTTTTTTTTTTTTTGTGCAACATAGAAAAGGCGTTACTAAAATAATTAATTTGACCCAGGGTAATTTTCCAAAAAAAAAGAGAAAGAAAAAGTAAAGCTTGGTTAAAAAATTTTCTGTGAAAGTAATTTTTCACCTGTCTTTCAATTAGTTTTGACTTGTCTTGCCAAGGGATCAAAGCAATCAATTTGCATATGCAAAATCCAAAGCAAATGTTGAGATAATTTTGCCAAGCTTATAAATGATGGAGTAAACCAATTGTATGCAACTCACGGTACCCACAATGCACACACACACAGTGGCAATGCAACGGGGCGCAGCAAAAGTTAAAGGCGCTTGGCAAAAAAAAAAAACAAAAAAAAAACGCCAACACCATAAATCATATGGCCAACATAAAATGGCAATAGAAGAAAAACAAGCAGACAGCCGCCAGCAGCAGCAGCAGCAAAGATTGCTGTCAGTGGCGGCGGCGGTGGCAACCAGCACAAAACATCGACACAAAACGGTAATAATAGCAACAACAACAACAACAACAACAATAACAAACTTGTGCCTTGCATAAAAATAACACAAAAGTGAAATTAAATAACAATAACAAGGTTAGCTGTATTTTTTTTTTTTCTGCTGCTGCCGCTGCTGCTGCTGTTGCTGTTGCTGTCTTTGCCATTGCTGGCGACGTTAAGCGATAACGTTGGCAATATGCAATTGCCGACAATACCGTCGAGCCGGGCCAGGCCGGGCCGAGTCGAGCCGGTCTGGCCAAGTGATACAAAAACATTTTGAATGTGCAACGAATTGAGTGTTTTTATTGCATTAACATAAATAAATTAGAATGCGTTTGTGCTGTGGCACACGAGCCTGGCCATGTTGCTGCCAATGAGTCAGTCTAGCGCTGTTCTTGTTGGCCGTTTTGTTGGCGTTGGAGGCTTAGTGGCGCGTGTCTGGTTATCACACTGAGTGGTGTGTGTAGGCATTTTGCTGTTTTTTTTTTTTTTTTGTGTGGGTGCAAACTTTTCTCATGTTGCCACCAAATGACCGAGCCAGAGTAACATTTACATTTTGCCTTTACTTCTTATTGCTGTTGTTGTTGTTGTTGTCAGTCAAGGGTGTATGTGTATGTGTGTGTTTACTATATAACGGTACTTATAGCACGCTTTCAGACTTGCATTGTTGTGGTTGCAGTTGTCGTTGCCTTTGTGGTGGCATCAACAATGTTGCCATTGCTTCTCCTACTGGTTTCTTGTTGAACAAAAAAAAAAAAATAAAATAATCAGAAAAAAAATACTGACTTCTTTGAGTATCTAAATGAAAGTACTTGTCATGAAAATAATGAGGAAATTGCTTTGGTCCATCGAGTTGGCAAAGCTCATTTGGCACACACACACACATGGAAAGAATTGTAATGTCTTGACTATAAAGAAATGATATATATATATATAGAATATCAAGCCATATATGGAAAGACAAACCAACTTGATTTGAAGGAACTCCACCTCTCTGGTTCAGTTTTGAAAAGCAGTTCAAAGTGTGCTCGAAACAGGTAAGACAGTTGGACTCGAAATGGTTTTGTCTTTGAAATGCGTGCGAGACATTTTGTAATGACAGCTGGTTGGGTGGGTTTTTACATTTTTGAATTTCTGGGGGATTACTTGGGGTGGTCGTCAGACCAACCCAAACCAACGGACTCTTTGAATTGAAATTGTTGCCTTTGTCTGGCTGTGTTGCTAGGGGTTTGTCTGTGTGTGTTGGTGTGTGTGTGTGCTTATGCCTCAGACAGCTGTCGACCTGGGTTATGGCCAAGTGAGATAGGAAGAGAGTAGCTATAACAATGCAAAAATTATGACAACTACAATTGAGAGAACAAAAAAAAAGCCTCAAGTCTGCCGCTGGCTATTGGCCCAGGAAAGATCTACTATTGTGACCCCTCCTCCCCCGCCCCAACCATTTGTCTCATGTCGATAACATGGAAAATTAAAAAGTTAAAATAATAGTGAAAATGAGTTGACAGGAAAAGGCCTAAGGCAATATCAGCTGAATAGAACAGGACCATCAGGGACAGATTTAATCAAGCGAATGCTCGAACAGGAAAATAACAATTTCAATTTGAATTTCTATTTGAACTCAGTCATCAAAATAGCCAAAAAAAAATAAAAAAAACTATAAAAAAAAAAAAAAAATGAAAACATTGAAACAATCAAAAACTTTTTAAAACAAATTAAAAGTTGTCGGATCTGGGGAGGAGCCAACAAAAACTCCGACCACGGCATTTTTGCCAATGCTGGAAAATTTATGATGCGGTCAAGTGCAAATTCTGTTGAGAACCAACAGAGAGAGAGAGAGAGAGAGAGAGAGAGAGAGAGAGCGATAACTTGGAAAACCGTAGTCAAAGTATGCAATTGCCACACCAACTGAAATGAGCAGCAAACTCAAGTGGTCTTAAGTTAAATGAAACAGACTCGACTAAATGAGCAACACCGACACTGAATTTGCAACGGGGATGCTGGCAGGATAGCGGGGGAGTGAGGGGTGAGGGGGGGAGTTACGCTTGAGTATCTGGATAGGGGGGATAGTTTGGATGCCAAAGACAAAGTTGCTTGGCTGGGTTAAAAGTTTTTTTTTTTTTTTTTGGATTTTCATTTGCTGTAATATAAAAAGAGGTGTCAATGAGTGTTAATTTAACCAGAAACTTACAAATACTTTCGAGATTTTTACTAGGCCGCAGTCACTTTTAATTAATCAGCCAAACATTACCCACTAAATTAATCGAGTCTGTTTCTTATTTTTTATAACAGAAAAATTTGTTGGAAAACAATTCGAATGTTTCGTCTTTGCCAATTCTATTTGAAATGCTTGAGAAATCTCGAAGCTGTTGAGACAGATTATATATATTTGTACTCTTTTCAGAAAGAGTTATACAGATACACATATAAGCCGAAATTCTTAAGGATTAAAACACTATATCATAAGACTTTTATCAGTCTTGGGAATAACTCCTACAATGATTGACTTATCTCTTTCAAATTGACGACACAGGTTTCTTATATAGAGCAAAACGTATATGCCAACTTATCAGGATCGAACCACCATATCATATAGCTAGAGTCATCATATCATATATAGGACCTAAATCGTTCCTAGGAATAGCTTCTATATTGATTGACTTATCACTTTCGAATTGAAGACACACTTTTCTTACAAAGAGATACAAATATAATCTGGATCATTAGGATCAGACCACTATATCATAAAGCTGTCATCGGTCTTAGGAATAGCTTCTATATTGATTGACTTATCACTTTCAAATTAAAAACAAACTTAAAACTGTCATTGGTCTTTGAAACAAATCCTACATTTATTGACTGATCTCTTTCAAATTGAAGATATAGTTTTCCTATATAGAGCTACACATATATGTTAAATCTTCAGGATCAGACCACCATTTCATATAGCTGTCTTACCAACCTAAATCGGTCCTAGGAATAGCTCCTACAATGATTGGCTTATCTCTTTTAAATTCAAGGCACAGGTTTCTTTTATCGAGCTACATATGTATGCAAATTCCTAGGGATCGGACCACCATATTATATAGATGTCTAAGCCCTCCTAAATTTAGTGAGTGATCCCTTTCAAAGAGATACAAAAATAATCTTGATCATTATGATCACATTACTATATCTCATAGCTCGGATAACCATCCAAGTCCTATTATAATCCCAGTGACTTTTTTGGGTCTTCGATTTTTTCGAATTAATTTTTTATTTCTCTAAAATTATAAACCAACAAAATCAAGTATTTTGCCATATTTTTTGAGTTCGATTTTGTCAGTTTAATTTTTATATCGAAACCAATAAAATGTGTCAATATTTGCTTCGTGAAATAACTCTAAAATTGCCAAGTTCCAACCAATTAAATGAAGGAATTTGTCTCTATATTTTTTTTGTTAGTTTTAAATCAAATGGCAAAAAAAAATATATCAAATTATCTATCAAAGGTGGTTTTTAAGGTGGCCCCAGCCGACAGCCCAGTCAACCCAGTCAGCTAAGTCAGCTGGGGCAATTTATTTGCCGCATTCATTCAAAAATTGCAACTTGTCGCGACAATTTATTTGCGAGAGAAATCAAAAGAGCAAAAGCAAAAGCAAAAAAAAAGAAAAACAGAATAAGACAAACGGAAACTTTTGGCAGCTGATGCAATTCAGGCGGGCCCACAGAGCAGGTCGAGAATAGCTGCAGGATTCGTTTCGCAGGCCAAAGTAAAAATTTTTGAACAACTGCAAACAAACTTAAATCGAATTCAAGACAAATGATGCGCGAATTTTTTTCCTATTCACACTGACTCAGGCCATCACCTGAGCATCAGCTGACCAACCCGGCAGTAAGAATAAAAATTGTCTCAAAAAAAAAAATAGAATTCAAAGCATTTTCTACCCCTGGACAAGTTCAAAGCAATAAAAATCACTTGGCTAAGGCCACGAACAAAACAAAAGAAAAGCCCAAAAATTTACTCCAAGTCAAGGTTATGCCATGGTTCAATTACCTCTACTCAAATCTATTTTTTTTTTTTTTTGAAGCTAAAAGATTTTCATGGTAGGCCTTAGTTTTTTTTTGAGTTAGCTTCTTTATTTAGCCGGGCGTATAGACAATTAAAGCTTGGTCAGCTGGGCGAGACAGGGCGCCAAATTGAATGGTCTTGGCAAAGGTTAAAGCCAAATTAGAAAACAAAGTGCGATGCTTCAGCAAACAGACAAGAGTTTTCAACTCAAGTACAGTCAACTCAGTCAGTCAGTTAGACAGTCTAGATGTCTGTCTCTTTTTGATTTCATCTTCTTGTCTCTTTCTGTCTCAGTGTGCTGGTCAAGTGGTCAGTCGGGCAAAATTGATGATGATCACACTCGCCTGAGCTTTACCGGGCATTTTTCAAGTGTAATTTGAAGAGTTTTGCACCCACCAACGAAGAATTTATCCATTTTTGAAGGGCAACCCAAAAAAAAAAAAATAATTGCAACAAGCCCCTTGAAAAACTTTGGGGGGAGTCTACAAAACAAAAAACAAAAATTGTTAACCAGTTGAGTCAGTTGATTTCAATTTCTATTTAAAGCTTTTTGAAAAATTTCAACAATTCAAAATGGTCTTGGGTTATTTGGCCGGCATCGGTCATTCAACGTTGAGAAAGTCTTTCATTTCATCAGTTGAGTTCGAGATGATCATCATCGATCAGTTTGGCTAAGAAAAAGAAAGACAAGACAAAAGCCTGGCTCACTTTTGTTTCAACTGCTTTTATTTTGGTTTTGGTTTTGGTCAACAAGTTTTTATGGCATTTGCAAAGTTAGAAAATGGCAAGCTTTTACAGTCTTATTAAATATTTTTGCTATTGTTGTTGTTGTTGTTGTTGTCTCTTAATGCGAAAGTGTTGACCAAATTGATGTGAAAAAAAAACAAGTCAACGGATAAACGACCACAATCTCAGCATCCAAAGCATATCAACTTTCGCTCTTTTGTCACATAAAACAAATAAATTGCAACAGAGCAAACTGAAGAGTTCATTCCCACCAATCAAAGTGTTTATTATTGTTGTTGTTGTTTTCGTTTTGAAAAATGCAATTTTTTGGTTTTAGTTAGTCTTGGCAATAACAGTTAATCAAAAAAACTGAAAGAGTAAAAAAGATGCAAAAAAAAAAAAAAAAAAAAAAACATTCTTACAAAATTTTAATTGCTCCAAATTTGCCGAGAATTAATTGGTTTTTCTAACAAGTTTTTCTTTTTTTTGTTTTTGCATTTAATTGGGTCAAATTCCCAGGCCTGCATGTGTGTGTGTGTGAAAATAAACTTTTATTTGTATAAAAAGTTGCCTAAGAAATTGTTTCAAAATTTTGATGCGATAAATTCGTCAGGAAAAGCACAAAAAGAAAAGCTCAAAGATAATCCCATTTAAATTTATAAAATTTTCTAACCTTTTAGCTATTTATTTAGTTATTTCATTTTAAATTCATAAATTTGGCAAAAAAAAAAATAAAAGAATTTAAATTAAATTGCAATTGTTTTATTTATTTTTATATATATATATTTTTTTTTTTGCTAAAAGCTTAAAATAACTTGAAAAAGTAAATAACCAGAAAATTTTCTATTCAAGAATTTTGCCAAATATTTGCAGTTAATAATTTGTCAAGTTAAGTCGAAATTAAATTATTGAATTTTAGAAATTATTTCCACTTTGCTTTTGTTGTGTTTTTTTTTTTTTTTACCCACCGAAACCAAAAAGTTTTCCAGGCCGACTGCATAGTTTTCTATTGTCTGTCGGTTATAGTTCAAATCTGAATTTTTATAGCGCAAAAAAAAAAAAAAGAAAAAGAAAACAAGGAAAGAAAAACCCGCTGCAGATAAACAACCGAAACGAAACAAACCGAACCGAACCGGATTGTGGCTGAGCGCGTGCGACGGCGGCCAAGCCAAGACAGAAGAATGCTGACCGGCGGCCATGTGCCGAGCTAGGCCAGGCTAGGCCAGGCCAAGCTAACCAGAAAACCGGCTTGACACGTTGCCAAAGTTAGTTTGGTTGTTGCTGTTGTTGTTGTTGTTTTTTTTTTTTCAAATGATCAAATGTGGCTGGCAAAACGCGTCGTGGCGCCCTCGATGCGTTTTTCAGGCGTTTTTAACAGCGTCGGTCGGTCTATTAAACTTGAACTTGCCAGTCGGTGCGTAACAGTAGCGGTCCCCCCCCCCCTCCCCTTCCCCCACCCCTTCTTCAACCTCTTACTTGAGTGGTGTGTGTGTGTGTGTGTGTGTTGTGCCAATTTGTAGTCTTGGCCAAGCCAAAGGCAACAATTTGGTTGCCAATCATTTTCAGTTGCCGCCTCGAAATTTCATGAAGTGAAAGAAAGAAGAAAAAAAATCGACTGACCCAATCTTTCTCTCTGAACTATTTCTATTTCTCCTCCTAACTGACTTGATTTCAACATAGAACTCTGACCCCTCCCCTCTCTCTCTCTCTCTTTTGGTCTGTTTTGTGTATCTGAATAAAGTTCTTGGTTAGATTCAGTCCGAGTTGTTTTGGTGTGGAAAAGTTCACTTGGAAAACTTTCAAGTTGAGATGAAAAGTTTTGGATACGGTCGGTTTTTGTGGATACGAAAGATGCAGAGGACCGATTGGTTGAAACGGTTCGTTAAGAGTTATTGGTTAGATGCATTCAACTAAATTGGCTTTGACTACAATTTGCCCAATTCAGTGATCGAAAGCAAAACTAAAAGAAATTTAACCCCAACATGAAATTTAAATCAAATTGATTTTCAAAAATTTTCATAAAAATAATATATCTTTCCTTTTAATTTCTATAACCAATTCAGATCTAGCAAGCTCTGCCTATATAAATCGGTTATATATTTTTTAGTCTATAATTCTCTGTATTTTGAAACGTTTCAGCATTGCTTTCTGCTAAAAAAAAAAAAACACACACACAAAAAAAAACAAAAAACAAAATCAAATTCAAATTGTTTATATATTTGCAACCGATTTCGAAGAGTGAGTAGAAAATGCCCAAAGGCGCAATCAACACAGTCCTTAAGACTTTTCCACCAGGCAAAATGGAGGAATATCAACGTGAACCATGTCCCTATCGCATAGTGGACGATTGTGGTGGAGCCTTTGCCATGGGCACCTTTGGCGGTGGAGCCTTTCAGATATTGCGCGGATTTCGTAATGCACCCTCGGGACTATTGCGACGTCTGAGCGGTGGCCTTTCCATGCTCAAGAGTCGTGTGCCCACCGTGGCTGGACAGTTTGCCGTTTGGGGTGGATTGTTCAGTTCCATTGATTGCTGTTTGGTTCACTATCGCAAGCGTGAGGATCCCTGGAATGGCATTATGAGTGGTGCCATAACCGGTGGCATTTTGGCTTCTCGCAAGGGTCTGGTCAGCATGGCCGGCAGTGCCTGTGTGGGTGGTATACTTTTGGCCATGATTGAGGGTATGGGCATTGTATTTACACGCATGTCAGCCGATCAGTTTCGTAATCTGGAACCCCTATTGCCCGATATAGTGCCATCAGGACGAGAAGTACCATATCCCCTGAAATCAGTGTCCGAGACTGGATCGACCCGTGTCAACGATGCTCGGCAATATCATTAGGATCAGTTAACTCAAGATAATCAATTCAATAGTTATTTCTCATTTTTATGCAATAAATATTTAAGGTTTTTTTGAGAGAGCTCTTCAAAGAAATACCTTTCTAATCCCTTGGAAATCAGAGTTGAAAGATTTTGTTTTTTTTTAATTGAAATATTTTATTTCCGGCAAAAATGACTAAAAGTAATCAAAGCTTTGAGGAAGCAAACCAGAGCAAACAAATGAAGAGAGAGAGAGAGAGAAATAAACATAATTTCAACTCATCGAGACCAACTCGACACTCATGGCTTTAATAAATAAATATATATGTATATATGTATATCGTAACAGTTCATCGAAGCAACTGGCTTGAAATCATCGTCATCTTGGATGATTATTGAGCAATATTGAAGCCAACGAAACGTATCCAACGGATTCATTGATTATGCATTGCAATTTTTATTTCTTTCATAATCAATCAAATATTTCTTTCAATTCAAAGAAAAAGAAATAAAAAAAAAATCCACTAATCCAGTAAAAATAATGATTCGATTCAAAAAAAAATATATAAAAGAACCCTTTCATTTTGCTCTTAATCTTTGATAATTTATAAAGGGCCCAAAAAGAGACAGAGAGAGAGAGAGAGAGAGTGGCCATAAATATTTCCATTTTCTTGAGCCAAAAAACATTTATCAAAAAAATCTTAATACCACTTTTTCGTTTTGGTTTATATTTAGATTTAAACTTCTTTATATGCAGAGAAAAGAAATCTCTGACTAATATGGGTATGATTCTTTCATTCTAGTCACTCAGACACCTGCTTGGGCTGGCCTCAACACCTTTAAGCCTTCACATCTTGATTGGGTTTATGACTCAAAATATTTTGTGGTTTTTTTTTTATTATTATTTATTCCTTCTGTTGGCTGGGGTTTTTTATGGGCTTTTGGGCTATCGAAACTCTCAAATGAATGAAGAGAGCAAAATGATATCGCATTATTATTATTATTATTATTATGATGAAGCTTATTATTATTGTTGTTGCTTTATTTTTATAGCTTGCTACAAAGGGAGAGAGAGAGAGAGAGAGAGAGAGAGAGAGAGAAATCAAATTAGCATATCGTTAAAGTGACGCTCAATCTGTACTCCTCCCTCCCCCCTCGCATACGCCTTTGCCAGCAAACCCGAAAAAAGTCAGATGTGTTAATTTATTTCGATTAATTGCTAATTTATCAATAAAAACATTTTATAAATAAACAGAAAAAATGACCTAAACAAAAAAAAAATAAATAAAAATGTTGATTTCCGCACGGCTTTGATGATATTGAATTGATTACTCATACGCCACCGTAAAAGGTCGAGCAACTTTCACATCGTAAATCAGCCAATTCTAACTAACTAAATTGGCAGCCACAGTGACAAGGAGAGTGAGAGTGCCACAGAGGGGGGTGCTTTTGCTATTTTTATTCCTAATTAGTTAAACATACGTTCATAATTTTTTTTGTCTTGTTGGTTAGCGGGAAACGGTTTACAGTTTCAACAAGACAACTTCGGCCGCACCTTTGAACCTCACCCAAAAAATTAAAAAAAAAAAAAAACAAACAAAATACAATAAATTTACTGATTTGTTGTTAGTGTCACTTGGTTTCTTTTTTTTTTTGCATTTTTGATTAATGTCTGATAAATTGCACAATCACTGCTCTCGGCCGCTTCCCTCTGTCTCTCTGTCCGTCTGTCTGACCATAAAAGTCAGAAGAGCGAAACTGTCTCAATTGACTAGACTCACTTTCAGTTTTTACCGGAAATACTAAAACACAAAAAGAGTAGAAAAATATGCATACAAATTGCTGTCTTCGCTGGGTTTTGACAAAACAAATTTCTGAAACACTCTAAAAAAAAAAAAAAAAAAATCAAAAAGTAAACAAAAGATTTACTGAACAAATTTCGGTGGCAGTTTAACTATTTTGGAATACCCTCTAAATCATATTTCCATTTCGAAACTAAAATAATTTTATGGAAATATTGCAAAAGTTTGAACTAAATATATTTATTTTTTTTTGGCATTTGAAAATTTGATTTCGGTTGGGGGGTTCGGATGGGTTCAACTTCTAAATGATGGAAGAAAAAATAATTTAAAAACTTTTCAATTTTTAAAGATTTCTCAAGTATAAAAAAAATCTCAGAAATGGTCTAAAGAAAGGACAGAAAATGTAGATTAAAATAAATTCCCCTGAGAACGAAAATAGTCCAGTTTTATAAGGGTTCCATATTACCTTCAATAAAGGCTCCAAATGTCTAAGGAAAACTTTGATCTATTTAGAGAAAAAAATTAGGGAATCCTATATAGGTTAAAATATATTCCCTGGGTCTAAAAAATGTCCAGCCTTATAAGAGTTCGAGATTATATAAAATAAAGGTTCATTATATCTAGAGAAAACCATGATTTTTTTTAGAATATCAGAAAAATTTGAGAAACCGAAGAACCGTTAGTCCAAGAACAATCCGGACTTTTATCTAGAAAATCTAAGGAAAGTCTTTATCTATTTATACCTGGACCCCTGAAAAAATCCCTCTAAAATCTTCTAAAGAAGAGTTCCAAAAAAGGGTTTTAGGGAACCTGAAACACCTTAAGGCAACCTGAGACCCCTTTAAAGAGCAACTGAAAATCCTTAAAGGAACTGAAGATCCTCAAGGGGACAACTGAAGAGTCTCAATGGAACCCAAAGCTACTTAAGGTAACCCTAAGAATCTTAAGCGAACCTGTGAAGCCTTTAGAAAATTCTTCGAATAAAATACTACATTTTGTTCCTTGAGAACCAAAGAATCGACAAAAAAAAAATACCTCAAAAGTCAGTGTATTTTTTCAGTCATGTTGCAGCAGTTAATGTTTGCCCATAATTTGCCCCTTCACACCACGGCAGTCATTTCATTGTAATATGACCATAAATATACAAAATACATTTTTAAGTTATATTGTATACAAACAGTAAATATGATAAAGCCGAAAAAACAGAAAAAAAAATGGTTAAAAGTGAAGGTGTCAGCATTTGGCCACTACCACATTAGCCGTCTGTCTGGATGGTCTTGCCGGTTTGGACGGTCTTTTCGGTCTTGGCAAGTGGCATAAAAATGGGCTAGATATGCATATGATAATGCCACATAATGGCACATTTATGCAAATTTTAAGGCAACTTTTCACAAACACACACTTGCAGAAGAAGAAGAAGAAGAAATGGTCAAAAAAAAAGAAAGAAAAAAAAAATCAAAATGTAAAAATGCGTAGATGGTTTCATTTCATGGCTGCTCTCTTTTTTTTCTGTGTGTGAAGCAAAACCGACTAAATTCATTTTGTCAGTTTATGAATTTTACAAATTAAAATGAAAGTGATTTGTGTATTCAATTTTGAAATTCATAAAGCTTAATTAACATTTTCATTTTTATAATATTTTTTTTTTCGCCGGTGTTGGCCAAGTTATTTCAATGGCTTTGCTGATCCTTTCAGACAGGATTGAATGTTGACGGGTTTGGAGCTCTTTGAGACAGGCTAATCAGGGCAACTGTTTCAAGTTGTTGTTGCACACACACATACACACGCACACACACCCAATTTTCTTGGGGCTATTTTTTGTTTCACTTCTGTTTTTGTTTCCTTGAAATTTTCAAACTTTAACTTTTGATTGCATTGCATTAAATTGATTTTCGAGCTGGCTCAGTTTTTTTTTTTTTTTTGCTAGTTTACTTTTGCAGTTGTTGTTGTTGTTGTTGTTATTAGCGCGCATGATTGGCATTTCTTGTAGCTGAGATTTTTCACTTTTTCTTGTTTCTGCCACTCATCTCACTCGAGGGGTTCCAATTTTTTGGTAGCTGCTCCTCATCAGTTTATTTACTCAGTTTCTTCTTCTTCTTACTTTCTTGGCTTTGATTACTTCACTCAAAGATTAAAGCAACAACAACACCAACAACAAGAAGAAAAAACATAAAGACAATAAAAAAAAGTGCAAAGTGTCAAAGCAAAAATTTCGTAAAATTTTTGTACATTTTTTTTTTTTTTTTTTTTGGTCACTTCCGATTTGCAAAAGTTTCGAGAGGTTTTTTTTTTTTTTTTAATCGAGCCAACAAAATGTGACAAATCATTATTATAAATTGCATAATCCCCGAGCAACTATGGAAAGTGTGTCTGGCGATGCCATAGTGACTTGCCAACTTGTAAAATAAATATTTCACTTTCATTAAAAAAAAAAATTAAAAAAAAAAAAAATTAAAAATAAACCTTGATAGTCTTTCAGCCAAGGAGGGCACAAAATTTATTTTGGAAAAATCATTCAAGACATTCACTTTTTTTTGGGATAAACTCGCCTCTTCATAAAATTAAATTTACTTCATTTTTTTTAATTTGTAGACTATTTTTTTTTTTCTCACTTCAAAAAAGACGACTAACTTGAACGGAAGACAGACCCCGAGTAGTTTGGCAAAAAAAATGTTGAAAAAAAAATCTATTCACTATCTTATCTTCTCTCCAGAGATCACTTGGCTATTATCAAATGTTTAATTTGATATCCCAAAAATACTTTGGTCTTCTTTTCAAATTGCTTCAGCCCAAAAAAGAAAAGAAAGGAAAAAAAAACATTTTTTTTTTCACACTGTTTCCCTGGCTCCCCCCAAGCTTCCTCTGTGTTTTCAAGCAAACCGGAAATGCCTCATTGTGGCGTTGTGCGCTTTTTTGTTTAAGCTCACCACTCGCCCCTCCCTTCCCCCCGCTTCCCCCCTGAACCGACAAGTTCTACTCAATTGTAATTTTTCGCACTTGTGAAAAATTAAAACTTAAACTCAACAATGCTGTTTTTTTTGTGCGTAATTTTTTTTTTGTCTTTGCTGAACTGACCGTTTTTTTGTTTTTATTTTTTTTTTCGTCTTTTTTTTGTTGTATTTTTTTCTGTCGTTTTGCTTTTTATTGTTTTAATTACACGCGTTTTTCCGCGCATTGTTTCAATGACCGTCACGCCGCAAGTCACTTGTAATGACCGCCGCTGCTCTTCTTCTTCTTCTTGTTGTTGTTGTAGAGATTCTTTGTTGTTGTTTTTGTTGGTTGTGGAGCTTAATGCCATTGTGTTTGTTGTGTAAAAATGAAGTGGTCATATCTGTGCGGCAGGCTCTCTGTGCCTCACACACTTTGGAGTCCTGGCTTTGCCTGGTTTTACCTTCCCCGAGGGGCTTACCAATTCAGGCGAAGCTTTAATGATAATTTCAAAATGACATAAACTCAAAAGCTTCTACCCACTGCCCTCAAGAGAGAGAGAGAGTGAGAGAGAGTGAGTGAGGGGGTAAACCAGAAAGCCAGAAATGTAATCAATGAACTGGCCGGTAAGGGCCAACCGGCTGGCCCAAAGATAAATGGAATAAATGAATGACCAAATTGTATAAATGCATGAAAATGTGTGCAAGTGTGTGTGTGTATGTGTCGTTTTCATGCTTTAATGAAAAATGCATTTTTAATTATTTTTTGTTCATTTACAGGCCACTTTACTCGGGCATTTTTTTTTTTTTTGTATCTTTTCATTTTTTCACTTCATTTTTTTTTTTTTTTTATATAAATAATTTTTTTTTACTTTTTATATTTTAACATAAATATTAAATAGAATCATAATTTTTTTCTTTTTTTTTTGCCCCAATTTTTTACATACACATACACATATTTTTTTGTTGTTTCAATTGGCTTATGCGGCGTATGCGTAATTTTTTTTTGCCTGCAATTTTTGCAATGGTTTTTTTATCAATGGATTTTCACTTATGTCTCGCGTGGCCAGGCCAGGCCTGTGCATGTGCATGTGTGTTTGTGTGTGTGTGTGTGTGTGTAATTCATTTTACTTAATTTCCCGCTCTTGACGTTGACAAGTTAAAGCCGGCAATGCTGAGGGCTTTTTTTTTTCTCTTTTTTTTTTGTATTTTTTCTGGCTGCCAACAAAAATTTTTTAGCATATGTGAGGCTCAAGCTATGCGAGGAGGGGAGGGGGACAGCACTTGTGTTTGGTAATCCGGTTATCCGGGACATCCATACCGAGTGCCGTTAACCACAAGTTTCGATTACACTAACGGCAGCTTAGTTAACGACAACAACAACAACAACAACAGCAACAAGAGCAGCTTGAAAGAGACTCCGACTCGAATGTATAGGCGAATATTAAATTTCCACATTTGTCTCACAGAAAGAGCAAAGATAAAAGCGAAAAAAACAAAGCCAGGTGAAAGGAAATCTCACAGAACAAAAAAGAGAGGAAAGGCAAGGGCAGAGCCACTGATATGCTGTGGTCAAAAAAGAGAGGGGAAGGGAAAGGCCTTCTCTGTCTCAAAAAAGAGAGAGAGAAGGAAAAGGCCTTCTCTCTCTCAGAAAAGAGAGGAAGGGAAAGGCCTTCTCTGTCTCAAAAAAAGAGAGGAAGGGAAAGGCCTTCCCTGTCTCAAAAAAGAGAGGAAGGGAAAGGCCTTCTCTGTCTCAAAAAAGAGAGAAAAGAAAAAGGCCATCTCTGTCCCAAAAAAAGAGAGAGAAGGAAAAGGCCTTCTCGGTCTCAAAATAGAGAGAGGAAGGGAAAGCGCTTCTCTGTCTCAAAAAATAGAGAGAAGGAAAAGGCCTTCCCTGTCTCAAAAAAGAGAGGAAGGGAAAGGCCTTCTCTGTCTCAAAATAGAGAGAGGAAGGGAAAGGGCTTCTCTGTCTCAAAAAAGAGAGAGAAGAAAAAGGCCATCTCTGTCCCAAAAAGAGAGGAAGGGAAAGGCCTTCTCTGTCTCAAAATAGAGAGAGGAAGGGAAAGGTCTTCTCTGTCTCAAACAAGAGAGGAAGGGAAAGGCCTTCTCTGTCTCAAAAAGGGGGGAAGGGAAAGGCCTTCTCTGTCTCAAAAGAGAGAGAGAAGGAAAAGGCCTTCCCTGTCTTTTTGTTTGGAAAAGACCTCAAAAATCTGCCTTCTTCAAATTATTTTCGAAGCTCATAAAATCTTCCTATTTCTCCTCTTACTTTGAGTGAGTCCAACTGCTTCCACTTGCCTTCAATTGAATTTACTTTTTCTTATTCATTTGTTTGAATAGTTTCCCAAGCTGCTGCAATGTTTTCTGGTTTTAATAATTTTCAATGTGAGAGAGCTTTCGAATGCCCAGCCAAGTTGGCCTGTCAATCATTCATTAGTTTATTCATCAGTTTAACAGTTTTTTTTTTTTCTTTTAATTGCACAATTTTCACACTTGTAACCTCAGACTCACACCCCTCCTCCCCACTACCCATTCCCCTTTCTTCCTACCACACTTTGTTTGACTGAGGCTTGGTTGGCCGCACTTCCGCCTGCTGTGCCAGAAGTCATCAAATTTCAAGACAATTTGTTAAGCATTCACAATTGGCAGTCGAGAGGAGAGGATTCTCGTAACGAGTATAAACAATTTGATATATCATTTTCTCTTGTTTTAATGATTAGTCTTAATTTCCTTAGGCTTAAGCCGAAAAGTACAGTTGCCCCCAAGCAGACAAGTGTAAATTGATTCAATTCTTTAATTTTTTTTTCAAATTCATTTCAAGTGGTTTTTTATCGGTTCAATTAAAATGTAAATTTGATTTTTAACAAATGGAATTAATTTTTGATTTAAATCAATTTGAAATTGATTTCATTTCAGGTGTAAAATTTCTTTTTTTTTTATTCTAAAATGAAAATTTTTAGATCTCAATTACACAATTTTTACTGCACATGTCAAAATGTCCATTATGCAGTCAATCGGAAAGTTAGATAACTCTATTCTAAATCTATTCTCTAATTTTGTATAAAAATTGATTTTGTTTAGATTGGAAATGCACTGAAATGAAGTCAATGATTGATTGGTTTAATGATTTTGAAAGTTTTGATAGACTTTTTCAAATTTTTCTGAATCAATTTAAGTTTTTTTTTGGGAATTTTTTTCACCCCTTCAGAAGTGGGTCAAAGATAGTTCCAAAACTTATTTCAAATCTGATAGAAATTCCATATTCAAATTAATTTTTTTTTTCTTAAATTAAATCGCTTCTTTTTGGGTCAATTTAAGAAACGAAATACTAAAGAATTAAAAAAAAATGAATTAATAGATTTCTCTAAAAACCCAAAACGTATTTGGAATGGTTTCGAACAAAAAAAAAATAAAATAAATAACAAAACCAGCAACAACAACAACAACAAATTGAAATCATTCATAATTTGAGTTTGTTGATTTTAAATGGACGTTGGCGTGTCAATAAACACACACAAATTAATAAAACAATAATAAAAAAGTAGACACTTTTTTTTTTTGAAGTGTCAACGTCATTTAGTAGACCAACAACAATAATAACAATAACAAGAGCATAAATAAATTTCAAGTTATACAAGAAAGCCAGTGGGAGAGTCGAACAGGCCGGGGCAAGTCGGCAAGTTGGTAGGCAACCCGTCAATCTGTCCATCAATTGAGGCATGTCTGTCGCCAGTTTCTCATTACATGTTAAAATACCGAAAAAATGAAAAACAAAAAAAAAAAACAACAACAACAACAAAACTGTGAAAAATGGAAATGAAAATGAAAGTTTCAATTACAAATTGGACTGGCTTGGCTGCCATAAAAAAAAAAATAAAAAAAATACTGAAACATATATACAAGTATATTTATAAACCGTAGAAACCGAGCGTACAACATAATTTTTTTCTTCTTCTTCTTCATGTTTTTTTTTTTTTTTTATGTGAAGAAAAAGTGAAAAAGTCGAGTCATTTAATTACAGGTTTTTCCGCAGCCACGTTCATCATCGCGGCCGTTTCATGATTTTGAAGGTGAATCAAGCAAAAAACAGAACACCAACAACAACACCAACAACAGCGACAACGAGTCATATAGACCATGTCTAGTGTTGAATGCGTTGAATGGTCTGTCCTCTCGGGCCAGTTGAGGGATAAAATGTTTACACACACACTTTTGATAAATTGAATGTGCAAAATTGAAACCCCCTTTTCGTCAAACTGGCCAGAAATGCTGGCCACCCGCATACGAGGACTGCTCAAACAAATTGCATTGCATGCTGAATTGATAACTTTTTCCATGTATCAATCTCAAGTGCTCCTGTTGGCACAACAAGGAAAACCCTCAGCGCAAAACCCAAAGATTATATGCTCTTTATAAGGTCTCAAAATATCTTTGGTTTGGCTTGTTCGATCTAGATGAAATTTGGTAGACAGAGTTAACTGTCTATAGTCAGGTCAGATATCAAATCTTATTGGGATAGGTTCATATCCAACCGAGTTATGCCTAAGAATCTAGAATGGAAACGAAGTAGAAAGAGAGAGGCATAAAGAGTCAAATAGTTGAAGCTGTCTATGGGCAGGTCAGAAATTTTGAAAAATTAATCTGAAGAGAAAAAAGAAAGGCTTAAAAAGAGTCCATCAAAAGATACTCAAATCAAAATGTGAATGTGGGAATTTCTGCCACTTTCCCTAGGATATACCGAAAGGGTCTAAAAAAAAAAAAAAAAAACTGAAGAGCTACATCATTTTGGGAGGAGGTCTTCTCTTATTGATTGGGTAGAGCGCAAAAGGCAAATAGTTAATTTTGACTGCAATTGGTTTAATTAAATGTGAATGAAAATTGAATAAATTGAAAAATGAAAATTGATAACTGAAAATATAATTTGGTTCTTTTAATCCAATAAAAAAGATTCCGAATGGAATTTTTCTCCATATATATATTTTTTTTTTGTTTTCCCAAGTCATTCGCCTAGAACAAGTCAAGAGAAATTCTGGCTAGCTTCAAGGTCGGAAATGTTGGAGTTTGGCTTATGAGGCCATAAAAAAAATAAGCCCCTTTGGTTTTGGCAAAAACTATTAACATTTTGTTGACATTTTAAAGCGAACAAATCATAAAAAAAATGAACAACACACATAAACAGAGTCTCGGATGTTAAGGCCAATTCATGTGGCTAAAAGTGCTATAAACAATTTTGCTTTTTTTTCTTCTTCTATTTTTTTTTTACAGTCTAACAACTCTGCCAGCGTCTTCTCCCCAGAGATTCTAGAGGCCGTGGCGCACATGACTTGCATTTGGCCAAATATGGCCAAGAGAGAGAGAGAGAGAGAGAGAGAAGCGGGGACCCCTCCCCCATTACCCAACCCACTTTGCCCCTTGAATAAATTCTGATTTTTTATGATTTGTTAAAATTGACGAGCTCATGTTAATGACAGCTTAAATGTGTATACACTTTTTTTTTTTTGTGACTTTTTGCTTTGTGCTTGGTTGGCCAATAATAAAATGTACAACAAGCTAAAACAAAAACAACAACAACAACAACTACAAAAAAAAAAAAAATGAAAAACCCAACCAAATAAACAAACATAATATTTATATGGTTAGTTAGATGCTGCTGATGGATTTGGCAAAGATTGTTGCCACAAAAAACGCAACTAATTTAACCATAAAATAATACAATAAAAATTAAAAAAAAAATTGCATTCAAAACAATTGCAAATTTGTTTAATTTGTGTATTATTCAAGTTTATAAGGCGTAGAGCCTGTTTAAATTTGTTCTGACCCTGGCCAAAACGTTCAACCATATTTGTCTTATTTGCTTAGTTAATTGAAATGCAGAAGCTACTTTTGTTTCGTCTTCTTCTTCTTCTTCAAATTGTATTTTATTTCTGATCAAATTAGAAAAACATTCATGTTAATTTTTGAATTTTTCAATTGGCCATTTTTAGCCATTAAATAACATGAATTTTAATAGAATATTTCATGTGATTAAACAACAACAACAACAAATACACAAGCCAAATTAGTCAATTTAATTTGCATTTTAACTGACTAAAATATTACTTGAAATTATAAGAAAAACAAAAAAAAAATTAAATATTTATTCAAGAATTTCGGATCATTGCTTTTATTTTCTTCTTTCGCAGTGTCTGTGGAAATGAATGTAATATAGAGGACACCCTAAAGATATTAAATTAATGTATTATAGAGGACACCCTAAAGCTATTAACTGGCCGACCAGAGAAGTTGATCTGGCCATATCTACACCTCTCTGAAATGGGAATAGCTACAAAGCTCGGGTTTCCTTAAAAGGAACAACACTGAACAAGTTTATTTAATTTTTGGAATTATTTGATTTAGTTTCGGAATAGCAATCCTATCTCTATGACTTCCTTGAAAAAAAAGGAAGTCATTACTTCATTGTTTACCAAGATATAGCAATCAAATATGGTGTTCATACCTGATCGAACTACTAATAGTATGAACAGGCGGACCAGAGAAATAGATCTGACCATATCTATCTATATGAACACCTCTCTCAGTTGACAAAAGCTAGAAGAATTCATGTTTACTTATAATGAACGGCATAGATCACAGATCGAATATCTGATTTAGGTTTGGAATAAGAAATATATCTGAAATCATTTTGATGTCATTACTTTATTGTTTACCAAGATATTCCAATCAAATTTTGTGTTTCTACTTGAAAGCTATAATCGAACTCACCTATATCATTATAGGGGGATGTTATGGATCATTGGAAAGTCGTAATTTTAAACACATCTAATACTGAATAGTTGTGCTAAATTTGAGTGAAATCGATGGACTCTTTCGTGTTTGTCCCAAAGAGCTATTTACCCAAAATAACCTAGAAATATTTGAATTGAAGCTTTTATAACATTAGAGGTCTGTTGACTATATAATATAGACCCATAAGACCAATAAGAAGAAGATACCAATTAATTTAATCGAATTCCTAAAAATATTCGACAAGTTAACTCGGAGCAGACCACCTCTTACAGGGTAGAGCAAACTCTCCTTTTTCCAAGTTTCTTTTTTTATAGGAAAAATTTGCGAAGAAACCAAGACGAAGCTGGTTATGTTTGCTTTATGCTCGAAAGGTTAGCCACCGTTAAGTTAAATTGGCCAAAATGCCGGAATGGCCATCTAAAAGAGCAATAACACTCTTGACATTTTCACCAAGGAAATGGTGGAAAATACTTTCCACCAAAGTTGCCCAGGCGGTTTCTTTATCAATATTTACTTGTAATAATTCAGACTCGAATTGAATTATTACTTGGCCAAATAATTACTCAATAAATATATATATATATATTTTTTTTTGATACTGTTTTTAAGGTCTTTGTTTGCTTTGGCAAAAATAAGTGGTTTCTGCCAAGTCTTGATTATTTTAATAGAATTTTTATTTTTCTTGTCACTTTTTTTTGTGTGTTTTTTGTTGTTTGTGTCGATTTGATTGGCCATTAAGTTTAAGCTCACTTTGAATATATAATTTAAGCAGAGAAATAACGATTGAAATATCTGATATCAAAAATTCAATATTTGCTCAATGGCTTTGCTGACAGGCAATAAATAAATTAATTAAGAAAATATATCAGACCAACAGGACATCGACTTTGAAATACTCTTTAAAGAATTAAAGAAGCAAAAAAATAAAAATAAAAATAAATAATACAAACTACTAATTTGACTTAGTCATAATGATTTGATCGCCTTGTTTAAAGCCATTTTGTCCCTGACCACAAATCACCAGAGTCATCATCAAATAAAGGCAAAGCAAATAAATAAATAAATAAATAAATATATTGCTTGCTTATTTTATATGAATGTAAAATATGAACAAAAAAAAAAAAACTAAAAAAAAAAATTAAAATAATAAAAATACATTATTTGCTTTTGTGTACTCGAAAACACAGCGTGAAATCCTAAATAGCAAAGAGCAGTGTGGCGTGGCATGTCGTTGGGCAGGGCGTGAGGGGGGGAGCAGAGCATAGCGGGGCGGCTGGTTTTTGTCATGATTTAACTAACAAGAGTGCAAAGTATTTAAATGATTGTGTTGTGGGGAGTTGGGGTTGGCGCTGCCATTCAGTTATGGTTAGAAAAAAAAATAATAATAATGTACATTGGAATTTGTGGATATTGTTGATAAATAAATAAATAAAATGCTTATTGCATATTTAAAAGACTAAAATGCTGGCGGCATACAATATGAAAAAAAAAGCAACAACAACAACAGCAACAAAAATAAATATATCTATAAACAATGACAAAAACGATAGCTGAAATGCACACGAAGTGCTTGGTTGTTGGTTTTAAGTTTTTTTTTTTTTTGAGGTCAGTGGCAATCAGAAGCCTCACCTCGACAGCTTTGCTGCTTCTTCTTTTTTGGTAGAGTCCTTCACAGTTTGTTGAATGACTTGACATTTTGGCAGATTCATACAAATTTGGTAGTCTAAAAACTATTGGAAATTCCCCTAGAGAATCCCAAAGAATCTTTAAATCTTTATAGGTAAATTTTTCTTTTTTTTTTTGAAAAACCCATCAAATCTCTGACAAGTTCTTATGACTTTCTAGTTTCTCCTATATATAAAGAGTGAGAGAGAGAGAGAGAATAAATCGAATGACTATCCTGACCCGAGTGAACTGAATGGGCACCCTGCAGTGATTTTAGTAAGCCAAAGAGTAACCCAAGTTAATGGAGGAATTAAAATGCTGTCAGTTTATGTGGAAACCGGTAATTTTGTGACCCCAACTGACCAAGTGATTTACTCGCTTTCAAACTCTTCCTCCTCCTCTTTTTCATCATTTTTTTCTTCTTCTTCTTCTTCTTCTTCTTATTCGTTTTCATATATACAAGTATATATGTATATATATGATTTTTTTTTTCCTTTGCCCCATGATGCGGCAAAAGCTGCATTGATGATGCTGCATGCTGTTGGCCTCGTCTTCTCCCAGCAGTCATTCATTTCAATCTGCATAAATATTGCACGCTTTTTTTTTTTTTTTTTGAGCCATATTTATTTTTAATATTATGGCCATCAATTCTGCTTCATTTACTTACCATTTAGACCAAAGACATGGGCTGCAAATAGAAAGAGAAAGAGAGAGAATGAGTTAAGTTGAGTTGAGTTTATAATCTGAATACTTTAATTCTTGTGGGGATTTTAAAGTAGTCGGACAGTTTTTCGGCTCTAGCAAAATACACTTTGCACACACATCACGTGTCATGTTGACAGATGTGACACCGCCCCCCCAACCCCTCCCAAACACTCTTCAGACCCGGATCAGTGTCCAACACATTTCAGCGCCCAGCCCAAAAAAAAACAAGCCAAAGGCTGTCCAGGTGTGACACGCCAAATAGACTCTGTCATGGCTGTGGACACTCTCTAGCCAACATAGCTAGCCTGATCTTGGTCTCCCACTGGGTAGCTGGGGGTAAATATATATTTTTATAAAACCAACTCATTATTTTACATTTTTGGTTCATGACCCAGAAATCTAACGACAGACTCAAACCACACCAACATCATCACCGACACCGCCATCGCCATCGTCATAGCAGACTCCGATTCTCTAACATTTCTCCAGCACAACGGAAAGTAGGAGAGCAAGCTAAAGAAACTCTGGGGCCAGAGGGGACAGGAGTGACGTGTCGAAACGTGAAATGTACGTGCGGTCATCTGTCATGATTTTCAACTTATCGTTGCGCGGCGGCAGCTCACTTGGCCTAAAAAAAAAAAAAAAAAATAAAGCGCACAACAGTCAAGTCAGTCAGTCTAAAGATGGTCTCACCAGACCAGGAAATACTCTAACAAATACTCATGGGAATATAAAGATGTCAGGCAAGGAAAACTGGGATTATTTCTGAAGGAAACCAGCTGAAATTTGGATAAACTAAAGATCTTTTCTATATAATTCATCATATTCTATTAGAGGAGTCTCGTCTGAACGTTTAGGAAAATATAGAGAATCTTGAAATACTATGATATTTTAGATATTCAGATTAAAACCTGGAAGCTTCCCAGTTCAAAGAGTATCAGGGGAAAAATAAAGAACTGTACCCCAGACAGAGAGACAGACTATCTCAGTGATGGACTGACAGATGGATAGATGGATGGTGTGGTTGGTTGGACTGGCCTGTCTTTTGGCATTTCGGACGGTTAGTCTGTCTACGCGACTACTTCAACTTGAATTGCTTAGCACATTTTCATTGTCTCTCTGTGCGTGAGTTTTGCCTAAATGTCAATTATTTCACGCTTATTAGATTCTTGATGACTGCGATGAGAGTATGTCCAACACATCATCATCATCATCATCATCATTATGATCATGGTTTGGGGGAGGGGGAATGATAATCACAGATGAAACAGTGTCCATTACTTTCGCTAATGAAGTTTGTGTTCGACTGCCTTAGAAAGCCCTCGGAAAGTATTTACAAAGAACAAGACAAGGCAAGAAAAAAAAAGAAATGAGTAAAAAATGAAAAATAAAAGTTATGTGTGGCTTTTTTATGGCATTTTAATGCGATCTTTACGAGTGTGTGACAAAGATCTGGGTCTGGCCTTTTAACCCACACCAACCCGACCAAGAAGTCTCGGGATTTGTTTTTTTTTTTTTTTTCTTTTTCTTTAAATTCTACCAGATCACGTCGACAGTTTTGGTTTACATTTTGTGGGTCAAATGAGTTACGAAGTGTAGGAGTACGAGCGTGTGTGTGTGTGTGTGACTTGAGACAAAAAAAAAAATAAGTCTTTTGGGGGTCCAAAGAGTCACTCGCTTGGCATACGAAATGTCTTTCGACAGAGACAGAGACGACTTGAGATGTGAAGAGATAAGATGTTTTTTTTTTTTTAAGGGGTTCAAATAATGTGAGTGAGTAAGCCTTGAAATTTGATATGCAGATTCTTTTCAAATAAAACAAAACTAAACAAATTCCTTTTTGGACTCTAAAATTTTTGAGGGAAATTTGTGTTTCACACACACCAAAAAGCCTGAGAATCATATAAAGATCTATGCAATTTTACAGCCAAAGCCAACGAACTCGTGGACTGCCGAAACATGGACTGGAGGTAACGACATTTCGTACGACCCCATTTCCACCAAAAGTCGTAATAATTTCATAAAAAAAAACGAAGAAGAAGAAAAAGAAGAAGGAAATATATTTTAACAAAATGAGGAAAATCGCAACTTGCTTTGGACAGGGTGAAGGCAGCCGAAGGGGGCTGCGGCAGCATTGCAGTTTCACTGTTTTGGCGCGTCGCTTGTAATGTGCCAGTAAAAGGTATTTTAACGCTGGTATGTCGCTCAGCACCCCCCTCCTCTCTCACTCTGTCTCTGTGTCCGCCTGCAACGTGCAAAATGAGCAGAGAGTCGTCCTCTCGGCTGCTTTGTCATGAAAAATAACTTCGCCTCGTTGAAATGACAGTCACGATTTTGCTTTTGCTTTTTTGGGCAACTCCACCACTCTGCCCCTTGCCTCCCCTCTACAGCTTCCTCCCAGCGTTTCAATCTTCATCTTGCCCTAACCCAGCGCCGCCACCTCTCTGTCCGCCTACAAGGCTTCTCGGCGCACGTTGTCTCCTGTTTTTTTTTTTCATTCTTTCATTTCGTTTTTTTTTTCATCTTTCTTTTTTTTTTTTTGGGACACTGTAACAGTCTGTGATGCTGTGACTAAATGAAAGATGATGAATTTATTAAATTCATTCAGGTTTTTTTTTTCTTCTTGATCTTTTTCTATTCGGTTTTTAGAAAATGAGGCAAAACGAGTGAATTTAGATTAGGCGAATTGGAAAACTTTTGAAGGAAACTCTCCAGCATAGAATGAAAATGAGGCTAAATCAATCATTCATCTGACTGGCAGGGCAAGACGAACTCAGAGAGAGGAGGAGCCTGAGAGGAGCCTGAGAGGAGCCTGAGAGAAGCTATAAGATTCTTTTTTTCTCAAATAAAAAAATATTGTTAAAATTGTTCAAAGATTTTATTGGATGTAAGCAAATTTGCTTTTGGTCTTATGACTTTTTGTATAGACTGTACCTATTTTGAATGATTATGGAATGGGTAGTTTTCCAGTTACCAATTTTGGTTTGTTTTCAACAAAAACCTTAAATATGAATCAATCCTTTTCCATTAATATCAAATTTCATTTTTGAGACCACAAAAAAGTCTGGAAAGCTCCTAGGAATTCGGAACTCTTCTCAACTCTTTGAAGCCAAGTTTTTCTCTAAACTTTTGAATATGTTTTTTTTTTTTTGGCAAAATAAAATTCTTTATTCTTGAGAACATCAAATTTATTTATGCTCGGAATTAAGGTTGAGAGATCAACTTGATTTGAATTTAAGAGAGAAAGTTTCTCTCTTCTTCTTCTTCTTCGTCTTTTGCTTATTCAGCTCAACTTCTTTGGTTTATTTAATTTATTATTATTAATATTATTATTTTTTTTCTTTTTGTACTCTGCCTACGCATTCGATGGAGTGTCTACCAAAATTGCACAAAATTACGCCCACATGGCTAGCAAATAACAACAACAACAACAGCAACAAGAGCAACAATGGCGACAACAACAGCAACAAAAAATTGAAGAAAAAATATGACTTTAAAATTGACAAAGTTTTCATTTCTGGCAGACAATACCTGTGGTCTTTAGTCTTTTGCTCTTTTTTTTTTTTTTTTTTTTTTTTGCCTGGCCAAAAAAGGTTGGGCTTTTGGGTGTGTGTGTGCTTAAGTGGGGGGAAAAATAGGCAGCAACTTTGTCTTTTTGTTGTTGTAAATTCATTTTCAACACAGGCCAAATTCCTTTTGGCAACAACACACCAAAAACTTTTGCAACAACTCCATAAAGTGAGAGGGAGACGGGGGGAAAGAAAGAGAGATGGGGAGAGAGGGGGAGAGAGAGAGAAAGAGAGAGAAAAAAAAACAGTCACCAGACTAACTGCCTCGGCTAATAAAGAATGTAAATGGAGCAAATTGCTGCTTGCCCGAAAGGTAAAATTTCATAAATTTTGTTTCGGTGGCAGCGACAACACAAACACACTCACAGACACTCACACACACACACACAAAGGGCCACATAACATTTTTTTTTTTTAACTTGAGAAACAATCGTAAAAATCGCGCTGTGTCATTAATCTGTGCACCGGAGGCCCCAACCTGGCTGGCCGGGGCTGGCCTGGACCCGCTCACCTCAAGACCAAGACCGGACATGGCCCTGGCTGAAAGCAGGAAGGAAGGAAGGTGACCTGGGAGGAGTCGGCAACACAGTTGCCTTATCCACCTTTCACCCCTCACCCCAGCCTCGCCACTCCACTCCACCCGCCCTGCCCCGCCCCGCCCACAATTGATGTTATAAAAACGTTTAGCCTTAATTGTTGCTTTACCTCGGCTTGTTCTGCTTCTGCTTCTTCTTCTTCTTCTTCTTGTTTTTGTTCTTGGCTTTGTTGTTGCTGCTGGTTTTTAGGGCGTTAAAGGTTATTGTTGTTTGGACCAGCCCAACCCAAGCCAACCCACCCTCTCTCAGTCTGCCTAGTCTGCCCACTTGATCTTTCTTTTTATGCTCTCGCTTTGCCCTCAGGCGTTCCTGTTTTCCGTTTCTGTTGCCGTTTTCGTTTCGTTTTTTGAAACGATTTGTTTTTCCTTTACGCATTTTCTTTGCCGCTGTCATAAAAATAAAAGCAACCTCTTCCTTAACTTTACTTTTACTTAATTTTTTTTTTATTCAGTCTTTTGTTCGAGCACTTTTGTATTTGAACAAAGCAATTTTGAAAACTCAAAAAAATTGGTCAAATAAAAATTATAAAATTTAAAATTTTTATGGTAAAAAAATTATGAAAAAAAATAGATCATAATGAAAAATTAACAAAAAAAAATGTATAAAAGAAAACTGTAAAATTACAGAATAAATAAAAAATAATAATTTCGAAAACCCCAAAAAAAAAAAACTAGAAAAATAAAAAACAATTTTTACAAAAAAAAAAAAAAAAAAAAAAAATTGAAATTAAATAAATAAAAAATAACAATTTTTACAAAAAAAAAAAGAAATTTCGAAAACCCAAAAAAAAAAAAATAGAAAATTAAAAATAAAGTTTAAAAATTTTAAAATAAAAAAATAAGAAAAAAATAGATTAAAATAAAAAATTAGCAAAAATAAATATATAAAAAATACTATGTAAAATTAAAAAATACATAATTAATAAATAATAATTGTCACAAAAAAAAGATTTATTAAAAAAAATTAATAAGAATAAAAAAAAAAGAATAATTTTCTCAAAAACAAATAAATTTTTTCCAATAAATTAAATAAAAAATACATTAAAAAAAATTACAAAATATTTCACGTTGAAGATAAATTTGAAAATTTTTGCTGTCGTTTTTTTTTTTTTTTTTTTTTTTGTTTTACTTAATTTTTTTTTAGTTCAAGAAAATTTTTTTTCTTTACATTTTAAAAGTTGATTTCCTGCTGAGATTTTTTAATTTCAAATTTAATAAATCTATAATTTTATAAAAGAAACTTTAAGAAAAAATTTGCTCTCAAAAAAAAGAGTATACGAAATTCCCTCTCTGCAGGATATTTTTGCCAGGTCTTTTATGTTTTTGACTACTAAAAAAAATGCTGGCTTTTGTTGTTGCTTTCATTTTTTTGTTGTTTTTTTTTATTGTTGTAATTTCTTCTGTTTGGCGGTCCGAACAGTCTAAACTGTTTTTTAATGACCAAATATTAAAATAAAAGGTGCTACCTTTCATTTTGGTTCACAGTAATTTTTTTTTTGCTTTGCTTTTTTTTTTGTTTTTGATATTTTTTGGTTTTCTTTATGACCCAAGCCAAAACGTTTTCTGTGTTTCTTATTTTGTTGCTGCTGCTGCTGTTGTTGTTGTTGTTGCTTTATGACACTTTTCATTTCTTTATTTTTATCGGTCGCTTTGCTGCATAATGAAAGATTAAATTAATGAACGCACATTCGTGGGTAAATCTCACTAAGCTCTGCCTTGCCTTGCCCCACCCCCACCCCGCCCCTAAAAAATTTCTGTTTAACTGAATGAATAGCTTGGAATAGATTGGCTGAATGGTTTTCTTATCTATGATCGTCTTCCCCCCACCCAGGGTAGCCAGGGCCAAGCAAATCCATTACTAACCACACACATCAGGCCATTAACAGGGCCACCAATCAAGGCCCAAACCCAGTGGCTAGAAATGGTTACCGACTCAAGTCAAGAGTTCGCTGGTTTCTCTCACTCTCTCTTACTTTTTTGTTAGCCAAATTAATTTGCCAAGTGCAATAAAACTTTTGCAGCATATTTGCCCATTTTTCAATGCCAATGAAAATGGTCTACCCCCGACAACAACAACAACAACACCAACAAGAGAAACGAATTGCAGTTAACAGAGCAGACATCCTTAACCAGTCTCAGGCAGGCCAGGACACTGCCGAGCAGGGCCAAGGCGCCATGTTCGCGTAATAACCAGGCCATTAAATAAATTAGTCAAATGTTTTGTTACTTTCAACTGGCCCGGCGCGCACAGGGGAAAGGCTCCTACCAAAAGGCACTTTCAGCCTGACTGCCTCCTTCTTTTGCTGCTGTTTTAAATGGCATTTTAGCCAAGTGGTTAGAGAATGTTTTTGGTCTCAAACAAAAAAAAAAAAATCCCAACGTTATCTTCGGGGTGCCGAAGATTACAGACTCTTTTCGAAGTTGTTTCTGCCGTAAATCACATGAACGGGGTTGGTCAGTTAATAGGGCCGATTTCGATTTGTATGACAGCTATATGATATAGTAGTCCGATTTTAATAAAATTAAGTACAAACGCGTATATTTATGTAGAAAACGTGTTGGCCGAGTTTTGAAAAGATCAGTCAATAAATGTGCGAGTTATTCCCTAAACCGATTTAGGTTCGTATGGCAGCTATATGATATAGTAGTCCGATCCTTACAAAATTTGGTATATATATTAATTGCTATAAAAAACATATGCGTGCTTAATTTGAACAGGATCGGATAATAAATGTGGGAGCTATTGCCTAAACCGATTTAGGTTCGTATGACAGCTATAAGATATAGTCATCCGATCCGGGCAAAATTTGGTACAGTTATCTATCGTTATATAAAACACACGCATGCCAATTTTCAAAAGGATCGGATAATAAATGTGGAAGTTATTGCCTAAACCGATTTAGGTTCGTATGACAGCTATATGATATAGTGGTCCGATCCGACCGATTCAAACTAGTGTACTACCTAGGTAAAAAAGAAGGCTAAATACCAAGTTTCAGCAAAATAGCTTTTAAGACGACGGAGTAAATCGCATAGAAACAGACGGACAGACGGACAGACGGACAGACGGACAGACGGACAGACGGACATGGCTATATCGACTCCTCTAGTGATTCTAAGTATTCTAGATGTAACTTTTGTGGGTCTACGATGTTTGGTTCTGTGCGTTACAAACATCAGAGCAAAGTGAATAGACTCCTTTTTCTTCGAAAAGAGTCTAAAAAGAGACTGCCATTCTATCAGTTTTATAGAAAGGAGTTTAATGAGTCTTATGCTCTGTTTTTGATTACCAGCCAGATGTTATTTCCCTCTCTTCGTCTTCGTCGTCTTCTTCTTCTTCTTATACTTTATACACCTTTATGATAAATTTGTGTTAACCCTGCTTCAAACTTGCCTAGCAATAATTCTTTTCAACCCAGTTTTATCCTTTGTATCTTTCCGTTTCCAGGTTGCTCTTTTCTAACCAAGAAAGCATTTGTCACTGCGACCGTCCTAGTCCACTTTCAATTAAAGTGAAATAGCTTCAGAATAAACACAAATCTGATAAAAAGGGAAAACGAAAATAATACGGAAAGTGAGACCAAATCTGCTTTGAATTGGATTCAAGGTTATGCAAATAACCAAGAGATTGCGAAAGAATTTGGGAAAAGTACATTAAAGTCTTTTAAAAGGAGAGTAAACTATTCAGAATTTGAAACTGACAAGCCAAAACTCTGGAATAACCAGAAATTCGAATAGAAATTGTTGAAGGTTTAGAAAATTTTTGACTAGCCCAAACACAATTGAGAAGTGATTTCAAATCTAGGAACAATAAGTATATAGAAAAGTTAGGAACCTGTTAAGCCTTACCTAATCTCTGAGATAGCCAGAAAATCGAAAAGAAAATGTAGAAGGTTTAGAAAATTCTTGAGTAGTCCCAAAAAACTTGAGAAGTGAAAATCTTGATTTCAAATATGAAACAAATCAGTGTATAGGAAAGTTAGGAACCTGTTAAACCTTACGAAAACCCTGCAATAACAAGAAATTCGGAAATAATCCTAAAAACATTTTTATGAGCTCGGAAAGACATTCGAAAATAATCTAGAGAAGTCTGGAACCCCTTAAGACTCACAAGACCTCTGAGATGACTAGAAATTCCGAAAGAAAATAAAAAGAGGAAGCCTCCAGTCAAAAACCTGCGGGCATATAGTAAATTCAGAAAGAACTATGAAATACAGAATCTAGGAGTAAGCTAAAGATATTCAAGTACCTATTAAAAAGCTTAAGCCAGTCCCCACCAAGTCTGAGAGAGATTATTGAAATGGGCCTAAGAAATTTGTCTATGAAATCTCTGAAAATCTTCAATATAAAGACAAAGCTGGGCAAAGCTTGAGTTTCAAAAAGCTAAGCTAGAAATGATTCATTTCGCAGAGTACCTCTCAAAATTGGTTCGGATTTGGAACTAAAAAGGGGACTGTTTAATTAATTGGAAGCTAAGTGAAAAACAGTCGCAAAAAATTCAAACAGTTTTGGCAATGAACCCTGACGGGGAGTTGTTGTAAACAGGAAGTTGTGCCTTAATTGCAATAAGCCATAGCCATAATTGTGATTTGGGCTCTGATGGTGAGGTGAAGTGAAGTGGGCAGGATTTTCAGTCTCAAATCAACCCTGAAAATTCATAACTGCCCAAGAGGCTCAACTCGACAGCAGCTCAACAACAACAGGAGAGGACAGGACAGGACAGGATGGGACTGGGACTGGGTAAAAAAAGACAATGAACGACGGCGGGGGTCCGTTTCCACTCACGGAACAAGGTTCTCTAAGGCAGGCGAACAATAACAACAACAACAACAATGACATACTAATAAATCCTTGTCACAATATCCTTTTGTTTTGCAATTCTTTCTTTCTCTTTCTTTTTTTTTTGTTTTTTTTTTTTTGTTTAACTCAACCCAAAATCCAAAGAGAAGCATCATCATCATCATCGTCATCGTGATGAGCTGCGGCCGAGACAGAAAAGAGGAAGAAGCAGCAGCAGCAGCAGCAGCAGCAGATGAAGGCGTCTGCTCTTTTTGAATTTACAGAGCAATAATTCAAAACACATTCGCTGACTGACAGACAACCAGAGAAGCCCAGAGTCAGAGGAAAAGACTCATCTGAAGCAAAATGAGAGGCAGACTTGTCTGGTAGCCACCACCATCACCCTCTCAGCTCAACTCAACTCAGCTGAGTTCAGTTCAGTTCAGTTGGGTTCAGCTTAGCTCAGCTCAATGATTAAAGTCCTGTCGACACGCAACGCCAACTCGACTGAGAGAAACGGATCTCATCCTGGCTCATGCAATGACCACCAGTTCGGTCGCGCAACATATGCTCTGCCCTGGGATCGGGTTGATTCGATTCGGTCACTCAACCATATGAGAAATTAATCTGCTGCCTTTGAAAAATTATTTCATTTCTTTTGCAACCCCCACCCCTCCTCCCCCTCTCTGGCTCATTTTGTAATTTATTTTAATAAATATTTTAGATTCCGAGAAAATTTCAGTGTCAACTTTAAGTTCAAAGGCTTTGTTTATTTTTATGAAAAATAAGGGAAAAACTTTTAATAATTTGCCTCTTCAATATGAAAGAGATGGCAGTTAGAGACAAGAACAAAAATTGTCTTGACTTTAGCTTTCTTTGATCTAAGATTTAGTTGGTCCAGACCTAAAAGCTTGAGACCGATGGGATCGGGGTAGGCTAAACAGTTGACTTGTTGATTCTCTTTTTTGGAATCTCACAGAGCTTATAGATCTGCTTCAAGTATTTCTATTTATTTAAAGGTACAGTCACGTTCATTTGATCTATGATTTTGTTGGTCCAGACCTAAAAGCTTGAGACCGATGGGATCAGGGTAGGCTAAACAGTTGACTTGTTGATTCTCTTTTTTGGAATCTCACAGAGCTCTTTAATTTTGACATTGATCTGCTTTAAGTACTTCTGTTTATTTTAAGGTACAGTCACGTCCATTTGAGAGAGTAGTGAGAAATCTATATGATTAGTTTCATCCCAGAAATCAAAGAAACCCTTTATTTCGTTCATATTCTTCTTATGTAAATATTCTTGGCCCATAAACGAGTAGTTTTTATTATTTTATTGTTTTCATATTTAATTTCATTTTCATTTCATTTTGGGGCAGACGAATTTCTAAAAATTTCTGAAAACTGAGCAAGTATTCTGCTGGCAAGAGTTCAGGGAAAAAAGTGCTTTGTTTGAGTTTCAAAGCATCCTTGAGGCAACTACTTCTTTTTTCGGCATGGACAGACAAATGTAGAGGAGAGGGAAATAAAGATTCTCCAAAGCAGTTGAAGAGCAAGAAACTTGCATTTTGTGAGTATTTGCCACGAGAAATGGGTCAGCTGGTGAAAAGCAATTGGTATGGCAGACCCAAAGTCAGAGGAGCTGGAATATTTAGAAGGAAACAGTGGCTCCATCAGCTCTGGGACAAAAGGCGCAAATTGAATTGCCAAGGCCCGAAACCGAATCCTCTTGCCCTAACCAAAAAAAAACTAAACGAGAGAGAGAGACATGAATAGTATAGCCTAGCCCTGTGATGTGCTCCTCTCTGTAAAGTCACAGATATATTTGGCCAACAGTTTTCCAATTAGCCTAATGTAACAGCCAAGTCAACCAGACAACCAGGCTAACAACAACAACAACAATATGAAACTATCGACAGATGCAGAGTAAGACTCAACTCAACTTTTTTGGCTAGCACAACTGAAAACCCCATTAGCCTTAATTATAGAGCCAAGTTGGTCCGATTCAGCCCCATTTTAAGCCTTTAAAAAATAGAACCCGTACTCCCACTTCGCCACTGACACCGCCTCCGCCTCTCAACCATATGCCAAAGTCTTTAACATATCGTAAATCATGGGACGTGTGCCTGAACTGCACAAACTTCGACCTGGCTGACTCGACTCTGGCCCATATAAAAATAGACGAGACGAGACGAGACAAGACGATTGTCACTCAGCGTAACCAAAGCGACTAAAGATGTTGATGTTGCCACGTGCTCCCTGGCGCCTTAATTGCCACAACGAGCGGGGCCAGGGATTGGCAAGAAAGCAAAAACAACAAAAAAAATGAGAAGCATTTCTTCCTACGTGCCAGGGCGTGGGTGGATGTGCAGTAGAGAGGGGAAGTCGTTTGGAAAAAAATGCTGTCTTTCTCGTCTGTCTGGCTGACTTGCCTGCTAAATGAATTTATGACAAATAAACATAAATAATTCAATTCATGCGTGTTTACAACATTTATTAAATGAAGTGTTGAAGTGCCTGAGAACACACCTAAAATATCTTTCCCCTCCCCCCGTCCCCATCTATCTCACACTCATCTTTTTTGGAGTGTCTCCAAATCCTCCTACCAAATATTAAATCTGCTTGGGCGCCGCATTTAACACCAGACCAAATAGAAGAGGAAGAAAGAAAAAAAAATTATTTATATATCTGATTGTCTCGTTTGTAGACAAACCAAAATAGAAAGAGAAGAAGTAGAAGAAAAAAAACTTTTAAGTGAAAAAAAAACCACATACACATATATTTTTCCCATAAGCAGTCGTTCGGGGCTTGTAATCTCTTCTATCCATCAGAATGTATTACCAGCGGGCAGCGCGGCAACTTCCGCTTCAAGTTCAAAAAACTTCACACACACACATATACGCAGGCACGTAGACTAAAGCCGATCTTGAGCTTAGATCTGGTAAAGGTGGTGGAGGCTTTTTTTTTCATATTTATTTCTGAACAAGGTTCCTAAAAATTATTTCCATTAATTTGAAATTATTCAGAGATTTTATTTTTCAATTCATTCAATTATTTACTTCGAGTTTCCAAATTTATTTCAATTAATTCCAAAGATTTTTATCGAAATTTGAGGGTTCTCTCAAGATTTCACAGTAAAGGTAAGTGAAGTTTGTGGTAATATGAGTAGAGAGAGAGATAGGAGGCCCCTCAAAGTGAATAGAAAACTCGATAAAGAGAGGTCGATCTGTCTGTAAGAGCAACTCGCTCTCAGAGATATTAAGAGCTGGAAGAGCTCTAAAGATCGGACATGAATACAACCAGATCAGGTTTATTTTAGTAGTTCGATAACGGATTTAGGTTAGGAATGATAGAGATAAAGCTACAACTACTTCCTCAGCTCATAGCATTTGGCATTTACAAGACTTATTATATACTCAATATCAGCGTCAACTCTTAATAAGATCGGACTTCTATATCATATACATTCGATAGGATTGATCAGTCAATCGGTGAAGCTAGTAATTTCTTCTATTTTCAGAAAATTTGAACCAAATGCTTAGGGGATATTTAGGTTACTTAGTAACTCTGGGAAATTTGAAGACAATCAAATGGATTTGGGGAGACTTCTAGAAGTTCAATAGGACTAATCGGTTGATAATACCAATGTAAAGGTCTTGAAACAAAATTAGCTTTTTCTCAATTTTGGTGTAATTAGAGAAGCCTCAGAATTGTGATGATTTGATGCTTGAGTCCAAAGACTTTTGATTATTTATTTTTGCGTACCTGTCAATTCCATTTTCTTACTTCCTATGCTATTCGTGTTCATGGCATAATTAAGTCTTTTAATAAATACACAATTTCCAGCCCACAATATTAAAATATTCTCTATCTATTTTTTTTTTGTTTTTGTTTGCTATTTTTTTTTACCACGTGTCTGAACCTTGAATAGCCAGCATTGGGCATCCTCAATCATTGACTTGTTGTTATTAGTCATTTGGCCAGTCAACTTCTAACCACGTATTATGATGTCAGCTACTGGAGAACCCGTTGCCAATTGCAAATCCACACACTCCAACAAGCCGTAAGAGACGCTTCATCAGCGCTTTCTGACAAGGCAAACTCAACGCAAAATCAAAAAAAAAAAAAAAAAATTCAAAAAAAATAAAAATAAAAATAAATCTATGAGTGTATTTCTATAATTAAAAAATAATAAAATAAAGAGTGAAAATCTCAAACTCTCAATAATCGGCTTCGATAATTGACTTGGGCTTAATGCAATTATAAAGCCCAAATAGAAGAAGGGGGGGCAGGCAACACAAAAAATGCCTATAAAAATTTATCATGATAAAAATGTAAATTTATTTCATGTTGCATGGAATTTTGTATTCATTTGTGAATTTAATAAACAATATAAATAATTTTCAGTTAATGAATGCCTCGGCTCTTCAATCTCTCAATTTATTGACAATCACAACTTGTCCCCCCCTGTCCTATGGCATACTAATGGGCCAATTTAATTTATCAACAAGAATCTGTGATACTCTAACCAAAAAATATTTGCAATTTAATCCGATTCCGAAAGAGGATTCAAAGACGTCAAGGTACTCTGACTAGATAATTCCGATGATATCATGAATATAATTTTACAATTTTTATGAAAAACGCGTCAGACTTGTGGCATGATAATTAAAAAATCAATGATGGCCTGGTAGAAACAATACCAAAAATAAAACAGACAACACAAAACACTCACTTGATAAAGATGGTTATTTTTTATGGTAATGAGATTCATTTAGCCGTCTGTCAGAGTCAATTAAATACGTTTGTATCTTTTATATGTAGAATTAGTCAGGCACCACACAACCGATCAGATCAGCATAAATAACTCAAAAGATATCTATTTTTTTTTTTTTTAGTCTAAGTTTGTGTTATTTACAAATAATTTAGTTTTTTTTATTGGTTGACCAAATCAAAGCTTATGGAAATTTTCAATTTTGAACATAATAATTTCTCTACATACTTGCGGAAATCATCTAAGCAGAAAATTGTAGAAATAATAATACGAAAAAAAAAAATTCACAACGTCAACTAACCATGAAAAATCAAATAATCAAAAATAAGCCACGATGAAACCTGACTAAAGACGCGCAAAGAAAGAGATACCACGAAGAGTCCACAAATGAAACCCATCAATTACGTTCATGTTCATATGGCCTGGCCGTCTGTCTGACTGGTTGGCTAGCTGGCTGGCAATGACTTCCGGCATGGCAGAAAAGATGAATAAAGAGATGAGAGCTGAGAGCTGCGAGCTGCAAAAGCGAAATACTACGTAATTGCTAACCATCATATTTATTAGATACAAATGTATCTGAGCCGCTCAGGGGGCCCAGGCCAGACCAGACCAGACCAGGCCAGGCCGGGCCAGCCAGCAACTTAACGTTTAAAATCACTGACAATTGCTTAGGTTAGACGAAAAATGTATATAAAAAAAAAATAAATAGAAAAATAAAATTACCATTTAATTATGTACATAAAATAGCCAACGTAATTAAAAACTCAAGGGAGATGCGCGAGAGACAGAGACAGCGAGAGGGAGAGAGAGAGAGAGACTTGACTTGGCCTATCAGAGAATGAGATGCAAAAATGTGAGCAGGTGGCTGGCACGAGTCAGGGACACGACCTAATCATTAACTCAAACCCAACTTGACACTGAGAAAATGAAATGAGAAATGCAAAGAAAATAGCAAAAAAAAAAAATTAAAATGACTTTCAAAAGTCACAAAGGAAATGAAAGATACCCAAGCAAACAGTCCTTGAGCTTAAGCCAGACCAGTTAATATAATAAACTAAATTATTTTATTACCCACACACACACACACACACACACACTGAGAGAGACTAAAAAGGAAGCACTTTATATTTCCCCCCACAAATATTCAAACTCATCAAATGATAAATGCTAAATCTCCTTGAAGGCCGGTTTGGCTTAACATTTTTAATGATAGCCTAATGAACCAACTCGAAATGCAAATGATAGAATAACCAAAAAAATAAAATAATAATAATTAACTAAAAAAAATTCTTATCTTGTTTTTAACAAAATTTAGTTTCAAGGTTTTCCGAGAAATTTGCCAAGCACACAAATTTTTGACCCAAATACTTTTATGATCTGAATTATTCAAAGTAGGCCAGCAAATTCAACTCGGATAAATTTGTTCTATTTTTCATTTTACTGTTCAGTTGAACATAAGTTAGTCTAGCTAAATTATTCGTAAGCATTCGATATTAAAATGTTGCCAATTATCTATAGCTATCTATCTCAACCCATTGAAACCTACAGGAAGTGAGTATCAAGAAAAGTAAATCAATTAATTAAATTAATTAAATTAAATTTTCCAAAAGGGTTAGGAAAGTGATGGATATGCATATGAGCGCAGAGATGTATCTTTTCTATATACTCGTAGTGTCAATGGCAGTTATTAGCTTTATGTTGCACTGCTTAATCATTCACTGGAACATCTATTGGGAAAGGTAAGAAATTGTGATTATCTTGAGCAAATTAAGAGGAAAATGAAAAAAAAACTAAAACTTTTTCTAGAAAAAAGCTCAAAATGAGGCTTTGTCCTTTAGACAGCAGCGAAGATTCCTCTTCGACGTGGTCGTATTCTCGTGATGAAATGGCCGATGTATTGCGTTATGCCCATAGTCCACCTTGCCTGGATAATTGCGACACACCCGAAGAGCTTCTGGTACGCCTACGTGCCCTATCCGAAATGCAAAACACTGCGCTTGCTGGCAATAATTAAGCTTTGCTTCTAACGGAAATTATGAAAATTATTGATTTGTACAGAAAACAGAAGGTGGTATCCAAAATTTTGTATGTGCTCTCAATGTGCACTTGCAATGTTTCTTAAAAGTTTTCTAATTCGTCCTGGCAAGCCTTATAAATGACTGGGGCTTTGTAGGGCTGAGTATATCCTTCTAATTACCTTTTGGAAAAAAAAACAAAAATAAAAGACGAATAAAACCTTTCAATTTGGAAATTCAGCTACTTTTGGGATTACTCCTTTTGTTTGGTTACAGACAATGGACGAAAGGATATTAATTAAAGCTTTTTACGCAAATGTCTGGCCATTAAAGCAAGATTTGATTATAAATTTGAAAGGGGGGAGGGGGGGCGACGTTGCTCTGAGTGGGTGTGGAAAAAATCTGATACAACTTTTCCGTTTACTCAACAAAAAGTTAAGACAACAACAACAACGAAATTCTCTCACAGAACTTTCAATTTATTTTCAATGACAAAACATTTTCAGCCTTCTTCAGGGTGCTCCCTGCTCCTAGAGTATATGAGCTCTTCCTTCTTTCTTTTTTTTTTTTTGTTTTTGCAATGACTCTATTAAATTTCATTAGAAGTTTACGTGTTAGGCATTTGCATATAAAACACGACCAAGGATGAGGGCGATGAAGGGCAAGCAAGACGACAACTCAATTGCCAAAAAAAAAAGAAAGAAGGAGAAAAAAAAAATTAAAGCAACTCAGTCCAAAAAGTACTTTCCATTCCACTCAACGACTTTTGGGCTTAATAACTGTGTTCTATGTTCTGTATCCTCTCCTCCTACGCTCCTTGGTCTGTGTGTGTGTGTGTGTGTGTGTGTGTGCGTGTGTATGAATATACCCTTAATAGACTTTTAATTACCTTTATGCTGCTTCGTTCTGCGTTGTGGTGGTCCGTGGTGATTTTTACACAATGACAACATGAAATTAACATAAATTTGATTTTATTTCATTTTTCTCTTCGGCAGAACCCTGCAAATATTAAGAATCAGAGAAAGTGAGTGAGTAAGAGACGTTAGGAATGAAATAGATTAGCATTATAATAACAAAAGCAATATCATATACATAAAAATACAATCGCGGTCAAAATGATTAGTTGGGTTCATTTTTACTTTCACAATGATTCAGATTGGCTGGAAGAATGAAATCTTGGACTATCTTGGACTATTGCTAAGAAGCGAGAGCTGAAAAAGTTTGTATAACGGGAGATTTGCCAAAAGAGAGCAGCATGAAAATATGGCTAGGTACAGTTGTGCTTTTGGAAGCTAATTGGTGTTAGAGCGGCCAACGGGAACAGATTTTAAACTGACGAGAGTACCTCGAAAATCCTGATAAAGTAAATTACTAAAGTCTTCCAAGAATAGAGTTTTGAAATGAGTCTTCCTTTAATAAGAAATACTTCAACTTGGGTTCCCATATACATATCTGTATCTGAGTATAGATTGACTTGACTAGAAGTATTTGTATTATATTCCCGGTGAGTCAAAAGGAGCAATTGTATCTCGACCTATAGGATCATAATGTCCTTGGATCGAGTTATCTTAGATTGGAGCTATATTAGCTTGAATACAGAGTTTCCTGGCTAATGATTGTCTATATTAGAACCACTTCGAAGCCCTTTAAAGATCTCTGGGTTCAAGTCGTTAAGATTTTTATTGAAACTCTTAAAAGTTCAGCTTGAGCAGTCAACAAGAAGAAGTTTGATTTTGTTCAGGAATAATGCCAAGACCTTTCGAAAAATAATTAACTATTTGGACTGTTGTAATTTTAACCTGATGTGTGTGTGTGCTTCTTCAAGTACTTTGTGTACTTTTACATAATCTTAAGACAATCAAGTCCAAGTGAAGGTTGCCAGTGAAAATTGGATATGTAATTAACCTTCCCATATGGAACATATATATACTATATAGTATATATGAAAATATAATAATAACGTCCAGATTGTGGCACTTAAGGGTCATCAGAAACGCACTAAATGCCAGATTTGCATGTCAACATTGTATTAAATGAGTTTCACTAACTGCGTTAATCAAAACCAAAAAACCACAAAAAAAAAAAAAAAAAAAACTACCAGCTTGGTTGATGGGTGATTTGTTATTCGAAATGACCACATTCCACACGCTACGCCTATTTTACTTCCCAAAAAAAAAAAAGAAGACTTTTGCTAAACGTCTGCCTAATGATGATGTCGTTTGTCGTTTCAGTTGCCACTTGAATATATACAAAATATATATATATATATATAGAAATATTGACATGTAGCTGGAAATTTGTCACATGAAATTAGCTCAAGTGCTCAATCTGGAAGCAATTCTCGTGCAGAGTGAGTTTTATGCTGGCTTTCCCTTTACATCATTTATCAATGTACACGCCAAATCGCCGAATGACAACCGAAAATACACAAAACAAAAGCAACCGAGATGGAAAACACATATAAAAACATAAGGCAGACATCATCTCTCTCTCTCTCTCTCTCTCTCCCAGACTAGACTAGGGACTGACTGGCTGGAAAATGGGGGAGGCCTTTGTTTGGGGTGGCTGGGGTGACTGGGCTGGGCTAGAGTTTTTCGTTTTGGGATATTTAATGATGCTCATGATGATGTTAGATTGTTGTTGAGATAGTTGTGAGTAAGCCATCATGTTTGATATTTGATTGTGAGTGAGCATTTCGGTAGCATTTCTCTTGGCAAAATCTAAAACGAAAATCTTTATGCAAAACTTTCCAATTACCCATTAAAGGCTATTTCATTTCTAAGGGTCTATTTTTTTTTGTTTATTGTATTGGTCTATTTCTGTTTTTAATTTTATAGCCGCTTCAGATAATATTTCAAGTGGTTAATTTTTTTTTTGATTAGTTTAAGACAGAGAAAAAATATTATCAAAAAATTCTTGAGCATAAAAAAAAACAAGCAATTTTTTTTTGGCTCTTTAAATTTGGTTGGCTTAAAAATAAGGGCAAAAAGTTTGGGCCATAAATCTTTGAAAAAAGAATCAAGTTCGCCAGCCACTTTCCCAGCCTCGAACTCAAGTTTGATAACACGTATCCATGTCAAGTCCAGTGTCACTTTCATTTAAATTTAACACCTTTTCAAAAAATAAAAAACAATTCAGTAAATATATTTTTTTTGTTTTTTTTTCTGCAGAGAATGAAACGAAACGGAAACTGTCAAACAAATCAAACTGAGTGGAGTGGATAAAGTGGATAAAAAAATAAAAAAAAAAACACGGCCCACATGGTCAGTGGGCCACTTTAGAGTTTGGGCCAAAGTCAAGTGGTGAGCTGGTCAGCTGGTCAGTTGGTCAACTCAGAGATCCATGAACTAACTTGAACCGAGCGCTCGTTCGTAATGCAATCCCCAGCAATCATACAAATGACTGAATTGAAATTGGAATTCGGTATTCGGAATTTCATATGAAAGTGAATGTTTGTTTTTTTATTTATTTTTTTTTTTCCAAAAAGGCTTCGTTCGACATCTCAATGACATTTTATCACTTTTGTTGAAAATTAAAATAAAATAAAATAAAAAAACAAAAAATACCCCTTCCTATTTTACATGTTTGATTTTATTTATTTATTTATTTTACTTTGCTCTTGACTTTTATTATTACGTGAGCTATGTGCTTTGCATACATGAAAAAGTGAGGTTAGTTCGGATTGGCAGGTGGAAGGAAAAACTTAATCAATTATTTTTATTTTTTTTTTTTTTTCTTAAAAAATTGTGGCCCTTTTGTCAAATTTTGTTGGCTTCACCTGAATACTCATTTCATGGTATTATTCAATCAGAGAATACCTCACATTCGCCTCGAGTTTTTTGACCTTGACTGCGTACTTTGGTTTCGTATTATTCCGGCAGCAGTTCCGAATAAACCGTATAAATATTGAGTACATGAGCTATTTTATGGTCTGTACATTTCGTTTTTAATTTCAATCATTTATTTATAGATAATTTTTTTTTTTTTTTTTAAATTTTAATTTTGCTATGTGTGACCATAGAGCTATTGTGTTGACAAGGTCGTGACGTTGACAATTGCCACTTGGGGGTATCTTTCAGTCGAATCTAAGAAAAAGTCAAGTAAAGGGTTTGTCGGTTTTGCCGGGGTTTTTGGGGGAGGGGTATTTTTATTCAAAACGTGTAATTGATTTGAGCATATCACGTCAGCAATTTAAGCCGTTTTTTGCTGTGAGTCAATGTGTGTGGGATTTGCTTGGCTTTTGGCCAGAGTTGAATTGACAATTTTGAAATGCTCTTGAGCGTGCTTGGGTGACACATACATACACTTTTGGTAGATTTTTAGCTTATAGTTGTTGCTATCGTAGAATGTTAATTTCCCTGGTACCCAAAAATATCACAATGTCAATTGCATTTTGGCAGACAACTCAGAACCAGAGCCATAGACAGAGTCAGAGCCAGAGTCAGGCCATGGTAGCTAGCTAGCTAGCTAAGCCATTTGCCAAGCCATACAAATTGCATTGGTGGCAGTTGCCAACAAATAAATTCAGGCCCAGCCAAGGCCTCCGGCTTCGCTTGTCAAAATTATACATTGAATATTGAGCCAAGTGAAGGGTGTCAAAAACGTGGTGGTGTGCTAACCTGGCCAAATACCTCACTCTCACCTCTCGCCCCCTATCTCTGTCTCTGTGTGTGTGTGTGTATGTGTGTGTGTGTGTGTGTGTTTGTGCTTGCCATCTTTGTCGTTGGTGTGCAGCTTTGGTAGCTTCCTTTCAATTAGAATCTTGTCAATTTTGCAACTAACAAGCATCACAAATACACACAAAGCCACACTCATTCGCCCAGAGAGAAAGATACATTCACAAAGAAAGAGAAAGACAAAGACACACACACACACAAACAGAAAAAGCATTTCAAACAGAGAGAGAGAAAGAGAGAGAAGTGGAGGCTTTGGGAGAACAATTGTATGCGTTGGCAGGCCAAAAACCTACCTTGTATAGTGATACCAAGCCCAGCACACTAAGCCCTCGGCACTCTTCCACCTAGGCAAACAGCCTGACAGACCCAGAGACGGACAGACACAGGCAGACATGTCGCCCATTTTTCGTATGACAAAGCGTGCCATTGTTGATTTCCTGTCAGGCCGCCGTGCATCCTACAGCAGCTACCACTTAAACAGCCAGACAGATACGACCGAGAGACCATCGAGACCGAGACCGAGACCCAGCCAACAGCACCGGCACTGCCACTGCCACTGCCACTGCCGCTGCCACAGGCCTCGATGCATTTTCGGTAACAATGGGCTGCATAAGCGCATTATCTGCCAGATTAGAACTCAAGTAGATTGCCCTGGCAATACTATATTTGTGAAAAGGAATTATTAAATCTTAAATTCTCCCCAGACAAATTCATCTTTGATTCTCAACTCTGAAGAGCTTCAAATCTTCAAGTCTAAGTATAAATAAATCTGGTATTAACTTAATGAAATAGTCGAAGTCTTAAAGTCTGAGAATATATAATTCTGATATTTACTTATTACGGAGAATTTGCGGAGAATCAGTCAGAATCTTTAAGCCTGAGAATATATAATTCTGGTATTTATTTATTACGGAAATTTGCGGAGCAACTTAATGAAATAGTCAAAGCATTTGGAGCAAGACTTTCACAAGTTAAATTAGTCAGATTATTATACTTTATTCCCGAGATATTCGTTATCTTTTGTTTTCAAGTTCCAGATCACACAGCAAAATGATTCAGATTTTTATATATTTTTTGTGAAAAGATATCCTAAGATATTTCAAGGCAAATTAATCCAATTTCTTTGAAGGTATTTATCAGATATTTTATATCTTTTTTTTCAAATTCAATACTTAATATCCAGCTCAGAATTTTGTGAAGAAATATATACAAGTTTCTCAAGATGTGTCAAAATATTTCAGGGAGAACTTTTGATTTTTATACTTTATTCTATATCTTTTTAAAAATTATAGATCTCTTTTTTTCCATTCTCAATTTTTCTTAAACAATTTTTCAAATTCCCCAAATATTTCAAAGTAATTTGACTAGGTTTATCACAGGGAAATAAAGTCTTATATCTTTTAGAATTCTGAACCTATAAGTTCTCTAACATATTTAGGACTTTCACCAGGAAAAATAAGAGTCCTTCCCCAGACAATTCTATACTCCAAAGCTTTTCCCTTTAATCTTAAATATTTTCCATCAATTAATCTAAAAAAAAGCAAAGTACCCTCGAAATGAAGTTAATATAAAATGGTTCGTGTCTTTATTTTTTTCTCAGTAATTTTCACTTTTATGTCGGCTGACTTTGTAAACATTTTTTGACTTTTGTTTTTTTTTTTTTGTATTTTTTTTTTGTTGGTATTTTTTTTTTGTCCATGTATTTATGACATATTTAATATTATATTTGAAGTGTGATTTGCTGTTTTCTGTGCTCTATCCAACACTCCCTCACCATTGGCATGGAGGCCTCATTTCATATTTACTGGCCCCATTGTGATTATGGCAGCGGCGTCTGCTGACATGTCAGAAATTTTAACTGGCAATTTGCAGCAGAGCGCGCCACGCACGTACAAGAGACTACCAGACTGTGCGATGGACAGAGGGGTAACGGGCGGAGGGGGAGGAGGAGAAGAGGAAGGTCCAACCATTCTAGACAGGACAGACAGCAGGTTGGTTGAATTGGTTGGGTTGAATGAATAAACGACTGGGCGGTGTGCAACCAAATGGACAGCTCATGTGGGTGGCAGAGCTGGACTCGTGATGGGGGGGAGGGGGCGTGGCTGGTTTGAGGGTATTTTTGTTGGCTTTGTTATAATTTTTTTGTATGCACTGGCTAGCACAGGCTTAATCAGTTCAAAACGAGACTGGACCAACTTATTTGGATTAATTTTTAGGACTCATAAAAAAAAAAAAAAACAAAATTATAAATAAATATTTTATTTGTTTAACCCTAGAAATTTGGGTTTATTATTTTCATGATTTTGTAAATTTTTTTTTTAAGACTTTAAGCTTGGTAAATCTCAACCACAACAACAACAACAACAACAAAGAATTTAATCTTCAACATGCCGCAAATAATTCCAACAACTTTTGCCTTGGTTCGGCAGTCTCTCAATTACACGAATGCTCTTGCTTTTGTTGCTGTTGTTGTTGTTGTTGTATGCTGGTCTGTCCTTGGTGTCCATGCGTGTGTGTGTGTAAATATGCTCGGTAATGGTGTCAAAATAATTTGGGTTTTCATTTTGTTTTGTTTTTCGAGCAAAAGTTCTTTCGAAAATAAGGTAAGCCCTATTGAAGTGTACATGACTCTGCCCCTCTGGGGCGTGATATATGACTAGGCAAAGTCTACATGTGTGTGTGTGAAAAAGGCACTCATCATAATCAGGCTGGAATTTTATTTGCTTGGTCAGTGTGTATTTATTTATTTTTGGTGGCGCTAATAAAGTGAAAGTGACCAAACCTTGGGCAAGGGTGGTGGTGGTGGTGGCGGTGGGGAGAGTAGAGTCAAGGGAATAGAAGTTTAACCCGGCAATGGCCAAGAGGCATAAAAAGCTCGTTACCAACAATTCTAGCTCGGCCTGACTAATTTTCTCCTACTCTTGATCAATCTACACCCTTCCAGCCTTCTTCGCCTTCCCAGCCAGCAAACTCAGTCGGGGTGGCTGGGCCAGTCTGCTCCGGCTTAGCCTTTGGCTCGAGATGAGTTCAAGTTGAGTTCAACATGCGTGAGAATATTGAATCTCTTTTTTTTTTTTACACGACCTTTGCTGGCTTTGCCTCTGCCCCACGCCCTCTGCACCTCTCCCCTCCAGGTTTTTCCTTTTATTTTCCTGTTTGCTTATTATTATTATTTTTTTTTGCTCTTAATTTTTTTTTTATTATTATATTTTTTTTTTTGTTTTGTCTTTAATATTTACCAAAAGCTGTTTGCCTAAGCACAAAAGAAACCGATAGAGAGAAAATTTGTACACGGACGAGGGGAAGGAGGACCTGCCAGCCAGTCAGCCAGGCCTGCCTGCCGGCATATGTGTGTGCGTGTGTGTTGGTGTGTGTGTGCCTGGCAAATATTAATTGATTTTTCTTGCCAACCATAGATGGAAATACTCTTGCCTATCTATGTATATGTGTGTGTGTGTGTGTGCGTGAGTGTGTTGTATTGTTACCCGTTTTTTTTGGCCTGGCATGGCCAAACAATATTTTTCAATTTTCGACTGCTGTCGAATATTTGTTGTTGTTATTATTCTTTTCCTATTTTTTGTTTTTTGCACATTCTAACCAACAGAGTTTTTTCCCCCCCCCCCCGTTGGGAACGAACAAGAAATACTCCAAGTTTAATTAGTTTTATTTTTCAGGCGAATATTTTGTTACAAATACTGAATCCGTATGCGTGTGTGTGTGTGTGTGTGTGTGTAAATTTATAACAAGTTGAATGCATTTTCATACAATTTGGCTTACACAATTCATGCCAACTTATCAAAAAAAGAAACGGACTGGCGCACATGTCGTATACTTAATAAGCCAAAAGCAAACAAAACAAAGCCAATAATATTTGGAAATTAAATAAATAATCAGAAATATTTATGATTTGCTCATAAATAAAAGTCACACTCCTATTAAATATTTCTTTCGAAAATAATTTTTTGTTTTTTTTTTTTTTGAATTTCAGAAACTTTGGAAAATATTTTCCAATATCAATTAAGTTTGGAATTCTTTCTTTTTTTTTTTGTTAGAGTTTTGTTCAAACGAAATGAAATGAAATTTGGCAACACTTGATTATTTCGAGTGGGCCTTGAATTAAATACAGAGAACTCAGTTGCTGCTGGAAAATTTCAAGGAGTCCAAAGAGTCATATTTACTTTGACAATAAAATGCATGGAGGGAGGGAGGGAGGGAGGACAAGTCAAGGACCTGGTCGGTCAGGTTGGCTTGACAACTCACAAAGCCAAACTGAAGAGGACCAACACAAACTGGACAACTATAAAATAATTTAATTTCGTGCAACATGTGGAGTGCTTGATATGTTGTGTCATTTTTATTTTGTCCTTTCATTTTTTTTTTTTTTTTTGTTCACAAAAAGTTAAATATTTCAGTTCTTATTTTTGCTTTGGGTTCATAAATCATGCCAAGGTGTAAGTAAGTCCACCATTTATTTGTTTGCGTGTTTGAGTGATTCTATGATAACGTTAAATAAGATACACGTTAGTTACCTGCTGAGCGTGTCATTTTGACAGGTAGCACATGATAATGAATCGAGTGGCGAGGAGTCTACGGAGGAGTCTACCAAAACTTGATTGATGCTTGTGGTCTCTCAACTAAGCCATACAAAAGCTTAAACTAAAGAGACCCTGAAAGAGGGGTGACTGAGGGGTGCTAAGGGTCCCGGGTTGCAAGGGGGTGGGGGAGAAATGTTCAAGAGGTTATAAACACCAAGAGCAACAGCTGCGCTGTCTGAACAGCACACAGTCACATAATTCCCCCGAAAAAATAACACACCCCCCCCCCCCCCTCCTCCTGTTTTAGTCATTTACACCCTCGCAGAAGCTTTGTGTTTACCCCTTCACCGGCTCTCGGTCGAGTCGAACATCATTTAGTCACACAAACCCACTTGAACACTTTGGCAAGTTGTGGGTTGGGAGTCCTTTTTGCTTGTTTGTTTGTTTGTTTGCTAATAGCTTGTTAGCCATTTCAAAAACAATTTTCCTACTTACACTAGCCAACAACTAAAACAATGCCAAACTGTGCTGGACGGGGAGCGGTGGTTTGGGTTGGAGCCTGCAAAGGGCCGGCAAAAATGGAGCAGTTGACTAACACAGAAAACGACATGTGTTGTCCCCTTTCGAAAAAAAAAGACTTACAACTTCCCCACACCACCCCCCACACACGCACACGTACACCCCAAATCAGGCAGTCAAGCTCCCCTTTTGGCACACACTCACACACACACACACACGCTTACATTTGCCATAATTCATGACAACAAACGGTAGAAAAAAAAGAAAGAAAGAAGAAGGGAACAAAACGTGGCAAGACAAAACTGAAACAAAAACACACACACACACTCGCACTCGCACACACTTACGCACACACACACTTATTGACAGCTTGTGCCATAAATTTACAGGTAACACACACACACACACACATACACACGCACGCTCCACCAAGTTGGTAGAATGAAGAAGCAGAAAAACAAGTGCAATTATTTCAATACAAGCGAAAAAAAAAAGGAACAACAAGTTTTCCCTTTTCTCATTTTTGAACTTTTTTTGCTTTTATTTAAAATTTTTTGGCTGACTTTTCAAGATCAACAAAATATTCTTTTTTTTTTATTTAAAATTGTTTTAAATTTCTGTTTGGTCAGCACAAAAAAATGATATTTGTTTTAATTCAAAAACATTTTCGAAAATTAAAAAAAAAAATCCCTGAATTTCTTAAAAAAAAAATCATATGAACCTTCTCTCGATTCTTAAATTAATCGAGAATTTTTTGACTTCTGAAATGAAAAATTTTTTTTTTAAATTCAAGAACCTTTTAAGGTTCCATTTCCTCTCAATTCCTCGATTTCAATCTCTTCGATTAATATCAAAAATTTCTGGATTCCCCCTTTCGATTCTTCAAGACTTTTCTGAAATTCAATTTCCAAAAATTTTTTCTATTAAAATTCTCAAATTTTGCTCCTAAAATTGTCTGAAATTGCTTTCATAAAATTTCCCATTTCGATTGCCAAAATTTAGCCAGACTCTCCGGCAGTCTTAAATTAGATTTACCAGTTTTTTGTTTTTCTTTTTTTAAATTTCAAAAAATTAGTTTTTAATTTCAAAAAATTCGCTAATAATTTTCTAATTAAAAAAAAAAAAGATATATCTGTAATCTTTGTTGGGATCTGAAATCCATCAGAGCTCTATCAATTAATTAACCAAAATCCTATTTCAATTTATAAGAAATTTTCAAATTATTTTGACTTATCTCAAAATGGTAATTCTTTTCAGAAAATCCGGTTAATTTCTTATCACAATTGATCTATAAAATGTCGGATCTTTAAATCTCAAGGAATCGGAGTTCCTAACTAAAGCTATCTCTTTCCCAATTCCTGTGGGAATCGGAAGCTATTTCTTTTTTAAGCCTTTTCGAGTCTGGTTCCTTCTGAGATTCTCAGGATCCTCTCCCTTTCCTATCCCTTTGAGTCAGAGTTCACCACTCAAATCCTTCCTTCTCTGATCTCTCAGATCCCTCTCAAGATTGTTTTCTTTCATTATTTCTCAAAATTTCCAGAGTGCTTAAATAAATTAATAAGTAAATTTGACAAAGTTTTTTTTTCGCTCACATCAAATGAAATTGCTTTCACGTTCCCATTTGAAGACACAACAAGGACATCAATCATATGTCAGGCTGGTATAGGTGAGTCACAATGATAAATGTCCTACGAGGCGCTTTAAAAATAATTCATGCATTTGTAACTTTTGAAAGCTCATTTTGGATTAGTCAAGCTAACCAGACGATTTGTAAGGCCAACATTTCGGATATCTAAAAATGATTATAAATTATAGTTTGTCCCGGAAAGGTTCAGATTTACCAAAAGAGCAACGGATTGCTGAGCTGTTTAAACGGTAGTCTTGATGGTTGGGGGGGGCAGAACAAGTGGAAATTTGCCATGGAACAGGGGAAACCTCTTTCAACCCTTGCTGGGCTTTTTGGTGTTCCTGGTTGTGTCGTCCTTGCCCCAACCCGAGTTTTGTCTTGTTTTGTATTATTTTGCTTGCTTAACTTCAATTTTGCCAGCTTGTTGCTAATATATCATGACATAAAGGGTTGTCCGCAGCCCCAGACATGAGTTCAACAGCAACAGCAACAAAAGGACACGAAAGCCTGTTACCTTTTGCTCTCCGCTCCCCAAACTGCCAGACTGCCTTTTATTTAGCTTCTGTCCGCCCATCTGTCGTGGTTGTTCCACTTCCCCCACTTCTCCCTCCTTCTCATTTTTTTTTTGGAATTTTTTGTTCCTGTTGTCTTGTTATGTTTTTTTTGTTGCCTTCACATGTCTTGTTCAATTTGTGGGCATTGTTTTTGGCACACTCTTTTATATGGAAATGTTTGGTTTAGTTAAATTTTAATAAGGCTTCATCTTGACAAAGGTAAAGCAATCTTAATCAATCGATACATTTCTTTTTGAAGGGGTAAAAACAGGGCTGACTGTACTTTTAGAGTTCTTCAAATGATCGAGAACAAAGCTTTTAATTTCGCTAAATTATTTAAGCAAGTTTTTAACAAATAATTTGGCTAGGATGAAAAGAAGTTCCCAATTATTTATTAATTTTAAATTCAATTAGAATTTATTTATCGATAACAAGTCTAAGCAATGAGCTTCGGCTTGATAGGACTAGCTTAATCAGGACTACCGATAGTTAAGTGGTTATAAATATTTTGAGAAACATAAGCTAATTTTAGTTGAGGAGTCTTTGATTGAGTCTTTCTACCCTTTGGAATAGTCGTTAAGCCCAGCCAATTTTATGTAAGGAAAGGTAATAGCAATGATCATAAATTTATCGATCAATTTTCTTTTGTGGGTTATACGAGACCAATACGATCATTACCGATCCATTCTTGGTTTGGAATATTCCCCAGAATAGTTCAATTTGATTTCAAAAATATCGATAACAATTTCATTATCGATTTTGCTCCCTCTCCTAATTGCCTTGTAAGAACATCGATAACAATTATTGATCGTGTTCCTCTTGCTTCCCAGAACATCGATAACAATCCTTATGGATCTTCTCTCTTCCCGGAATATTAGAAGCAAATTGAGTTCCAGATTCTATTTCAAGAATATTCAAAAATTTTAAACAGTTTGACCAGAACGATACTCCTAGGACTTAATTTTTGTAGGACTCATTTCGCTAAGCTTAAAAAGAGTATTTAAAATGTATATTTTCCCTTTTCAAATGTGTCGCCTGCCTGTGTGCTTTGCTCAAAAATTCTGACTTTGTTATGATTTTGTCGCGAACTTTTTTATTTTTATTTATTTTTTTTGTTTTTGTTTTTTGTACAACCAAAACTCCTCACCAAGTCAAGAGCTCAGAGTTCAACCCTTCACACACACACACACACACACACATGCGCTTTGCCTGCAGCACACATAAGCACATCCGGCTGTGGCTGCCCCCCCTGGCTCCACCTACCCGACTACCTGGTAGTCCTCGTGACAGTGCTAAGTATTTATGTCAAATTAAAATTCACTTAAGAACATTTTCATTTTAATTTTAATTTCAATTTACAATCTCTGCTTCTTCTTCTTTTTGTGTGTGTATGTGTGTGTGTGTGTGGTTTTATTGAAAGCCTAAAAGAAATCCTTATAAAAAATGTATAAACCAAGGCAAAAAAAGGAAAGCACACACATACACACATACATATAAAATTTGCATATTCAAGCATAGAAAATTGCATAGAGCATTGGCGGGGTGGGGTGGGTTGGGGTGGTGTGGGGCTGAGCTGGCCTGTGTTTAGTATCAATAATAAATAAGGTCTGCGGCAAAAAGTTGCCAACTACTTAAAATGCTTTTCAACTCGGTTTTGTTTGTGTTTGTTCTCTTCTCAAAAAAAAAAATAAAAATTGCATGTGTTGAAAGGTTTTCTCTCACACACACACACACACACACACATGCAAGCAAATAAATATGTGTATACAAAAATATAAATGAATATGGAATAAATTTTGTTGAAATCGCCATCAATTAAAAATCAATCAACTCAAATGTAGTGAAAAAACCATTTTTAATTGAAAAGTAGCAAAAGCAGAAACCAAAAAATAAAAACCTCTACAAAATCAAACCGAAATATAAAAGAAATACCACCTTCCCCCCCCCCCCCCCCACACACACACACCGCCATCTCTGGTCTACCTGGGCTGAGATGACCCAAAGAGTGCTCGTTCGACTGAGCTGAATGGACTCGATTGGGCTGCCAATTTGAGCAATTTTACAGTTGCAGGTACTCAATCAGGGGGGAGGGGGGAGGGGGAAGGGGTACGGCAGTACCAACTGTAAGCAGAAAATGCATGAATATTTTATGACGATAAATAAGGATAAAAACTTCGAAACGACCACGAAAAGTGGCTGCTTCGGTCGACAAAGATTTTTATATGGCCAACGGGTCGTATGCGTAACTTGGTGATATGCAAAAAAAAAAGAGAAGAATATTTCACACATTTATTTGATTTTCTCTTGGCAAAGAAAAAATTCTTCAAAATTATTACAAGAAAAAGAATTCAATGGAATTGATCAAAAAAAAAAGTGTAGATTAATTCTTCTTCTTTTTCGTTTTCTTTGAACTTTAATCATGTCGGTAGTCATCATCTTTTGGTGTCTTCTGGGAGACTTTGGACTTGGTTTTGCATTATTATGATTTCCAGCTTGTCCGGTCTCCAGTCAAAAGTTGACCAAGGCTACATGAAGGCAGACAAAAAGCAAAACTCATTTCAAAGCTATTAGCCAAAACAACAACAACAACAACACCAGCAACAAAAGAACTACAAACTTGCCTTTTTTTCCCTAGCCAAAACTACTTTCAGGCCTAGTTGGAAAATTCTTTTTCGCAATATACTCGGCCTTTTTCTTTTTTTTTTTTTTGATTATTTCGAGGGTGGTAAAGAGTTGACAGGAAAGAGGTGTTCAAGCAGAAGCATTCATTTTACTTTCAGAAGTAGCCTCCCCGCAACCCGCCAACCAGAGTCCCAGTCCCAGACCGAGGCTCAGTCTCAGCTTGTCTCAGTGGTGAAGCCTTTTCAAGCTCAGAGAAAAAAAATAAAGCACACAAACAAATTTTGCCAACATTTGAGTCGACACAGTTTGCCAAAGTCACACACACGGATACACATACATGCAGAGAGTTTTTCTCGGTTTCTGTTGGCCTGGCCAGGACCAAAAGCAGGCCAAAAAGAAATGGAATGGAGGGCAAACGCGGCAGCAGCAGTGGCAGCAGCCACATCACCATCAGCCACTCAAAGTAATGAAGGTCATTAGAAATGTGCTTTTGGCCGGACTGAGGGCAAACACACTCACACACACACACAGCCACATATACAACTCATTTGCACTTAGCCAAGTTGCAAGCCCATCAAAAAAAAAAAAAAAAAAAAAAAAAAACAAGTAGGAGAAAAACTGCGTAAACCAGATGAGTTGAAGATGAAACCAAAAGAGAGAGAAAAAAAAAACAGAAAAATTAGAAAGAGATCGAGTGAATGTGTGAGTGAGAGAAACGTAAAGTTTTTGTTCTTCATCTTCTTGGTTAAAGAGACAAGGTTTGGGTCATTAGGTGACGAGACCCCCTCAATCCACTGGGCCAGTTTTTGTTCATCATTTTTTTTGCTCAGACCTTTGTTGTTGTTATTGTTGTTGTAAATGTAATTAGTCTAAGCGACATGAACATGTAAAGTAGCACATTCTATCTTCTGGACTGACCGGGCCAATTCTCAGTATGCCAGCCGGCCAACTTGACCGGGTCGATCTGCTCAACGAGGCATGCAACGCGTTGGCCCCTCAACAATTTCCATTGACCAAGATTCTCTCACTCTCACTCTCTCACTCTGTATATCTATCTCTGTCTCCTGGTCACTCTCAGCCGTGATGAGCCTGATAGACTTGCAGTCTGATTTTTGGGACTCATCTTTGGCCCCAAACGATTGCTACTTTCTTTTGGCGTCATCATTTGTTTGGCTTCGACGTAACGAAAAACTTGGTAATTAGGATGTTTGTGTTGCCGTTGACAAGCCGGCAAGAAAGTTATTTCGGAAAGCAAAAGCAAAGAAAACACACAGCAACAACAAGGGAAGTCGACTACCGAAGAAGCAGAAGTAAAGAAAGTGAAAAACCAACTGGACGGAGGACTCAGAGAAAGCTTGCAAAGAGAATTTACATTTGAAAAACATAGGAAGCAGGAAGGGGTAGGGGGAGGTGAAAAATATCTCAGGGTTAACTGGGCCAGCAAACTGACAACCGTTGAAAGGGATTTTTCGTACGCTTCTTTTTTTTGCCCAAAATCAGAGCAAACTGGCGCGAGTGAGCGAGCCAGCAAGAAAGTAGACCCGCCATTCCCCCCAAAAAGGTAGTTTGGCTTTTGTAAATTAAGTTGACATCTAAAGTTCAAGTTTTTTAATTAGATTTTTATCATTTTAATCAAGTCAGTTGAAATGAAGACTTCACTAGACTTTTTGATATGCCGAAAAACAAACCTTTCCTTAGCCAAGACTCGATAATTATTTGGCACATTTGTCAGTTTCACACAGCCCAAAAATAGATTCATTTAATTGCAGTAAAAATTAAATTTTCAACAACTTTAAAAAAAAAGTTGGCATTACATTGAAATATCTTCTTTCCAGGGCCAAAAATAAGCGACAAAGGAATGCGTCTGGCTGAGTGTGTAAAAGAGACAAGAGAATATTTCTTTTCTTTTCTGATTTTTTTTTTTTTTTTGGTTAGTTCGTTTCAGTCCAAAGTGTAAGGAAAGCGAGAAAAATCCATAAAACTGGCACATAAAGTGTTAACAATGAAATTCTATAGTAATTCTCTGCCCCAGCTCCCCCCCCCCCCCCCAATTTCTTTCGAGTGAAATGCAACTAAATTTTTATTTTCCCTCTTTCTTTGCACATTTATGAGTTTCTTCTTCTTCCTCCTCTTCTTCTTCTTCTTTTTTTGATTATCGTCTCAATAGAGAGAGAGAGAGGCTCTTTGGTATGACGGCGACCATGAAAGCAATGCACTTTAATGACTTTCCTCAATTGAAGGGCCGCTCGAATTGGAGTTGCAATAAAGTCAATTGAGTTTCTCGATTCTAGAGATTAACACGAAATGAAGAGGTCAAAGGTACCCTGACATTTTGTTACCCCAAGCTCTCGGTCTGAACAGGGCTTGGAAATATTTGGTATTGTTCTGAATACTTTGATGCCCTTTAGAAGTCTTGACTTGAGTTTGGAAAAGATCGGGTATTTGAGGTCTTCATAAGATAAAGAAAACTTGGAGAGATTCTATATCTATACGGAATATTTTAACTTGAGTTTGGTCAACCGGAATATTTGAGGAATATAAAATAAATTTAATAGAATATTTAGACTCTGGGAAACCGACTATTTGTATTCTGAATAAAATAAAGAAAACGAAGAGTGGTTTTCTATAGTTTCAAGAATTTTTGGAACCCCAGTCTAAATAATAATTCTGAAATTTATACTAGAATATATTCTCGGATATTTGGGTTCCCTAAACATTGAGAGATTTCCTGATATTTTGATACCCCAAGCCCTTGGATTATCAGTGAGCTTAAGGTCTGAGCTAGGCTGGAAAAACTTGGAATGGTTCGGAAATTTATAACACAATTTTCTGTTTACTTTGAAGACCTTCAGAAGTCTTGACTTGAGATTGAAAAACTCGGATATTTGAGGTCTTCTTAGAAGAGAGAGATTCTATTACTCTACGAAATATTTTGACTGAGCTAAAACGAGCATTTGAGTTTTGAATAAAATAAAGAAATCGGGGAGTGGTTTTCTATAATTTTCAGAATATTTGGAACCCGAATATTTGTAGTCCAAATGGCAATAATTCTAAAATTTATACTATTATATTTCCCCAAACTTTGAGAGAATTCAGGTATGTACGGTCTGTCTAAAGAATGGAAAATATAGAAAGCTTTTCTAAATATTTCCCGGAATATTATATTTTCTTGAACCTCAAAAAGATTGGGGTATTTGAGGTCTGGAAAATATGTGGAAATGTTATATATTTTAGCTCTTGTGATCTGAGTAAATAAAAATAAATACTCAAATAATATCCGAAAATTCTCAAGCACCCCATTAAAATTGTAATAATACCTTTTGCCTTTTAGCAGGCAACCGTCTATGTATAAAATTTTTGATAGTCTTATAATACAAAAAATAAAGATATGGTGGAAATGTGATATCAAAGGTGAATGAAAGAATTAATTCAACTGCAATAAAATCAATCGATAGTTATCAATAGTTTGATAAGAATTTCCTCTACACTTGAAGTGAAAATATTTACGATTTTTTCCGTCTACTCAAAAGTCTTGAATAAACAAAACTTTACGATTAAATTGGTTAAGCTACCCAGAAAAAAAAGAGTATCTCAAGTTGGTCATTTCATTTTTCTTTTTTTCTTTTTTCTGATTAAATGATAAGCACTTTTTTTTTTTTTTAGAATGTCCATCAAATAATTTGTCACATATAAATGGGATTCAGTGTGTGTGTGTGTGTGTGTGATGGCTTGATATTTGTATTGAATGTTGATTTCCTAGTAAACATGTTCAGTCATGTCCGAACCCCTAAGCAAACAATAACAAAAACTTTGGCCCAGAACAAAAAAAAAAACCGAAAGCCAATCAGTAATTCTGGAACAAAAATTTATATATTCATATATAGATTTTTGCCATATTACCACCCACTAAAAATAATAAAAAAAAAAAACAGAAAGAAGAATAAAGAAAGAAATGGTATATGTATCCATCTATGCTCATTTATTATTTAAACATTTGCGGTGAACTGTCCATTTTGGTTGAACTCATTGGGAGGGTCTGGTGACACCAGAGGGACGATTTGCTATTGCCCCATTCAGCAATAGATCGATGATGAACTGGGGGGCAGAGGGGAGATGGACTTTGTTATTGGCTGGTTGGTTGGTTGGTTGGTTGGCTGGATTTGTCTATACATGTTGACACCGTTGCGGTTATTGTTTAACGCCTGTGCCTCTGTGTACTTTGTGTATTTACAGTTTTTGTTTGTCGTGGCCAGAGAAAAAGGGCAAGAGCTGGGGGTGGTGGGTATATATGTGGTGTCAGATATTTATTGATTGCGGCTTTTTGGTTGGGCGTAGGAAATAAGGCTATTAGGGGCATAGGAAATTAGAGCGCATAGTTTCAAAAACAAAAAATTTGTTTATATATTTTCGTATGCAGGCATAAATCTTTCCAATAAGCTTGATATTTGTTTTTACCATAGGCTTAGAGATTTTATTACACGTTTTGTGTAGTAGTACAAACACGACAATCCTCTCTCAGGCCGAGTGTACTGAACGCTCAAGTATCAAAGCCCTCGACAAGCTCAACTCTCACTCTGTATAACTCTCTACCATTCCCTGCCCTGCCCTGCCCTACCCAGCCCTGGTCTGGTCTGGCCTGGCCTGTTCTAACTTTAGAATTTCACAAGTCTTTCATCAGTGCATTGGCATTCATTGTATGCCATTTGTGCTTATTTTTAAACGTATTAAGGAAGTCCCACTAAAGGCAAACCCCACCACCATCACCAGAGGCAAGTCGAAGCAAATGCTACCAAAAGGACTGAATGACTGACTGACTGAATGAATGAATGACTGAATGAATGAATGACTGAATAAATGATATCAGCATAGTATTAAGCAAAGTGGAAATACTCTGAAAGGATAGAAATAAGAAGAACACAAAATGCCCGGCTAGGAATGACTTTTATGGGCCAGCCCACTCCACGACTCTTTAATGCTCTTTAAAATGTTAAATCCAAAAAGTCTGAGACTCTGAAAAAAAAAAATCTTGATCTAGGATAGAAATAAGTAGTATACAAAATGCCCGGCTAGGAATGACTTTTATGGGCCAGCCCAATCCACGACTCTTTAATGTTAAATCCAAAGCATCTTAGACTCTGACTAGTCTTGACCTAGGATAAAATTGACTGGGTCGACTCGTATGGATAAAAATTCAAAATTGTTGTTTCCACTTGTCTTTTAACTGGCAGCCAAATTGTTAAGCTGTCAAAGCCTTTGCCAACTGCCAAATTTCAAGTCAAGTCTTTTCAAGTTTTATTTATTTTTTTTTTTTTTTTTGGTGTACCAGGCGAAAAACGTCACTTGTTCATTTTATTTATAGCCAGTTTTTTCCCCAAAATTGTAAAATAGTTATTATTATTTTTTTTTCTCTCATACAAAATTAGGTCTATATATGAAGTGACCATGTGTCTGGAAATTAAGCCGAGCAATAGAAAACTTTTGGCTTTCATAAATCAGGGTTATAAAATTCTAGCCGAATATCATTTGATCGATCAGGCCGAATTGAAGGGCATCTATGCCATACCCAGCTATACCAGTGCCCTGCACTGGTTCGGTGTGATCTTCATACGGAGTGGTTTCTATGCGGATAGCATGTTTCGTTTTTCCATATTGCTGCCCGACAGTTTTCCCGAGGATTTTGAGCTGCCGACCGTGATCTTTCAGACCGATATTTTCCATCCTCTAATCTGTCCGATGACGCATAGTCTGGATCTGTCGTATGGCTTCAAGGAGTGGAACAGCTCTGAACATCATCTCTGGCATGTGTTAAAGTACATACAGTCGGTATTTATCGATCCTGAGGGCAGTGTTTTCAACACCCAGGGAACTGGTGGACGTCTCAGTGTGGCCATGACGCGACGTATAAGCAATATGGATGCTTTGACAATGCTGGTCGGGTCGCGCCCGGCGTTTATGAGGCGTGTCGAGGAAGATATACGCTGGAGTCATGCTCATGTGTACGATGATCCGCCCACAGAGGATCCCCACTATATTGTTTTTGAGCCATTTACGCCGGAACTACATAACGATGTGATGAAACATATACACTCACGCAACTGGATCAAGTCTAGTCCATATGTCTCAGGCAGTTCGAAATTGAAGGTGCCCCGCAGTCGTTTGGTGGCACGTGTTGAGGCTACTGTGGGCATGGAAGAGCTCGAGGAAATATTGCGTACTCACGAAGAACGCGAAAGAGAAAAAGCCTTGGCCGCGACGAATGTGGAAAGTTCACCCAGTCAATCATAAAAATGCATAGACCAAATTAATACGTTCAATTGATTTTCACATCTCTACAGCTGAAAAGTACAGTACAGCACTTGAGGCGATAACAATTTCAGCTGTTATCGATGTGGGTTTCTCCACCTTTTGCAGAATATTAAAATACTTAATTTCAATTGGTTTCTCTCATTCCTTGTTTTTTTTTTTTTAGTTTTAGACTAGAACATAACTATCAATAATTATGGCTAATCTGGGAGAAGCTAAGGACTGGTAGCATTCTCTTTCTAATCGACTGTACCGAAGCCATTCTGGACTAATTACTTGTGTGTGTTTCATATCTTTACCATCTTTTGCTATGTACCGGGCTTTTTATTCTTGTTTTGTTTTCATTTAGCTGGCAACCGCAAATATCATTAAACAAATATTGCTATGCACACTTTGGCAAACCACACCCATTCACTTGCAAAGAGGCAAAAGTTTGCCCAGGGTCCGAGCACTGCAAAAGGTGGCAGGATCACTGAACCATTCGAGATGCCTGAGAACTCTGCAACTAACGGTGTTTTGTGTATATATACATATATATATATATTTTTTTTTTCTTCACAACAACAACAACAAAAGTTTCAGTTTGTTGTGACTCCAAAGCACAAATAAACAAAATGAGAAAGCCAACAAGGCGCAGTCAACCAGTCAGCCAGCCAGGCAACTAACTGGGAAAGCTGGACATTTTAGATGGCCCAGACAGAGCGCGATTTGGACTTGCAATTTGAGAGAGAATAAGAGAGAGAGAAAAAATAAAAGAAGGAAAAGAAGAGAAGCCAAAGGGTGCAGCAGCAAGTTTTCATTCCGCTTAACAGATTTTTCCAACTTAAAGTTTTGGTTTTTTTTTCGAGCAGACCAACCAGGCGACTCCCTGCTAGGTTCAAACAGAAAGACACAGAAATTTGCCAGGGTGGTAAGATTGAGTAAAAGAAAACAAAAAAAAAAAATAGAACTACTTCCCGTGGTAGTTGCTGTCGAATTCATGTTGGACGCAAATTTATGACTGTCAAAAAGTACAGCGGCATAAAAAATATATAAAAAAAAAATAAGAAAGGAAAAAACTAAAAACTAGAAAAGTTAAAAATGCAAAAGACACAGCACAAAAGGACAAAGATGTTGGCTAAAAAAAAAGAAAGAAAGAAAGAAAGAAAGAGTTGGCTTCGGGTGTTTAACAATTTTAAGCTTTGACACTTTACGCTCAAGAAAATAAAGTATTGCATAATTTATGGCGTTGTAGCAAGTAACAAACTGAATTGAGTTGATGGCAACACAAGCTAATCAGCTGTGGAATTACAAAAGAATAACTTGCCATAGCCAGCAGACTGGCAGTCTGAGAGAGCCCTCAAGAAAAAAAATTTCGACAGATACCGACAGGACTCAATTGCTACTCTGACAAGAAAGACACCCACATACACACACACAGACTGAAGGCGATGTGACAGCTGTCAGCATAGTTGAAATACAAACAGATGATTTCATTCTTAAAGTGGAAAGTAGAAAAAGGAAGATGGCCAAATCAAGGCCGTCAGACATTTTGTACACTAAAAAAAAAGAGAGTGCTGCCAATTTAGTTTACCACAAGCGTTTGTCTGCGGTTAGCAGGGCCCAGACAAGCCCACCAAAATCTGTCTACCTTCACAAGTATCTTTCAGACTTTGGCTTTGCTTTTCGCACTGATGAATACGTACTTTCAATTGAAACAAAATGCAAATTGTTGTCATTCTCAAATGCCTCTTAGTTTGGCAGGCTCCGCACTCGATTCGACCTGTCTGTCAGGACTGTACCGGGCTTGTTTATTAATCCAGCCAGGTTGGCAGTCTAAGAGCAACAATGATTTTTGCCGTGTCCTGGGTGATTGTGTTTTTGTATATTAAATGCGGCTGGTAAAGTAGCTTTTAATTAGCATGTTGTCTGCGGCCGCAATAATGACAACTAACGAGCTCAAACTAAGCAAAGCGAGCAGCAGGCAGCAGGCGGCAGCAGGAGTAAAACAAGCCAAGCCAAAAAGAAAAAGCCAGTATTCAAAATAAAAAGGGAAGGAAAGAACTTTTGTAATAGTTGGGGGGGTAGTCAAAACAGCACATTTGTTTGGTTATCCTTGTTGTTTTTGCCGCTTTTGCCAGGGCACAGGTGTGTGTTTGCCTTAAGCCCCGACAGGATTATGCCTGACTTGGCTTGACTGTTTGGCTGGCTGCTTGGCTGGTTGGCTGGTTAGTTGGGTTGAGTTGAGTTGAGAGTTGGTTAATCAGTTCGAGGATGGTAAATTTGTTGGCATTTCTTTCGACTTCCTATGTAATTGCTGGCAAAAAGCTTATATAGGGTTTTCTGGCAAGGCCAATTTCAATTAAATTGTCATCATTTTGAAGTGAACATAGGAGAGTCATAAACAGTGTACTATTTCATTTGGGATTTTTGAAAAGATTTAACCAAAGCCTACTTAACCTCAATAGATTTTAAGGATCTCAAATTGATTTCAATTCACATTCAAACAAAACCTTAAATTTACCAAATCCAAATCATATTAATTATTTGCACTTTTGCCTTCGAAATAAACAGACCAACTAATTTAATTATCAAGACTTGGGTTAAGTTTATCGGTTTTCCCTGTGAAAGCCACAAAACGGTTCTGTAAAATCCCTTAGCATAATTATATCGAAAATTAAGTTTCCACTTGGGTTGGCATTTTATTTACAGTGGAAATAAGCAAAATTGTTAACAATGAGACGACTGGTGACTGGCGACTGCCTTCTCCACTCAATATTAAGTTAACTAAACTAACTAACTAACTAATAATGGGCCAAAAACTAAAAGCCCAATAGCCACTTAAATAGCCACTAAGCTGGTGTGTGGCACAATTGCCCCATTAGTATTTGGACTGGACTAGTTTCCCTAGGCTCAACTATCGAATGAAACCAAAATGACACGCAGTTGGCACACACACACACACACACAGGCAAACGTAACAAAATTTACATTTCATGTGCTTGTGGTTGTGGTCATGTGTGTGTGTGTGTGTTTTTGGAGGGTAGAGTTGTATGGTTATTGGCGTAGCTTGTCGTTTGGCCCTTATCAATGGCATGCAATGCAGGCCAGCGGATTAATTTACCGTCTTGCAAGTCAACGCGGTCATTGGCACAACGCATGCCATCAACCGGTCTGGAAATGAGAACCCAGGCCAAAAACTTTGACGAAGTTTGAGACGAACTAATCAGGCCCAAGACCAAGGCAGAGTCTAGAACTGAGGCCAAGACTCTCAGACCAAGTGCAATAGCAACATGGGCACATTTGGCGCCCAACTTGGGGCCTGCATTTTCCGCTTTGTTATTGTTCTTTTTAATTTATTTACAGAGTAAATTCTCTTTTAGAAACACTAAACTTAAGGTGGAGTGCAAAAAAAGCAAAAGTCTTGATTGGCCGGAATTAGAGCCCAAGTTGGGGCCATTCTTTTTTCTTTGATATTCTAGCTCAAGCAGACTTTGTATAAAGTCTTCAATTACTTTTCAAGTATATTCTTCATCATTTTGACAGTTTTATAGCTATTCCTGTCTCTTGTCGTCGTTTCTCCGTGGCGGCAACTGTCTTTGCTTTGTAGAAATGAGTTTTCATTGTAAATAAGTTTTGAGACGCTAATTAGACACATGACAAGATATTGGTAAAAAAAAAAAAGAAAAACACCAAAGGAGGCACGCAGGCGCTCATGACATACAGAAAGAAAATTCCCAAAGATTTGACTTGATTTACCACAGTGAAATGGGGGGGAAGAGAGAAAGAGTCAGACCCAGCCCGAGTCTTAGTTGTGAGTCAATTTGATTGAGGCGTTGCTGGTTGCATGTATGTCTGTGATTATTAGGCATAAAGTGTCTGAGACTGTTGCATTTTCCGTTGCCCCAGCTAAGTAACATGATTTTTTATTTCTACTTCTTCGGCATCTTCTGTTTCTTTTCTACATGTTTATTATTATTATTTCTTGGCACGCGATCTGACAAGTTAGACGACTTGCCATTTTTATTTATTTATTTTTTCTTTTTTTTTCCTTTGGACTTTGAGCCCCGTTTTGTGTCGTGTTATGCGATTTACATCAAGTGTATTGAGTGTTTCTCGCTCGCTCGCTCGCTCGCTCCTCTTTCTGTTTTCTTATACTATTTTAATTTTGCATTAAGATTGAGATTCATTAGAGGCCGTTGTCGAACAGCTGATAGACATGCTATGTTTAACCAAATTCACAAACTTACTTGCAATTATTCACAACGTTGGAGGTGTCTCGTTTTCAGACTTTGTTGCTCGTTGATGCTCGTTGTTATTGTTTTATCTCTGATTGTCAATTTTTCACTCCCATCAAAATGAAACAAGAGGTAAATCTGTAAGTCAAAAACAAAAGATTTATAGACATATATATATATATATTTTTTTTTAATTAGTTGAAATTGTTTTCAATTGTTAATCACTTTACGTTGTACAAATCTAATTGCAATGTGAACTGGCCAAGGCGAAAAATATGAAAAACTATATAATAAGCCAAGATCTCTGATATTGCTCGGTAAATTCAGCGACCCATAAAAGTTAAGATCTTTGACTGACTTTAAGAATCCCGAAAATATGATCAGTAAGATTTGGCGCCCAATTAGGGGTCAGCTCAGCATTTCCCTGTAAATATTTTTAATGGAAAATGCTAGGGTGGCCCCAAATTTGGCGCCCAAATAGGATCCAGCTCAGAAAATGCTGGGATGGCCCTAAATTTGGCGCCCTATTTGGGGCCAACTCAGCATTTTGAATGTTACCGAAAAGGAAATGCTGCGATTTGCCCCCAATTGGGCGCTAAATCTTAGTGGTCCTTCTCCCAAGACCTCCGGCTCTTCCACTCCCTGAATGAAAATAGTCCAAGTTCTCAGAATGAGGAGATAGCAAAGCAGAGTCTTTTAGTTCAATGGAAAAATATTCTCTACATAAGCAAAACAAATTTAAATGTGTAATAAAAAATATTGTACATCATTTTAAAATATTTGACGTCAATCTAGAGCCTCATAAATCCATTTGGTTTTTATAAAATTCATAATGGGGAAATTTTCTACTCATTTGACGCAATCTTTTCTTATCATTGAAATGCAAAATCCATGTTACGTTGCAGCTAATCTACGCTTGATTTATTTTTATTAATTTACCCAGTTATCTTTTACCTAACAAGCCAGGTGAATAAGCATTGTAAACATTTCCACCACTCCTCTCTGACAACGCTATCAACATAAAATGCCATGTCAGATAGCAGACTAAAAATCCGTTTCAATTATCACCAAGCCCAGCCGACCTTCAACGTGATCCAAACAAGCCTTTTGTTGGTCAAAATTGGCCAGCCAATCTGGCTGATAATCTTATCCTGTCAGCCTTATCTTTTTTTCTTTTTTTTTTTTTTGGATGCGCTAATCTAATCGCCTGAGTCATTTTGATATAACAAGTGGCTGGTGAATTTAGACCAGCTCGAGTTTAGTGCTTCTAATGAACAACAGCACATCTGAGACATTTGGGTTGTAAGCAAAATAAAATATGACAAACATAAATAATCAAGTCAAAAACAAACAAACAAACAAACAGCAGAAAGCAACCAGCCCAGCCTGGCCTGGCTTGGCCTGACTTGGTTCGACTTGGCTTGGCTTGGGTTGGCTTGAGTTTGGTTTGGCTTGGCTTGGGTTGGCTTGAGTTGGTTTGGCCCTGCAGACACATTACATTTTCTGCTCCAAATACGCTTTTCACAATTTTCATGCACACACTTTTCATTTTACTTTGGCCGTGTCGAACGCGGCGTATGCGCAATGTTTGGCAGTACCAACCAGCCAGCCAGCCAGCCAGTCAGCCAGCGCTGTGGGAGAGTCTCGTCTCTCCAGCACAACAAACAAATACACACACACACACACATGCATACACACAGTCTTGGCTCACTCAGCCAGTAAGTCAGTGAGCCATGAGCGTTTGGCTGGTTCGTATGTGTAAACAAAATTTCCCCCCCCCCCCCCCCCCCAAAAAAAAAACAAAATAAATATATAAAATTTTTAAATAGCGAAAAAAGTGAAAATTGCATTTTACTTTTTCTTCTGTTTGTTGCAAAAAAAAAATATATATATATATAAATGTTTTATTTACTCAGTTTGCAGAGTCCCACAAACCCTGAACTCCAGCAAAGGGACTAACCTTGTGCCAATTTTGCTAACAAAAAAAAAAACAGAAAACAGAAACCAACTCAAGTTGATTAGGCCTAGTTTTCTTTTTTCAAACTAAAAAAAAAAATAATAATAATAAGAAAAGTGAAATTTATTGCAAGTTTAGCCAAGCAATGAAATTAGGTGCATTCAAAATTGCAACAATTTTTTGTTTTTTGTTTTAATTAAAAACGCAATCAGCAAGCAAAGCAAAAGCAGACAGATAAAGATACAGAGATAATACAACCAGCAGACTGATCGAATGACAATTTCATTCAGTTTCGATAATTAAAATGCCAATTAAACACCAAACAATCCACAAATGCATTGACACTTTATGCCCTCAAGTGACAGGCAGGCCGACAGAATCATTTGAAAAAAAAAAGAAATGACAAGCCCATCTAACAAGCAATAATTAAATACTTAATTAAAAAACCCCTTGGCCAGTTTTGAACAATTTTGAAAGATACAAATTTACACAGAGACATGATTAGATACATTTCCTATCTCACACTTTCTGTTTCTGACAACACGATTAAAAATGTGTTAATAAATACTGGAAGAAAAAAATTAACAGGCCTTTCAAAACTATTACAAAACAATTTGGTAATATCAAAATTAAGGTCAAAAATGTATGAAATAATTCCTGCATTTTTGAGTATCAAAAATAATCAACCGAGTTAGGCCCAGCTTAATTACTAATTTATTGGGGGAGGAGGGGGTTGAGGAAGTAAAAGAGAGCAACAGCCAAATTTACTACACTTATGCAATTACAAAAAGGGCCAACAAATAAAGAGAAATACGGGCCAAAAAAAAAAGTAACAAAGGGTCGACAAATCGTTTGTGCTTGGTTCACTTTTTTTTTTTTTTGGTAATCGTTATGCCCTAAACAGCCCTTATGCGAATCGGGGAATAGGCAGTTTTATATGCTCTCCTTTTTTTGGATTTTTTTGCAAGGATAACAAAAACAACAAGCAAAAATGTATACAATCAAAGGCTGTTTATCTTTTTGGCTAGGAGAGAAAAAGCTGGGCCGGCGGATTGCCTTGTTTTGATAACTCACACGTTGGCTCAACCTTCCCCCCTCTCCCCTAAGCCGGCAAGTATTGATGTTTTGTTTCCTAGTCCATTTTGGCTGGCTTGTTTGCTCATTGCGCAAAATGAGGGTCGCAGGCAAATGGGCCCATTTCCGAGAGAGAGAGAGGGAAGCCTCTTCTTTTTTTTTCATTTGCATTTTCAATAATAATTCGTCTGGCATTGGCAAGGGCAAGGGCAAGGCACAATTTGTTCTTGTTGTTGGGAGAAAAAAAATGGACCATTTGCATTGTTGTGTGGGGTCATTTTCACTTATGAGTCGACCCTGAGCATATGAGTTCTCCATAACTTTTGGCCCAAAAAACAAGAAGAAGAAGAAGAAAAAATTGGCGTTTTTGGGGCAGTAACATTTATTATTAAAATCGTTTATAAAATATTCACAATAGTGCGAGGGCACCAACAAGCCAGTCAATTCATGTAAATGTTTCAAGGAATTGTTATAAATTGTATTGGCCCTTTCCTCCTCGCCGATATATTTTTTTTTTTTTTTCCTTGGGAGGCCTTGATAGATTTTGGTTATTTGCTGTTGTTTTCCGTTTCCTTTTCTATATGCAAATTTTTGCGTTTTTTTTTTTTTTCTTTAAAGAAAGATTTCGTATCTTTTTGGATTTTGGCCTTAGCCTGGCCCGGGCAGAGGCGTTTAAATTATTATGTAACTAAGAAATGTATCTGCAAGTGGTTTGAGCCTGTAGATACTTAATTTATGTCCTTTTTTGGGCATTTGAATAATGTCGATCATTTGTTAGGCCTTAGATGTATCTTGGAGTTTTTATCTGGATTATCTGGGCCAAAAACAAATATTGGCCTATAGATTTATGGTCAGTAGCTCAGCTCGATTGGGCTTTTGCTATTTTTTCTTTTGACCAGCACCTGTCAACATAATGACAAACAAATTGGGACAAGTTAGTTTTGGCCTGGACCAAAACTATCTTTATCTCATTTCTCTCTTTGCCATGCATTTTGTAGGGGTCAGGGCGGAGGGTGGAGGGGGATTTAATCCAGCTGTCCAAGAGTCTGACTGCCTGTGGGAAAGTCTCAGCAAACAAAAGGCATAAGACCCAATAATAAGATAAAGCCAACTGCTTTCAAATTTGAGCTATGCCAACACACCAACACACACCTAGATAGTTTTACCTTTAGAACTTTAACGTTAACGCTCCCAAGTGTAAAGTGAATGAAAAGCTCTACCAGAAAATAAAAGAGAAAACCCCCAAGTGAACCGAACCGGTTGACAATGCTGAGATTCAAACTGGTCGGCATATTTCAAGTTGATAGAACCAGCTGACCACACTCTGGGGTGACCAAAACAAATTTCAAAGCGATTTGTCAAAACTGAAAATCCACAAAATTCACAGTAAAAACAAAAAGGGCCAACAAGACCAGCACCAGCCACATCTGTCCCTCCGTCCGTCCTTCCATCCGTCCATCCGTCTGTAGTGTTGAAATGTATCTAATGCAAAATTATTCATAAGCAGAGCAAAGTAAACTCGAAATGCAAACACCACTTGATTTCTTATCCCCGCCCCATCAAAATGCTCAAGAGCTAAGGGATTTGACTGGGCATAGGGGAGGTGGTGGGGGGTGGGGGCAACGAATACAATGCGTTAAATTAATGTTAAAAGTGTTGGGTCAGTGGGCTCTGCAGTTGCCGATAAGCGGCTTTGCCTCTGCAGCGGAAATAATTTGTGAGAATCTTGCTCAGCCAGATAAATATGGCACGGGTATGGGGAAACCCCCACACGCCCCTCCACCACCACAAAAGAAAAACCTTTAAAAAATATTTAGAAAAAAAAAACAGAAATGCTTCTTTCATTTCTGAGAAACTCTTGGAAAAGAAAGTGTAAAGAGTCAAGAGAGAAAAAAAATAAATAAATATCAAAATAGATGGCCAAGAGTCTTTGGGTCTTTCAATGAGTTTGCATATTTGAAATGTTCTGGTGACTCCAATGGGGTTTTCTCTTTCTAAAAGTACCGTTAACATGCTCGATAAATCGATAGACTTGCGAAACCTTTTTTTTTTGGTCAAATCGTTCAAATTAAATTTTTAAGCTTTTCTCTGAATTGTTAATTTTATTATTTTTGTTTTTATTCATTTTATTTATTTATTTTTTTTTTGTGGAAAATTTATAAACTTAGTAAAAATTATTTTTCATAAATTAAGAAAAATTAATTTTAATTGGATATATTTTTAAATAATATTTTAATTTCATAATTTAATTAACATTTAAATTTATTTAAAAGTCTTTGTGTCTTTTTCTTTTTGTTATTTTAATTAATTTAAATAATTATTTAAATTTGTTATATTTTTTAATATAATTTGGGGAGAATAAATTAATTCACATTTAATTTGAATGAATTTATTTAAAAGTTTTAGGGTTTTTTTTATTCTATTTAATCAAATTAATTATTTAATTTTTTAAATTTTATAATTAATTTTTTGTATGGTGCCTTTTCTTTTTGAAATTCGAAATTCGATATTTATTCAAATTATTTAATCAAATTAATTTTTTAATTTTTTTTTTATTTTATTATTAATTTTCGTATGGTGTTTTTTTCTTTTTGTTATTCTAATTAATTTAATTAATTTTTTTAATTTGTTATTTTTTTTTTGAAATATGAATTTAAATAATTTAATTATTCTAAATAATTTAATTATTTATTTAGTCAAAATTTATTTGGTCAATTTTCTCCTTTTATTATTTTAATTAATTTAATTAATTATTTACATTTTTTAATTTTATTATTAATTTTCATTTGATCAATTTCCTCTGTTATTGATTAACTTTAATTAATTCCTTTCAGATTGGAAAATTAAATTTTAAATTAACTCTTAATTATTTATATTTATCTTAATTATTTTTTTTAACTTAAAATTGTAATTGAACAAATTAAAAAAAAATTCTTATCGATTAATTACTTTCAGATTGAAACAATTAATTTTAAGTTTTCACTTAATTATTTTAAATTGTCTTAATTTTTGTTAAGCCAAAAATTGTAATTGAATAAATTTTCTTATTAAAAATTAATTTATTCAAGGGTATCAATGCCTTTTGCATTGAATCTATATCGGAGGCCCTCTGAATTTAATATTATTAATATTATTATTTTTTTTCTAGTCAAATAATTAATTTTTTCGGAATTTATTTTTTAACCTTTTTAATTAAAATATTTTAATTTATTTTATATTTTTTTATTCTTATTAATTATTTTAATTTTTTAATTTTTTTCTTTCTTCTTTTCTTTCTTTTTTTATTTTCATTAGAATTCTAAATTTTATAATTTTTTCAATTTATTTATTTATCTCTCAATTTATTTGATTTGAATTTTATACAAATTGGTTTAAATTTCTTGATCGTTTATTTTATTTTTTTTTTTTTTAATTGCTTATCGATTTTCTGGATACTCGAATTTTCCCATTAAATTCGGCAGTTGGACATATTTTGTGGCTTTGGAAAATATTGAACAAATTCCCCTTCGACCTGCAAATTGCCATGAATTTTGGACTTGATTCAACAGCAACAACAACAATAACAAAAGCCAGAAAAACTTGGCAAGATTTAGCCGCAAACCGCGGCCAGGAAAAAATCTTGTCACTTTGACATTTCCCGCCGCGAGAGAGACAAAGATTTCAAAGAGAGATGGCCAGAGGAGCTAGAAGGCGGGAGCTGGGGCGGGGGCGGAGTTAGGAGGATAAAATATATATCTTGACTGGTTTTGGGTGTGGAAAAAAATGGAGGAGCAGCAGGCAGCAGGCAGCAATCAGCGCCAAACGTTTACCGCAGGAGCGCAAAGTTGGGACAGGTCGGGCCAAAACCAAAACGTGCAACCAACAAAAACAACAACAACAACAAAATAATAAAACCAAAAAAACAGAAACAAGCCAATCCAAGAGACCCCAGACCAAGCCGACCAAAGAGACAACCAGACAAAAGGAGTGTCGTCGTTTTCGTGGCGGCTTAAAAAGAGTTGCCGCTGCCAAATGCCTGCCAAAGCCAATAAATTTTTTTCATTTTCATTTTTTTTTCCAATTTTTTTTTTTGGACTTGCAACAGCTGTTTTGGGGTCTCTCTCGGTGGGTGGGTGGGTTGGTTTGGTTTTGAGGCAAACGTTGCGGGGTGAAAAGTGCAAATTTTCCGTCGCGCTTGGTTTGTTTACTTTTTGTTGCAATAAAAAAAAAAACTACAACAACAACAGCAAAAATCGAACTGCCAATTGCAATTTACCAAAAAGCCATTCGGTTTGCCCCGTTTGGCTTGCAAATCTAAGCCATTGGCAAAATACATTATTATTGTTATTGTTGTTGTTGTTGTTGCAACACACAGCAAAAATTAAACGTTTTAGGTCGTAGGCGCTCCAAACTTTGCCTGCTCTCCAATTATTCGAAATGAAAAGTAAAAGTCTCAAAGTCTTTTTTATGACTTCAAAAATGACTGCGAAAAAATATTTAAAAAAAAAACCAACAACAACAACAACAAAATTGCAAACCAAATTGAAAAGGCAATGGCCAAATTTTGCATACACTTTAAACATTTTTAATTATCTTGCAAGCTTTCGAGATTTTAATTGACGAGTTCAAATTTGAAAATGTAATCAAATTTTTAGCACTTTCTTTTTTCCATTCAGAAAAGTAAACCATTCAAATTACAAAATTAAAATAAATCAATAAATACTAAATTAATTCAATTAAAAGCATTCAATCAAATCTTCTAAAAAATTAAAAAATAAAATTAAAAAAAAAAAACCTAAATAAAAATTTAAAAAAAAATCAAAAAGTAAACATAAATAAAATTTAATTAAAAGAAAAGAAAACAAAAGAAATCAAAAACCAAAATAATATAAGATAAAAAAATAATATAATATAAAAAAAAATTAATAAGGAATTTCAAATTAAAACTAACGAAAAATAAATAAACTAGAAAATTATACAGTTTCCAACTAAAAATAAATCCGATTCAAAATCAAAAACCAAATAAAAAATTAACTAAATTAAATTCTTTTAAAAAAATCATAAATAAATAAAATAAATTCTCAGCTGAAATTAAAATATATTTGAAAAATAAGAAATGAAATATTTAGAAAAAAAAAAATAAAATAAATAATAAATTTGAGAATTAAATTAATAAATAAAATCAAGAAAAATAACAAATAATATCAAATTATAAGCAAATAAAACAATGTAAGACAATTTCAAGATAAATTTAAAAATCGAAAAAAAAAATAAATTAAATTAAAAAAATATATATTGTATATAATTAAAAATTCCAAATTAAAATAAATAAGTAATAAATAAATTCCAGAAAAAATTAAAAAAAAATGATAATAACTACAAATCAAAAATAGTAAAAAATAAAACCAAATGAAAAAAAAATGGTAACGACAAATAAATTAAAACAAATAAAAAATTGTAACAAAAAAATAGAAAATGAAAAATATAAAAACAACTAAATTAAATTAAATCATATAAACAATAATACAAAAAAATATATAATATAAAATATTAATAAAAAATTAAATATTAATTAATTATATTGAAAGAAAAAAATTAAGTTTATACAAAAATATTTTCAGACATTTTTCAAAAATAAAAACAAAAAAATTTATTTAATAATTTAAAACAATATCAAATAAAATTTAAAATAAATTAGCAAAATAAAAAAAAACCTAAATTAAAAAAAAAGCTAATTCATAAGAAATCAATGAAAGCTAGATTAAAAATTTCATTTTGGTAAAAAAGGAGAAGGGCTCCACAAATTTTAGATTCCTTAAAAAAAAAAGAAAGGGTATTCAAAACCGTTAAAAAAAGCCTCAGTCTCCCCCGACTAAGTTGTGTGATTTTTATAAATCAAGCTTTGCACATTTTTTTATTATCTTTTCGAATCTTTTTAAACATTTTTTTTCTTCTTCTTCTTTTTTTGACTCTGATTTTCGATATGCTTGCACGAGTTTTTCAAAATAACAAAATCGTCTGTTTTTGTTGTTGTTATTTTCTCGTGTTAATCTACATAATAAAATTATAAAAAATATAATAAATAAATAAATAATTTTTATGCGAAGCATAACCAAAATCAGATGCAAAGATAAAGACGAAACTGAAAAAAAAAAACATGAGCTGAGGCATTATGCGTTTTTTGGTTCGTTATTTGAAATCGGCAAACAACCAACCAGGTAAACCTTTTTCTTCTTCTTCTTCTTTTTTTTTTTTTTTTGGTTTAGTTTATTTTGAAAAATGTGTGTGCGAGTGTGCGTTGGGCAAACGGAATTTGTTTACAGCACGCGCGACTCATAATCTCGGCCAGGTGGCCTTTGGCAGGTTGCTCAAAAAAAAAAAATAAAAAATAATAAAAATGTTGGGCATTCATTAGCAATTAAACATTAGCAACATCAACAATAATAAAGGGTTTTCTTGTTGTTTTTAGCTTTGGGTTCGTTGGGTTCGTTGGTTGGGTCAGGGCTGTTAATTGGGTAATTTGAAAATTGGTTGAACTGAAATCTTTAATGGACATTTTAATGGTCGGTCGGCAATGCAGTGCAGTTTGAAGTAAAACTATAATTGGAATGGATATGAAATGAATAACTCATCTCAAGCCTACCAAACTAAATGGTCTCACTTTGCTATTTGAAATTGTCAAGTAAACAAAAAATGATAATCAACACTGTTGTTGTTTTTTTTTTTTTTTGTTTTAATTACATTATTGTTTACCCAAGTTCAAAATGAGATTTTAATTTGTGTTGAGGAAATGTTTGCTCGGCACATCAAAATGAAAGACCCCCCCAAAAACAAGCTCACTTTTTGGCCTTGAGTAAATTTTTTTCGAGTTAATAGAATTAATTAAATATCATATGCAATCTGAGTGGTATAACTATTTGGAATTTATAAGAGAAACTTGGTAGGCTTATAAAATCGGATAGATAGAACCCATTTCTGCTTGTCGGGTGGGTTTATGCTTTAAAGATCCGAACAAAATGAAATTGGATATGTTTATATATATCTATATCTATATCTATATCTATATCTATATCTATATCTATATCTATATCTATATCTATATCTATATCTATATCTATATCTATATCTATATCTATATCTATATCTATATCTATATCTATATCTATATCTATATCTATATCTATATCTATATCTATATCTATATCTATATCTATATCTATATCTATATCTATATATCTGTATCCATATCTATCACTTTTTTATATAGAACTAAGTTGACTCTTCTCTCATCGAAGAGATTATAATGATTTACAGATAGGATGGGCTCAATGAGTTCCCTATAATTCCGGAACTATTCCCATTATAATTTTATGATTTAATTGAAGATCTCATAATGACTTACAAATGGGATTGGCTATATAAATTCCCCATAATTCCTATTATAATTTTCATTGAAGAGATTATAATGTCTGAGGGATAGGATTAGCTCAGATTAGCTTGGCTCAGTTATAACCCTATAATTCTGGATTAGCTCAATTAAATCCCTATGAATCCGGAACTATTCCCATTATAATTTTATGATTTCATCGAAGAGATTATAATGTCTGACAGATAGGATTGGATCTATAATTTCCCTATTATTGCCATTTTATCCCTATGAATCCGGAACTATTCCCATTATAATTTTATGATTTCATTGAAGAGATTATAATGTCTTCCAGATAGGATTGACTCAATTAAATCCCCATAACTCCGTAACTATTCCCCTTAGAAATAAAGCTCTCATCGGGTGATTAGAACTCAGTGGAATGGATTATAAGACTCAAGTGAAATCGGTAGTCGTTTAAAGGGTTGCCGATTAATTAACTCTTTTTCCTTCAAGAAATCATTAAGAATTTCGCAATTTTCCCCGTCTTCCCCCCACAATTTGAGTCGAATTAACTTATGCAAATGATAAAAAAAAGCAAGGAGGAAGATTCACTTTTTTATTGTGTTCCTTGGCGTGGCCATTTCTCATTTTGCCTTGCTCGTTTCTTCCTTTTCGCATTTCACATTTCGCTTTTCGCATTTCTCATTCTCTTTTTATTTTTTTGTCGTATTTTCATTTTCGTTTTATTTAACATAAATTCATCCTGGTCTGGCAGCATTTTGCCAGCAATTCAGATCATTTCTTTTAGTGTAGATTGAAATGAAAATAAAAATCATTGCATTTTTTTTTTTTGGTTTTATTTTTTTCAGCAATAAATCGATTGGTATGAAATTTTCACTTCCACAAAAGCCCAGCGGAGAGTTGTGTGTGTGTGTGTGTGTGTGGAATTGGAGGAGTAAGTAAACCAAAAAGGGAAGGTAAAAAGCACCAAGTGCCAAATGGCGAGGGGCAAGGGGCAAAGAGCAGGAGACTCATAAATAAAGCAAACGACTGAAACTCTATAAAAGCTTCCAACCCGCCAGCTTCCATCGGCAGCATCGTCAGCCACATTGGATGCGGTAGACATCCCGTCAAGGGTGACGCTGAAATTGTGGGTGCCTGCCCAAGGAGACATTTCAGGGGGGGTTAAGCGGGGGAGGCAAGTGGGTGACACCCGAAAAACGCAAAGAGCAAAGAAAAACACAACAAAAGCAGTGGAGGAAAAAAAAAATCATCTACCGTTTTGCTTCATTGCACAAAAGGCCGTCACCGTCAGCAGTCAGAGAAGCCAGCGGCAATCCACCCTACCTCTCTCCCCCCCCCCCCTCCAGCTAGGTTTTGGAAATATAAGGCGCTTTGATGGCGCTGACGTTGTCAATATAATTTCCCCTCCCCCCCCCCCATGCCCCAGGGCAGTGCATTTATTGCAGAGGCTGGGCTGCATTTTTCAGGCGTTGACAAATTTTTAGAGGCTCCTCAAAGCCCACCAACCCACTCCCCCCCCCTTCTGGTGGAAAAAAAAGACGAAAAAAAAACCAAAACAAAACAAGCGACAACAGTTCAGTTCACTGACAGAGATGAACCGACAAAAACCCACCAAAAAAAACAATAACAACAACAAAAAAAAACTTGCTTCTCTACACGAAAGTATGCGCAATAATCGAAGCCTGCCAAGCAGTGCAAGCGGTGTGGAGGGGTGAGGGGGGAAGGGGGAGGGTGCCCGGGTGGGTGTGACTAGATTGGAGAAGAGTTAACTCTTCAGTTCAATTTTGTTACAAGCGAGCTTTTTGCCGAGTGCATGCAGGATTTTTATGTGTGCTTTGTTTTTTAACCCAAGTGGCATCAAATTGAAAGCTTCTCCAAACAACAACAACAACAACAAGAGCAACTGCAGCTGACGAACGAAAGGCAAAAAACAATAAGAAAAAATTGGCAAGCCAAAAAAGTATTGAAATATTTGAAATATTTTCACGTGCATTTGCATAAGCGACCAAAAAAAGAAGAAGAAGAGGAAGAGGAAGAAGAAGAACAAAAGAACAAGAATAAATAAGCTAAAAGACAACAAAAGCCTAAGAAGCTTCTTTTGTTTTGGTGGGGGGAGGAGGGAGGGGAAACCATTTCGACTTGAGTTATTTGGGAATGTGGAGAGAAGAAGAAGGGGAGAGAAGATCAAGAGGATGTCAAATACGAAGCAGAACAAAGAGGAAGATTTAGAGAGAGAGAGAGAGAGAGAGAGAAATGCACCGGGAATAAGAGAAATAGAGTGCGAGAGAAAAAGACAGAAGCTGAGAAAAAGACAGGGCGAGTGATAGAGAATCTGAGAAAATGATAAAAAAAGAAAGAGAGAGATAGATATATACGGTAAATGAGAGAAAGAGACAGAAGGAGAGTAAAAAATAAAGAAGCTGCGAGAAAGAGAAAAAGAGGACGAAAGATAGAAAATCGGAGAAAAAGACAGATATGCAGAAACTAAGAAAAGGAGAGCGCGAGAAAGAGAGAGAGAGACACTGAAACTAATAAAAGAAGAGATAAACAGAAAGTAAGAAAGAAAGAGAAATACAAAAACCTAGAAAAAAGAGAGAAATACCAAGAGAAAGAGAAAAGATATATCCAGGAATTTCCCTGAAAAATTTTAACCTAAAGAATTTCCAGGAAAAACTTGAACTCCCCCCAAAAAGAAAGTCCTCCAACAATTGAAACGCCAACACAAACAGTTCAGATTCCCAAAATCCCAGCAAAGCTCTCGTTTACAGTTTGAGAGCAATTGCCTGTTTGCCGCTGACTTTGACTAAGACTCAATAGCTTTGACCTCCACAACAGGCTCGAGGCTGAAATACAAAAAAAAAAAAAGAAAAGAAATACATTGGCCAGTCAACCTGAAAGCATCCGAGCAGCCAAGAGGCAGCGAAAAACTAAGACAAGAAACAAGGAAGATAATGCAACGCAGAAAGACAGACAGAGAGGGAGGGGTGGGAGGGGGAGAGAAAGAGAAAGAGAGGGAGAAGGAGGAGGGTAAGCTTTGGACACACCAGATCCATGTACCAGACCAAATCCAGTCGATTTCGCACACACAAACAAACGCACACACACATTCCCTCTCTCCCCCCCCCCCCCACCCCTCTTCACCTATTTCCCCACCACTGTACGACAGGCCACACTTTGTCGGCGCACCTTGTCGTCTCTTTTGCTGGGGTACCTGTTCTACATAAGAAACAGAGAAAAAGAGAGAAGGCGAACGAAAAAAACAAAAAAAAGACGAGGCAAAAGGAAAACAAGTCAGTCTGAATGATTTGCTTGGCCGTGGGCATTCAGCCGGTCACTCATGCGCAGGCAGGCAGGCAGGCACCGCAGACTGGACGCACCACACACCAGCGACACGCCTACTCCGACCTGCTACACCACCCCCCCCCCCCCCTCCCCCCACCCCACTCACCTCATACCACTCTGGCAATGGTCTGCTAAAATTTAAAGTTCCATCAAGCCTGAAGGAGGAAGGCCGTGGGGCAGGCATGCATGTTGCATTCACACAGAGAGAGAGAGAGAAAGAGATAGAGAGAGGCACGCACAGTGCCTTTGGCTGGGCAAAAGTGAAATGTTTGTTGGTAGCAAGAAGAAGAAAGAAAAGAAATGTTGCACGCATGAAAAACTTTTTCTTGGCAAACAAAATTTTCGTGGTCTTTTCTGCCACGGTTGCAAGTGGCAAAAGAGCGCCTGCTGCTCCACTGCTCACGAGATTAATTCACCAATGCTCCCCTCATTAGCATCACTCTGACAGAGACGACAGTTGGACAGAAAAGGCAACAGGCCAGACAAGAAAAAAATTAAAGAGTGTGAAAGAGACAGACGAAGAAGTATAAGAAGAAGAAGAAGCAGAGTTGCAACAAGACAGCAAACGCTGCAAAATTGCGTGAAGCTTGACGAGGCGGTCAGGCCAAGGCAACAACAACCGCAACAACAACAACAACATACAAGTTGTCGGCAGCTAAAGCGTTGGTGGTGCTCTTTTTTACTTGTCGTTGTTGTTCTTGTTGTTGTTGTTGGCAACATCATTATCATCAACATCATTAACCAGCAAACTCCTTTTAGTTGTTTCTTTGACTCTCTCGCTCTCTCTCACTTTCTATCTCGCTCACTCTTGCATTGCTTATCTCACCCTAGTCATGTTCGAACAAAAGATCCATCGACGTTTGCCTCGCCTTTTGCCTTTCTCTTCTTTTCTTCTTTTGCCAGTGCAGTTAGGTTTGCATTGTGCGCTCATCACAACCAACCGAGCGGCACAGTGGAACAAATTAGTCAAATTAATTGATCAAAAATTTTGTTATTCTGCATTTTTTTTTTCTTAATTCTTAAAACTTGTTTTTTTTTTTTTTTTTTTTTTTTTTTTTTTTTTTTGTTACAACTTTTGTTTTCGAAATAAAAAACCCATTCAACTTAATTAAGTTGAAAACAAAATTAATTTATTTAAATTTTGAAAAGAATTTCAATAAATATTCTAAAAAAAAAAAAATATTTTTTTTTTAACTATTAATTAATGGTTAAATAATTTCCGCACCACTGTCAACTTCTCGGTTCATCTTCTTTCATCTTGTGCTCTGTTTAGACTTGTGTTGTTGGTTTTGTTTGTGTGTGTGTGTTTTTTTCTGTTATCTTGTTTTTCTTAGCAGTGCCTGACTCGCGCTCCCTCGCTCTCACTCTCTCTCTCTTTCTCTCTGCCTGGTACTTTTTTTTCTACCAGCGTAACATCCCAAAAAGGAATTTGTTTAAAGCAAATACAACAAAAACAACAACTTAGAGAAAGACAAAAAAAAAATAAAAACATAAACCGGTTGCTTTTTGCATATCTTTTTTTTTTCGTTTTGTTTTTTTTTTTGTTTATTTATTTTGTCGCTTCTTCAGTGTTTTTATTTATTTTTTGCTTACATCTTTAGTTTGCCTTGTTGTTGTTGTTGTTGCTGTCGTCGTTTGGTTAAATGTTGTTCACAGTTTTTGTTGTTGCTTTCAATCAATTTCTTAGGCGCTGACATTGTCAATATGTTAATTTTTTTTGTTCGCCCCCCCCCCCCCCCCCCACACACACTCTCTCTCTCACCCACTTGGACAAACTGTAGAATTATAAACTCCCCAGTCACTTTGGCATGACTCTCCCTTTCTTCTGCCCCTTTCTGCCAGTTTGGCATACCACAGATTTGATTATATATGCAATTTGCAAGTCTGCCTGGGTCTGGGCCGTTGTGGCTTCCGCATTTGGCTGCACCCAAAACTTGCCCCTAGGATCTCACTCGAGTGCTTTCTGCCAATTCTCTGGCAATTTGCCCAATCTCTTCAGTTTCTGCCTAGAATTAATGATCCAACCTTAACTCGCTGCCAAAGTCTATAAATTTATATTAAGAATTAGAAAATGAATACGCCGAAGAAGAAGAAGAAGAAGAAATTTTCTTGACCTTCTGAACTCTCCAACTCCTCTCTTCTTCTTCTTCTTGGGCCCCCAATCCCATGAGCAATCATTGGCCAAATCGGATTGGTTGTTCCTAGTGACCATTTCCTTCATATTTAAGCCAGACAAAAGTAGTTGGGTGGGGTGGGGGAGGGGTGGGATGGTAAAAGACTTTAAATACTTAAGTCAAATTGAATTAGACACTTGGCAACCAGTAAATCAAAAGTAAATAAAAATACTAATTTCTGATTTAAAAAATTGGGGAAAAATCCTGAAAAATTCTTTGACCGTAAAATAATTTAAGAAAAATTTTGATCTAAAAAAAATAAAATTTTCCTGATAAAAATAAATGGCGAAAAAATGGACTCTTGGAAGATAAAAAAAAATATATAAAAAAAAAAATTATAAAAAAAAAATTCTTAAAAAATAATTTAAGAAAAATTTTTATCTTAAAGAAAATAAAATTTTCCTGAGAACAATAAATGGGAAAAAATGGACTCTTGGAAGGTTTAAAAAAAAAATTCTATTAAAAATTAATTTTAGAAATTATTATTATTATTTTTTTTAACAAAAATTAAACCGAAAAAAAGGGGAAAGCATCAAAAAAAAATTTTTTGAAAAAATTGACTCTTCGAGAATAAAAAAGCAATTGATTTTAAAATAAGAAAATGTTTAGTCAGAAAAAAAATTGCATTAAACCAAAAAAATTGGGGGAAAAAAAAATCTTTCAAAAAAAAAAATTCTTTGCAAAAATTGACTCTTCGAAAATAAAAAAAAAAATTAATTATAATAAATAAAAAATTTAAAAATAAGAAAAACTTTAAAATAAAAAATATACAAATTAATTTAGAATTCATAAAAAAAAGATAAGAATTAATTTTGAAATAATGAAAAATAAATAAAAATTAATTTTGAAATAATGAAAAATAAATAAGAATTAATTTTAAAATAATGAAAAATAAATAAAAATTAATTTTGAAATAATGAAAAATAAATAAAAATTAATTTTGAAATAATAAAAAAAAAATGTATCTATATTTTTTTTAATACAAACAAAAATTGAAACTAGAAATTCATTTTCAAAAAATTGTAAAAACAAAATTTAAATTTATATAAATTTATATAAAAATTTGATCAGAAAAATAATATAAAAAAAAAACTACAACTTTATTTATGAATAAAGATAAATATCTGAGTCCCAGTACACCTTTGGTATTGACCAAATCCCCAAACAGTTCGGGAGTCTCCAGTGAATCCCCCCCCAAAAAAAAAGCCTATAAAAAAATACTTGATAAATCTTAAAAAAAAAAACCCTCTAAAAAATAATGAAAAAATCTAAAAAAAAAAAAAAAATTATTAAAAAAAAAAAAACGTCTACTTTCAAAAAGTGTTTTGCCTTTTGAAGTTTCTTTCATTTGAAGATTTATTGAAGAGAAGAAGAAGAAGAAGAAGAAGAAGAAAAATCTGTGCCTATTATTTGCTCACTTTTTGTGTATCTTTTTCAATTGTCTACCGATTGTTGCATGTTTCTGATATTTCTTTTTTGCTGAAATATTTTTTTTATTTTTTTTTTTTTAAATATATTTTTAGCTTGGTGCATGTCTGCGGCTGGGGCGAACCTCACACTTTGGCGCTCTCCCCTGGCCCGTCTCGACTGCTCTTTCTATCTGTTTTGTCTGCCTTTTCGATAGTCGGTTTTTTTTTTTTTAGCGGGCTTCTTAAAGCTCACGAAATGAAACGCAATGCAACCAGAAAAGCAAAAAACAACAACAACAAAGACAACAACAACTGTAAATTCAGCACATTTCGTGTGGCACGATGTGAAAAATGGCACCAGACCAGCCAACTGACAGACGGAAAAAGCTAAACAAAGGTCTGCACTCAAAAGGGGGGGCCGAGGGGGATCTATTCTTTTTTTTTATAAAAAAAAAAAAATAAAATTTATTTTTCTAAGTTTTGAAAAAAATATAAAAAGGCTACTTGGGTTCCCCCATTAATCAAATTAATATAACTCTTTTTTCCCCCGATTTCGGCACCAAATCCTTTGATCTTTCAGACAGTTTTTAAGGGAAGATTAAAAATGCTGCTATTCCAGACCCAAATCCAAAATCTATGAATAAAATTTTGTTCGGGAAAAATAAGAATTGATAAAATCTCTTTAGGTCTGAAAAGTCCACTAAAAGTTTTATTTATTCCAAAGCCAAATCGATCCTGAAATAAAAATAAAGATTCCAAGGGACTTGAGGAACTTCGAGTTACTCAGTTACTCAGACAAATTTACTATAGGACAAAAAATTTCCTTACTCCAGATCCAAATCAATTGAATTCCTTGATCTTTAAATAAAATCTTTTCAGACTCAAAAAGTTAAATAAGAATTTTGATTATTCCAAACCCAAATCGATCCCAGTCGGTTAGGAAAAAATTGAAATGAAAATAAAGTCTTCAAGGAGCTTCAAGATACCCAAGGGGCTCATAGTACTCAAGGGATTTCTAGGGACTCAAGGTACTAAAAGGACTCAAGACACTTCATAGTACTCAAGGGAGGTCAAGGCCCTTCAAGGTACTCAAGGGACTACAAGAACCTCTAGATTTGACCTGTGATCCTCAAAACAAATTTGATGTAGGAAAGAGAAATAATATAAGAATCTCAAAGACTAATCAAAGATCTCCTAGGCTACACTAGAAATCTCAACTAGGTTTCTTGTCATTCCGAACCGGAATTCTATGAAAGATCTCATAGAACCAAACTCTTTTTATTTTCTATAAGATTTTTTTTGTTCTGAATTCAAAATAAAGTCTCCAAGGTACTCAAGGCATCTACAAGGAAATCTAGGGATTTCAAAGGTCTTCAAGGTACTCAAGGTACTTCAAGAACCTTTAGGTTTGACCCGAGATCTTTAAAATTAATTTGATTTGGGAAAATGAAATAATAATAAAACAATCTCAAGACAAGTCTCATAGACTTCCTGTCATTCCGAACCGGAATTCCATGAAAGATCTATTTCAAATTTTAATAAGAATTTTTTTGTTTGGATCTCTTGCCATATATTTTCAGATATTTGAATAGATTTTCCACCCAAAAAAAATACTCGGAGTATTCAAAGTATTATTCCATCTATTTTTTTTTTCTTTCAAATTCCCAAGCACTCCCCGAAGGATGCCGTGAAGAGTCTTACAAGATAATCAGGGACAAATTGCTTGTAAGACAACTCAGAGAGGCTTCTCAGACTTTCTCACTCCCTCGCTCCCCCTCCCCCTCGCTCTCCCTCTCCCTTTCACACGTTGGTTTCTGCCCCAACTCTTGACCCATAATAATGGTGTGGCAAGTTGCGGTGGTAAAATGCTTTTTGGTTCTTAAGTAGACGTTGTCTGCTCTTACCTCGAGCTTGCCACACAGCTGTGCAACACGTGTGTAATGGCGACAAATGGTAAAAATGCACGGGAGTTTTTTTTTTTCGTTGTTTTTTTTTTATTCGAGTTGCTTGCTTGCCTTTGTGTGTTTGCCCTCCAATTTCGAGGAATTGGATTCGTTGTTGTTGTTGTTTGCTTTGGCTGTCTTCAGTGCAACAAAGGCAAGCAGGCTAGCAGGCAGGCAGGCAGCGTTGCAACGTCTCGCGCCCCATCGGGCCCAAGCCAAGTGCACTTTTGCGGACAAGTTGGAGTCGAATTGTTTTTGTTGTTGTTGTTTTGGTTCTGTGTAATTAAAATAATCATGGCGGGTGGCTTTGTTGTTGTTGTTGTTGTTGTTTGTGTAGCTTGTTTGTTGTGCTGTCGAGTGGGCGTGGGCGTGGCAAGGCAAAGAGAACACTGAGAGGAGTGGAAACCAGAGAAGAGGCTTGTCTAGGTGTGAATAATTTGGTGCCACATGTGGCATGTTGCACAATTCTTGTTGCAAGATTTTTTTCTCTTTTTTTTGCCAACTCAAAGCTGAGATTGATGGGGGGGGAGGGCTTTTTTTTATATCAAATCAAAACTGAATTAAAGCCAAAAAAAAAACTGTTTAAATTTGAATAAAGAAATGACAATTTCATAATTTCATAAAGGTTTCGCTTTTTCTTTTTTTTTTTTATTTTTACTCGAATTACGTGAAATGAAAATGAAAGCCTAAGCAAAAAAAAAAGTAAATAAAAGCAAATTCACAAAAAAAAAAAAAAATTACAAAACTAAATTTGATTACAGGGAAAGGGGTGAGTGAGAGGGGGGGGGGGGGGGGAATGGTCCTGAAGCCTGAGAGAATCAGGGTTTGTTTTGGCCAACTTTTTAATTAGCTGGAATCAAATGTATCTCTCTTTTTTTCCATGATTGATGGACTTGTCTCACTTTCTTTCTCTTCTTTTTCGCTTTGGCAAAATCATTTTTATTCATTTCGATAATCAAATTGCAATTAACGGTACTTTGAAGACTTTGATAAATAAATAGCTATTTCTGGCTTGATTATGAACAAAATTAAAAGACAATTTATGCCTTATCAATTGATTAATCTTGAACACTTGAAATACAAATTAATTCTTAGAAAAAAAAGAGGAAAAAATTTATTTCAAGATTTTTTGATAAATTTTTTGAGAATTTTAATAATTACAAAAGCTAAATTAATTCTTAGGAATAAGGGGGAAAATTATTTAAATATTTTTTATAATCTTTTTGATAATTTTTTTTTATTAAAAACTAAATTAAATCTTGGATAAAAAGGGGAAAAATGTTATTTCAAGATTTTTCTATAATTTTTCTTGACAATTTTTTCAATATTTTTTTTTGGTTTGGTTATTTTAATTTTAATAATTACAAAAACTAAATTCATTTCAAGATTTTTTTGGTAATTTTTGTGGATAAATTTGAGTTTTTTTTTGAGAATTTTTAATTCATTTTTAAAATAATTTTTTTGATATATATTTTTTTTTGAGAATTTCAATAATTACAAAAACTAAATTAATTGTTAGAAAAAAATTGGAAAAACATTATTTCAAAATTATTTCACTTTTTATTTTTATTTTATTTTGATAATTTGTTTAATCATTTTTTTTTTTTTTTTTTGAGAATTTTTTTAATAATTTTTTGATAATTTTTTTTTTTACAATTTTGTTTCCTTCTTGGGATTTTTTTTTTAGAATTTTAATAATTACAAAAGCTAAATTCATTCTTAGAAAAATGAGGAAAAATTTAATTCAATATTTTTTGGTATTTTTAATGAATTAATTTTTTTGAGAATTTTAATAATTACAAAAGCTAAATTCATTCTTAGAAATATGGGGAAAAATTTAATTCAATATTTTTTGGTATATTTTTTTTTTTTAATAAATTTTTTCAGAATTTTTTAATTAATTTTTTTGATAATTTTTTTTTTTTTTTTTTTTTTTTTTGAAAATTTTAATAGTTACAAAAACTAAATAATTTCTTAGAAAAAATGGGGAAAAATTATTTCAAAAAATTTTAAAAATTTTAATTTGATAACTTTTTTAAATAATTTTTTTTAATATTTTTTGAGAATTTGAATAATTAAGAAAAGCTAAATTAATTCTTAGAAAAAAGGGTGAAAAAATTTATTTGAAGATTTTTTTGAATTTTTTTTTTTGTTTTTGTATTTTTTTGATAATTTGAATAATTACAAAATATATATTTTTTTGTTACGAGACAATTGAAGTGAATTGTTTATTAGTGAAATTATATCACACGCCCGGTTTAATCAAAATTGAATTCAAGGTTCAGCAAACCCATCGGGCTCATCGGTAATTTAATCGATAATTAATTGGATGATTTTGTTTTGTTGCGTTTTGTTTTTTTAATTCCTTCAAATTTATGTGAATTCCTTTTGAAAAGGTTCTTTTTTGAGTTGGAGTCATCTTATGGAGTGCTCACTGTAGCTGTTTGGGTTGACTCATATTTCACTTAACTAGTAAAAAGGCTGAATCGGAATGAGAATACTTTTTTATTAACCCAATAAAACCAGATCAAGATTTGTTTTAGTCTCTTTTATATTTTGCTCATTACTTTTGGGAGGTGAGTAATTTTCTGGAATTTCCCCTCAATATTTTTATTATTTTTTTTCTTTATTCTGAATTTATTTCCTACTTGCTGGGCTTTTTCGAATAAAATATATTTTTTTTTAATAATCTGGGAATCGGGGAATTTAGTTTTAGTTTAGTTTTTTTTCTTCAGATTTTCGAATATTTATTCTTTTTTTTTTTGAAGAAGAAGAAGAAAATTATTCTGACTTAAACCTTGGGATCTGGGTATCGGGGGTTTTAATTCTTCCAAAGTTTTTTTTCTTAAAGAACAAGAAAAAAAAATTATATTTAAAATATTATTTTCGCTTTTTATTTTTTCATGAAAAAAATCATCAATTTTTTTTAAATAATTTCTAAAAATTAATTTGAATTTATAATTTTATATTTATCATTTTTTTTTTTTTTTTATTTATTTATTATTTTTTTTTTTTTTTTTTTTTGTTATATTTGAAGGATTATTTTTACTCTTTCTTATTTATGAAAAAATTATTTTTTTTTAATATTTTTTTCTTCTTAATTATATAATAATTAATTAATTTTATATTTTATAATTTTTTTTATAATTTATACATTTTTTTATTTATTTATTCAGCGTCGAATTCTAGTTATTCATTATTATTATTTCTTAATGTTATTTATTTTTATGTTATATTTATTAATTTATTTATTTTTTATCCTTCATTTATTTTTATTTTTTTTCTTTTGTATTCTTTATTCATTATTTAAAAAAAAAAATTTTTATATTTTTCTTTATTTATTTTTTTTTTTTTTAATTTGAAACCTTTTCTTATTATCGAACGTTTCTATTTTTGTCTTGATTATTTAGTTATTAATTTGTATTATGTCTCAATTAATTTTGTTTTGCTAAAAAAAAAATATATTTTTTCAAATTTATTTCAATTTTGGAATTTTTTCGAAATTTAATAAATTTTTTAATATTTTATAAATTGCATTTTGGATTTCATATAAATTTTATTTATTTCGCCTTTAATTAAAGATTTGTATAAATTTATATAGATTTTCATAAAAGTCATCGAAATTAAAATATGAACATTATTATTTTATTTTGTGAATAAATATTCAATATATTTTTATTTATTTTTTTTTTTTGCGATATTCAAATGAGTTTGGATGGATTCTCTGCCAACAAAGCACAGCGAAATATTTCCTCATTTTTTCGATATGTCAAATTGCCAGCGGCTTCCCCAAAAAAAATAAAAATAAAGAGCAAATGTAATCAGATAGTTTTATTAAAAAAAAAGAAAGAGAGGGAAAGGGGTTGGGGGAGAGAGAGAGAAACTGCTGACATAATAAGCTCAAAAAACATAAAACGTGGCTAATAATTTCGATTGAGCCAACTGAACGCCCCGAAAATGGCTCTGTGATTAGCCGACTTGTAAAATTACAACAACAACAACAAAAACAATAGTAAAAAAAAAATAAGAAAAATAGTTTGGGGTCAAACCAGTTAGTTTATCTTAGAGATACATTTTTCTTGGCCAAGCCGATATTGGGTCAAATCTGAAGCCACATCGCCAGCCGAACTTCTCTGGTTTCCATTTCCCAATTTGTCTCGAAAATATTTGCCTATCTGCTGGGTGAAGCTTTTGAAATTCCCACACTCTCTCGCTCTCTCTTTCTCCCTTAGTCAAATAATACCGTTAATTGAATTAGCAGCCTATGTCTGAGGCGTTGCTGGCGACGCTGTGCGCCCCAAAAAAAAAAAAACACACACACGCAAATTGGATTAATGCAAACATATCAACATAATCAACCAATGAAAACAATAACAACAACAACAACAAAAAAGAGTATAAAAAAATAAGGTTTGAAATGTGCATTTTCTCTTTGAACAAGCAAAAAGAAGAAGAAGAAGAAGAAGCAGAAGATAGAAATTGTTTTTAGGACTTCGAAATGGAGAGACCCTAATTATTTTCAAGGGTCTCAAACAAATTTTTCTTATCTAAAAAAAACGAAGAAGAAGAAGAAAATCTAAAGTACTCAAAAAAAAATATATATATGTATATATTTATATAGAGGGAGGCTAATGCAATGGAGAAACTCTGAGGAGCCCAGTGATCCATAACAGACGAAGTGCAGCCAACCTCGGTCGACCTCGACGGCAAAAGCAAAAACAAAATCAAACAAGAAATTTTCGTACAGTCAGAGTCCCGTTAATCTCTTAAGACCTTTACAAGGCAGCTTGCATGTGTCCGCGTGTGCGTGTGTGTGTGTGTGTGTGTGTATAGTGGTGGAATTTATCAGAAATAACGGAATTTATGCATAAGCTTGTATTAGTCTATGAGTGTGGACTTTGGCAATCAAACTTCGTATTCGGTTTAATTTGAAAAGTCTACCTAATGCGCTTTTTGTCTCTGCCTCCTTGTTGTCTGCTTCTTCTTCTTCTTCTTCCTCTTTATCATCCTACTTTTGTTGAACGAAATGCAAGCCGCCTGTTAAGCCGCCTACGCGTTTGTTCCTCTCTCTCTTTCTCGCTGGTATGGCCTCTGCCTGATTGCCCAAAGCTGCCGCAAACAATTTGCCCACAATCCATTGCACTTTTCCCACACATTTACACACACACACACACACACACATATACAGTTGGGAACGAAAAAAAAAAAACTTGTACTGGCAGAAAAGTTTTGCGACAGGCACAGACTTGACCTGCCTGCCTAGCTCTCTGCCTACTCAGAACAACCGCTACACGGCCGACGGCTTAGCGCTGCTTTGCTGCCCACTCTTCTCATTCTGTCTCACTTGCGCTCCTTAGCCCAACACGGCGCCTATTCTAATGCTGGCGAGCTGCGCATTGGGATTTCGATTTGTGTGTGTATTTTTTTTTTTTTTTTGCGTGGTTCTTTTCACTCACCTTTTGCTGTGGTTGCTGCTGTTGTTGGTTGGTTTGCCCACTCCTGTTGCTTTATTTTTTTCTGCTAGGCAATTACAACACCAACAACAATGAGGCAGCCAAAGAATTATAATAGCAGCAGCGTTGTCGGCGCAGCAACAACAACAACAACAATGCCAATTGCCTAGACCAGGGCAGCTGCGTGTTTTTTCTTCTTCTTCTTCTGCTGCTGCTGGTGCTTCTGCTTCTTTTTTGAGGATCTCTCGGCAACAGCACCAAAACAATTTCTTCTTCGTTTTTACTATTGCTGTTGTTGTTGTTGTTGAAAATGTTGGTGATGTTGCTGTGCCTGTTGTTTTTGTTGTTGTTGTTGGTATTGAATCCGGTTTTAAATTTCTTTCAACTTGTTGGTATCTTTTTATTTTTTTTTTTCGTTGCTGTTTTTTGTTTTCTTCTCTTTCTTATTTGCTGTTGCTTGGCCTGTTCACATACGTTTTATATGAAAATTTTTTTTATTTGTCGCTGGGATTTTCTTCTTCATTTAATACAATTTACACATTTTTTTTTTATTTTTATTATTTGTTGATAAATAAATAATCATTGAATTATTATTTTTTTATTTATATGTATTCTTTTTTTTTTTTTTGGCGGCCCACAATTAACACACACAAACAAAATCACAACAAAAAAAATTAATAAATAAATACAGATTGATTGAATTGAGCAAAAAAAATTTTGATGATGTCGTTGAAGAAGAAGAAGAAGAACAACAACAAGAAAACAGAAGACTGATTTCAGAGATTACGAGTAGAACGCGTTTGCGTGGTCAAATAAACGAAATAAATAAAAAGCAACAAGAAAACACGTGAATGACGGACGCTGCGACGCGGCGCTACGCGGCTACCGACGCTTCCACTCAATGCAAAAAAGAAAAAAAACCCAACACAAAATAAAGGAATCGAAGGAGAGGCGAACAACCAAAAATTAAGATAACGAACGGCGCGACAGCGGTAAACAGCAAGAACCAACTCAATGGGTAGGGTAAATATTTTCTTTTACTGTTCTTTTTTTTTTTTTCTTTGATTATTTTTAACTATTGTGTTAGTCCTTGTTGGTAAATAATAAATAAAATACAAAAAATTCACACACTAACACAGAGCAACAAGAATTCGGATTTTGTCCTGCTTATTTTGAGTAAACTCTGAGAATTTTTTTATTTTTGAACTCCTTTTGGCAAAGGCTAGTTTAATAATTACGAAACGCGTAAAGCGTTGGAAATATTTCTTTTTCGGACGACAGCGATGCGCGCCCACACGTACGATTTGAACGAATGCCGGCAAAAAACAAAACTGACAACAACAGAAAACGTTTTTCGTAAATTAAAACCCAAAGTCGAACAGGTCCCAGCTGGCAACATGTTCGAGCTCGAACAGACCTGCCAACATATTCGAAGAGCTCTTGGTGAGTGGCAAAACTCAGCATGCTTGGTCTTGGCAACATGTTGCGGCAGCTGTGAGCTCAACATGTGCGCAATGTTGTTGGTGTCTGCAACTGTTTTGTGTAGCCGGCACGCATGCGTGCAGGCGTCTTCACTTGGGCTAGCCAGCAAATTTTGAATGCAATTCACACACACACACACAAACGCACCCAGTTAGGCAGCAGTGCGCAACAGTTTGATTGTTCAGAGTGGTTGGATTTCGAACATGTTGCTCGAAACACAAGCAGACTGCAACATGTTGCTGGCTGTTCGATGACCAAAACACAGGCCATGGGCGCTGTTAGTTACGGGGAACTGTTATTTTAGGTTTTAAATTATTAAAAAATATACATTTTTCTTCTTCTTCGATCTATTAAGTGGCTTTCTGTCAAAAGAGAATGTCCGCAAATGACTTCTTCAGTTTTGGCTTGAGAGGCCTGTCTCCTCCGGGTTAAAGCCAAACCAAAACTGTCAACAAGCTGTCGGACAGCCCCCCTCCCCCTCCACAACCCTTCCAAAATTGAATGCAAAGTAAATAAAACGAGTAACAATTTATTTATTTTTTTTGTGGTTTGCACTTGACATTGTCCATCAAGGTAATTGACAAATAGTAACCACTACAACAATTACAACAACAACAACAGCAAACAATTATGGAAAGTGAATACTTAAAAGGTGCCAATGGTGCCACATTTTAAGCATTTCAATGCAAGTTTATTTGATCTCACCCCCTCCCCTTCACCACACACTCATACTATTTTTTTTTTAAATATGTAAAAAAGCTGCCATAACAACAACAACAACAATAATCGCAATTTAATTACACAACTTAATTCTAGGCAGCGACCGCAGTCAATTAAAAATTGCCCACCTCCTCTTCTTCTTCTTTCTACAAATGCTCTAAGCTCTGCTCCAACTCCCAACCCCCGCCCCCGCCCCTCTGCCTACCAGCCAGCCGATTTTTTTCTCATCTCCGTTTTATGCATTTCAAAGTCAAGCGCAAAAGTGCAAAATAAAATCAAATGAATTAAAATCGGTGTAAGAAAAATAAAAATAAAAAGGAAAGAGTAGAAAAGAAAAGGAGTAGAGTTTTGTAAGACAACGAATTTGGAATACTCTTTTCTGGAAAAATTAAATTGAAAAATATTCTTTTTAAGAGGATAAGAATTTTGTGTGTTTCTTTATTTTTAATTAATTATTTAATTTTTTTTAATTAATCAATTAATTTTTTTTATCAAATATTTATTTATTCTTTTTTAATCAATTTATGAAAATTCTCGATTAACAAGGCTTTGCTAAAAAGAGTAATTAATTACCGTTAGGCAGGCACCCTCTCTCTCTCTTGCATCAAATATATCACAAACTCTTATTTGAATTTTTATTGCTTCGTAATTAGAAGTAATCCGAGTGTTGGACATCTTTTCATAATTACATCCCAAACACTCTTTAATCAAGAAATTCTTAAAAAAAAAAGCAAACAAAAGTTTCTTTTCATAAAAGACTTAATATCTTAATTAATTTAGCTTGAGAGCTGAAAGGAAAATTTCGAAAAAGGTCTACCAAAGAGTTGACAAAAGAGAGAGAAATGACATAAATACTCTTTCATACGGATTCATCATTTTTCATTTTCGGTTTTTCGCATATGACTTTTGATTTTGTCTATTGTGTGTGAGTGAGACAGTGACAGCAATAGCAACAGCAGAAGCAGCATACTAACGGCAGTGTTGCAAAGCAGTGCACAAAGTAGTAGAGACGCCTTTGTGTGGGTGACTTTGCGTTGACCTAAACTGCCAATGTGTATGAAAGTAGAAGCAGCGAGTGTATAGCAGTCTGTTATTTTTCTATTTTGTTTTTGTTGTTGTTGTTGTTGGTGTTGTTACAGTTACTGATGTCAGTTCATTACGAGAAAAGAGAAGAACTGGTTGCGCTTGAATTTTGTTCGCATTATTAAAGTCAAAGGCGATGGTAACTGTAATTCTTTCTTTCCTACTCTTTTCAATTAATTTGCCATGCTACTCTTTTTTTCTAATTTCGCTTTGTTCTTGTTACTCGAGTTGCTGTTGTTGTTGTTGTTGTTTATCCAAAAACACGCGTGTGGAACGGCAAAGTTTCAATTAAAACAAAAAGAAGAAGGAACAACAAAAAGAACCTTGCCAGAGAGACCAAAGTCACTGGCAGCGTCACGCTAGAGTTGCCAGAGTTATTAAAACAACAACAACAACAACAGTAGCACTCAACAAGCCAAAGAAACGCTGATGAGTAAAAGCAGCAAGCCTTGAACAAAACAACAACAGTAACAAAAGTCAAAAAGAAAGAAACGAAAATATTAATAAAAAAAAATAAGAAGAAGAAGAAGAAGAACAAAAGAGTGAACTGGCGCTACCCACCACCGCTTGAAAGTCATCAGAAAATCACGTTAATCAGTTGGCAATTCCAGTTGCCGTCAGCTTTGCGGTAATGAAGTGCACCGAAGCGCAGCTACGCAGAGCAGCCCCAAACTTAACCTGCGCGCTGACTCTCTAACCATCTATCTATCTCTTTCTCGCACTCACCCACATTCACAGTACCTCTTTGAGTTATGCTTGAAGCCGCACCGTAAAATGATCTTTGGAAATTTCATTAGGCCCTCTCCAACTACTCCACAATGCTAATGAGTAAAGCGAGGTATCAAGGGAGTGGCGAGGGGGGGGGGGGGGCTGGAAGGGCTGGGTCATATTTTTTATTTACTTAAAGATTCAATTCAAAAATTTCGAATGAATCTTGAAAAAATTTTATATGTATGTATATTGTTTTTCTTCTTCTTTTGCTTCATTGGTTTTTTTTTATTTGGAATTATTCGAAGCGGTTGAATCTTTTGTAATGGTTTTAATTCTCAGCAAAAGCCTCTTCAATGAATCATTCAAAACATTCCGAAGAAAAGCATAAAACTGAAAATATGACCTGGAAGGGGTGAATGGAGAATTACGGTTAATGTGTTATCTTCAATTACCTAATCGAAAGAGAGAAAAAAAAAATTCTTAAAAGTCATTCGACTTTGTTGAAGAGGTAGCGAGAGGTAGGGAACCCAAGGCGAGGCCTTGAAAAATTCCTGAGTCAGGGCTATCAAATTTGTGCTTCACTTGAGCTTACAAAGCTGAGAAAATTTAATCACTTGACATTTGGATTTTTCCCCTAAAAATTCCCAGGGAATTAGGCTGATTTATTTATCTCTTCTTAGGCTTTCACTATAATTCTATATATATTTTCTTTAGTGGAAGCTTATGCCATAATGTGATAATATAGGTGAGAGTTACACAAATGAATGCGGTAAGTTCCCTTCGCCCTATATTATATAAATCCGTCTTAGGAACATCTCCTATACTTATTGACCGATCTCAATAAAATTTGACATTTTGTTTGCTTATATCAAGGCTTACCTGTGTATCGAATTTCAGTCGGATTGGACTACATATATCATATGCTAGCCATACCAAACTCAATCGGTTTTAAGAATAGCCCCTCTATTTATCAGACTGAGTCATATCTACAGTATTCTTGTAAGGAATCTTAAATGTCTACCAAATTCGGGCTTTTATATGCCATATAACCTCAATAGGCTTTAGGAATAACTCCTATATTTATGAGCCTTTGGGATATATTCAGTATTCTTGTATGGAAACTTACACACATTGAGTACACACTTCATTTCAGTCGCCTCAGGTTATCTATATGATATAACCATCCTAAGTTGGTCTTAGGAATAACTTTTGTATCTATGGACTTATCTCAAATTCCGGACTTACATAACTTATATGGAGACAAATGTATTAAGAGAGGATTACTTTATCATTTAGCCATCATACGAGCTGAAATAGGTCCTAGAAATATCTCCACTAATTATTGACTGATCTCAATCAAATTTGATATTTGAGGTTCTTATATGAAAACTCACTTGCGTGCCAAATGTTGAATCAGACTACTATATCTTATAGCAATTATGGGTAACTTAAGTTTAGTTAATATTTCGATATTTCCTTAACTTTTTTCCCCACATAACCGAAGAGTTGTTCTTAGGGTTTTGGGTCTCAGATTTTCTTTACCTTTCATTCACTCTTTTTCCCACATAACCGGAGAGTTGTTCTAAGGATTTCGGGTCTCTTCGGGACTTACTCTACCTTTCATTTTATTAAACTTCTTTCTCTCTCAGCCTGAAAGATATTCTGGGGAGTTTCTAGTCACTCACATTTTTTATTTATTTATTTATTTTTTTTTTTATTTATAAAAGATTCATTTTACTCTCTCCTTCTCAGATTAATCCTTCCCCATCATTTTCCTTCTTGTTCTGATTTTTTTTTTTTTTCAATTAAAGAGCTAACCCAACCCGTTTAGATTTTTTTATTTATTGTTTCGTCGAACTGCTAAAAGCCCGATAAAGACAATTTAAAGGATTGCAGTAATTAGAGGAGAATCTCGAGAAGTTTTATAACATCATTAAAAAATAATTAATTTGCTATCTTTTTGCAGTGACGTCAGGGCTGACAGACTCGTAAGAGACCAACGACATAACGAAGGGGGGGCTAAAGTGTGTTCGGAGCGGTTTCAAAAAGAATGCCATTTCGCTTAGCCATTGAAATTTCAATTAATATTACCTTGATTATCATATCATTGTTGTGATAGGCCTGAAATGGCGGGAGATGGGGGAGGGGAGAGGGGAGGAAAATGCCCGCTAAACATAATTAAAACCATCAGCAAGCTGAACAGAATAGACCCAGAAGGGGCAACTGGGTACAGTCGATGCGGTGAGAGGAGCTAACCAACAATTGCAGCTTTTAATTCCATTCATTCTCTCGCATCATTCAGCCATCCAGCCATCCATCTATCTATCTATTTGCACAACTTGGCAACACTCGCCTGCCATTGTCTATCATTTTATAATTATAATCATTTTGAAAAGGACGATTTCAGAATAGTTTCTACCCTTGCCCTGCCACCATCGAGGATGGGGGGGAAATTAAATTTATTCCCACCTTTTAGCCAGAGATGCCAGGGGGGGGGTGTACGCTTTTGTTAGACTTGTCAGTGTTGTCAGCCTTGGAGGCTTTTGTTTGTGCGCGTTAAAATGCAATTATGCATTTATTTATAAGTTGCATACTTTTGTGCGGCACTCGGTGAATCCGAAACGATGGCATCTTTGGGTTTGCTTTGGCTTTCGCCACGCATTCGTTTGCCAAATGAGCATCAAGACTGCTCGCGAATCTGAATTATAAAATAAAAAAATGCAAAAAAGGAAAGCCCACAAAAACAGAAAAGAGAGAGAGAGAAAAAAAAGAGACACAACCGCCTTTGTGGAAAATTAATTAAAATTAAATGGAAAATGTGAAGCACGCAATTCGTAAAATTCGAAATGACAATGAAAATGTAATAATATTAAAATTGTTCGCAATTTCCAATGCACACACGGCGTATGCGTATTCTCTGCCCTAAATATTTAAGCTCTTTATTTGTGATTCTTGAAATAGTCGAATCATTTTGCTGGAAAGCTCTGAAGAAGCTGGGAGAAGGAAAATTTTCTGGGTTTGATTTTTTGTTTCCTTGAAAGAATTTTGAATGTTCCTTTGGATACTTTATTGAGAATCTATAGGGTCTTCAGGGTCTTGAAAGAGAGAGACAACTCTCGACCTTGTCCTTGATTTTTTTTTATGATTTCAAGGGAATTTTTGGAGATTTTTTTAAATAATTTTTTTGCTTAATATTTGGGAAGATTTTAGATAGAATTTTTTGAGAAAATTTTTGAAGGATTTTCTCATGTTTTTTTTTGCCAATTTCTTGAGCAATCTATTGGTTCTTTCCTAGTCTTAAATAGGGCTAAGGAACACAGAAAATTTAGAACTCTCTTGGGTTATTATTTCTAAGCTTATGGAAGATTTTAAGGGGATTATTTTTTGGGAACTTCTGAGAAGTCCTGGCAGTATTTCTCGGCTATTCTAGACTAGCCTCAGCCACCATATTCACCGGACTTGGCCCCAGGTGACTTTTTCTTATTTCCAAAACTATGAAAACTATGAAAGGATGGAGATTTGCAACGATTGAGGATATAAGAAAAGAGCTCAAGGCTATACCGAAAAGTGCTTGGAAAAACCGTTGGCATTAGTCTAGGGGACAACATAAATATTGATAAATAAATAAATATCTTTTCTCAAAAAAACCAAGTGACCTTAGTTTTTGAACACACCTCGTATATATAATTTATATATATATGAATACAGACAGGCTCTGACTTGTATTTCTGATAAACTATCATTTCAATTAAAGATCTCAAATTTTGGTGTGTCCGATTTTTTGTGAAATATTTTTTTTTTTTATTCCTCTTGAAGACGAAATTTTGGGAAATTACTCTTTGTAAACTGTCCGACAATATTTTTCTTGTGTTATATTGCATAGTGCCTGTAATGAAAATGAATGAGGTGTTAGTAGTGCTGAAATGGATTAACAAAGGAATAAGCCAAAATCGTTCCTCCACTTTGAAGGATTTGGAGAGCGGAGCTATATGGTGCGAGCTCATGAACTATTTCTATCCCGGGTCAGTGCCACAGGAAATGATACTGACTGAAGTCGATAGGCGCTCCTCATACGTTTGTAATTATATTTTATTGAGAAGAGCCTTTGAAAAAGAAAAAATTAATTGCAAATTCGATATGGATAAGATGCTAAGTGGCGATCCTAAGGAGTTGATAAAAATTGCAAGGCTATTTACCTATATGAAGGAGATACGCAAACATCTGTCGGCCAATCGTAAAAGTAGTAAACAACGAGTCCAAACTGATGCTCGACGGTCAGTTGAGTCACTGCACCTTATACCTTCAACCATACTGAATATCTTGAGCAAATGTAATAAGATGATTGAATCCAAACCCAGCTCTACTGAGCTGTTGTCTCAACAAACACCGATACGATTGGAATCTGTCTACGGGAGATATATGACGGCTCCCAAATTCCCAATCCAAAATAAACACTATGGTTATCGTCAATCTTATCGTAGAGCCTATGACTTGATGCCAAAGACTCGCAGCAGCCAAAATCTCAATCGAGTCGCCTGGCCAGTCTCCTGGAACTTGGTTAAGAAAATCCTCGGTGAGGGTGCATCGCTAAATCGGACATAGACTCTCATAACTTTTAGAAGCAATTACCTATATCTAAATTTATCATTCATTGTTTGATTATATAACAATTAAAAATTATACTTTAGTTCTAGATATTCCTTGAGTTTTCAATTGATTTATAAAATATAATATAGTAGTCCGATCCTAACGAAATTCGGTACAATCCTCGGTTCTTATGAGAAACTTAAGCGTACCAAATTTTATAAGAATCGGTTAATAAATATGAGAGTTATCAGTGAGTGAGGGAATTTCATTAAAATAGCTTTAAAACTGAGAGTCAGACTTCTCTAGTGATTCTCAGTATTTTAGAGATAACTTTTCGGGGTCTGCGATGAGTACTATTTTTCTAATATTTTTCAAGATTTTAGACATAAATTTCTGAAGCTTTTTCAACGAATTCCTTTCCATTTTCCTTTCACTCTGCGCCCGATTAAATGGGAGATATTTATCACTTTTCACACATTCCTCACTTACGGCATATTTCTTCCGATGAATGGGGGCGGATGAGAGTGTGCAAGCCTGTAAAGAGGGCGTGTCATGGCCCATTATAAAATTATTCAATTAAAAGTGCACGCCGCGAAATTAATATAATTTTAACCCGCCAAAAACCCACGAAAACCGAAACTTTTTGGTGCACATTCCATGCCCACTGCGGCCATGACAAGAGACAGAGAGACAGAGGGAGAGAGAGAGAGAGACAGAGTAGAAAGGAAGACGAGTGAGGATAAAGTGGAAAATGATAATGATGATGCTAGTCATGATGATGACGTTGCCGTTGTCAGCTCAGCTGGCGGCCATGCAGGCAAAGCTTCGCAAAACTTGAGAAACTTTTTAAGTGACTTCTAATAGCGAATTATGATGAAGGCGTCCAAGCTGGGGGGTGGTGGAGAGGGGTTTGATGGTAGTGGCAATGGTGATGATGATGACTTGGGTACGGCAAAGCCCGGCAAAGAGCTCAACTTGACTCAAGTTCAGAGTCACCAGTACCGTTGCCGCAGCCACAAGCCAGGCCAATTTAGCCCCAACGCCTAGCCTTGCCTTGGGGCCCAAGCAGGACATAGGGGAGAAGGGAAGGGGTAGGAGCCTGCAAAGACGTTGGAGGCGTTGCAAAAAGTTCACGCTTGAAACTTGGACGATAACTTCATTGGCGTGCACTTTGACAAAAAAAAAAAAAACATACACACACACACACAGACTCATTTGAAGATTCATAAATAGAGTCAGACTCACACATGTTTACCCAGCGCGCACTTGGCAGGAGACAATTCTGAACAGGATATGAAACAAGAGTTGGAAAATTTTCAAAAACTTTTTTGGTGAACAGGAAGGATCTGAAAGATCTGAGTCAAGAAAGTCAACTTGACAAAAGGTGGGTAACCCAGCCGAGGAAGTACTTCCATAAGGCTTAGAAAATAAGGAATTTATTTAAGATATTTTTATGGATCAAGTAGATTTCTTTGCTTCAAGAATCATTTGAGTCGAGAAAGTCAGCCTGTTAAAAGAAAAATATCTCAGCCAAGGAAGTACTTCCATAAGGCTTATAAAAGAAGGAATTTATATATTTTTATGAATCAAGTAAATTTCTTTGCTTCAAGAATCATTTGAGTCGAGAAAGTCAGCCTGTTAGACGAGAGATATCTCAGCCAAGGAAGTACTTCCATAAGGCTTATAAAAGAAGGAATTTATATAGGATATTTTTAATGGATCAAGTAGATTTCTTTGCTTTAAGAATCACAACTAAGTCACTACTTCTGGAAGGCTTAAAAAGGCTTCCAAGGTTTTTTTTTTCCTTGAAAGATCTCAGCCAAAGAAGTACTTCTAAAGGAAGGAAAGGATAAAAATCAAGTCACTCCCTTCTTAAGTCTTTTTATTATGTTGGGAATATTTTTTTTTCAGGTCCTCAGGCCTACAAAGGCAGATAAATTATAGACTAACACAGAGCTAATGAAAATATTCTTTACAAAATCCCAGACAAGTAAGTATTTTCATTAGGCTTGAACAAAGGTCTTTCAATTCTGCCAAAGAAGCTCCCCCAAATGGCTTACAGATCCCAGTCAAGGAGGTACTTCTGTAAGGCTTACAAGGGCAGTAAAGTATCTTTCAAAGATTCCTACCAAAGAAGTACTTCTCGAAGACTTACAAAGTAAGTACTCAGTCAGGGAAGTACTTCCAAAAGGCTTACAAATTCAGGGAAAATATATATTTTTATATAAAAAAAAATACTCAGCCCATTTGTTCTGACAAACTTAAGGAAACTTATAGAAATATCTCAGAGATCTTTTTCTTTTCCAACTCAAAATGCAAATGTTTTCTGTTATTTTTTTTTAGAAATTTGAGCAACAATTTTGGTTAACTGAATTTCCTATTTGCCAGTTTGTATTTGCTCTGTTAGCCAGAAGCCTTTCTTGTGCTCAAAAGACCCAGCGCTGGCTGAGTAATCATTCTGAATGAATGAATGCATTGAAACTTCAACATCCTGCTGGGTATATTTTTTTTACCCTTTCCAGGACACTCACACACACACACACACACTCTCCCTGTCTCTCTCTCTCTGCATAAAGAGTTTAAACAAAGTTAGTTAGTTTCTTCCTTCCGCTTCCGGTTCTACTCGCAATGTCATATGTGCCAGTCGAATATATGTAAGACTGTATGTGTGTATGTGTGTGTGTGTGTTTTGGTCTGATATAATGACTAAGTGCACTTTGACATTATTATCATCAACGCATGTCGCCAGCGCTGTCATCAAATAAGCAGTGTACTCCCCCACCCTAGCGGATCCCCGCCTCCCAGAAACTCTATACAGAAGAGTTTTCCGGTGGCAAAGCCAAAGCAGTCAAGCCAAGCTGCTCAGCCAGAAGGCCACCTCAATTACCTAACATTTCCAGCGAATTTTCCACCTTGCTCGGGCTTTCAAGTTTGCCAGCTTTTTTGGCAAAACTTGCTCGTTTTAATGAATTATGCGTACATTGACAATAATTTCTTGGTTAGTTTTTCTCCAAAAAAACTTTTTCCTCACACACACACACACACACCTATACAGGTACATATAGAATGCAGCTTAGCATGTGTAGTTCGGTCACGCCCATTTGAAGAAGGCAGCCCCGAGAAGCACTTAAAAGTCAGCCCAAAATTCTTTCAACTCAGTAAACACCTTCCCACATCCTCTCCCACGTCTCTCTCTCTCTCTCCCTGTCTCTCTGTCTATGTGTCTCGTGTTAATATAAAAGTTTTGACTTTTAATAAGGCCACGGTGTGTTGAATCTAACGGTAAATGTCGGAAGTCCTTGTCTGCTCTTTAAAAAATCTTTATTTTTCCAATAAACTAATTTCCGGTGTGGCGAACCAAAACTCTCCACTTATTTGCTACTAATTTCTTTATATTTCCATCTCATTATTTTTGTTTTTTTTTCCCCCTCCTCTCTATTTAGCTAATTTCGAAGTTGTTGGTTATTTGGAAAGTTAAGTGGTAAAAATTACAAACTGTTATAATTTTTGTGGCTTCAAGCGGAAAATACAAAATAGTTTTATGAATCCCTTTTCTGTAATCGCTTCAAAAGTGCTTATAAACTTGAACTTTTTTGATAGGTTAAATTCATTTATGATTTGGCAAACAAGGTAGAAATAAAATTCTCAAACTTTTTCAGGTGGTTTCAAGAGAAAAGATTCAAGAATAATTCTGTTATCTTTGGAATCTAAAAAGTTTTTCTCGTCATCTTTTTAACCCATCAAAAACTTGTTTTCTGAAATCCTTCTCAGTCGCATGAGGACTCTACATGCCTTATCAATATCTTTATATAAGGCTTCCTAAGTCTGAGTATCTCTAACTTAAGAATAAAGTTTGAATCAAAAAGCTCTAGAAAATCCAAGGAAAAGGAAGACAGAAACCTGTCGGACATCTTTAGTGATTCAGCTGATAATCGAGTATTTCTGGACTTGTCGAGAGTGTCTAAGATTTTGGGAAAAAATACAAATACATTATGAAAGTACCAACTTGCCTTTAAAGGTATTTTTAACACTCCAAGTTCAAAGCGGAAAAATTATAGACAATTTTCAAGAACTCATAATTGGTTCTTTCGTAAAAATTTCCCTACATTTGTCTAGATTCACTCAGGATTTTTCTAAGCCAAAAGTTTCTGAAATTTAATTTTCAAGACTTAAAAATCTTACCAGGTTCTTTCCAAGGCAAGATTAAAATTTCACTCAAATCTATCTAGGTTTTTCCTAAGCTCAAAGATAGAAAAATCAAAGAGACAGCAATTTCATTCTAAGCTTTCCGGTCTTTCCCAAGCTTTAAGGTTCTAAAAAAAAATATATATTCAAAGTCTCTTAAATTTGGGTAAAATTATTATTCCAAATTCCCAGAGAATTTCTATTTAAATCTCACAAAGATTTCCTAACCAATTAAGGTCTTTCGATAAGGAACACAAAAAAGTTTTGAAGCCCTAATTGAAAGGAATTAAAGATTCTCAAAATTTCACCCAAGTCTTGACAAGATTGAAAATAATCTTTCATTAGCAGAGAGAACAAATTGAATCAATCTCGAAAATTCACCTTCGAAACTTTTTAATTTGTAGATAAAATCTTTGGGCACAGCGTGGCAAAGTATCTTTGAGATAGGCAAGACGGTTGAACTTGTTTCAGTCTTTTGATGTGTCTGATTGGCTTAAAGTTTGCAAGGCTTATTAGGCTTTTAGAGCAAAATGCAGTTGCCAAAAATAAATTGAGTTATTTTTTGGTTGTCTTTGTGGTTGTCGTTGTTGTTGTTGTTGTAATCAATAGAGACACTTAAGCCTTTTAAGAATTTTGTTTGCTTGTGCTGGCAATTTGGAATTGCATTTCGATGAGGCAAAGAGTAAAGTTTGTCCAATGGCCAATTTTGCCTGGCTAACGGTATTTTAATAGAGCTTAATAGCCATTTTAATTGCCCAGTCAAGAGCCGAAATAATAATGAAACTGAAGAAGAAAAACGACAAGTTTGCCACAAAACGGACGATAAAAATCAAATGACACACCCAAAAACAGAAGCAACCAAAAAAAAAGAAGCCCAAGCCCAAGCCAGCTTAGCCGAGCTCAGACCAAGTGAGTGCCATTGATGGAGGAGTTAATGGTAGACTATATCAGGGAGGATGTTCTGTTCAACTGTTCAACTGGGCATGGGGCACGTTTTCGGCTAAGCGACGCACATGCGACTTTATCTTTATGAATATCGTGACACTTTATGAGCTCGGGACGAGTGATAAACCCAGCCAACCAGACAGCCCGATGGACTGCGAGGCGGAGGCAGTCAACTAACCAGCAAGTCATTCAGCTCAGACAATAGTTCTTCTTCTTTTTTTTTTTTTTTTGGGCGAGGCGAGGTGGAGGGGTTGGAGGGGTGGTGTAAGAATTTGCAAAATCTCCACAAGCACGTAGCCAAGTGGAAGCAATTGTGAGCAGCGTCAAGTTGACTTACGACAACAGTAAATGTATCTATAACTCTTTTTCACTCACTCTCTCTTTCACTCTTAGACTGTATCTGTTGGATCGTTGTTATAGTATCTTTTGTGCATTTGCAAAATCGTGCAAAATCGTGACGATGACATTGAACATGCAAATGACTCTACCAACCAACAAAATCTCACAGCTTATTCTTTTTCTGCATTAAGAACAAAATTAAGAAGAAAAATATTGAAAAAAAAATAAGAATAATTCATTTGGGTCAGTTGGGCTTTCGTTTTCAGAAGTGTCTGGCCTTTCGATTCGACTTCATCTTATTTGGGCCTCCTCTTGATTAATTTTGAAAACTGGCACAGCTTTCACAACATCAACAAAAAGGCATATATTATGTATTTATTATTTTATTGCCAACGACTGATTGAATTTTATTTTTATTTTAATTTTTTCGGCTAATGACCTCACCCATTTATTTTGTCAACACTGGTAAAAGCTTCAAAGGTAGATTGAATCTGGCTTCTGAAACAAGATAAGACCTTGACTCAATAATCTATCAGAAAGCTGTCTTGGTGTGTAGGTATGAATCTATTTTTATGGCTTTTAATGTAATGGGAACCCTTTTAGGCAAAACGAAAAAAAAAATGTAAATTTTTAAAAGCAGAAATTGAGAATGTAGAAAGCCAAGAGTTTTATGAAAACCAACCACAAAGTTCTTTACTGTCGTCAATCAGATGGGTCACGGATATTTCTTAGTCCGATTCAAATGAAACTTGGTAAATATATGAAAGACCTCAGAGGCTAACTCAGTGGGAATCGCTTAACTAATATCAGAGACTTTTTTTAAGTCGTTTGGAATCCGTATGGTAACCTTATGATATAGCTGTCTTATTAGAATGAAATTGACTACACATTTTTATATTTTTGATGGAATTTGGTATAATAAATTTGATGGAGTTTGATTAACAAGCGACGAAGATATACCTGAAACTTATTGCTGTCTCTGTGATAGATGGTATAATGGTTCAATTGGCTAATCTATAAACATTTGTTATAGCATTCGATATATTAAATTTAAAAGCAATTAAACAATAAATGAAATTAAACAATAAATCAATTAAAGAAGGATATACCTTAAACCGATTGTGGCATATACGATATAGTAATCCAATCAAAATCAAATTTGGTATATCTAAAAAGATTTATATTATAATCCAAGCCTTTTAATTTGAAGGGATTTAGTCAATAAGTGGCAAAGATATAACTAAAACCGATTGTGCTCTGTAAGACAGACATATGATATGGTAGTCCAAGATGAACGGTTCTATCATCTAACAAAACGAAGGTTGTTTACCAAGTCTCATTAATATCAACCAAATTAATCAATTTAAGTTGTACCAGTCAATCCGATGGGAGCTTTTGAGATACTCGAAGTCTTCAGAATGGATTGAATATACATATAAAAGTATACTAAAATCAGAGTAATAAAACTTTATTGGAAGAACACAAGAATTTTGACTTTAATTTTGTACTCAATTGAGTAGGCAAACTAAAGCCTTTTTGGGCTTCACCAATGAGTTCTCTTTTCTCAAATCTTTATTGTATTAAATTAAGTAAAGATTGAATAAAAATTGTAGAACTTTTTCGAGTCTTTTGCAAAAATGTTTTGCAATTAAACCGAAATTAGACAAAAGCCCACATGAATCATTTTATGTATGAGTAAATGGGGATTTGGCCAAAACATTTTGTATTGTAGGAAGTAGAAAATCTATAGCCCCCATGTTGGGCAATACACACACACACACACACACATAGATGAGCAGACACACGAGCACACATATGATTAGATAAACTACCTCAATGGGCCATCAATTGCCGAGAAAAGCAGCAGCAGCACGACTTTCGATTGTCGGATTTCTGTCTGTTTTGGTAACCTAAAACCCAACGACCTGAGTGCCCGACCAGACCCGACCTCGCACCGCCCCGTCTGGTCTGGAGTCTTACATAACAAAAAGTAGCGACAAACCGAAATGCGAAATTGCAATTGCCACCAATTGCCACCAAGTACCACTGCAGGTTTACACTTTACACCTAACCGAAATTATCTATAGAAGTGCGGATTGAGAGGCTTCGAGATTTTGGTGAGCAGTCGAGGGGGGATTTTGAGCAACTCTGACCCAATCGAAACAGTAGCCTGGCCAAACTTAACTGCCAGTCAATGTATCTATCTATGACTTTGTATTTGTATCTGTATCTTCAAGTATCTGCAAGGTTGTGTGAGTGTGTGTGGTGCAACCTGTTTCCTGATTTTGGCAGGCCTGATAAACACAGTCTGCTAGCCTGGCTATTTGAAAAGAGTTTAGCAAGGCAATCAGACAGACTTCATGGCATTATTTAATTATATATTTATACCCTTTTCGAGCACACAAAAAGAGTAGATTTAATTTGGGTTCAGGCTTAAAGAGTCTTCCTTGGAACTGCTTGAATCAGAGCTCTATATAGACGACTGGTTACACCTGCTTTATGTATCTTTTATGTGCTTATAAGGTCTTAGGGGTCTATCTCAAAATCATGAGCAAAATAGGCGACCCCCTCAAGATGAGAGAGCCTAGTCTTTATGGTCTACTCAAACTTGAAATCTCCAGAATCGCAGCTCTATATAGACGTCTGGATACACCTGGTTTATGTATCTTGTATGTGCTTATAAGATCTTGGAAGTATATCTGGAAATTAAAGCATTATTTATGAGCAAAATAGGTGACCCTCTCAGGATTGAAGAGCCTAGTCTTTCTGGTCTCTTCATGCTTGGATTTGTTAAGATCAAAGCTCTATATAGACATCTGGATATACTTATTTTATGTATCTTTTATGTGCTTATAAGATACTGAGTCTGTCTGGAAATAAGAGCATTATCCATGAGCAAAATAGGCAACTCTCTCAAGATCGAATAGCCTAGTCCTCCTGGTCTTCTCACTCTTGGTATTGCTAGAATCGGGGATCTATATAGACGCCTGGATACACCCGCTTTATGTTTCTTTTATAAGGTCAAAATCAAAGCCATCTCTGAGCTGTCTAATCACTCAGTTATTGAGTTAAAGATTTGAGACTGCCTACTGTTCAGATCGACCTGAAGCTGGGCAAAATCGGTTTGGGCTTACTCTCAAGATGAGCTCAAAACAGTTGCCAGAGGCAGGTTGGATTATAAAAACTACGAAAAGAGTACAAGATCTTTGTTATGATGAAAGTAATCTTTGGATTTTTTTTTTTTGGATGGCGTGGCTTAGCGCATCTTTGCCCAGAGAGACAAGAAGATTTGCAAGCTGTTCAATTGCTCCTCAAGCTGGAAAGATGCAGCAACCCGGCCAAAGAGCGTCCGTCTGGCCCAGCTTCTTCCCACACCTTCCACTTCGGCTCGACACTGCCGAGTTGAGATTACATATGCTTTTAGCGCAAACTTTGGCCTGTGTGCAACATTTTTCGTTTCTCATTTCGGAGTCTGCCGCATTACGAAAGACAAAAGCCAAAAGGCGGGGAAAACTGAAGCCGGGCAGAAGTCTCAGCAGTCATTACAAGAGTTTTTTTTTTTTTTTTTATTATTTCTTTTTTTTATTGTTGTTGTTGTTGTTGTGTTCCAGGTCTGCCCTAAAGGGTTGGGGTGGCCCTTTGTTTTGTGTCTAGTGAGTGTTAATGGGAAATTGAAAATCCATTTGCTGATTAATTTTTCACATTGCCTAAAAAAAAAAAAAAAAAAAAAAAACCCAAAAACATTTACGTAAAAACTCCACCAAGTTTTTTTTTTTGTTTCCTTTTTCATTTTGCCACAATTGTTGTTCCCTAAAAATTGTTTGGATTCGTGCTTGGTTTTTATATATTTTTTCACACCTTTTGCATTTGCCAAATAAGAGTTTTGTTTTGCCTATTTGATTCGGTTCTTTATTGTAATCCAAAATGAAATGAAAGCATTTGAATAAAATGGAATCACTAAGGCATATTCTGCGAAAAATAAAATATTCAAAATACAAAATCTATTTTCAAATAATTGATATTTTCTATTATAAAGAAAAAAAAAATCAAATTGCTAAAACTATTCAATTCAGATTTTGAAAATTAAAAGATTTTTATTTATAATCCCAAACTAATCGAAACGAGAGTATTTTTTTTTTAATCGAAGCTTTAATAAATTCCCAACTAACTTGGGTTAAAAATATTAAAAATTTTTATGGAATTTTTAGACAGATTTGCCAGTCACAAGAAGAAAAGAGGTACACCCATACCTTTCTCATTTTTTGAAGAGCTCGGAAAGACCAGCTCGAATATGAAGGCCTTTAAGTAAATGAATTATTGAAATTCCTAAAAGATCTATTTAAAATTTCTTATCCAACTTGATATGCCAAGCTTGTTTGTAGGAGTCTTTAGCTTGGTCAAATCCTGAGCCCTCCAATTTTTTTCCTAGTCAATTGAAAAATTTTTTTTGACTTGAAAATATTGGTATGCTAGTTGCCTTTAAGCTGTTTTATATTCCAGAAATTTCATGAAACTACTAGAAAATATTTCAATTTATAATAAGCTCTTGAAAGTTTTTGGTAAAGTTCTGCAGATGGCAAGATTTTTTCAAAACTTTTCCTTCCCAAACCTTGCCTATTTAGCTAAAAATTATAAGAAATTGGGAGTACCTTTAGGAAATACCTAAATCCCTAAAAGATCTATAAAACATTTCTTATCAAACTCAAAATTTCAAGAGAATTATAATTCACTTAGGATTAAGTTCCTGGACAAGTCCTGAGATTTAAGATTCAAGATTTTTATATTTTGCTTAGTATAAGTCTTGAGATTTTATATTTTTCCTCTAATCAAGTAGGATGTATTTTGAGTTCTTAAAAAATAAATAAAATTTTCCTTATCCAGCTAAATACTTCAAGATCCTTATGTCAGACTTGACGTAAAGTCTACACACTTCCCTGGTCAAGTCTTATAACTTGATATGGCTTTTCTTAATCGAGTAGGAAGGATTTTAAAATATCAAATATTTCCAAACCAACTAAATACTTCAAAGACCTTATAGCTTAGCTAGGATCAGATCTATATATTTTTCTCGTCAAGTCAAAGGACTAAAGTTTTTTAAATCTAAAATATTCCTAATCCAACTAAATACTTTATGATCCTTATGACTTAATAGGGATAAAGCTTATAGATTTTTCTGGTTAAGTTCTTGAGTTGATTTATCCTAATCAAGTTTCAAGCCCGAAATTCTTGTTGTCTTTATTTGGACTCTTTTATTTAGACAAAGAATAAGGGAAAGTGGAAAGTTTTTTTTTATAATCCAACTGAATGCTTCAAGTTGACTTCCTTAGACTATAGTCTATCAAAGTTCCTAGCCAAGTCTTAAGAGTTTCTAGAGTTTCTTTTCTTGGGATGAAACTTGTCAAGTGTAGACATTTTCTGTGAAACTTTATCAAATTTATTTAAATTTATTTACCAAAAATATTAGAGGAATTTTGTGTTATTCCAAATTAACTTGGCATTTGAATAGTTTGCTTCCTCTTTTTCCGCTTTTAAACTATTTTAATTTCATGAAATTTTCGCCCAATTTGACAATGATAATTTTCAAGTTTGGCAAAAAAAAAAAAGAAAAAAAAATCTATTTACTTGTCAGCTTGATGATTTGGCCTTGACAGTTTTTTGGGGGCATTTTAGAAGTGGCCCAAAAATTTTGCTATTGTCAATTTGGTTTAACTTTGCTCCATCTCTCCCACTCTTTCACCCTCTCTGTTTCTGTCTCTTTCACTCTTTCTGTCAGTCTTTGGACTGACAAATCTAGCTAATACATACTCGTACCTAATCAACCGGACAACTGACAATGAGTCTGGTCGCATGAATTATTCAGGACATGACAACACAGTCTGTTGCCTCTACTCCCCCCACCCTCCTCCCCCGCTTCCCACAACACCTCTCCCTTTAGTGCAAAGTTGTATGCATGATTTGAGTTGTCTGCAAAAACGGTTGAGTTTTTTTTTTTTTTTTCTTATTATTTCTATTTTTTTTTTTTCTGATGCAGCTTCTTTTTCATTTTGTGCACCTTATGGTGACACTGACAGTGACTGTGACAGCTACGTAGATATTGTCAAAAAAAGAAGAGAATAGAACAAAAAAAAAAGAAAAACTTTTGATTCGTTTGGAAATTCGAAAAATCTATGGGCTGTCTCCCATATATGCAAAATGCAAAAGTTTAGCTAGTAAATCTTTGCAAGTGGCACGTAAACTTTACCAAAAGAAACTTTTTTCTCTCTACCCCCTCTCTCTCTCTCTCTCTCTATTTCTCTCTCGGAAACAGCATAGAAAAGAAAAACATAAAAAACTTCTAGTGCAAAATCTATAAAAAATGATAGAGTGCTCAAAAGAAAAAAACCAAGCAAAAAATGAACAAAGTGACAAAGAAACTTTAATACAATACGAAAGTGGATATTCAAAGAAAAAAAATTATATTTTCCATTGAAAACTAGTTTTTTTCCCAAGCACCTCAACTTTTGATGGCCAAAAGACACAAGAATTTTGTGAAAAACAAATTTTACTTTTCCTTTGGAAATTTGCAAGAATTTTTCTTAAACAAAAACTTCATCATCAGGGTGACGGGGCCCCAGCTTCTTCTGGCCACAAAATGAAATATTTTTTTCAATCTAATTAAATCTTGGAAAGCCTACAAAAAAATTTTAAAATTTTAAAATCAACACTGTAAAAGTAAAGGAATTCCTTATAAATATCTGACTATCAGATCGAAAGAAAATCAACTTCTTCCAGAACTTCTTTTATCTTCTACCACCTTTTACCATCTTTTGAGAACTGGTTGAGAGTATCCCCTGATTCTCCAGATTCTCTTAAAGGCAGGAGCACGTATTTCTTTAAATTATTTTAGAATTTTGAGAATCTTGAAAATATTTTGGAATTCTTATATACATTTTCAACTTAAGACTTATCTTACTTGGGCCACCTTAATGGGTGACTGAGAAAAGAAAACTCCAGGCTGGTGATCAGTCCTTGATAAATGTCAAGGAACTTCTCATAAATCAGGTTGGGTTACAATAACCTTCTTGGAGAACTTTTATCATTTTCTACCATCTTTGGGGAAGTGGTTGAGAATATCCCATGTTTCTCCAGATGATCTCAACGGCAAGAGAAAAAATTGTTTTTCATTTCTTTAAAATCTTCAAAATATTTTAGAATTCCTATATAAATTTGTAAGAGGATTCCCTGATTCCCAACTTCAGGGAAATTGTTGAGAAGATTCCCGGATTCCCAGCTTCAGGGAAGTTGTTGATAGGATTCCCAACTTCGAGGAAGTTGTTGAGAAGATTCCCGGACTTCCAACTTCGAGAAAGTTGTTGAGAGGATTCCCAACTTCAGTGAAGTTGTTGATAGGATTCCCAGATTCCCAACTTCGGGGTAGTTGTTGAGGGGAGTCCCGGATTCCTAACTTCGAGAAAGTTGTTGAGAGGATTCCCACCTTCAGGGAAGTTGTTGATAGGATTCCCAGATTCTCTAGATAATCTTAACTGTATGAGTAAGTATTTTGTTTACTAGAAATTCATAGCAGTAAGTTAAGACTAGATTAAAGATAAACGAGTCCTAAATTATTGCAAAAAGAAATATTGAGGGCCTTCTCCAGCTTTCTAGCTATGGCTAAAATCTCACCACCATCTCTGGTAAACTAACTTCTCTCATCTTTATTATTTATACAAATCTGTAAACCTTGAATTTTTTGAGAGTTCCCTTGAGATTGGCATTATCTTTCTTATATTATTTAAATGTCTCCAAGTCCAAAAAAATTTCCATCAATCGGGAAATTACGCTTTAATTTAATCGAATCATTTCGATTTGATTAGTTTTATTTTTGGTATTATATTTGCTATATTCAAAGAGTAAGAAGATAAACTGTTTTGACATTTGGATTGATTGTATGGTTTCCGAGTTCTGAATAATAATTTCAACCTGTCAATTAGGCTGCCACGACTTGTTTGAATTCCTTTCAAATGTGTGTTTGCCAGTTCTCGATTTGACCTCAGAATTGCCTTCGTTTCCAAATCGATTTCAATTTGTTTGCTAAGCATTCAGTTTATTTTTATTTTTTTCATTGTATTTCGGCAATTGCATTGGCTTCTTCTTCAGCTGCAACATGGACGGCTGCTGGCTAACCCCATTAAGTGTTGCAGTTGCAATTCGTGGCAACACTTTTTTTTTTGCTTTTCAATTGTTAAATTTGGCTGATCTTGTCAGTTGAGCCAGCTCGCCTCTCTCTTCTTGCCTCGAATCTGGCGAATGCAACGAAATCTTGGAATATAATTAAGCCAAAGCCAAAGTCGCCTCAAGAGCTGACTTGACTAAAAAAAAAAAAAAAAACAAAAAGGTCTCTTGCCACATCTGCTGCACTTATGCGATCTCCGAGAGCCCCAAGGTCTTTGGCTGTCATTAAGCACTCCACTCAGACTCCTCAACTCCAATTTAAAGCACACCGTCAAATGACACAACCGAAAAACCAACTGACCGTCAATTTAAACATTTTAACGCTTGCACTCTTTAAAGTGCATTGAAATGGGTTAAGAGGGGGGCAGGCGAGGAGTGAGTTTCCAGCTAGACAATTGCAACATGAAAAACTCACGATCTCATCACCGCATCACCGCACCACCGCACCACCAAATCATCAGCAATCAAGGTAACTTCTTTTTTTTCTCATCTTTCAAGTGGCAACAGATTCAATGGCCCCGCTTTCCCCCTGTTCCGTGTTTATTATTATTTTTTTGGATTAATTGCTGACACCTTTTTTTGAAATGAACAATAAAAAAAAAAAAATGCACCAAAAACTTCACCTACTTATTTGATAATGTTATGATTAATCCAAACACACACACACAGGGAGAGGCAAAATTTGTGTTGGTTTAATCGGGAAAAATGCGAGATGAAAAGGGCTTTGGAAATGGGAGCGGAGCTGAAGTGGCGCAGTGGCGCTTGAATTACAAAGATACTCGCCCGCATCAGAGAAGGGCATTTAACAGATAAATGAAAAGATACACGAACAGACAGACAGACAGAGAGCTGAGGGTAGTGAAAAAATTAAGCCAAAAACTAAGGCGGAAGCAAAGTTTCAAAATGCCAAAGAAAAGATACTTTTTTCCACAAAAAAGTTTTTGGTATATTTTTGGTTCAATCGAGTTTGGATAAAATACATAATCAGGTTTACTTTGGAAATAACTGAGTTGATAAGGGAAACATAATAAGTTATAGTGAGATAATCTGAGGTGATCTGAGGGGATCTGAGGGGATCCGAGGCGATCTGAGGTGAGCTCGATAATTCAAAGAGGGCCCTGGTTTTCTACCGACTTTTGGGCACTGCTTTATTCTATATGAATTGATAGACTTTGGAGTTAAGAAAGGTAGGCATATATAGTAAGATATAGTGAGATAATCTGAGCCGATCTGAGGTGTTCTGAGCCGATCTGAGGGGATCCGAGGCGATCTGAGGTGAACTCGATAATTCAAAGAGGGCCCTGGTTTCTACCGACTTTTGGGCACTTTCTTATTCTATATAATTTCAAAGACTTTGGAATTAAGAAAGCTTGGCATATATAGTAAGATATAATGAGATATTCTGAGGGGATCTGAGAGGATCCGAGGCGATGTGAAGTGAACTCGATAAGACTTTTGGGCACTTACTTATTCCATACAATTTCATCGACTTTGTATATATCTATGAGTCTGACTATATCTGTTTTCTGAAGAGTATATGAAGAGAATTGCTTGGTAAATAATTGAGCTAAAATGGTTAGACAATTCGAACCAATCTGTAAGGTTTTAGCGACTTAATCAAGTATCTTGTTGAGGTCCCATAGAGCCCCGATTACTTGGTAAATAATTGAGCTAAGATGGGTAAACAAAATGAGCAGATCCGAGGGGCTCTGAACGATTTCATAAAGTATCTTGTTGAGGTCCCATAAAACTCCGATTGGCTTGAAAAGTCAAGCCTAACTGAGAGGCTTTCAATGATTTCAACAAGTATCTTGCTGAGGTCCAATAAAATCCTGATCTTTCCCCTTGTCAAAATAAATATAATATAATTTGTTTTCCTTTTAAAAAGAGTATAAAAGTCAGGTGAATGCGTAAATGCCTGAACACTGCTGCCCCTGTTTTTCCGACCATTTGTATTGTGCGTGTATTTCCTAGGCATCAGCAATTGTTGGCCAGTTTGTTGTTGTTGTTATTATAATTATTATTATTATTTTTTTTGTAATGAGTTTCTCAGTTTGTGCAATGGGTTTTGTGGTAATGTTGAAAATGCTTGGCTAGTGTCGGTATTTTGGTTAGAAAGTGGGCGGCTTGGACTAATCGGCTTGCATTTAAGTGAATCCACAACTTCACTTTACATTGGCATTTCAATGGCTTCGAAATGTTTGAAATTTCATAAATTCAACCTCACAACTACACTTTGATTGATGCCGACTTCATATGCCTACATGTATTTGTGTTGTGTGTTTGTTTATTCCAAGTCCAAATGAATTTCTTATATTGTTTAATTAAAGCCGACTTGAGCTATATATTTGATTGGCTTTCTCTTGACAGAATTCCCATACCATATAGCCCGATTTGGACATGAGCAATTGACATAAATCTTTGAGGTTAGAAAGTTCAATTGATTTAAGATTGTTTCGATGATTTGCAATTGATTAAGTCCTGATTTAAATTGAGTAAGTAAGGCAGGCCAGGGTATGCTTTTAGGAATAAAAGAGACTCTGGGATTTTAGAGAGATTTTTTTTTAAGAATTTGTGGACTGAAGGGGTTCGAAGAGTCTTTTCTTTATCAATTGATTAAGCCCTGACTTGACTAAGTAAAGTAGTCTCAAGGAATACAAGAGAGACTCTGGGATTTTACAGAGATTTTTTTTCTTCAAGAATTTTGAGACTGAATTGGGAAAGGTTTCAAAGCCCTTCGAAGTTTTTTTCTTTATCAATGAAGTTCTGAAATGCCTTGACTAAGTAAAGTAGAACTGAGTTGCCTCAAGGAATGAGAGATATTTTTTTTAAGAAAATGGGGAAGGTTTCAAGGCGTTCGAAGTTTCTTCTAGGAATATGGGATACTCCGAGACTAAAGAGATTTTGAAGGCTTCAACATTTTTTTTATTTTTCAAGAATTTGTAAACTGATTTTGGAAAAGGTTTCAAAGGTCTTCGGAGAGTCTTTTCTTTATCAATTGATTAAATCCTGATTTGCCTTGACTAAGTAATAGTGGTGTGAAAACATCGATGTTTCCAAACCTCGAGGTTTTCGATGTTTTTACAAAAAAACCTCGATAGTTTTCGATATATCGGTTTTGTTTTTCTTGGAATTCAAAATTAAGTTTATTCATATCCAAAAACATAAATTTATTTTTTTTATACTAAGATCCTCCGTGTATTCTTAATTTGTAAACTCTTTTCGAAGAAAAAATTAGTATATTCATTTTGCTCTGATGTTTGTAACTCACAGAACCCCATATCGTAGACCCACAAAAGTTACCTCTAGAATTCTTAGAATCACTAGAGGAGTCGATATAGCCATGTCCGTCTGTCCGTCTGTTTTTATATAAACTAGTCTCTCAGTTTTGAAGCTATTTTGATGAAACTTGGTATATATCCTTCTCTTACACCTAGGCAGCCCATTTGTCGGAACCGGCGGTATCAGACCACTATATCATATAGCTATCATACGAACCTAAATAGGTTTAGGGAATAACTCCCACATTTATTATCCGATCCTTTTCAAATTTAGCATTCGTGTGTTTTACATAGCGATAGGTACATGTGCCAAATTCTGTAAAGATCGGACCAAGATAACATTGGGACTTTTAAATTTGTTATTTTCGAAAGCATTCTGAAATGATGGTACACTATCGAAACTATCGAAAAAAAAACCTCGATAGTTCAAAAATTAAGAAAACATCGATACTATCGATAGTGGCTCGATAGTTTCACACCACTACTAAGTAAAGTAAGCCAGAATAGTCTCTAGGAATTAAAGAGACTCTGCGATTTTAGAGATTTCTTTAAGAAAATGGGGGCTGATTTGGAGAAATTTTCAAAGGTCTTCGAAATCTTTTCTAGGAATATAGGATACTCTGGGACTAAAGAGATTTTAAAGGCTTCAACATTTTTTTATTTTTCAAGAATTTGTGTACTGATTTTGGGAAAGGTTTCAAAGGTTTTTTTTGTCAACTGTTGGGCACATAAATAATCAATTTATAATTATAATTTTTGCTCAAGACGACAATGTTTTTTTTTTGGTAATAACTTTATTTATTTATTGATCAAGAAAAGACTTTTTGAGGAGGGCGCCAAAAAAATATACGTAAATCATTAAAAAAAAAAAAAAAAAAACAAAGGAAAAAACCTTCTGCTATTTTCCAAGTTGGAAAAACTTTCCGATTTCACAAGGAGAGGAAATAAATATGCCAGAGTAATATCAACAACAACAACAAGGGGAATACGCTTTCAAAAGTAAAGCGAAAAAGTCAGCCAGCGTTTTTGGCATAATTCACCCGCTCAATAACTTTATACAGTCTCTGCCACTCCACCCTCACCCTCACCCACACACCCACACACACCCAACCCCCTGCCGACTCTGTTGATTTCAAGAAATTGCCATCAATACCGCTCAACACCAAAGTCGAGTGCATAAATCGCTTTAGCCAAACATGCGTTTCGCATAATTTTCAATATCGCGCCAATAAAAAATCACTGCCTGGCTGAGTTTGACTTGGTGTTTGCTCTGTGCGGGCGGGGAGAGAGACGGGAGAGCAGGGATACGACTGAAAATAAACGAGCAAAATGCTGAACAAAATTACATTTAAAATGATGGGAGAAAAAAAAAAAGAAAATAAAAATGCTGAAGCTGAAGCAAAAAGGAGAGGAGTGAAGGTGGAGGTAAAACGTTCTCATGTTGGTTTGGCTCACATTCACATATTTTTTGCATCCACTTCCGGCGGCAATGGCTGCCATTAACACCTCCAAAGCGAAAGCCAAACGGTAAGCCAGACTAAGGAGAAACCCTACACAATATCCCGACACCCGAAACCCCCCACAAAACTGAACCAACCAGCCAACCAGCCAGCCAGCCAGGCAGGCAGCCAGGTGGTAAATGGTAAGCAAGAGAAGGATTGCCAAACCATTCCTGGCAAAGGGGGGAGGGGAGTGTGTGGGGGGTTTTCGGCATTTCACGATTTATGGATTTACAAGCCATGCATGTATCTCTCTCTGTGTGTGTGTGTGTGTGTGGTAAGAGGTGAGATAGAATTGGTTGGTAAATGGCTGGAGAGTAGTTGGGAGTTGCCCAGGGTGGCAGACAGCAGGCAATATGCTAAAAAATTTCCACTCGCAATTTTTCATATGCATAAATGTATATGATAATTTATTTGCACTCCTTTTTTTTTGCCATGCACCCCACCCCCATACCCTTCCCCTCTTGCCATACCATTTTGCTTTAGTTTTGGTTTTTTATATAATCTCCCCGAAATAACTCGGATTTATCTTTTTTGAAAAGGTAACTTTTTCTATAAAATGTTTTTTTTTTCATTAAAAAATAAAAATCGAAACAATTTACTGTTCCTTTTTTTAAATATTTAATAATCTTCTTATAAATGAAATAATTATTTTGGTTAATCGTCTTTTGAATGTTTAACAAGCGATTTATTGACTTCCGATTCTTCATGGATTTTATGATTAATTTCAGAATTAAAAAAATCCAAATAAAAATTAATTCAAAGAATTTTCGAGAGTAAAAAAAAGCCTCTTGAGTCCAAAGATTTTGTGCAAAGAAAATATACATAGATTTTTTTTTTTATGTATAAAAATTTAATTTAGAGTCCAAAAAATTTTCTGAAAATTTTTGATAATAATTAATTCAAATTTTAAAATTTTCCAAAATATAAAAAATATATCATTTTTTTTTAGCTGTTGTTACTATTATTATTATTATTTATTATCAAAAAACAATTGTTTTTTTTTTTTATTATATTTTTGATAAATTTTCAAAATAATTACAAAAAATTGTATTTCTTTTTTTTTAAGTAAATAATTAAGCTTAATTATCTATTAAATTAAAAAAATAATAATAAAATAGAAAGAAATGTGTTTTTTTAGTTATTTTTATTATTTTTTTTTTTATTTGATTTTACTATAAAAAGTTTTTTTCTATTTTTCATAAAAAATTAAAATTTCAAAACAATTCAAAAAAAAATATAATTTTTTTTTAATAAAATTTCAAGTTGAAATCTTTAAAATAATAGAATAGAAAGAAATGTTTTTTTTTAGTTATTTTTACTATTATTTTTTTTTTAATTAAAAAAGATTTTTTTATTCTATTTTTCATAAAAATCAACATTAAAATTTCAAAAAAATTAAAAAAATAATGTTCACCTTTTTTAACATAAAAAAATCTTGTTTAAATCTTTCAATTCAAAAAAAAAAATATAGTTTTATTTTATATTTTTTGATTTAATAAAAAAATGAAAGGTCTTTTTAATCTCTTAATTTTTAAAATAAATAAATATGATTTTTTTATAAAATAAAAGAAATAAAACTTTTATTTGAAGTCCAAGAAATTTTTGAAAATAAAAGAAAGAACTTTTTTACTGTTATTATTTTTATAATTTATTATTATTATTATTATTTTTTTTTTTTTCTTGTTAAAAAGAAAGAATTTGTGTACTGTTTTTTTTTATTATTTATTTTTTTTTTTTATAAACCCAAAACAATCTGAATATTCAATTTCACAGCTTTTGTGATTTTGTTGGCTTTTTATGATATCTTGTTTTTTTATTTATTTATTTAAGTTTGTTCAATTAAATTTGTGTTTTTTTTATGGCTAATTTGATTATTGTGTTTTACGCGACCATTAAAATTTTCTGGTTAATTTATTATTATTTTTTGCCTATTTAATTTAATAGCAATGATAAAAAAAGAGGGTATAACTAACTTCGTGAACTCATAAATATTTTCACATATTTTTTATTTATCATTTTTTTTTTTTGTTATTTAAAAAAAATTTTGTTTTTTTTTTTGAGTTGTTTTTTGTTGTTTTTGTTTAGTTCGACAACACTTTTTGAAAATGCATAAACATGGTTGCAATTTATGGGCTGCTCCGTCAGTCTGGGCAACCGCAACAAAAACAACTCCCGGGGAACCGGCGGAGATAGACCGAAACAGAGCCAGACAGACTAAGAGAGAGGCTGAGAGGGAGAGGGGTGAGCGGGGGGCAGAGCTGGTGGAAATGGGAAAGTGTTGTTGTTTTTAGTGTTGGCCTAGAAAAGCGCGAACTGCCAAACTAACTTCAAACTTGCAATATAAACACATAAATCCTCTGCACTGATACACACAGATTCCATTGGAGAACTAGAAGACCAGAGCCAGAGCCAGCGCCAGAGTCAGAGCCAGAGTCAGGACCAAAGGCAGGACTAGGACTATGAGCAGGACAAGGACATGGCCAGGGTACAAAAGTGAGGGCATAACTCTGGCAAACTAAAACATACAAACAAACCCAAACACACACACACACAGACACACCTACTGGCCCATTGAGATGGCAGTTTTGGGGGCCATTCAAAAATATATTATTGGGCAGAGGAGCCAACAACAACAACAGGAAACTCAGCAGCTGCAATGTTTTTGCTGGCCAACAAAAAAGTTTCACCTTGTCCAGTAGAGTGAAAGAGAGAGAGAGAGAAAGGGCGACGGTGTAGGAGCGGGAGAGAGAGGAAGAGGGGGGGGGGGGCATTTTCAAATGATGAAATGCTTAGTTTTTATGCATGAAACTTGTCGATAGACCAACAACAACAACAACAACAAAAATGCTGAATTACTGCAACAACAACAACAACAACAGCAATGAGAAAAACAAGGACAGAAGCAACTAAAATGATGAGAATTCTCTCAGTACACTAAGCACATTGAAATAGACAAGGACTCGGCCACATTTCCAGGAGCTGTCAATTTAGTCTAGTGAATTTTTTTTTTTTTGGTTGCCACAGAGAATTTGCACTTCTCTCTCATGTTTTATGAATGAAATTCAAGTGGAAATTCTAGATTTTCTGATTAACTTGCTTTGCTTTGTCATTATCTTAAATATAATAAATAAATTATGATTACCCTTTTTGCAAATAATATCACAAGATAAATAATAATAAATATTATTATTCCAATTATAAATCAATAAAAAAAAATGTGTTATAAAAATTTATTTACCACATTTGCAATCATTCATAAATTATGAAACAAAAACGATTGAATATGAATTTGACAAAGCTATAAAATCATAAATAGATAAAAGCGGCCAAAAAATTAACGTAAAATAAATAATTACAAAAAAAAACAACAAAAATTAATTATTTATCAATTAGATATTAGTTATTTTATTACCTTAAATTAGCCGATCCATAAGTGAAATTTGCTGCGTCTGGCTGTAGCAGAATATGCCGATCATAATTTGAATTTAAATATTACGTAAAATTGCCTTTTATTTTAAATCTAATGATCTTGTGTACACACTGAAAGTTGCGTGGCTTTGCTCTGCCGACGTCATCGTAACTTTTCCTTTGTCACTTCTTTCCTTCGACACTCACGTACGCTCTCAAATTGTATTGCTGCTGAGAGCAAGGAAGGTTACACTCTCTCACTCTCTTTTGCTCACTCTTGATCTCTTTGAAGCAAACAAGCAATTAAAGCGTTCATTACATTATTAATTAATTATCACAGCCATTTTTATTGTAATTTAATATTAATTTTAAATTTTTGATATTAAACAAAAGTAAACAGCTGATCTATTTAAGAAAAGAACAAACTATGCGGGCGTAGATGTTGACTTTTGCCGGAGCCCTGCCAACTTGTTGTAAAAGCAGAAGTCAATGGTAGCTCCACAAAAAAGGGTTGCAAAAAGTTATTTGTTATTCTTTTAAATGCACTATTACCCCGAATATATTAGTCAGACTATATATTTCATTAAATTATTTATTTTGAGCCCAACAAAACACGAATTTGCCGCGATAGAGATAATCGAAAATACCGAAATCGAACTAGCACTGCACGAATTGATAGCTAAGAGAGAACTGAATTTTGCGTCGGCGTAACAGGTGCCGCGTACAAGAACAATTTAAAGAGAAGCAAATTCGAAGAATAAAGGACAAGACAATTAAAGAGATTAGAAGAATTTGTATGTATGCTTTGAATTAGCTGGGGCGGGCATGACCAAACAAAATGTTTTGCTCTTATACTATGAAGGAAATCGAAGAGCAATCCGGCATGTCATAATTATTTTTTTTTTACTAAATAAAGATATTTTCATATAAAATTTGTGCTAATTTCAATTTAAAAATATATTTTCTTGATTTTGTTTGAAATGATTCATATGAATTGCAATACTGTGATTGGATTTTGAAATTTTAGTAATGGAATTTTCTGTTTATTTAGTTGAACAATACTTTGAGCCAGCGAACTGCGAATATAACTCCGAGTGGGTTTTCGATGAGTATAAATTGTGTGCATGTGGTTGAGTTGGTGGCATCGGTGGCAACGGTGGCAACACTAAATCAATGTTGCTATATACTTTTTTTTTTTTTGTTTTTCTCTCAATTTCACTCTTTCATTTGTGCATGCATTTGTTGCTGTTGTCGTTGTTGTTGTTGTTGGCGTTGAACCCCGTCAATTTTTGTGTTACCAAACCGAAAATTTTGCAACGCAACGAAACGTAATGTAATTGAAGCTCATTGCTTAGGTCTCTCTCATTCCCTTACTCCTCGGTCTGGCAAGGCTCCCCCGCCCACCCCTTCCACCCTTCCACCCTGGTTTGGACTATTGAAATTGGTACTGTGGTAGCAGTGTATTCGTACCTGTTTCACACAAATTGCTGCCCTCGAACTGTGTAGGCGAGCAGACTGGCTGGGAGCACCTTTTGGAGCACCTTTCGCTTTTGGCATCAGATTGCCAACGTGGCCAGTGTTATCATCATTTAAACGTTGATTGTCGGTTGGTACGTACGGTACGGGTGCTCAGACTCGACCCTAAAGAGAGATTAAGTGTGGGTGTTGTCGCATCGATTGCGGTTTTCGTTGCCCCTTCTGCCAGATGGGGGGGAAGTGATGCCATTAACAGCCAAAGAAATTACCATTCGAAAGTATTTTAGCAAAATGGCAAAATCCGAAAATTTACGTACCTCAAACTGGTCCAATTGACAATTTGAAATATACCAAAAAAAAAAAAAAATAGGAAACCCTCGACTCACAACATTACAAATAAAATACTATAGAATCCGAAATATGCAAAAAGGGCAGAGGGGATAGAAATTGGCAATCGAAATGGTGTTGAACCGGTTAAAGGTTTCTGCGGTTTCAAGTGAGTGTGGAAATGTTGAGAGATCTAAAAACAAAAAAGAAGGAAAGGATTAAATATTCAGTTAATTAGAGTGTTGAAAATAAATAGCCAAGAATATGGAGAGTCCAATTAGGTAATGGACTAAGCTAAAGCAAAAAGGAGCAAGGGATTGGATTAAATTCTCTTTTCTGAAGGTGCAAAAAGGGTGAAAAGCTCCCAATCCCAAAGATATAAAATGATTGAGTTATGTAGAGACTAGACAGACTTTGGTCCATCTGAACTTATCGAGCTTAAATTTTAATAAAAGTACAGTCTCGACCGAGCAAAATTTTGATAAAATCAGTTTCCTTAAGCTGCTTACTGACTACTGATTTATCTTATTCAATTGGTGATAAATTAACAGTTATCCTTAGCTTCGACTTCTCTGTTTCATTTGTCGGAATTCAGGATACATTTCACAGACAAGTACAGTTTCCTTTGACTTAGTCTGCTTCAATTAAATTGTGGTTAAATTTGAGAAAAAAGAACAGTTTCCTTAAGCTTTGATTTTATCAGAAATAAAGTAAATTTGTAAGATGAGTGCAATTGATTTGTTTGATCAAATAAAGTATAAATTTGAAGGACCAGTTCTTTCTCTGGATCAACCCAATTTCCTCAAGCTTAACTAAGACCAGTTTGCTCCAGCCCACCGGAGATAAAGATAAATATAAAAATATCAAGAATATTTCTGGTTCGCCCCATAAAAGTACAGTTTCGTTTAGCTATGATTTCTCCTACTCAACCAATCAAATAAGATGGCACTGCCTCATCCAATATTATAATGAATTAATTATAAATCAAGAAAACATACAATTTTCTAAGCCACCCTAAAAATATGAAGTATAAATTCCTTGAGCTTCAAATTCTTAGGTCCAACCTTGAACTTTATTCCAATTAGTCTCATCCAAAAAATGAGAGATTTAATAGCTTTGGGGATTCTTGCACATAAAGAAAGTTAAAATAAAAAAAAATTTTCAATTATATACTTTTCGGATTATTTTAGTTCTCCCTTTAGTATTCAAATATTTTAAGCTCGTTCCAACTTTAAAAAAAAAAACATAAACATCTCGGCTGACCTCTGCTGACCGGAGCCAAACAGTTGGACCCGTGAGTGCCTTTTGAACGGCTTTTCCTTGTTGTCCTTTAATTAATTAATGACCCCAGAACATATGAGGCGCAACAGCGGCAAAACAAGAGACTCTTTGGAACCCTCTTTCTCATTCTCGCTGGGGTCTAAAAAATATATATATATAAAACCCTTTGACAGTTGCACTGCTGCAATAACAACCCTCAGAAAGGACAAAAAAAAAAAAGTGTCAACGGACAGTGACTAAATGGACCTTAAAGCAACCCTCCCTTGGAGCTCACCAGTACAAAGACAGAGAGTGAAAGAGAGGGGGAGGGGAAATGTGCCTATAAACAACACCCCCGCGGCTTATTTAATGCTTCAGCGCCTTTTTGAGGTAAGAAAAAAAAAAAAAGAAAACGGCAACAAAAACAATGTTAGGGTAAAAAAAAAAAAAATAAGAGGCAACGGTCTGCCCAGCAGTTGCCAAAGGGTCACACCGCAGTTCTTTAAAATGTAATTAAAATTTATGAACAGCATAAATAAAGACATCAAAATGCCACAGTTCCCGCCTCCAACCCAAGAACCCTGGCCTGCTAGCCAAGCCAACCAAGAAACCAGTCAACCAGCCCAGCCCAGACTGAGTGCAACAAAACAAAATATACCAGCATTTGCAGACCTTCCGATTCTATTACCCCATCTTCCAAGACCATCCAGACAGCTGTTCTCTTTCCCATTGGGTATGCAATGCTTGGCTTTGATGTGGCCAGGGACACGGCTTTCAAAATATTTACAAAAGAGAGCAACAATCAAATTAGAACTATTTCGCAACTCTGTTGAATATTTCCCTAACCAAGGTAATAAGAAATAAACAAAAGTAAATGAAACCTAAACAAGATCCAAAATGGAAATCGTATCTTGAATTCATTCAGTTCAGCTCAAGACGAAAAAGGCTAGTCCAAATATTAAGGCTATAAGATCTTTATCCCAAGTTGTCAATTTGTCAATTTTCACTTTAAGAAAAGATAATGGAAACAAATTAGTTAACCCATTAAAAGATAAAGCAAGGGTAGCTTCAAAGTCCTTTTCATAATTTTGAAAAGAAGTGGTCTGATTCAAATAAAATTTTGTATATATTTTTAATTATATATTAATATTCTTTGTACCAAGTTTCAAAGGAATTGGTCTATAAATCTTGGAGATATACTTAGGAAAGACTTTGTTATGGTGGAGCGATCCGGTCAAGTTTCATTGACCTGAATCAGTCGATCTGTCCAATTGCACTGACCAATCTGAAGGTAAGTCAAGGGGTTTTAGGTGATCTGTTTAAAGACCTTAGAGTAAGCTACTTTTTCTTAAGACTTCTGTGTACTAAATACTCCAAAATTATTTCAGGATTCCCCCCACTTTTCTTGTAAAAGATTTCTTTTTTTTCGCACTAAGTAAAAAAAATCTTTCATTGACCTTGTTTTTTTTTTTTTGTGTGAAAAAAAAGATACCAAAATCACCAGAGGTCAATTTGAAATGAGATTTTCTCACTCAAACAGTGGCGTTGGTCCCAAGCAATATTCCGACCAGATTCTCCTTCTTCTTTTTTTTTTTTTTTTTGTAAAATGTTTCACGATGGTTGTTTTTTTTTTTTTGGCATCACTTTGGTTTGGTTTTGCCGGCACCGTAACAAGGTCAATGTAATTAGAAGTAAACAAGGTTAGAGGGCAAATTGTTGTTGTTGTTATTCTTTTTTATTGTTTTGCTTGTGTCAACGGACCTGGATACCAATACGAAAAAAAAAATAAATAAAAAATAAAAATAATAATAGAAAGCAAAGCAAAAGCAAAGCTTTGGCCTGCCAGAATTTTGATTTGGGAAAAGCGCAAAAAAAAAGGAAAAGAGAAGAGAAGGAAAAATAAAACTGTTGCTGCTGTCTCAGCGGATTGTGGCATAAGCCGGAAAGAAGTAACCCAGGCCCGCCACATCCCTCCCATCTCTGTTGACCGATTAGAATTTCTCAAATTGCTGACCCCGTTGAAACTTGACCATATTCCGGCGTACCCGATGCTCATGCCACATCTGCTCCACCAAACGCTGAGCTCTCCTCAATTCAAAGCACAGGGTGACCAATTGATTCAATTCACATTGCTCCTTGAGCTTCTCCCCCTTGTCTTGCTTTCCAGCCCACCGGTTAGGCTCTGACATCACTTTCGGTGAGGACTGCTCCTGGCCCCCGCAAGAGCGCAAAAAATTGGAGAATCTGCTTTGCTGACGCAATCGATTGGCCAGAGTCGGCAGCACATAATTCCGACGACTTGTGGGTGACCAACGTACAGCCTTGACGGCCTCATTCACAAACTCCACCGACGAGAGGAGTTTGGTTCTGGTCTCTCTGCGCTGCTGTTGGCGCAGCAAACGTTCACCCTCATCGATGGTAATCGGCTCGAAGAATAGATGAATATTCTCTGGTGTGACTACCTCGGGTAAATTGCTTTGCAATTCCTTCCAGTAGCGTTGTCTTTCTCGTGCCGTTGGCCTGGACTTCTCGCTGGTACTGACCTTGCTTTCATTCCAATGGAGATATACCATGGTATTGCCCGAATGCGGCGGTGATGATGCTATGATTGGTTCCTTGGAGGCTGTTTCCTTTGGCCGCATAAGCTTGCGCTGTCTTTGATGAAAGTCTCGAAACAGCTGAGCCATGCGTAGCATTTGCCGGGCCTCACCAGCTAGCAGGCCGGCATTGCAGAATTCCCACTTGTGACCGGCGACGGTGAAGGCGGACTGCAGCAGGGCCAGGTTGGTCTTTTGTTCATGGTCGTTGCTCACCTCGAAGATGATCTGGTCCAATTTGATGGCTTGGGGATAAAAAATACTCATCAATTGACACCAAACGACTCCATTGCGCAGCTGCTCCAGGCTGGTGTAGTTGGTACGCAGCAGAGAATTGATCCATTTGAGCGAGGCTGGAATTTCTAAGGAAATAGCTTAGACATTGGATATAGGCTTTGGATATATATGAAGACAAACCTTTGTCCATCCAAATTTGTGAGTATTTTGTGAGGTTTACAAATAAAAGTGGAAAAAAAAACAAAAAAAAAGTGTTGTAAGCTTCCAACAGTTCCGATAGACAAAACTATCGATAACAATTGACAGCTGATTGAATATAGCCAGTGAACTTTGAGTGGACAAAAATGTGCTGTTGGAATTTCCTAAACTTCTTAAAGTCAGCCCTGAAATCCGGGTACTTAACTCAATTAGACCTGTATCAATTAGTTTAATAAGTTTTCTTGCAGGTCCTGCAAAGTACATGGCCTACAGCCCTGTCCCTGCTGTCATCGCAAGGTGTCAGGCCAACGACGACCGAAAGTCTCATCTGAAGCTCCCCAAAACTCGTACATCTTAACCGGTCTCTATGGCAGGGAGGAACAGCAACTTGTTTTGGAAGCAGAGTATACGATTCATTTGTAAACTAAACTAATTTTATTTCTGTTATAAAAATGTACAAAATGCTATCGAAATCGAAGATAACAAGCTTTTGAGGAAATTGGCAAAGTATTTATTTAGCCCCAGCACCAGGCATGGGTATTTCGTGACAATCGCTCAAGAATCGGCAATTTCTGACCCCGCAGACAGCTATATAGCTGATTGAGATAGCTTTGAACCAAATACACCATTTTGGTATTTTCCAAAACTATCTCAGCCAGACCCCAGGCCTCACACTCCACGGTGGCGTGCAGGGGTAGACCAAAAGGTATTAACTGCCATCTGTCCAGCATTACGAATACGGATTCCAGGGAGCACCAGAACTTCAGAGCAGATGCCTTGGCGATAACATATAAAATCAGCAGCTCCAGAGACAGGCAAAGTAGGTCCAGAATTATGTTATGATGCTGCCGTCTCAATGCCTTAAACCATTTCATCTGGCAGAAGGCATTGCCCAGGGCCAGACCCACGACTATTACAACTGGTGGCATGGCGTTCAGGTATTCCTTGACTAGATAAGACCAACACCAAAGCAATGAAATATCCAAGAAGTCAAACATTCTAAAATCTTAAAACCAAAGGATTAACTAAACTGACCGATGTCTTCTTGACTACTCACCGAATTCCATTTATTCTTGTCGATTGCATAAAATTTACACAAAAATATTTCCCGTCTTAAGATCAATAAAAGATTTCTAGATAAAATATAAAAACGACCGTGAAGCCAAGATAAATTTTGTTAGTTAAAAACTTTTATTAAAAAAAAACTAGAGAATATATCAAATACAAATAAATATGTCAGGTAAAGAAAAGGCTTTAAGAATTTTGAAGATATATTGTGCCCTGAAAACACCCAAAAATTACCACTAAAATCTTTAGAGAAGTCCATATAGTCCATATCCCAGATAGTTTCTCATTTTTAAAGCTATTTGGATGACTGCATATTTGTCGGAACCATCCGGATCGAACCACTATTTCAAATAGCTCTCATACGAACCTAAATCCCACATTTATTAACTGAACCGATTAGCATCGTACTAATAGGTATTTCATATAGCTATCAAACCAACCTAAGTTGGACCCACTCAGCAATCCCGTTCATATGGGCTTTTCTGTTTTGAAAAATGTGAGACAAGTTAAACCTCAACCATTCCCATTTGTGAGGTCTTTCAAATGAATCTTTAGCCTTTGCTTTTTCTTTATTTTCCTGAGTTGATCTAGTTATTTGTTTGGTTCAATCTAAGAGTTATAATTAAGTAAAGCCCTGAAGATTCTTAAAGATCTTAGCCAAGAAGAACTTGAGAAAATTACAAGCCAGAGACTCCAATCTTAAGGGAAAAACTCCAAGGAAAAGACTCTCTTAATCAATTGGATCTTAACCAAAATTAAATCAAGAAAATATATAACCGAGACTCAAGCCTTAAAGTCAAAGCCTCAAGAAAATAAAAAAATTATTTGCTGCATTAAATCGGATAAGGGAAATTCTCGACTCAATAAAAAAGGCCAAAAATATTTCCAAAATTTGTAAGGTGACATAAAAAAAAGAAGAATTAAGGAACCCAAAGCTCCAACCAGGCTTGAATAATTTTGAGAAAAGCCTAAAGTCAATGGAATAATTTATGAGGTCTTCAGAGGAAGTAAAGGAATTTTTGCCCCGACTAGAAAGTTCAAATTGTTTCTAAGCCAAACTGAAGACCTGTGACAAGTTTTTTTTTTTTGTTTCTTTTTTTTTTTTTTGAAATGGTAAACTTAAGATTTATTATTTTTTTGAAAGTGAACTCAATGACAGAAAGGGAAAACCGAGTCATGGCCAAGACAATTTTATTGGCGGGAAAGTGCTACTAATTAGCCATGCCGAATCCGATCAGAGCTCATTAAAAAAAAAAACAAAAAAAAAAAAAAAAAAAAACTACAATTTCGGATAGGTTGGCAGCCAAAGGTGGGTAGACAAAACGATTTAACGATTTTTACAAAAACAACAAAAAAACCCAATGGCATCGCACCACAGACACTATCAATGTTTCGGCTTCTGTTTCTGTTGCTGTTTCTGTTACCGTCACAATCGATGGCTGTGACCAGACTTCCGACATTGACTCTATTAACAAAAGCCGCTTTATAAAATTGTCTGACTAAATGTGTCACAATAAACGATGGCCAGCACGATGGAGTAGCGGCGGAGGTGCGGTGGGGTTGGGTCACAACGATGCCACCATCACCGTCGCCGTCGCCGTCACCGTCACCGCCAACGGCTACTGTCTGCGGTAAAGTCAACAACAATGACATTTTTCTCTTGGCTATTTTTTTTTTGCTGTTGTTATTGTTTGTTGCAATTGTATAAATGTTTTCATTGATGTTATTGCGGGCTGGTCGGGTCTGATGTGGTGGCATCAGGTAGACAGGCCAGGCCAGGGCAGGTTGGGCCAGTCCATTTGGCAGAGGTGATGGGTGAATTGGAGTTGTTTCAATTTGAGCTGCACAAAATGCTCTTCGAACGGAAATCAAATTGATGTTAAATAAATAATAACCAAAAGATAATAACCACCTAGACAAGCAAAATAAAAATATATTAAAAAAATATATATATATTTTTTTTATTTTTCTTAGTTCGTTTGGTAATTGTTTTTGGCTTTGAATAAGTAGAAATTGTTTATACTCCGGGATTGCATAGCTTCCAATCAGAAGGGGCAAAAAAAAAAAAACCAAACTTCCTTGGCACTGAGGCTTTATTGGGTCTAAGCCAAATGGGCAATGAACCAAACAAACAAAAACAATACCAACAACAAACACAAAATTTAGTTTGGAAAAAGTTGAAATTATAAATATATAATTTTCGAATCCAAAGAGGATTATTTTAAAGGCTTAAAAATAAATAATTTTTAAGCACAAAACCAGTTATTCCTAATGTGAAAGTGAAATTCTTTTTTGAGAAAGAATTGTGGAGATTTACTTTTTTTTTATTGTAAGTTTTTGGTATTCTATGAGAATGGCAGGGAGTCTGTTGAATTCTTTGGGCAGCTTAAAGCTTTTTAAACTGCAATCGACTTATTTGAAACGTCTTCTTCAATATGGCCAGACCTCTCCTTTGGCTGAAGCACAACCTTCGTTCTGTTATTCTCTACTTTCCATACAATAATTTTCTCTGTTCCTCGTCCTGCTTCTGAGCTTGGCCCAGGGCCTGGGCTTGGGTCTTCGTCCTGGGCCATTCAATTTAACTGTAAGCTCACCCAAAATCCGCTTTCCATCTGCTTTTCCACCCACTCAATCGCTTACTCGCCAGTTTCACCTACACCTCCATCTCCACTCACTTTGCCCTGCTCCTTTCTCTCTTGGATAGAAAAACGCAATCATTTAAATGTTTTTTTCACAAAATAAAAATGAAAGAAATGAATGGGTGAAAAAAAAAAAATATATATATATATATATGTATTTATGTGTATATATGTACCACCCATAAATTTATGCATACGAGTGAATTTTCAGTGCGGAAATTTGTTGCAGTTGCTCTGGCCGTACGTGAAGCTCCAAGCCAACTGCCTGGGCTGGGCTGGCGGGACGGGAGAAGAGGGGAGGGCGGCAGCCGGGGCCAGAGGCCGTTTCGAGCAAATGGCGACAACAGTGGCAGAAGCTGCGAATTTTTCACTGAGCATCAAATGGGCTGAGCATTCAACAACAACCAAAAAAAAAAAAAAAAAACAAAAAAAAGAAAGAAAAACAAAAATAATAATAAAAATCGAACAAGAACGAAAAAAATGTAGCACGCAACGGTTAAACAAAAAAGGAATCACAAAAATTGTGGCAAACAATGGAAATGCTCGCAATGAAATGCAATGAAAATTGAAAATCAATGAACTGTTATAATAACTTGCCGCAGAGTCAGAACACTCATGCCACACGGCGCATATCTCTCTATCTACCAGAATAACTACCACACACACACACACACACACACATAGATACTGCAACTGGAGGCCATCCTTTCAAACACACAAACACACTTCAATAAAACATTCACACATATTGAAAAGGAAATGCAGAAGTCGGCCTCCAAAAATGAAAAAAAAAAAACGAGGAAGAAAAAAACAAAATACATTGAGATAAATTTATCATCAACTTGCTGAAGCTTTTGAAATAAATATTTTTTTGCTTAAATTCCTTTAAACACTTCAATCGATTCTTCTTCTGATTGAAGCCGAAATAACTTTATTAATTTTGAAGAACAGTGGAAATTTGGAAAGACAAGAAAACTTAAGACTAAATTCTTTCGAATTTTATTTTTTCAGTTTCGGAAAAATTAAGTCTTGAGAAGACTCAAAATCTCTTCAAGTTTGGAAATTAATAAGAAATCATCAAATGTATGAAATTTTACCTGGGACTCCCTTAAGTTTCAAAGATTCAAAAAGACCAATTTGAGGTTTGGCGGATCTGTTATTATCCTAGAAATAAAGGATCTTATTCAAGGAATAAAATATTCAAAGAACTCAAAATTAATGAGCCATTATAAATGGGAAAGTTAAGAGCCCATGGCTATCTCCTTGAGTAGACTAGGTAAGTGCTAACAGAACCTAGTATAGCAAGAGTCAGGGGATCCCTCGGAATCCCTGAGGTCCTTTAGGAAACTAGGTAAACGCTAACAGAACCCAGTCTATCAAGAGTCAGGGGATCACTCGGAAACCCCAAAGTCCATTAAGAAACTTCAACAACCTTCTCAGCTTTATAACCTATAAGATTTCGGGAGTTACCAAAACCAACTCGTAGAATCTGGGAAGCTGTGAAATCTCTCAGCTGAAAGGCTTGATAAACCAATCAAGTTCTCGACAAAATAATTCCAAAATTTTTAGAAATTTCTTTACAGAATTTGTTGGCATAAAGCCGTCATAGTCTTACCTATAAAAAGTCTGATTTATTTCCCGAGAATTCTTTTTTTCTTTCCATCTTTTACAGATGGAAAGAGAATGAAAGATTCCTCAAAAGGGATGACCTATAAATCTTTTAAGTCACATTAATCTGATCATCAGAAGATATTGGAATATTTCCCCCAGAATTTTATAATCTTTGAAGATTTAATTTGTGTTAACTTCGAGTCTACCAGGTTTCCTTCGAACACTCCGACTCGATTGCAACATTTTCAATCAGAGAGAGAGAGAGAGGGAGAGGGAGAGGGAGAGGGAGAGGGAGAGAGAGTCTTCATTAAACATATGTAAGATGGCGATTTACAGGCAACGGCAGGTCGGATGGAGCGATTAAAAATTAAATGTTGTCATATTAACAAACAAGCCAGCAGCCCCGAGGGTCCTTGTGTGGGATGGGGCAGGGGGTGTATAGGTTTTGGGCAACTGCAGTCTCTCACTGCAATGGGCATCTTCAATTTCAGTGTCATACCACAAAATCCATACAAAAGGGTGGCAGGAAATGTGGCATGGCATGGTGCACGGTGCACGATGCATGCTGCTTGGTGGTGGAGGTAAAAGCCGAATGGAGTAGTCAAAATGAAGAGACAGGTGGATGATGTGTTCTCTTGTCTCGCATGTAAAATGCATGAGTCTTTTGCCGCAGACGAAGTGCAACGTGTGAAATTTATGCACATATGTTGAATGCATTTAAAGGTGAAGCCTTTCATTTTCCATCTCTTTCACACACACACATACACACACAGAGAGAGATACACACATGAATACACATGCATTTGGGGTGTACTGTCGGTCAAGTGGTATTGAAAGCCCGTAGCAGAGCCACAGGCTTTTTCGTATAGGTGATAAAAATGCATGAAAAATAAAGCAAAGCGTAAATATTTCGAGGATTCAAAGAGAGCAGGAAAAACAAGTAAAGGAAAATATGAAAATGAAATTGTTGGAAAATTGCAGAGCCAAACTGAATGGCACCATCATCGTCACCATCACCATCACCATCACAGTCACCGACACCAGCAATGTTACCATCAGTAACGCCATAGCCATGGCCATGGCTGAAACAATCCCGTCCAGGGACGACAAGGAGGCGGCTGATGATGATATCGAATATTGTAAGGCTTGAGTGGGCAATGTTCGGGCTTTTGGCCCTGGTTTCAGGATGTTGGCTGACGATGATGATCAAACGAATTAAACGAGCTGGAAAATGCTTTTGGATTTTCTTTCCACTCATTTCCCCACTTCTCTCGCATCAATACAAATATTCTTAATGGTCTCTTTGTGCTTCTTCATCTTCTTACTTATTCTTCTTCTTCGTTTTCTTTTACTTGATTTTTTTTTTTTTTTTTTTTTTGATAAAATACTTCGGGATAAAATAACGCTGAGATAAGTTTTCAAAAAGCAAGAAGAAAGCTATGAAAATGAAAGTGTCCTTGTTTTAATTTCCTTTTAGTAGGAGACACCGGTGGTGGGGGTGGGAAGGCGGGGGGAATATTTGGAATACCTGAAAATAACAAATAATCTGGAAAAGGCAAAGATAACTCAAGAAAAAGACTATCTTCTTTTTCTCTGTTGAATTTAAGAAATTCCTTCCGGAATAAAGTCTAAATCTTTGGATATATCGGGAAATCAGGAAACTCTTTAAAGAAATCTAAATCTTTCATTTAAGATTTCTCTAAAAATTATAAACATTTTAAAAGTCTCAGATGGAGCTATATTTACATTGGGAATATCTTGAATTATATAGACTTTTGGGAGTTCTTAAATTGACCGAAGAGATTTCTTATAGAAATCTTCAAAAATTCCCTCTAGAAGTTAAGTGTATATATCCGATACCTTCAACTATATCCAGGGTTTGAATTGAGCTATATATACCTGAAAATTACCAGCATTTCCTTACCTTGAAACCTGTAAAACCTAGCTTCGATCTAATCAAAGGATCTAGAGATATTTCCTGATCTTAGAAGACCGAAATCTTGAAAATTTTCCTCTAACAAGTTAACTGAATATAACCGATATCTTCAACTATATCCAGAGTTTGAATTGAGCTATAAATTTCTGAAAATTACCAGCATTTTCTAACCTTGAAACCTGTAAAACTTAACTTCGATGTAATCAAAGAATCTAGAGATATTTCCTGATTTTAGAGGACCGAAATCCTGAAAATTTTTCCCTAACAAGTTAATTGAATATAACCGATATCTTCAACTATTTTTAGAATTTAAAATTGAGCTATAAATTTCTGAAAATTACCAGCATTTTTTAACCTTGAAACCTGTCTAGAGATATAGAGATATTTCCTGATTTTGTAGGACCGAAAAGGGCAACATTTCCACAATTAATTCAGATCTTATCAGATTTATTTTCACTCTCTTAGGACTTCTTTGGATTACAGTCAAAATGAGAGGTTCTTGGCATTTGCAAAAAGCCTTGAAAACTTTCGTGTTGAGGTTATTTTAGCCCATTCATTCTTCATATTGTATTGGCCATAGCCTACTTATTGATTGTCTTGTAGATTTTTCTATACTTGATTTATTTTTCGTATGTGTGTGTGTGTGTGTGTGTGTGTGTTGGATATTTTTTTCCTGTCTTGATAGATTATCTTGCGCAATCGTCAGCAAAAATATTTTGTTGTATATTATTTATTGTATGTTTGTGTTTTGTCATCATAACCATAATTTGCACATGCCAATCTGACAATCTGTCAACCCGGCAGTGAATACCATGACCCAAAGGGCCCAAAAAGCAAAAACCCAATCGGTGACTCGACTTAAGTGGCCAACTGAATGAGAGACTTACTAGCTGACTGGCTGACTGAATGACTGACTGGCCATCTGGTCAGTCATTGTCCATCAAAGACTTTAGGGTCCCATTGTTGGCTGGGCCTGGGATTGCATCATCATCATCATCATCATCATCATTATCATCGTCATTATCATTGTCATGATCATGGGCACAACAAATTGACAGACAAATAAATAAATCAAAAGATTTAAAAAGCGCCCATTGGTAAATAAATAAACTGCATACAAAACGAAACTCAAAAGTCATTTTGCCCAAAAAAAAAAAACATTTGACAACCCTGGCAAATAATAGTGAATAATTACTTACACACACACACACAAGCACACACAACACGCTTGCCAAAAATAATCGCATTTCTATAAAGAAGCCCAGACCACAATTTCTATACAAAATTTTTGACTAATTATTCTTTTCAAGGAATTTTCTACTTCTTCTTCAAATTGATTTGTACAGTTTTCAAATCAGATTTTATTCTGTTTCCTTGATTTTTCTAAAGGTTTCTGAATTTTTTTAAAGGGCAATAAAATCAGTGAAACATATTAGAGAATATTGAGAATCTTAGTTTTTTGGTTCCGATAAAAAATCTTGGATAATTTGTGACTATTGTAGAAGTACTTCTTCATTACTTCCTCGTCCTGAAAATAGGCAAAAAAAATCATTGAAACAGATAAGGCAAAATTTAAAAATCTTGGTTTAATTTGTAACTTTTTCTAGGTGTACTTCTTCATTACTTCTTTTGATAATTTGTGACTATTGTAGAAGTACTTCTTCATTGCTTCCTCGGCCTCAAAATTGTCAATAAAATCATTGAAAGAGATAAGGCAAAATTTGAGAATCTGAATTTTTAGGTTTCAATAAAAAATCTTGGATAGTTCGTAACTTTAGTTGAAGTACTTCTTCATTACTTCTTTTGATAATTTGTGACTATTGTAGAAGTACTTCTTCATTGCTTCCTCGGCTTAAAAATTGTCAATAAAATCATTGAAAGAGATAAGGCAAAATTTGAGAATCTGAATTTTTAGGTTTCAATAGAAAATCTTGGATAGTTCGTAACTTTTGTTGAAGTACTTCTTCATTGCTTCTTTTGATAATTTGTGACTATTGTAGAAGTACTTCTTCATTACTTCCTTGTCCTGAAAATTGTCATAATTTGAGAATCTGAATTTTTAGATTCCAATAAAAAATCTTGGTTTAATTTGTAACTTTTTTATAAGTACTTCTTCATTGCTTCCTCGGTCTCAAAATTGTCAATAAAATCATTGAAAGAGATAAGGCAAAATTTGAGAATCTGAATTTTTAGGTTTCAATAAAAAATCTTGGATAGTTCGTACCTTTGGTGAAGTACTTCTTCATTACTTCTTTGGCCTAAAAATGCTGGCAGGGTTTGGCAGCATGCATGGACTTGCCTATAGACTTGTCATTTTAATGGAATATCTAGAAAATCATTGAGGCATAAATATGACATATGTTTTGCTACTTTTTGTTTATTTTTTTTTTTTTTTGTTTCTTTTATTTATTTATTATTTTTTTATTTTATTCTTGAAGCAAAAGCATTGAATATTCTATGACTTTTTGTTTTGTGCATTTTATGCTCTTTACAGACTCGACAAAAATTAAATACAACATATTAATTATGTCAAGGGAAATTTGATGCCTTGGATTTGATTTTCTTCAGATTTTCGATATATGTATACTCTTTTGGGTTTTTGGCAAATATTTGTTAATATCAGATTTCGAATGACCTAGAATATATCATTTAAATTGACCAAAGATATTCGATTTCTTTCAGACAAATACAAGACTGGGATTTGGGAAGAATGAAGAAAATTTATTCCATGACAAATTTTGGCATGTTTCGTTTTTCAATTTGTCTCGACGACTGCGGCTGTGGCCAAAATTAATTGGCGAAATGTCTCGTTTGCCCAGAGCAAACACAAATCTTCACTTGTCCAAAGATGTGAAACTAGTTCAGTATATATAAAATAGTAGTAGTGTATTAAATAACAAGGATAAAGAGAATTGGGCTGGCGGGAAATTTGGTTTCGTTTTAAGTTAACAAGCATTTCATTAGCCTAATTTTCGATTTGGTCAGGTCTAGCTAGGCATGTGTATACGAGAATGAATCTGGCATTGATTGCATGGCCAAAAGCCAAAAAAAAAACACACACACACACACAAACAAAGCATTGGGCGGAAGAGGGCTCAAACTAAACGGAATTGATGACCAGGACAGGTGGGGTAAGGAGAAACAGAGAGAGAGATTGAGGGGGGAGGGGGAGAAAAAAAAAGAAACCTCCGCTGTTTTCCATCATTTGCTAAGTCAATAGACAGCGGCCATCAACTCTGACGCCAAAGCCAAAGCCACCGTCACATGCAAACAAAACTGCCAACTGTCACACGCGGCGTATGCGCAATGTTTTTTCTTTGCTTGTTTCTGCTAACCGTTTTTGCTGGTTTGGTTTTTTCTTTTTTTTTTTTTTTTTTTTTGTATGCCACCTTTCACTTCTTTTTTGTGCTTTGTAGTTTTTTTGAGCATTCTCTGTTTGTGCATTCGGTGTAACATTTTTCAAACAGCTCGCGGACCGTCTCATTTTGATTGCCTTTGATGGGGGTTTCCGTACTCGTTTGCCATTTTCCAACGTGTCCAGTGACCCGAATATTGCATGATTGTACAGTCTGACTGACTAAAACTAAACACTCTACCCAATTCCTTCGCTGCAGGTAAAGCCAAACGATTATGGCTAAAAGTATATTTGTCCCTTGCCAACTTGGCCAAAGCTACTCAAGCCAATTTACTGACTCAAAAGCATTGACCCAAAGGGACACAGAGTACAGAGCCACTTTTGGTCACCCAGGGCTAGCTAGAAATCCCATCAAATGCCTTTAATTTTACTATTATCAAACATAACGGGGTGAGCAAAATTTGTGCACGAACGAAAGCAACTGATGCAGGAAATTACATTTCTCCCATGTTAGTTCGTTCCAATATGTTTCTGCCTAAAAACTTTAATAAGGGTAAAAAAAAAAAAACTGAATTTGAATCCACTGTGAAATCAAGAGTAATATTTTTGCTATCTCCAACAATTTCCACTTGATTCTTAGAAAATCCTTAAGCACAAATTCAATGAAGTAGAACAAAGTCAAATCAAATTTGAAAAAAGGTAAGTGAAGTCAAAACGGTTTTTCAATTCCTTCCACTAAAAATGTAGACTATGAAAATTAAGTACTGAAATCATATCATATGAGAAACTAACTAATTCGACCAAGGAGCTAGCTAAATAATTAATTTCTAAGTATCTGAAATCCATTGAAGTAAATATTTTTCCAATCTAAATTGATTCCGAATAATGTAGGAAATCCAAGATGAATCCTTACTCTTTGTAACTTTCCAAAATTTCGTACTCAAGAGGAACAAAGAAAAAACATTTGAGATCTATAATAAAGTGGATTGTCCGTATTTTAGAATACGACTGAAATATCATGCCACCTGATAAGCTATCAAACTAGCTGATTAATTTAGAGTATGACTTGTAAGACACACAAAAATTTAGGATACGACTGATATATCATGTCATATGAAGCTAAAAATTATAATAGTCAGAGTTTGTCTTCACTCTTCTTCTTTTAGCCTAGAGTAAAGCTTCTAAGACCCTCGACGAGCTGGTTCGAGCCATACCCAAAGGATCCCAAAAAGAAGTAGATAGCTATATTATAGCTATCTGATATTTGGTATACAGAATTCTCTCATATATATCAGTGTATTTGTCGGAGATGGTCGAATCCAGCCTCATCCATTTCCCAACCAACTTCTTCCTTATACTCAGCAAAATATATAGATCAATCCATCAATCAATCTAGACTTTCGCTACCAATAGCCGAGTGGTTCTTTCAATGTTGGAAGGCTGTCACAGATTCCTAATTCCTTGAACGATCTCATTAGAATTTATAACTATCTAATGCCTATACAATGGATGATTTGTATACCAAGTCTCATTGGGATCTTATACTTTGTTGCCAACCGATTTCAAAAAAAGAAAACAAACTTCCAAAAGACCATAGGCCAATTTAAATTAGTTGAGCACACAGAAAACACACCTAGATTAAAATTAAACGATCTCGGTAAAATAAAAAAAGGCACGCCTTCGCTGTTCAAAATTTTTTTCAGGCAACCAGGCAAAAGTGATCAGACATCAAAAAGCCCAGCCCAACCACAGCGAGCCACCCAACTGTAAAGTTGTCCAGGTGTTGACAGCTTTAATTTGCAGCAATTAACACAATGCTCATTTTGCCCACTCACTCTGCTTAAAGCTGAAACGGCACGAGAGTGCAATGAGCTCTCGAGGGAGCCCAGTCCCCCGTTCCAATCCCCAGTCCCCAGTTCCCAGTCCCCGGTCAGACATTCAGTGGTGTCTGGGCAATCTGAGCTGCTGGAAATTGGAAGAGTGCAAAGTCAGTGGGCTGCTGTTGATTACCCAACTGACTCACTAGACTGACTGACTGACTGAGTGACCGAGTGACTGAGTGACTGAGTTACCTAGCGACCAGAGGGACCCACCGACCGGAGGCTCCATTGAGCGGAGTGTGAAGTGATGGCAAACGCATTTTCTGCTGCTTTCAAGATTCAAATGAAATGACCAACTTGTTTGTTTTTGTTTTTGTTTTCGCTTTTGTTTGTCTGGCAAAATGTTTCTAATTAGACGAAAGCGCTAAATATCAATACTCGGTCAATACTTGCCCAACAATTGACAACTGCTAAAAAATGGCCCAAGTCTAGCTCCAAAAATAAAAATATAATCGAAAAAGAATCAATAATTTAATTAGATTCTACGACTTTTTGTTGACTTTTGTTAATAAATCTGAACTTACTAAAGCATGAATCAGTTTGAGAAGAAGAAGAAATTGTTAAGAATTCTTGGGGCCTTGAAAGGGTTAATAACATTTCTAAAGTTGACGAAGATATCAAAATATAAAAAATAAAGAAAAGTAAGGAAATAAAACTAGAAAATAATAAGAAAAGATTTTTATTATGTTAATGAATATTTTAGGTAAGAAATTATATATACAGTGATCGGTATTTGGTAAGGTTCTTAGGGTGTTGGTTGAAGAGAAAGATAAAGCTGATAATAATCTTTGAAGGTGACTTGAGTGAAGAGTATTATCAGAGTATATAATCTAAGAATCTGAGTGCTTGAAACTTTGAAGAAATGAAAAGTCAAAGTTTCAAGCATTCAGATCCTTAGATAATAATACTCTTCAATCAAGCTCAAAGAGAGTCTGAAGAAATGAAAAGTCAGAGAGTCTTGGAACTTGGAGATCATTATGATTTGGGGAGTTCTCGAGGTACGAAGCCCTTAACGTTCTACGTAGCTATAGCTCACTTTTGCCTTCATATATTTGGAGTCTAGCAATGTTAAAGCTAGATCCCTTTGATTCCGATAAGTCTCAGGATCTAGAATCAAGTCTTATATAGCAGTACTTTAGATCTAACGATCTGTGATCAAGGAACCAATTTGTCTAAACTGAGTTTCTTTCTTTGGGTTTAGCTATGAGTTGAAATATTTAGAGTCCTGCAATATTAAGAGTTAAAGCTAGATCCCTTTGATACCGATAAGTTTCAGGATCTAGCAGTACTTTAGATCTAACGATCTGTAATCAAGGAACCAATTCGTCTAAACTCAACTGAGTTAATCAGAGCCGAGGTAATTGACTGATGTCTCAGAATTATCTAAATATTTTATGACTTTTTTAAAGAGCTCAAGAAACTAAAATTTCAGATATAGTCAGTTATTACCAATCAAAATCAGATCAATCAGTTCTCAACTTGTTCTCTTCTTTAATTCATAATTCATGCTCTCTTTTGAAAATTCTAATGAAGAAATTCTTTGATGACAATTTTGTTCATTACAAACCAAAAGGGAGGGAGGGCGAAAAATTATTCAATTTCAATTCATTCAGCTTTCTGGGCGATAATTATTTCAGTCAGGTGAGTGTCGGTCTCTATTACGGCCACTCGGACATAATTTCCTTTCCTTTCGTTTCGTTTCATTTCTTTTGCAATATTAATTTTTTTTTTCCATACAGAAAATTGTGAGGCTCTTTGGAAATAACAACAACAACAACAATAGAGCAATAATAAAAATAGTGGTGAGAGCTGTGGTCACTGGGGTCGGTTGGTGGTCCAAACAAGGAGAGGCTGCTGTAAGAATTTTTTGCATTTCACTTTTGCATTTCCTGCGTTTCCAGGCATTCCATTTCCCCACCTTCCTGCCAACTGGTCAAGTTTTACCATTCATTCCTTTTACCATAGCCTGGCCCAGTCAAATGAACTACACCATGGCTCCCTACACTTCCAGTTGCAGTCTCAGCCTCACCAACCCGTCCCGGCCCGTCCCGGTCCCGGTAGCACTTGGTCCTTGTCAGGAATCTTTGTGCAGCCATTTCATTTGGCCTCTCCTCTATAGTCTCTTATGTTTTTCTTTTCTCTTCTGTTTTGTTCTGTTCTTTTCTTTTATTTTCTTTTTTAGAAACCGCTTTCCTGTTGCAGGATGTGCCGCGGTTGGCAACGTTTCCTCGGACACAAATAAAATGCAAACAATGCTTGTTTCATTTGCGTAATAAAATATTTATACAGGTATTTAGTTTTCTAGCCAACAGAGCAAAGGCAAACGGCGAAACCCAAGAAACGCCGAGACCAACGAAAATTAAGCGAAATGCCACAAAAAAAATAAAAAAAATGGAAAGAAATGAAACAAATTTAAAATAAAAACCGAAATGTTTACACAAGAGGAAATGCACAATGGTAAATGAAAACTCTTGTTAAAGTGCAAAGGAAAAATAAAAAAAAAAAATTGATATATAAATTGGCCCTTTTTCTATAGTTTTTTTTTGACACCTGGTCGATTTGGCAATAAGCAAACTCTTGATTCACTTTGATTTCTTTAAGAAAAATGAGGGGGAAAAAAATTTAAATTGAGATCGACATATTCATGGGTTAAGCCTTAACCCATATTCTAACATTTATATGGCTCATTACTCAACAGTTTATTTCTTTTCTTTTTTGTTTCATGCCAAGTCATTCATTTTAGTGCACCTTCGTCGGAGTTGGTTTGGGTTAACCCCAAACCGCCCCCCCCCCCCCCCCATTTCGATTGTTTGTGGAAAAAACGTCTAGACATCATTTCTCACATACACATTGCGTGTCCAAGCAGAAAGCCGTAACTGAAACTGAAAACCAAAACTCCAAAAAAAAAAACCAACCGGAGTCAGCTGCTCCTCGGCTCGACGCTTTTACATTGTCGCTGTCGTTGGTCGCGACATGTTAGATAAATCAGAGTGAACGCGTTTTTCGTTACCATTTTGCCCTCATAGCTCATCACAAACAATATGTGTGTATGTGTGTGTGTGTGTGTGTGTGTGTGTGTGTGTGTGTGTGTGTGGGTGTGTAACCACCATGATGACCACAAAACTTGGGGATGCTCCTTGTCTTGTCCATGATGTTGAAATTGCCATCATTTATCATGAGACAAACTCACCCAACTCAGTCAAACCCAACCCAAACCATCTCAGCCCTTACGACAATTGGCAGCTTGGTTTTTTCCTTTCTATCATTTATTTATTTTGTTGTTGTTGATTGGGTGGCTTTTTCTTTCAACCGCAAAAAGTTCGATGAGTGTTCATTATTAGTTTCTGTTTGAGAGCTTCATTTTGTTGAAGGCTTAAAAGTTCAATCAACTAAATGCAAATCCTCTTTTTGAACTCTTGACTCAATCAGGGCAAAACCAGATTCTCAACCAATCAACCAGCTAGCCAGCCAGCCAAATGACCAAAATCTAATCAGCTGAATATTTAATGATTCGGAATGAAACATTTCAAAATACACTGTGTCATGTCAAATCTTTATGGGGTTTGAAAATGTTCTCATCACTGATAAACATCAATTTGTGGTTAGCTATTCATTCATTGATTGATTGATTGATTGATTGATTTGGCAATGATGAAGTTATTTATAAGGAAAATCGGTTTTTCATTCTTAACCAATCTGGTTTGAGAGCCAATCAAAGGGGTTCACAATTTGATTTCAGGACATTTATCAAGGTTTAAGGTTCTATTGAGCATGGAGGAAATTGCCAAGGATATGAAGGAAATAGATCAGGGCAACATTTAATGGAACTTGGAAACTTTCAACTTGGGGTCTCGGAAAGAGCTCAGAAACAATTTAATTTTCTTAGAAAAAGAAATTAAAGCTAAAAAGGCTTTAGAAGAGTTTAAAGGGATTTTGAGTTAGAGACTAAAGAGACCGATTCCTATAGACTAAAATGGTAAGTAGACTCCTATTTATAATTGTTCAATTTGGGAGGAATTTAAATCTAGACTCATTCAATCCATTCAAGATTCTTAGATCTTAGTGGGACTTGGTGGGCTTATTTAAATCTGAGAAGTGAATTTTGGTGTCTTGAAATTATTAAGTAGATACTGATTCCTTGATATATTTAGATCTATTAAAATGGGACTCAATCAGAAGCCAGTAAATGAATATTTGAGCTTGTCTCCATAATTCTTTTCATAGATCAAAGTGAGAATTGGTTGTCTTATAGACTAAATAGATCAAGGAACTCTTGAGAGAATTCTGATGTATTGAGACCATAAGGAACTATGAATAGTTTGGATAAATGATTCTCTCTGATTTGTAGAACTTTTTATAAAACCCTAAGGCTTGAAGGTCTCGAGAATTTGTTAATTATTTTAAGGAAATTAAATTTGTAGACTCAAGAAAGTCTCCCCGACTACTTTCCCTTCGTTAACCCATGAGTAACTCGGATCAGAAAAGAATTTCAAGATTTTCTTTATCAACAGGAATTTTCTTAACTTTTTTATAAAAATTTGTTTTTATTTTTTTTGAATTGAATTTCAAAGAAATTTGATTCATTTCCTCGTTGTTGATCTTTGCCCCCGCTTTAATTAAACGCTGAACTTCCTAGTTGAAAATTACTTCAAATTAATTAATGTTAAAACATATTTTAAAGGGTTAACAAATATTAAAAATGAGTCGAAGAAGACGAGGAGAGATAAACAAAAATTCATTAAATTTGTGTAGTTTGTGTACTTTGGCACTTTTTTTTTAGCTGGCTGTGGCAAGTGAGGCCAAGGCAAAGAGTGAGCAGCTTTCATCATTATAATAATTATGTACACCGTCTCTTTATTATTATTTATGTTTAAATCTAATTTGTTGCTATTGTTATGCAATATATGTTTTCTTTGTTGTTGTTGTTGTTTTGGGTTCGTTTTTGTCACTGTTTTGGCTATTTTTTTTTTTTTTTTTGCATTGTGGCCAAATTGGCGTTGACAATGTTGCTGACATTTTCAAATTTAGACGTTGGCAAAGTATCCACTGTCATTGTTGTTGTTGTTGTTGTCATTTGGATGACTGTTGACCGCACATTAAAATGCGCTTTTTGTGTTTTTACCACGACAAGCCAAGACGCCTTGCCATAACACCCGCTCGCTCGCGCCCCCCCCCCCCCCCTCCGCCTTTGCCATTGCACCAAGTTGACAGCCCGGCCTTTGACCGCCCTGGCCTAACTCTGTCTCAACTGCTGCCAGCTAACTCTTCTTCCTCTTCCTCTTCGTCTTCTTCTTCTTCGTCTTCTTGGCTTTTGTTAATTGTTGTTGCCTTTTATTTATTTTGTCTCTTGCCCAAAACGTAAACATTTTGCACATAAAAATTATGTAAAAAAATAAAAATAAAAAAAAAAACCGATTAGAAGAATTTCCGTTTCGTTACAAAAAAAAACGTGTTAAAAATGTTTAACACAAAAAGCATCGAGGAGGCGATGCAGTAACCTGCACGAAGATGCAACCCAGTCGAGTCACAACAATAGCGCCGCAACTGCCTTGGTGAAGCCCCCAAAAATGGAGGAGACAAAAATAAAATAAAATAAATACAGCCACTGTGTCGGCAGATTAATTAGCGTCTCTATGATAAAGCACGTTGCAATCGAAAAAAAACTGCACTCAACGTGAGTTGGGAAGCCACTTCAAACACAACCAAAAAGGGGGGAAAAAAATAAAACTTGTCACAGGCAAAAGCCACAAACCAACATTGCTTCTGGCCATTAAATATAGGCATTTGCATCTGAAAAAAAAGAGTATAAAAAATAAAATTCTATTCAAAAATCAAATCAAGAAAAGACTAAAAAAAATTCACTAATATAAAGAAAGATCTAGCACGCCATCTATCGGGCGGCTTATGAAGTTATTCAATACGTTAATCTTATCATACCATTAAAGATTTATTTTTAATAAACTTTATATAATTTATAGAAATAAAATCAGAACTGATTTGATCATTATTGACATCTCTTGTCTCTTTGATCTTGTTTGCCTGCCATCTATCGGTCTGCTGGTGAAAGTAACCAATTTTGAAAGTCTTAAATATTGTGTATGTCCTCAGTAATACTTAGGGATATCTTTAATTAAATTTAGGGCGTATTGTATATATTTTAAGGCAAATCTGAGAAGCTACGATTTATACTTGATAACTTGATTCAATTCATTCAGATAACCAATTCTGGGATCCTTGAAATTTAGGATATTTCTCTTATAATCCTGGTAAGATTCTATACATTCTTTGGCATCAAAACTAAGGGTATTTTAATTATCCATACCCATTCTGTGGTCTACAATATTCCAGTTATCTTTGGAATATATCTCCCAACTTTCAACCAAATCAGAGTATGGATTATATTAACTCTATTAAATTCTGAGGACATTTTTTGTAATATTTTTAAGTACATTTTCCCCAGAGTCTGAGGCTCAAATTAGAGACTGTACTGGTCCAAGTTTCCTCTATTTTATTGCAATTTTAAAGATAAACTCAGTGTTGGATAAATTTGAATAAAAGAAAAATCATAGATAAAATCTAACAAGAAATTTATTCCGTTTTAACAAAATAAAAAGGAGAGAAGAAAAAAAAATAAAAAAAAAAAAGGAAAATTGTCAACGCGAATTAGTGACACATTTTCGAATTCGATATAAATGTTTTTATGGATTATCCACAACCAGCAGATACTTTGTTATTGTGGTCCATGCAGAAACGGGGGGGAAACGGGTTGGGACTCATAGGGCTGGCAAAATGCATGCATGTCGCCAATGTTGTCTGCCACATTGATAGTAATTGCGAATAACACACACACACACACACACACACTAACACTGGCAGACACACACAAACGTTTTGTATTTGTATCTTTCAGATGCAATGACTCCAACTGAGAAAACAAGCAAGAAAGAGACAAAAAAAGACAGAGACAGAGAGCGAACATGGTAGCAGATGAAGAAATACAACTCTCTGCCTTGCCTTCTTTCCGTTTACAAAAACCGAGACGCGTAATAAATCCATAATCCAAGGCGACAATTTGAATCATTGCGCTGTAAATGCGTTGCCCTCTCTCACACATCACCCCCTCCGCCGACCCCACCAACACCGAGCAGTCTGACGGGCGGGCTTGAAGCCTGACAGCAGCAAGTGCTTGGGAGCCAGAGTTGGTTCTGGAGTGAAATGGAACGGTTAGAAACTGAGGAAGCAGGCCTTGTCAGGGCAATGCCAACGCAGCTGCAACCAAAAAGACAATCCTGACCTTTCTCCTTGTCTTTTTCCCCCCCTTTACTCTCTCTCTTTTTTGTTGGCGTAGAGAATTCGTTTTATTTTTTTGAAGCTACGCAGTTGACAGCTTCCCGAAACCCAAAAATTTTATTCCAACCACCCACAAAAAAACCTTCATCGACCGGGTGGAAATTGCGTTTTTGTTTTGCTCTCTTGACTATTCCACCTAATCCTTGCAGAAGTTGCTTTAAGCCCGAACAGTTAAAAATAATCATAATAAAAATAACAACAACAAGAACAACAAATGAACCAGAATAAAAACTACAAGACTAATTCGAAAGGTCCCAAAGTTCAAATTTTCTCAACTCACACGAAACGGTTTGGTTTATTTTAGAAATTAAATTTTACTAAGATTCTTTCATTGGACCTAAAATAATGCCTTGATCCAGAGCAAACTCTTAGATCTGTTTATGGTCTATAAATATATCAAGTATGAGCTGTTTGCCCTGGTAGAAGTCAGAGATATTTATGTATAAAATTTACTAGGATTCTTTCATTGGACCTAAAAGAATGCCTTGATCCAGAACAAACTCTTTACAAACTTATATCTGTTTGTGGTCTATAAATATATCAAATATGACCAGTTTGCCTTGGTAAACGTCAGAGATATTTATGTATATATTTTAAAATACTGCCTTGATCCAGACCAAACTCTCTACAGACTTATATACCCATATGGTCTATAAATATATTAAATACGATTCGTTTGCCCTGGTAAATATCAGAGATATGATTACTACCCATTTGGTTCTATAGGTATCAAGCCCGAGATCTATTTATTTCTGGATATGGTCCTTCCATATATCATTCCATTTGTCTTTGTTTCTCTGCAAACTATGCAAGATAGGTCTGTAAGATAGCCTTGATCTGTATCTGTATGAACATATATCAGCTTATAGACATTTTAAATATGAACTTACATATAAAAATTCTTTGATAAATATCGGAGACATATCTATTTCGTACCATAAACCAGACCTAAGCTTTAGTCTCAAGACGAACGGATACATCTTTGATTTGAAATATATTCGAGTTTGGAGATATAGCCAAGGCCTTATAAATTTCAAGCTAAGGTCTATATAGATTCGGTCAGTTACTGAGTATATCGGAGAGCTTCTACCTCTCACCAGCCAAGGCTAAAGTTTCCGAAAGAGTTTTTTTTTAAACGTCTCCTTCTGTGTCCCGTAAAAAAATACAAAAATTTGGTGTTAGCAGCAGCAGCCTGACATATGTATTGTATTATAATAAATGTTTGAGGAAGTGAGTAAATCTGGTTATATATTTTGTTTATCGTTTACTTCAACAATTGGATCGACCAACATATCCTCATCATCTCCGTGATCGGCGAGGGCTAATTGATCATTGAATAGCTTGATCAGTTTATTCTCTGGATTTTCAGTGTTACGACTTTCCAGGGATTGCAAATTCGGATTGCACCAAATTAAGGGCTTGATGGGCTCCACATTTACCCGGTTATCCGGCTTGTCCATTGCGATTGAAGTCTTCGGCAGCGAATTCTGGGCTAATTGTTCATTGAATAGCTTGATCAGATTATTCTCTGGATTTTCAGTTTCAAGTTTTTTCAAATTCGGATTGCACCAAATTAAGGGCTTGATGGGCTCCACTTTTACCAATCCGACTGAAGTCTTCGGCAGCGAATTCTGGCTTCTGAATAGTTCCAAATCCAAGTGCTCCGGTTCCAGCAATCCGGCTTTCTTAAGAGAACTCAAATCGGCAACTTTTGGCGCTTGAGTCTTGAACACTGGACGGCTTAAGGGTGGGGAACTCTTAGAGCGTCGACCTCCATGGTGGCATCTTTTCAATGAGACGGCAATCTTTGGTTTTGGTACCTTTGGCAACATGATTGTTTTATTAATTCGAACAAATCAAGCCTTACGAAGCAGTCAACAAAACCCGAAATGAATATCACAAATATGATTTTTATTCTATTGGATTTCGTTTTCAAGGCCAACTCGATTCTAGAGGAAAATGAGAATCAAAATAACTCTATTCTTTTGGAACAAGTTCATCCACATCCGTTTAATATTTAGATGAGCATTCGGAAAGAATGAGATAGAGATAGAGAGAGAGGGGGAGAATGCAATATTTTAAAATCGTGATGCAATTGTTGAATCAAATCGTTTGGCTCTTCAAATTGTTGGGCAACAATTGCAAATTGCACGTTTTATGCATTTGACAATTTGCATTCGCATTCGCTGAAAACCAAACCGACAATTTTCAATGCACACAAAATGCTAAAATCCACCGACTCTAGGGAAAATCCAAAAAAGACAACGAAGCGGTAACGGCGACGGTAGCGGTGGAGATTGGCCTGACAATACGGATCCGAACTGCCTAACATGGTTGACAGCTTGGACCCCCTTTGGGTCGCCCCCCTTCGCTCTAAGCCCTCTCGAATCATTTGGTTTATCTGTTTAAAGTAACAATGCACACATTTAATTAACGCGACCGAATTAGTTGCAACATTTTGGCCAAAACCATTTCCCTGCGGGTGTGAATGTGTCCGTGTGTCGGTGTGAAATTTGTTATGGCCAAGACCAAGACCACACAACTAAGCCCTCAGACAGAGCCCGGCCGACCATTGAACTCTTGGCCATTCAAAATCTGACATCATTTATTTAACCAGCTTGACTTGGCCACAAATGAAACTGTCACCGGCCAGGCTCCCTCCTAGACCCTTGCGGTCTAACATTAAATTCAAAGTATATTTTTAATGGCTCATAAGTGTTAGCCACAAATCAGGTGGATCAGTCAGTAACAGTGTCGTCTGGCAAGGCCGAAGCAGAGGCTGGGTAAAGGGCTGAGGGAAGACTTCGGCAGCCCAGCAAAAGTCACCTAGAGTACGATCCGAAAGACTAGAGAAATTAATCTATACCTCCGGATCTCGACAAAAGCTAGAACTATATAAATTGTTATGATAAATCCACAAGACTGGGGCAAGGGCTAGTTTATATAGATTTACTTTGATCGGACTTCCCATATGCCCACATGGGTAAATTACTCAAAAACCGAGAGAGCTAGAATAAATAAACTTAAGCCATATACTAATCTAGCTATAAAGTCTTCAAAATAATATTGTCGAATCTCCCCAACCCACGCAAAACCTGACAAAATCCATTCTATTAACTTCAACGGCCTGAATTGTCTTTAGCCTTAAAATTAAAGGTTTAATTAAAAAATATTGAAATATGCAAAATTCAAAACTCTATTGATATCAGATATGAATAGAATCGGATCATAAATACAGGAGTTATCAGCAAAGACCCTGAGAGACCCCCTGCCCAACACAGTAAAAAGCCAACATAAACTGGTAAAAGGCGCCCTGAGGAAGTGCTGAGCTCTTGGATACATCTTTCTAAACCTAGGTGACCAGGGCTGCCACAATCTTCTTTAATAAATGAGGTCTCATGGGAAGTGCAGAGCTCTTGGATACATCTGTCTAAATTTAGGTGACCAGGGATCCGACAATATCCTTTAGTAAGTAGGGACTCTTGGTAAGTGCTGAGCTCTTGGATATATCTTTCTAAATCTATGGGTTCCTAACTGACCAGGGCTGCCACCTCGTACCTTAGTATATAAGGTCTCCTGGAAAATGCTGAGCTCTTGGATAAATCTTTCTACATATAATAGAGAGTATTTAGAAATCGAGAGCACCCGAGAATAATTTTTGAAGAAAACAAAAACTGATCCCATTGCGCTAATAAATTTCCACCTACCCCACAGGGGATCAAATTGCCAACAAAGCGAGCAGTCCAACAACGAAGCCCATCAAGTTTTGAGTTGAGACAGTTCCCCATTTTGTCAGACGTTTGAAAAGCCGCGAAAAAAAAACTAAGAACTCTTTCGTTGAATCAAAAAAAAAAAGAAAAAACTAAATGGGAAAAAAAATCTCAAGCCGATTATTTTGCATATTTTCGGTACCAAAAAAAAAAAATATACGTAAATAAATTGAAAAAAAATAAAATAAAACAAAATTGGTACCCACAAAATCCCCCAACCCTCTGGGCTGAAACCCCCAAAGCGATTCCTAGCCGTGGCAACGATAACACGCATGTAAATCGACGCTTTACAAGCCAAATGGAAATGCCACCTGTGGGCTTGGTATGGTGGCGGTGGCGAGGAGGGGGCGGGGGAGGACACACGCAACGACAACAATCAGGGTAACCAAAGAAGAAGAAGAAGAGAGAGCAAAAAAAAAAAAAAAAGGAACCACTCCTGTGGGGATTTTTGTGCTGGTAGTTGCCATTTGCTTAAATGTAAATTTACTTTTCACTTTGCTCAACCAAAAAAAAAAAAAAGGCTGCCAATTTTTAAAAATGTTGGCTTCTTCTTCTTCTTTTATTTTATTTGAAGCGGCAGCACACTTTGCATATATTTTTGTGTGAGTTTTTTTTTTATTCGTCAAACCAAAATGGCAAGTTGAATCTGAAAATGCTTTTTGCATTTAATTCTCTGTGGGCTTTTGGCCTTCCAACATTCCCCCCAAATGATTTTCAATCTAACAAATGAATCTCTTTTGGGGCAATAAAAAATCGAAAAAAAAAATAAAAAAAAAATTGAAATGGAATCCTTAAAGTGTTTAATCAATTTGCTAGGAAATTTCTATTCCTCATTCCACAGATTACTATTATTATTATTATTATATTTGTCGTTTCTTTGTTAGCAGTTACAACTTTATTTATTTCTGAGAGCCAAGCCACGCCTCCCTCCCTCCGCCCCACTCACTTGCATGCAATAAAATGAAATTAAATGCCATAAATCAACGCCAAATGCGTCGAAATCGGCTGCCACTGTTGTGCGAGTGTGCAAGTGTGTGTGTGTGTTTTGGCCATGTTCGTTAGAAGTGGCTTAAATGGTTAGACCATTCCTGAGCTATGGGTTTGGGTGAGGCCATCTGACACTTGTCATCTGCCTTGAACTTTTGGCTTTGACCAGCAAAAAAAGAAGAAGAAGAAGAAGAGAAACTCAGCTAATAAAGCGATCTTAACCAAGTTGATAAATATTTAATAACGCCAAACTTAAAATCCCCAAATGGTCAGGCACAAAATCAACAGATTTCAAACAACACAAAAAAAAAGAAAGAAAAAAAATTCCTTTTTTTTGGCAACAAAAAATTCTGCACATAAAAGTCACTCAAATGGAAGTAAGTGTTTGCCTGGCCACACCCCCTCCCCCCCCCCTCTTTCTACCAACGCCCCATTTCTTAACTGTATTTTCTTCTTCGTCTTCGTCTTCCTGGTCGAATGTCCAAATGGCATAAAGAATTTTTGCGGTGCTGATTGGAATTGGAACAATAGAAGAATGAAAGGAACGTACCACCTGCCAGACTCGTGAGACCACACACACACACACAGTGACATAGAGTGAGTGAGTTTGGGGGCTGGCAACAAAAATAGTCACAATAAAATGCCAACTGCCAATAAACGTCAATAAATCAAACAATTGAGCGCGGCCAACATTTGTGACGGCCCCGGGGCCCAAAATGGCAAACATCATCATGGACACCACCTTCTCCCCACTCAACACCCAACCCCATCCAACCCAATCCTAACCAAGCCAAACCAAGCCAAACCAAGCCAACTCAAGCCAATCCGGTCAAAAACAAAACGTATATTTAAGAAGACATTGAAGCCTCTTTCATTCAGTAGACCAACTGAACTGAACTCGACAACCTAAGCAATGACTTGCATTACCCAAAACATATAGTTTACCAGTTCGATTCCGTTGAAACTCTAGATATTTCGATATATATATAGATGCATACTATATATCAAATTTGATTAGAATCGGTCAATAAATTTCAGAGTTAGAATCAGTATCGCTTTAGGTTTCCTCATGACCTATTTGAAGCCTTGATTCCATCAAGATAAAACTTGGTCGATTTACACGTCTTTCTGTAAGTAAGTCAGGTATCAATTTTGATATAGATAGACTAATAAATCTTGGAGTTATAACGAGTATCGGTTGGGGCCTGCTCAAGATCTATTTGAAGCCTTGATTCCATCAAGATAAAACTTGGTCTATTTACACGTCTTTCTGTAAGTAAGTCAGGTATTCATTTTCATATAGATGGCCTAATAAATCTTGGAGTTATAACCAGTATAGATTTGCTCAAGATCTATTTGAAGCCTTGATTCCATCAAGATAAAACTTGGTCTATTTACACGTCTTTCTGTAAGTAAGTCAGGTATTAATTTTGATATAGATAAACTCATAAATCTTGGAGCTATAACGAGTATCGGTTTGGGCCAGCTCAAGATCTATTTGAAGCCTTGGCTCCAACAAGATAAAATTCTGAAGATAGACATTTCTTTCTATAAGCAATTCAAGTATTATATATCTCAATCTCGGAGTTATAACCAGAACCAATAAAGGACCATATAAAAGGTACTCAGAAAAAGCTTTCACCACATTTAATTTCTTTGGAAAAAGCCCTAAAGCTGCGGCATTAGTTTGCCCGAAAAAATAGAGCACCAAAAGGATGGATATGGCTATGGCTCAGGATCAGCTTGGAGACTCTCTGGGGGCTTGTTGAAAGACCCCCTCAACAAATCTCAAGATTTGCTAAATCTCTTAGAAACCCCTGAAATGAACAGCAAGGATTCTTCGATTCTTCATTGTGACGGAAATTTTATTGATTTTAATCGTGTTGGGAACTATCTACTCTCAATCAATTCCTACAGCTTACAATTACATTTTATCACAAGAAATTTAAAAATCATACAAAAAAAAAAACGATCTTTCGAATTCGATCTGAAATTTTGGTAATTCTGACAACGGCGAATTTCAAAATTACTCCAAATTACGATTGGGCATTTGCATGTGTGCTTTTGCGTCTGCGTCTGTCTGTGTGCCTGTATGTGCGTGTGTGTGTGTATGTGAGTGTGTGTGTGCATATCTATCAATCGGTTTTTATAAATGAAATATTGATCCGCTTAGCTTAGCTCAGAAAAAATGAAAATAATAATAAAACAATAAAAAAAAACTATTAGGCTAGGCGGAATGGGGGTGGGGGGGATATCTATATCAGATTTAGGCAGTGTATATGGTCTTGACAAGGGAGCCCTGCTTAACCATGGTGTCCTTGTGCAATTGATACTGCAGTATATATGAATCCTCCATGCGTAGGCTTTCGCGCAGCTTTTTACCAATTTCCAAGGCAGCCGTCTCATTATTGCCATCGGCAGTCCAAATGGAAATCTTGTTACTCTTGCCGCGTATATTGACAACGGCACCGCAGAGATCATAGGAATGGTCACAGCACTCGCCGATCATGCAGAGCATCGTGTCCAGCCAGAAATTGTCGAGATCGTTTTTGGTATTCTTATTGAGATTGATTACCCAACGTCCGCCCAGCACATTGGCGGCATCCTCCCACATGGGACGTATGCCCTTCTTGAAGAGGCAATAGTCACTGCCCATCTTGATCTCCGACGGTGGCTTGATATGATTGATGAGGCTCCAGAAGTTCTCCACTGTACTGAAGCTGGTCACCTCGTGCAGCATATCCTCCCAGGACTTGGTGCGATCGTTCTCCAGATACCACAGGGTCCAGGTGCTCTGCAAGGGATGATGCGGTACCGATTGGTTTTCACTCGTGTTGCCTTGGTTGAGACGCTCATTGGAAAGGCTTTCGTTGTCACTTAAATTGATCTCGTTATCGGTGGCCTCGGGTATATGCTGGTGGCCCTCGTCAATCGAAGTATTGTATTCCCTGGGCAGGTTCAGCGGCAGATTGCCATCGGTCTGATTTCTACGCCCCACACAGTGTTCCAATTTTTTTTCCTCCTTGCGAACGGGTTCGTTTGGCTTGGGATTAACCGGGGCGGTTACCTTGATTTTGGTTATTGGTCCTCTCAGTGGTTCGGTGGAAAAGTCGGCATTGTTCGAACACGACATAAACATTGTTTTCGGATTGGCAAAGTTTTTCATCAGATATATATTTGTGGGATTCATGCTAATTTCTTTCCTTGTTCACTGCAAGCAATTCGCTTTTTGAAAGAGAAATTATGTTAAATGGATTTCCCCACTTACCTTGCGGCACAAATGAAAACGTTCTTTCTTTTTTTTTCCTAGTTTAACTGCGAATAGGTTATATATTCACTAACAAGTTCTTTTGTTCGGAATTTGTGTAAGTGTGTGTGTGTGTGTATCCAAAATGTTCCGATTTTAATTATTATTATTAGTTTTGTTTTATTTTATTTTTTTTATTTTCAACAAAAAAAAAAAAAAAAAATGTATTTATTGTATTATGTAAAATTGGAGTATATATCGAGCGTTTTTTATTTTTATTTAGTGACCGAATGTTACTGTCGTGTAGAATGAACTGAACTGGAAGGCGAAATGAAAAAAAACTGTTCACCAAGTTCCGGACAACAAATTCATGGCATACAGAGTTGAAATTCGAAATGCTAGAATTTTCTGGAAACTCAAGTAAACACAATATTCCAAAGAAAACTAAAACAATACCAAAAAAAAAAAAAATAATATATATATATGTATGACTAGGCAATTTGATCGAAGCATTTAGAGAAATTGATATGGTCAAAGAGTAATCAAACTTGGTATTTGTCACCTTAAGCTTGCAAGCTGTGCAAAATAATTAAGTTTCTTTTCCCTTCCGCCCTCCTCTCCAACCCCTCACTTTTTTAAGACCCTGTCTTTTGCACAGCTTTAAGTTTACCGAATTTGTTTGTTCAAGTTGAAGGTTGGAAATTAAAAGAGCTTTCGATTGATACCAAACATGAAACAAATCGGTCTATAATTAGTGAAGATATCTATAAAACAAATTCTGAGAGTCACAATTTCGTTGGCCCACGACTCACAGAGCAGAGCAAGATGGCTGTTGTATGCATATACCGTTACATTCTGAGAGTAACTCAGCAGTCGAGAGAGCGCCATCACCCTTACAGGCCGACTCTCTCAGGTCAAGAGTGCAAGAGAGAAAGGTTGAGTCAAAGCAAGAGAGCGGGTGAAGCTGCTGATCACTGTAGGTCGCACTGCTCTCACTCTCTCTCTCTCTCTCTTTCTTTCTTTTTGGAAGAGTAAGTTGATTGATATATGGAAATGTGATTTCAAGACTTTTCGACTTTTTTATTGCTTTAATTTTATTAGTTTAAAGTGAGAAAAGTAAATAAATTTTAAGCCTTGCCCAAAATTGTTAACCTTTTGCCCTTCGATTATAGAATAAATTTCACACACACACACACACATACACAGACACAGAGAGGGAGACGTGTGTGTATGTGCTTATCCTCATATTTGTACAGCAAGGAAACGTGAGTAAAATATTTTGAAGAAATAGTTTCATGTTATTCTTGTTGTTGTTGTTGCTATTGCTTTAAATTGACTTTAGAAAATTACCAAGGAAAACAAAGAGAGAAGGCAAAAAGAATAACAAAAAGAAGAGGAAGAAGAAGAAAATGTTTCAAACTGACCAACCAAGGAACGTGTGAAATGGCACACAACAAACTAGGAAAAAGGAGTTGAGAGAAATTACAGTAGACGTTCTTTTTTTCTTCTTCTTCTTTTCCAAAAAGAAAAAAACTTGAAAAGTTTCAAAATAAATATTTACGCCCACCCAAAAGTACACACACACACATACACATATACACATAAGAGAAACAGACAGAGCGAGAGAGAGAGCGAGTTGGCAACACTTTACGCATTTCTTATTAGCTGCACTTGCCCAAAGTTTGCCGCCTACCCCTTTTGGGCCCCCGCCAGATCCAGTGATTCTCACTTATTAGAGAGGCCAAGGTTCCTTAAAAAAAAAAAAAAGAAAATCGAAATCCTTGGCCATTGTTGTCCAGGGCTTTGTTTGCTTATTGACCCGAACGGAATAAGGCAAGTTTTTTTTGGGATTTTATTTAGTTCGGGTTTTTTATTTTATTTTCCCATTTGACTGGATCTGTCATAGATTTAAATGGGTTATGGTCAACTCGAAACGCACGATTGGTTAAGATTTTTCCCGTTTCAGATTAATATTTTCATATCGATAGTTTCACGAAAAAAACACCACCGCCACGCCTTTCCACTCAACTGCCAAGCGAGGCGATGATGCGCTGCGAATGTGGTGAAGATGGCGGAGCCGCCAAAAAAAAAAAAAAAATGCCGAGACATTTCACAAAACGAACGAAAGAAAATAACGGGAGTAGCAGAAAAGGCAGAGAAACGCAAGAAACGGGAGAAATAAAAAATAGAGCAACGCAGCGTGTGCCAGATTTGCTTTTACAACAAAAAAAAAAGAGAAAGAAAAAAAAAGAGAAGAGTGTATGTATTATTCTTGTTCATCTCCCCTAACCGTTTCCTAAGCACTCCTTGCCCTGCCTCCTTCCAAGTTGGGGAATACATTTACAAATGCGCTTTTAACTTAAATGACAGTCCAATGGGGAGTAACAGTAAAAAAAAAGAAGAAAAAAAAAAACATAATAAAATAAGGAGACTTTCAAGAGCTCCGACAAGTGCCAAGTGTCCCTGCCTGCCTCAGCCTTTACCTCCTTTGAAATGCCGTCGGCCTTCGGCACTTTGCTGGCAAACGAAACTAAAAAATACGCACTGAAATTTTTTATTTGCCATGTTTTGCTACAAGTGGTCCCCTAATTCTTGCCAAACCCCTTCCCACCCCTCCAAACATCACTCCATACACACACCCCCGCACTTAGTCTTTGTCTGGCTGTGACTCCCCAAGCCACGTTTACAACAACAATTTCGATGTAAATATTGTATTAGTGGGGGCCAAAGTGTTGAGTAAATTTATTGGTAGCACATAAATCGCTTTGAATGGACAAGGATGTGCTTAGAGGGTACGTTTTTTCCTTTTTTTTTCCTTTTAAATTATTTATTTTTTTCTTTTCTTAAATTTCACAAACCAAAAATCGCGTTCGTTTCACTAAGTTTTTTTTTCGAAACACGCGGAAGACAAAAAATAAAAAAAAAAGACGAGAGAGTGAACCGCGCTCTCGCCAAACTCAAAGAGAACTAAAAAAAAAAAAAACACGCGGATCAAGATGAACTCACAGTCACAGCAGCCTAGGCCGCTCTCTCTTGCTCCTGGAATTGTGTGCAAATGTGTGGGTGAGTGAGTCTAAGCAAAAATTGAGTAGTTTCGTTTGAGTGAAATTCTGGCTAATTTAATATAATTTAAATGGAAATAGGAATATTTTATTTATGGTTAAAAATCTTGTTGTCTGGCCAAAAATTGTGTTTTCAATATTTTCGAAATAATTTCCTTGGCATTTCATTTGGTTTTAGTCAATAGTAAAATGCAAATTTCAACCCACTTGTTATCGTTTTGGATTTCCATTACTGTTCCTGTTGTTCCTGTTGTTGTTGTTGTTGTTGTTGATGCCACCGCTGTTGTCATGCCAATTTTAATTAAGAAAAAACATTGCAGTCTCATGTTTTGGCAATTTGCAGAATGTTTTCACATTTTTTTTCTTTTTTTTTTGGTTAGAAATTAAGCTTTCGAATAACCATTAAAAGCCAAGAGGGGCGAGTGTATGTGTATGTGTGTCTGTGTGTCTGTGTGTGTTCTTGAGATTTTTGAAAAATAGAATTTGCATTTTACCTTAGTTTCATTCCAGTCGAACTAAAAATGTAAAATAATTTTTTGAAAAAAAAAAATAGTTGGCAACATTTTTTTCGGATTTTTCATATTATTTTTCTTTAATCTAGTTTTTTGTTTATTTTGCTTTTGTAATTAAATTTCAGATCATTTTCTCGGATTTCAAATCATTTTTATTTGTTTACATTTTTGCTTAGTTGGGGGGAAAAAAACGTGCAATTTCATTTGCCATTTAATTAAATGCACAAATGCCATGAAAAAAAATAGAAAAACACTTGAATAAATTTTATTGCACATTAAAATTCATTCAGAAAAATGATTACTATTTTTTTTTTTTTTGCTCTTTTGAAAAAATCCATTTTTTTTATTTAAATAAACAAATAGGCCAACACAAATGAGAATAACTAAAAAAAAAAATTTGATTTAAATTTTTAGGTTAGGGTGAAGGGGGTGCCTTAATTTGTTAGATTTGTTTTTTTTTTAATATATAAATTCCAATTAAATAATTGCATTTGAGCTTTTATCAATCGAATTAAAAATAAACCAAAGCCGCATTTATTGTAATTAAAAATTGTTAAACAAATATTTTCAAGTCGAAAATCTATGAAAAAAAGAAAAGAATCAACAAGAAGAAAGCTTTTGAGCCAAGTCACACACCAACTGATAAAACTTAGCCTAGTCTCGAACCAAGCTGAAGACTAGGGGAAATTTGCTGGAATTTTTGTTCCATTTAAAAAATCCTCAGTTTTTGTTCAAGAAATTAAAATAAAAAAAAGTATATTTATTCGTTTTATTTTAAGCCAAGCCACACTCCAAAGCTACGCAGCTGATCCAACTTAGCCTAGACTCGAACCAAACTGAAGACTAAGGAATTTTTTTGAACAACAAAAATCGTAAGTTCTTTTTTTAAGAAATTAAAAGAAAAAATAAAAATTTTTCATTTTATACAAAAATATATTTTTTTTTCTTATTTTAAGCCAAGCCTCCCACCAAAGCTTCGCAACTGATCAAACTTAGCCTAGACGCGAACCAAACTGAAGACTAGGGGAATTTGCTGGAATTTTTCTTTTAAACAACAAAAATCGTAAGTTTTTTTTAAAGAAATTCAAATAAAATAAAAATTGATATATTTTTTTCCTATTTTATTTATTTTATAAAAAATATATATTATTTTTTTTCTTAGTTTTAGCCAAGCCTCCCACCAAAGCTACGCAACTGATCAAACTTAGCCTAGACAAGAACCAAAATGAAGACTAGGGGAAATTTGCTGGCATATTTTTTTTATTATTTAAAAAAACAAAAATCGTAAGTTTCTTTTAAGAAGTTCAAATAAAATGAAAATAAAAATTGATATATTTTTCTCATTTAAAGAAAATGCCTGCCCCAACTTGCTCTGAAGCAGGGCGAAACATGACTAAGGCCCAGTCGAGTTGGCCAAGTCAACCTGGCCTAATTGGCCGAGGCCAACATGTTTGACATACAACAGAGCCCTGTTAGGAATCCAGCAAAGCTGCCATGTTAACCCGCTTGATTTCAGAGCTGGTGGGTGGGTCAGGAAAATTCAATACATTTTCAGTTTTCATCTAACTTGAAAACGTTTTTGGTCAAATTATTACAACAACAACAATAATAAAATTAACTGATTTTCTTTGATTGGAAAATTTGGATATATTTTGCCTAAATTAAATTAAATTAATTAAAACTAAGTCAACCAGGTCAATTCTGCTGATGGGAGTGGCTCCTGGTCAACTCATCTGCTGGGAGCTGGCCATGACCAGACTCATTTCCTGCTCTTCCAGGCGTCGCCGCCTGTGCCGCTCCGTGGCCATTTGCTGAGCACTAATAAGAAAGCCGAGTTCCTTATATTTGGCCAGGACCCGCTGCTGGAGTTGGGGCTGGAAACGCCAGATATTATCATCGACAATGGGATCGAGGAGTCGGGTCTTGTTGTCCGGCTCCCGGTAGTGCTGGAGCTGGCCCAGCTCCATGGGCACCGACTTGGCCGGGCAGGTGGCCTTGTTGGTGTAGAAGAGGGCAAAGTGATTATGCAGGCCGACGGCATATTTGGTGGAGTGGAGGCATTTGATGGCCTGACGGCGATTGCAGGGCTCCCGGACACGCTCCACATGCTGCAGCATGTAGAAATAGGAGGAGATGTTGGTATAGAGACGGGGACGTTCCGGGTAGCGGGGGAAGTAGACATTGAGAAAGCAATAGCTGACAAAGCTGGAGCAATTGGTTGGGCGGGTGTTGCCAGGATCTTGGAAAGTTTGGGCCTTGTGGATTAGCTGGGACCAGGTGGTGAGATTGGCCAGGGGCATGATGATCTCGTCGATATCGAAGACGCCGATATAGTCGAAGCGATACATGTTGCGGTAGAAGCAGTCGTTGTAGGGGATTACTTCGTTGAGGCGGCGATTGATCTTGTCGAGGGTGGTGAAGTAGTGACTGGCGTGGGGCAGGGAGTGGGGCTCACCGCGGCCCAGGGAGAGACGGCGTAGGTCGACCAGGCCGGGGTTGGTGGTCATGTAGTTGGTGAGGGTACGCGACATGTTGGGATGCATTTGGCCCTGGTAGAAGGTGATCTTCTCGGCGCCGAGGAGGCGCAAGAGTTCAAGCCATTCGATGAGGCGCCAGGAGAGATCGGCATAGGGATAGTCCAGGCCCTTCACACAGACAGCAAAGCGAGGCTGGGAGGGGCTGGATTTGCTGGGTTTGCTGGGTTGCTCGTAGACCACCCGGAAGAGATTCTGGGCTGCTTCACAGCGCTCACTCACCAGGGAGACCATTTCGGGGACTCGGTTCTTCAGTTCCCCGTCGGGCAGGACACAGGACATGATGATGGGATAGAAGTAGTCGCTGCGACCACCCCAAAACCAGAGCATCTTGTGATCCTGAGCTGGGACTATCAGCGGCTCCTTTCTGTCCTTGAACCAAAGCTGGCAAAATGTTTCCGGATATTTCTTATCTCGCCGATTATTGGCCATGGCCAGCAGACGCACTAGCGGTGCCTCCGGCACAGCCTCACGGCTATCGTAATAGGCCCCGAATATATGGAAGGTAAGGTTCTGCACCTGGGCCACCTGCCAGTAGTCATTGTAAAAGAGTATTTGCCTAATCGAGGGCAGAGAAGCGCATTCCAGTTCCTCTTTCGGCCGTTCCAGCAACTCCCTCAAGGGAAACGAAGGCAACTCCTCCTCTATCCACTTCAGACGCTGCTCCCAGGTGGGTTCTGAAAAGAAGAGAGAGGGAGAGATTCCTTAAATCGGAACTATCTTTCTTTTTTTTTTGCTCTAGACAGACTTACCACCTCTCTGGTCTATAATAAGTTCATCGGCATCCATTAGCATGCTCAGCATATAGCTTTCCCTCTGGAAATTCTGGGCATAATCCAGCCAAGTGATCAGACTCAGTAAGCCGATATATATGACCAGGCAGATCAAGAATATGCGAAGGCAACGCGTGTGCACTGCCAACATGATCAATTCCAACTGATTTCGACAGCCTCCAAGTTCCCAGGTGTTAATTTAGTATTTTCCAAATTAGAACAATACTTCCATATTTGCTCCAACTCTGTGTGACGTCAGTCATTTATAAATTATATAGTAAAAGAATTAAATAAATAAGCTTTTCACAAATTGTGCGGGGGGTGGGGGTAACAAAAAATTGACGACAGCGCTTTTTTATTTGTTTAAATAATTTTTTTTTGCTTGAAGCCCAAAAGACATTCTTAGGCCTGGCGTCATGGGGGATTATTTTTCAAGAGGTTCTTATTATTTCTTCTTTTTTTTTAAGGAAAAATGAAACGATTGAAAAAAAAAATCCCCATTTTATTTACCGTTTCTATTTGCCTTCTCACTCTTTTTCAAAAAAAAAAAAAAAAAAAAATCCCCATTTCGCTTCTTTCATTTGTGAATTTACTGTTTCTACTTTACCTTGGTTTCCACTCGCTAGCATTTGAGTCGTTCTCTCTCTCTCTCTCTCTCTCACTCTTTTTCCACTCAAGCGCATTTCGCTCTCTTTGAGTTTTTTTGCGCTCTCTCACTTTTGATCCTCGGCTTGGATTTTTGTTTGACAAAATATATTTGGAAACTAATATTTTAAGTGCATAGAGCATATTTACCGTTGGCCAATTTAAAAGTTATTTTCAAGTTTTTTGAGCAAAAATAAGCTATCACATGGATTTCTTTCAGTTTAAGCTAAGCAAGTGTTCTAGTATCTTGGTTATTTGTTTAATTTAACAAAATAAACAAACAAGCAGACAGGACTCACTCAAACACACACACACACACACACACTCACACACGTACGCAGACACGCGCTCACAGCCAAGCCGATATAAGTTATAGGAATAACAAGCAAACAAACAAACAAGCAAACAACTAGCAGACAATTTTGCTCAGGCCACATTTAAGACGAAAAGAAGAAAAACAACACAGAGGGTGAGCATTCTTCTTGTCCCCTCCACACTATGCTCAGCTATCAGCAAGCGAGCACAATGCAGGCTGCCTATGCGTGGCGTGTGTCTCTGTGCGCTGATGCTGCCTGACTTGCACTATTCGCTTTGACTGCCTGCTGTTTTTTTTTCTTTCGTTTTTTGCGCGATATTCGTCGTTTTTGTTTTACACATAGATTAAAAAAGTGCCGTTAGGTATGCAACAGCTTTCAAAAGGAAACGCAAATACAACTAAACATTGTGACATCTACAGAGAGAGAGGGAGAGAGAGAGAGAAGTAGGGAGCGCTGCTCTCCCACTACCCTCACTCACACACACATAGACGAAATCTGTGTTGTTGTAAGTTTACCCAAAAGTGCACACCAAAAGGCACCTGAGCGCAAATGAATGATGATGTTCCCTTGTCCCTTTCTCTCGCTCTCTCATTGTCATTTCATGTAGTAAAAATAGCGGTTCTTGTCTCTTTGCCACACTGGTTAAGACGACACATGTATACTCTTTTTTTCATTGAATATTTACAAACCTTTAACTATAAGCAATATTTTTTTAATGATTATTTGTAATATAAAATAAGAAATTATATTAAAAATAAATAAAACAATACATAAATTTGTATATAGTTTTGTCAAAAAGAGTATTTAACTTATGTCGACTTGTAAAGTTTTTTGCCTATTTTGTCTCATATGTTTTAACCTTTCCCTTAAGCAAATTGCCAGCACTCCTTAATAGGCAAGCCACACACACACAGACAAGAGAGAAGAGCTTGAAAATAGAAGAGAGAGAGAGAGAGAGAGGGCTGGAGTATTTGCTAGTGTATGAGCAACTACCGCGCTGCCCAAGAATAAATGTGTGTGTGTGTGTGCGTGTGTTTGTTTGTTCTTTCTATCCTGATGAGTTGGACTGGGCGGCGCGGCTGAGCCGGCAAGTCTCTTGTTTTGCGGCTAGTAAAATGCACTGAGTTATTGTGTAGCGGCAAAAAAAAAACAAAAAACTCCAAAAACAACAACATTTTTTGTGCTCTGCAAAACTCCAAATTTCACCATGTGCACCTGCCCTGACTCTATCTCTGTCTATGTGTGTGTGTGTGTGTGTGTGTATTGCAGTTCACTTAAAATGCTTTTAACCAAAACATTAAGCAGCTGGTGTCACATTATATCACAAAGCAGACAGCTTTTCTTGCCTGAAAACAAAACACCAACAACAACAGGAATGAAAAAGGCTAAGCCTGCAATAGAGTGTGGCCTGTTTCGGTTTTGGCCAAAATGCAGGTTAGTCAGCGTGCTAATTTATGGTACCGTTAAACCCACCGACAAGTTGGCCACACAAATTTTTACCCAAAAATCCAGGCTAATTTCGGTTTACCTCACAGCTGATTTAAAACAAAAAGAAAAAACAGTTTTACTCAAAAAAAAAAAATGTAAACAGAATTGAAGAAGAAGAAGAAAAGTCTGGAGAGTCCGAAGGTGCCAGTAAACAATAAATTTTTTTTTTTTTTTTGTAAACATTTTTTAGATTTTACAGTTTTTTCTGGCTCAGTCACCAAATAGACGAGCTCAAAGCTACAACGGAAAATAACGGTGAATTTAAATTTTTTGTTGTTTTTTTTTGGTAAGTGGAAATTTGTGTATCAATTAGTTTTTCGAGTGACCACAAATCGTTGCCATCATATTTAATGCATTTTAAATGGCCAACTAAACCGCACGCCCTTAATAGACCTACGATTATTTTGGCCATTATTATTTGGTCAAATGTTATTTTACCCACTAATCAGGCGTAACTAAATTCCACAAAAAAAAACACCCGCGCTCATCAAACCGTAATTATTTACATTGCATAATCACGAATTACAAATTTCTCTTCCTCTTCTTCTGCTTCTTCTTCTTTGTTGTTGTTGTTTTTATTGGTGAATTTTGTCAAAAATTGAAAACAAATTGTTTTAGTTTTGCACTCAATTTTTGTCCATTTGTCATTGATCATTTTTTTTGCCTAGTCCCAAAAAAGAAAGAAAGAGACAGCATGAATTGAAAGGAAATAAATAAATAAATAAATAAGTTTTGCTGATTAATGTTCTGCATTAAATTCGATATGAAGTGGGTCGAAGTCGGAGTTGGGTTTGGGTCGGTCTGGCTTTGTGTTGTCCTTATTGTTTATTAAAATTACATTTAACATATTAAAGAAGGTAGCAAAGCTCTTGACCTTTTGTTTTGTTTGTCCAGGTGAACTTTTTTTTTGTTTGGGAGGCGTTTTGAATAATTTATGGCAAGGAATTTTTGCCATAAATCAAATTAAAATTAAACAATTGCGAGAACGATTTTTCAGGTGAATGGTCAACTCTGCTCAAAGCTGCTTAAAGCTCTCTCCCCACTCTCCCACTCTCTCTCTCTCTCTCTCTCTCTCTGGTAATTCTTAGTCTTTGACTTGTGGCAAGGCAAATATGAAATGAAATCTGATTTGAGATCATTATGAATTTAATCAGCTTTTAATTTTAATGAAAGTTTGTTATTTCATTTTTGTTTTCGTTAGAAGAGAAACAAAATTTGTATTGTGTGCTTTGCAAATAATGTCATGACGATGAACTCTTCACCTACACCTTCCCTCTCTTTCGACAGCCCACACGTACACTCTCTCTCGCTCTCTGCGTTTGGCTCTTTCGGACTCGCTCTGTTCATTCGAACTTGTTTGTCTGTGTGTGTATTTTTTTTGGGTATTCTTATATGTGTGTGCGTGTGTGTGTGCTTGGAGTGTATGTTGTCTAACTGCAGTAAAATCATCATCATGATTAATTGATGAAAATCCTTTTTGCCATGCAGGATAATAAATTACAATACATGGCCAGTCGGACAGGTAGCGCGACGTGTAGCATGTGCTACAAATAGCCCAAAATAGTCAAAAGCAGCAACAGCAGCAGCAGCAGCAAGAGTAGATCTATGTGAAAGTGTTGTTGGTGTGGGCTCAGGAGGCAAGTGGTGGAATGAGGGTGGACATACCAAACAGGCCCATAAAACAGGCGCTTAAGCAACTTTGATTTTGCACACTTCCAAACCAACAAACACGGACGCGCTCACACACACACATACACTAATATACACACATGTACTTATATGCAGATGGCAGTCAGCTCATACCGAGGGTGGGCTTATGAATATTTAATTCAGATTGCAAGCAAATTTTCTTATTTCTTTTTTCTAAAAATTTTGGCTTCTCCAACTCAATTTCTCAAAAGTTCCTTAAAGTTCTTTTTTCTTAATGACAAAAAATTTCAATTTTCCACTCTGTTGGATTATATAAGAATTTGTGTGGAAGCCCTTTAAGCCCTCATTCACTTAAGAAAGTTACCATTTTTGCACATGATAATAATCATTCATCAACTTTAATTACCTGAAATCAGATGACAGATTATTCTGCTCTGGGTGTTGGCATAAAGTTCAACAATTAATTGAACCACCCTCGTTAGCATATGCATGAAGCTGACGTGTTGCCCCTGCATTGAATTAAATTCAACCGACACGACGACACCCGCGCTTTCATTTCAGACTGCTGCCGTTGCCGCTGCCGCTACCACTGCTGCTAACGATGTCGACGACGACGCACTCTTTCGCTCTGGCTGCCTAAATTAGCTTAATTTCATTTAAAAAGGATACAGCAGGAACAACGCAACAGCAACAGTCATTGCCATTCCGGCATTCTCCACTTCTTCTTCTGCTTCTTCTGGTTCTGCTTCTTCTTCATTTTTGTTTTAACGTCGACGTTTGCTCCACACTTCAAGTACAGCCGCCTTTAGCCTCACCACGAATGCCAACGCATAAGCTGCTTTCACGCCGCATTGGCGTTGTGCGTTTTCTCTCTTTTGCTTTTGCTTTTGCTTTTGTTTCTATTTCAGTTTCCGTTATTTAAATATGCTTTTCGAAGTAAATTATGTATATTTATTAGGTAATCGAAGTAGATGTGAGAGAGACTTACAAAATTGCTTTAATCAGAATCTGAGTGGAGCACCAAGATTTTTACACTTTATATAGACTGATTTGGCTAGATATTTCATATATCTCAAAATAGCTCTGATATGAGGGAAACTTGACAAAATTAGATGATGATAAAATTTTTTTTTTTTTTTTAGAAAAATTAAGAACTTTAAAAAGAGTGTGCAAACTTCGACCAACGCATTATTGTGTTTTCTGCTGATGCTGGCATTGGCTACGCTGCTTACGTTAGAGTTCCCGTTACTGTTCTCATTGCTGTTGTTGCTGTTGTTGTCGATACACATACACATTTATACTATTTTTTCTCTTTGGCATTTTATTTTTCGGTTTCACAGTCCTTTGTCGCTTCGCTCCTCGTTCCGCCAGCTTCTTGTACAATGCGTAGTAGTATGTCTGTGTGTGTGTGAGAGAGTGTGTGTGTGTTTATAATTCATTAGTTTTCTAAATAAATTCCCCAGCTTAATTGGGTAGTAAACCAGACGAATAAGCCCATAAAACAGTCACGCTGCCATGGGGCGGAGCGGAGAGTTGCCACAATTTTTGATGTCTGCTTAAGGCAAGCCAGCAAATCTGGCATCACTTTAAAAAGGCAGCTTGCAATTTAAAAAAATTAAAGACATTTCTACGTCAACTGCAATTGGCCTAGTTAAATTCCCCAACGAGTTTATTTGTATCCATTAGAGTTTTTTTTTATTATTATTTTTTTTTTAACAAAATGCAATTTATTTGCCTTCGTTTTATTTTTTTATTTTTTGCTTTATGCATTTCCGTTTTCTTCTGAACTTCCGTTGCGCAATTGCGCTTCAAAGTAGGCAATGAGCATTCTTCATTCTTCCGCTCACACTGTCCTCCGTTTCTCTCTTTCTTTTTATCGGGCAAATCTTTTGTGCTCCCATATTTTCCCATAATTTTCGAGGCACCGTGGTGCCCAACCAATTTGAATGAGGTAAAAAAAAAATTATTATTTTTTTTTTTTTTGAAATTTTTAAAATAATTTTCGAGGCACAGAAAATTGCCCAAGCAATTTGAATGAGGTAAAAAAAAATATATATTTTTTTAAAGAATTTTTCTTAAATTATTTCCAGAATCGATTCGAAATGCAGGCAGCTCAAAACGAAGGCTCCTACACACCAGAAAATAAGGTCCTCCCCTATAATCCACCACTGACTGAAGGAGTTCTGGACCCCCTCCTGATATGGGTCAATAAAATCCTTCAATGCGATTTCAAGGACTTTCAGGCTTTGCGCAGTGGCGCCGCCTACTGTCAGCTCTTACACATACTTTATCCCCAGTTCCTGGACATTCGTCTCGTGCGCTTCAATTGCTCCGAACTGGTAGAGTTTATTCTGAACTACGAATTCCTACAGCTTGGCCTGGTTCGGGCCAATATCATTTTCCATATACCCGTGCGTTGTCTCATTTTCGAGGAGTCCGCCAGGGAGTTGCGAAAGCTGCTCGACTGGTTCTTCAAGGTCTTCCAGGAGCGTGGATCCATCATGAGATACTACAATGCCCGCAATGAGCGCCGCCAATCCGGCATCCTCTATGCTCAAAGACTGGACAAAAATGTCATCTGGCAGTATTTTTTCGAAATGGATGCCCGGCGATTGAGTATGGATATGCTGACCCCCGAACCGTTGCGCCATTTGCCTGCCTTAATTTATGGGGCCCAAATGAATCCATTGGCCGTGTATTTGGCCAAGGACAAGTTCGGGCTGGCCAATACGGAAGTGGAAAGGGAATTGATTATGATCAACAATTTCACCGAATATCTGAACCCGAACAATTATCTTTGGTCCAATCGGGATCTGGTGGTGAGTCACAGAAATTTCCCAAGATTCTTGTTCTCAGCTCTTGAAATTTCCACAGTTAAATCTGGAGCGCCTACATGTCCAGCGCTTTGGCAGCGATCTGCCTGCCTGCATACCCATCAATCGTCTCAACCGCCCCCAAAGCTCAGCCTGGGAGCAGCCCTATCTCTATGCCGATGAGCTGAAAGATCACCTAATCAATCAGCGTACTCCTAAGCCAATCCACTTACTGGGCTGCGTGGCTCGCAGCTATTATCCCGCCCGCTTCCATACACGTCTACGGCATCTTTTCAATGTTCGCGTCATCATTATCACCTACACGGAATGGCTGTCCTCCCTGATGGTGGACACCCAGAACACGTCCAGAACGGCACCAGCCCTCCAGGAGATGCTTCTGATCATTATCAATCTGAATGCCACGGATGCCAATGATCTTAGCCATTGGTCCAAACCAATGCGCCTCGGACGCAACAAAGCCCGCCAGATTCTCCGTCTGCGCGGCTATTTGGGTGACAAGTTGACCTTGTTGCGTTCCCTCTGCGAGCGTCGCGAACTCTTCGATGCCACCTCAAGCATTGCAACCTTTGTGCCACTCACCGAGCCCATCGAGGGGGCCTACAAAGAACACCTGGCCCAGGCTCTGGAGGACTCCCTCAAGCAGCACGCAGATAAAACTATTCCGCGTGCTATGAAAAGCAAATCTGCTAAACATTGTATTCTATCCTAGAGAGGAAACTCAGAAATTCCTATATGCCATATAATCGTTTTTATATAAAAAATAAATTAAGAAAACTAACTAACTAATTTCAAAAGAAAATAAACCCAAGTTCCAGAAAATACCCATTTCAAAAAATTTGGATATTCCCAAGAAACACTAAAATTCACCCTCGTCTGTTAACTATTTTTACCTAAGAATTACCCAGCAAATACAAGAGAAAACCAAACACATGAAAACTAATTCAAATTAATCATGCAACAGAATGTGGAAAAAAATTTATTCGACTTGTGCTATTCCAAAGATAATGAGTCAGTTTTAAAAATAATAACAGTCTGTTCTTTTTTGTAATTGTTTTCTGGGTTACTCAGAGCGCTCGAGTCTGTGTGTTTGTGTGTGTGTGTGTGTGTCGCACTTAGAAGAAGTCTGAACTTTGAATATGAATTAAAAATGTTTCACTCGGTCAGCGAGAGTGTAATGGCTTGACCGGTTCATAGTGCTATCTCACTCTTGCTTGTACTCTTTATTTACTCGCTGTGCGCTGCGGAAGAGAGCAGGTGGCCACTCTGTTGATAAATAAAAACCGTTGTACTTGAAACTCGGCTTAAGCTATTCGGTAATTATTATTATTTTTTTTTATTGTCATGGGGAAACAAAACTAGTTATAATTTTTTTTTTACCGCCTTCGACAGAGGCAAATAAATAATGCATAAGTCAAAAGTTTAAGTTTCAATTATAAAAAAAAAAATCACTTGGATTTATAGAATTATTTTAAAAATTAAAATTGCTTTAATTGTGATTTGACCCGTTGCTGGTTTAATGTATTTCACCCAGCTAGCGTATTTATTTTATTTATCTATTTATACAGATGTTTGTATACAATATTCACGGCAGCGTTGGTATTTACAAAATGCGTCACACAATATTCCCTCTTGACAACTGTATACCTTTTTTTTTTCGTTTTTTGTTTCCAAAGCATAAAAATGTAGTAATTAAAAGCAAATTATATTTCGTCGAGAGAGAGAGAGAGAGAGAGATAGAGGGAAACGGCAACTAAAAACGGACTCTGAACTCTGCTGACTTTGAAACAATTGAAAATTCCGCCAATGCAACAATCTAGCGATACGCTTAGCAACTAAATAATAACAACAACAAAAACAATAATAATAATAAAAATCATATGCAAAGATTTGCTTGTCTTGGCCTTTTGGCAATTATCAAACTAACAAACGAAAAAACATAAAAAGCATGAATACATTTTTTGAAAAGGTGTGATTTTCACGGAAAAAAATAAATATTTATATAAATAAATAAATAAATAAAAATTCAGCAAATTTTTTCTTGATTACCAAAATTCGATAAGATAGCTGAAATAAAAAAAATTTCCAAGTGGCCAAAAATTGCTTATTCTTATTTTTCCTTAAAAAAAAAAAAAATTCACACACACCGAATATCAGGTTGTCTCTATCACCCGCACACGCGTGGCCTATGCTGCTGCAGAAGCGTTGCGCATGCAAAAAAAAAAGAAGAAGAAAGAAAAAAGCAAAAACATAATAACGGCATTTTTTCCGGTTTTCGGACCAGCCAAGCAGACTAACATCATTTACGCCACCAACGAAGCTCTCTCACTCATACTTACACACACACACACACACGCAGGCAGAGACGCATATCACAAAATAACAGACTTTAAACTTTGCGCTTTCAGAGTTGTGAAATGCACATGACGGACGACCGTAAATGATGTCACAGATTGACCCAATCTAAGGGCACAGTGGGTCTAAAATAAAATATACTTTTTTTTTTATTTATTAAAAAATGAATCAATTGATTTTACTTCGGTATTTCTTACTCATTTGCTAATAATATTTTCCAATATTATCACAAAGCGGAAAAGCAAGAAACAGTGTGACTCGATTTCCTAGCAATCGTCGCTGATAAATCTGTTTATTTTGTCTTGATTATTCATATCGAGCTGACAAAGTCAGCACGATCATTTCATAAAATGTTCGCAGATAAGCCAACCACTGTGCTAAGCCATTCGGCTGGGGTTCGCTATTGCCGTCTGGCTTACCTACTCGGTCATTCATTCATTCGTTGTAACGTGCGGAAGACGGTTGGGCTTAGGAAACTAGAAAGAAAAAAAGAAAACAACGAAAAAAGCACCGAGTCGGTTTAAAAAGTCGTAAACAATCGAGTCAGTTGGGTCAGCAAAATGAAGAAATACGCTTTGCTAACAGTTTCATTGCTGGCGGTGCTTTTGACCGTTTTCCTGGAGACGCAGGCCAATCCCGCCCAATCTCAGTCCTCAGCCCAGGCGGCCATCAATCAGTTGGATGGCCTGAAGGCCCAGTTTCTGCCTCCAGAATATCGCAACACCAACATCAGCATGGGTAAGTCAAGTCAGCCCTGATCTAAGCCAGTAAAATCACTGATCCATTGAAAACCCTCAGATGATATTAAGCGCCTGTATCGGGACAAATGCAAGAAGGTCACGGGCCAGGACAACTCCACCCTATATCAGGAAATTGAGAAAGGCGCCACCACTCTGAGCACCTGCCTGACCGGCCTGGCCAATTTCACCGCTCTCCAGGAGGAAATGGAGAAGGCCAAGCCAATTGGTGAGCTGGACACGGTCTTCCACAAGTATTGCCTGCGCGCCCCCGAGGCGGTGGCCTGCCTGAACACCTTCAGCGCCAAAGTCCAGCCCTGTCTCACCGCCGACGACAAGCACAAGCAGGAGGTAATGATGCGCATTGCCAACTCCCTGCTGGGCTTCGCCTGCTCGCGCGGCGGCGATCAGATAGCCCTCTTCGTGGCCGAACAGGGACCCGAGTGCCTGGAGGCCAACAAGGAGGCCATCACTCATTGCATGAACTCTTCGTTCCATCAGTATTTGCCCAAGGATGGCAGCATTGGTGATCTCATCAGCCAGCCGGAGCTGCTCTTCTCCCCCACCCACTGCGTCGATCTGCAGAGCTTCGAGGCCTGTGTGGTCCATCATCTCGAACAGTGCTCGGAAATCACGCCGGCCAACGTGGTCCAGTCCATCTTCCGGTTCGTCAAGAACGAAACTAACTGCCAGGCCTGGATGGAGGCCAAGGCCAACGAGCGTCCCATACTCTTGGCCAGCGTTAATGGCACCATAGGTGGTGGAGCCGCCGGTCTGACCAGCACCTTGGTCGGCACTTTGGTCTTCGCGCTGAGCGCCTTTGTGTTACGTGTTTAGGCCATAAAAGCTTTTGGCCCGACTCGACTAACTTTATTTCAAAGTATTTTTTTTTTCTTCGTCGACTTTCTTAATTTTATTTAGCAATATTTTTTTTTTTTCGATAACGAGCAAGTAGTTCTTAGCTTAGTGATAAAAAAATAAGTCAGCGGCAGTTTTCATGTACTTTTTTTTTTTTTTTTTTTTTTTTGTTAGTTTAGAGTTGTGTCATCGATTAATTTATTAATAATAATAAACATAAAGATAAAACTGAAAACATAATCATGTTGTTGCTGTTGTTGTTGTTTTTTTTTCGAATTTAGTCATTACACAAGCAAGATAAAAAATATAATAAAAAAGAATAATAAAAATGTTTCTAAGTCGCCACCGAACAATGTCAATCCATGCATATGCACTAAGTTTTTTTTATTAATCAGCTTGACTACTAATTTTTTTTTTCTACTTTGTTGCTTATTTCTATATTTTTTTTTGTTTGTGCTTCATTGATAAGTCATTCAAGGCTATGGAATGAGATAGGAAAGCAACAACAAAAGCAATAATGCAAAATTGATCGTAAAAAAAAGTAACGGGAAACAAAAATCTAACCATACTTTTAGGGTTTCAAATATTGGACGGAAAACCCCTAAAAAGAAGTGTGGCATATTTTTATATGAATATTTATTTCATAATTTATTGTTCGTTTACTTTGTTACTTTTTCCTATGTAAAAGAAAAAAAGAGAATATAAGCAGAGCTCGTCTTCGAATTGCTTGCTCTCAATCCAAGCCGGTGTGTGTGTGTGCAACAGAGCTGGAGAGAGTCGTCCTAAGCATAAGAATATAAGCAAAGCTCGTCTTCGAATTGCTTGCTCTCACTCCAACCGCTCTCTCAAGCCAGTGTTTGTGTGTGTGTGCAATAGAGCTGGAGAGAGTTCTTTCATCTTCGTCCTAAGCATAGCTCGTCTTCGAATTGCTTGCTCTCACTCCAACCGCTCTCTCAAGCCAGTGTGTGTGTGTGTGTGTGTGCAACAGAGCTGGAGAGAGTTCTTTCATCTTCGTCCTAAGCATAGCTCGTCTTCGAATTGCTTGCTCTCACTACAGGCTCTCTCTCTCTGTTTTTCCTGCTCTCTTTGTAACTCCTGCATTTTTCGTTTGTGTTTCATGAAATAAAGACCAACTCTCATAAATCTTTGATTTAATTGTTGAAATTTTCCTATATTCATTAATTTATAAGGTGAACAAAGTATTTTAAAAATAAATTAGTGTGCAAAAGTGTTTCAAATCTGGTTTTATCGTTGAGCTCGCTTGTTATTTTCTACTTATATGGCATGACTTGAAAAGCCGTTGTATGTGTTCGTATTAGAATAGGCAAAAGCGCACTCACACATATAAAGTCCTGCTCAGGTATGCAAGTGTCTGTGCAGTTTTCGCTTAACCTTTTTGACATTGAAAATGCGGCGGTCACGTATTATTTTGTAAATTTTGCAAGTCTATTGAATGTTTAATTTTTTTTAACTTTTTTTCTGTTGTGAATAAAAATTAAGTGGAAGAAATTTTCCGATATGTGAACGGGTTTTTGTGAGAAATACAAATTATTTTTTATCTGAGATTGGGTAAGTACGTTTTCTATCTATTTTCCCCCCCTTCGCGAAAATAATAAAAATTAATTGAAAAATGATTCCATATGGAGGATATGGAATCATTTTTCATTTCTTCACCTATGCCCCACCTATTTCAAGACCTGAACAACCGTAGTCTTTGTTTTACTGGTTTTTATATTCATTCCAAAAGCAATTATTATCGGATATATTCGACTTTTGAACACCCTGTAAGGGTGTGAAAAAATTCCCTAATTAGTTAGCTTACTTTGATTGACAAGTCGGCTGATTAGAGCACCGTGATCCAACTTTAATTAACTTTATCGATATCTCACTGTCTTTGCAATAGTTATTTCAACCCTATCTGATATACATAGTTCTGAGGTGTAGAGTATATAATATAATCTTGAAATAATTACAAATGATTAGACCATTAGAGTTGATAAGATTGTGAGTTAGAATTTCCCAGCCACTAAGATATCACAACTGATTAGAAACCTATTCATAGTGTCATACTGATTTTGAAATTTTAGCTAATCGATTCACTTTTTTTTTTCATTGGAATTTTTTTTTTATATGGGTTAATCACTTTATAATAATACAATTAATTTATTAAATAATACAAATAATACAATCAGCCTCTTGTTAATTAGCTTTTCAATTAGCTTTCAATGCAATTGTCGCCGCACAAATTCCACTTGGCTTCTCAATTCTTTGGCAAACTTCCAAATACTACGATCATCGACTAGATCTTTCAGTTCATATTTCTTATCCGGCTCTCTATAGTGATGCATCTGAGCCAGATCAGTGCTTAGGCTCTGAGACCGGCAACCGGCCAGCCACTTCAGGCTAAAGTGATTATGCAGGGTGAGGGCATATCGGGTGTCATGGAAACATTTGGTGGCAGCGCCCGGATTCGAGTGGTTCCTATGACGCAGCGTATGCTCCAATACATAGAGATCCTTGGGTATGGCTTGATCCCCTTGGGGCAATTGCTTGGTGAAATAAGCATTTGTAATGCACAAGGAAGAATAACCCTTTGGGCATTTCGCTGGCAGGGTAGGTCCCAAATGGAGCTTTAACATGTCATTCCAATTTCGTATATTGCCCAAGGGCATTATTATCTCATCGATATCCACATTGAGAATATAGTCATGACGATACATATGCCGGTAGAAGCAATCATTGTAGGCCACCATTTCATTTAGACGCTTGATCAAAATGCGTTCCTTTATCAATTTGTGATGATAATGGGGTAGATTGGGCATGCCATTGGCCTGGGTAAGCGGACGTAGGTCAAGGAATTTGCTGTTTTTGTAATAGTCCAGGACACGTTGCACGGCCGGATGGACAGCATACATGTAGGCGTAGACGCGGGAGGCGCCCAAAATTCGTTGCATTTCGAACCATTCAATGAGACGTTCGGAAATGTCTACATAGGGATACTCGAAGGCCTTGAGACAGACACCAAAATCAAGGTTAGATAGTTCTCGGCTTGGCTTTACTTTATTTGGAATATCATAATTCACTTTCAGGGAGTTTGTGGCCTTATCGCAGATATTGACTACCAGTGAGACAGTTCGGGGCTTAGTTTTCAGGGTCACATCCTTTGGCAGTGGGCAGTTGAGTAAATACGGGTAATTCAATAGAGGTTTCCGCCCCCAAGCAGCCACCCAAACAGACACATAATCCTTGACCTTGACCAGAAGCGGTTCATTAGAGTCCTCCAGCCACAACTGGCAGTAGGTAACGGGAAAGGGCGAGGATATCTGATTGGCTGTGGCCAAAATTCTAACCACATCGCCCTTGGCCTCTACACGAGCATCCAAATAGGCGGCTTGGAGCCTAAAGGTGATATTCTGATTTAGAAATGTCTGCCAATATGTATTGTGCCAGTCGAGCTCCAGGGGATGCGGATATTGTGCACAGCTCGAGTTCAAGCGATAGTGCTTGGGACTGGCCAGACTTGACCAAAATTCATAGTCCACTTCAGGCAGCTCCTCTTCCAACTGTTCTATCAGAGCCCCACCTGAAGGCTCTACAACTAATTCAGCATCTCTGAGCGTTAGCCAATCCGCAGTGGCAGCTGTTGCCTCTGTCGACGGCTTCAAATCGAGATATTCCAATCGTAGGTCCTGTGTACAATTACGCATAGAACCGAGTATAAACAATAGACCTAGTAGTGATATCAGCACTAGGATTATGAACTTATAGTAACCGTCTCTCGTTGCCATCATTCGGCCAAATACTGACTCAACAGAAAAAAGACACAAGCCCTAGAACCCAATCAAAAACAAAAATCTATTGCAATGTTCTAGCTTATCTAAAAAAAAAAAAAATATATATATATATATATATAAAGAAATTAATCAGAAGCATTTAAAATTATCGTATATGTATATAGGTATATATATATGGTTTTAGGCTTGTACCGATCAACCCGTTCAACGGGGCCAAAACCAAAAAGTAAAATTCGGAAATTGAGAAACTTATCAGCATTCGGCTACGATTGTTTACGTATGTTTTTGTTAATATTTATGATCCTAATTAAATCAAAAGTCATTCATTTCTTAAAAGGCCACCGACCGATACTCTTTCAGACAAAGAGTTTCCGAAGCGACTTTAGCACGACTTTTCTTTTATTTAATAAAAAGAAATTTTAAAGATCCTCCGATTTTATAATTGATATAGCCAAGTCTGATATAGGGTATTCCAAGTTCGCATCCAATCGAAATGTATATCTTCGTTTCAATCTTATAAGTAGAGATACTCAGTTCTTCAATATGGAATTTAGTCAGAATTCTTTTTAACTTAATCAAAATTTTTTTTAAAATATATTTCTCATGGAATATACAAGTATTAATTAATTATTATGAAAATTGAAAAAAAGAATGGTTCTTATCTAGCACTTTAAAGATTTCAATCTTATAGGTAGTATAAGATTCATAGTGCTTCAATATGGAGTGTTGTCTGAAATATTTTTGTCATGAAGCAAACTAATATTAATTTATAATTGTGAAAATTGAAAAAAGTCACTTTTTTATCTATTGCCAAAATCGAACAAAGAAAAGTTCCTTTTTAGTTGATTTATTAAATTCTGCACTTAAAAAGGTTTCAATCTTATAGCTAACGATTTATGGTTCTTCAATATGAAGTGGCGTCCGAATTGTTTTTTTTTTTTTTTGGTCAAATTGAATCAATCTTAATCAAAATTGTCGAAATATATTTGCCATGAAGCAAACTAATATTGATTAATAATTGCGAAAATTAAAAAAAGGAATGGTTCCTATCTAGTTTAACGGTATATTATCTTCATTCGGGTCTCCGATCCCCCCCACAATATGATCAGGTTGCATATGATCTTGGAGAGCTTGGACAACCACACTTGGGATTCGGGCTTCTTAAGCCTATGCACTGTTCCCCCTGGCCTTGGTTATAGCCCCTCATACCCCCTTGTAATTTTTACAGCTTTAGGATTTTAGTATTATTTGCCTCCAAAAAGTTGTTCAAGGAAACAGAAATTTCAGAGCCAAAATCTTGCAAATCGTTGAAGGAACACTCCGATAGATGGCGTGCTGGCCTTATTGTTGGACCACAGAGGCTTTATATGAATCATGGCTACCACCATTACCCGTCCAGGGTTGCCATCCTTTCTCTTTCAACGTTCACCTTTAGTTCTATTTTCTTTCTCAAAGGAAATTTATAGACTTCAAAATTTTTGTTGCCATCCTTTCTCTTTCAACGTTCACCTTTAGTTCTATTTTCTTTCTCAAAGAAAATTAATAGACTTCAAAATTTTTGTTGGAGCATTTTAATTTATTATTTAATTTGTTATTATAGTATTTTGTTGACTTTATTATCACAATATTATTAAATTATTCAATTGGTCTCATCAAGAATTTTACAATTATTTTTATAACATTTTCTTTTTTCCTCTTTTTTTTGTACAGAAAAAAAAGAGAAAAAAAGAAAATTGATTTCATAGATTATTAAAAGTTTGTCATTTTCTAGTCAGTCGGCTCCTCCTAGTTTGTTCCCTATTCTTTTCTTTAAAAATAATAAAATAATCCACATTTTCTGTTGTTGTTTTTGCTGTTTTTTTTTTTTTTTTTTTGTTTGCTGCTTTCCTGTTCTCTGGTCGCCTCGGTTCAGTCGGTCGTAGATGAAGTTTTGCTTTATTGACATTGTCATTCGAGAAAGTTGAGGGTCGGTTCGGAGGGCTTCGAAGCTTCCACCTGAAATAAAAAGCGTAATGGTTGGTGAAAAAAAAAACAGTGCTAATGGTGTTGTGAAAGCGCGTAAGAATGTCGACGGAAAACACGATAATAAAATTGTGAAACAACTTTTTAATGAGAAACACTTTTTCTTCATTGCCGCTTACCTGTCTTTTGTACACTTTATAATAATGATAATGATTTTGCGAAAGGCGAACTGAGAGACTGGGGAAATTTCTCTGATAATGTTGGCCTCGAAAGTTTCATTCAAGCCTTTTGAAATTCTGATTCTAAAGAGTTTACTAATTACTCTTCTAAGGAGCTCTGTAATGCTGTTAAAGACTTGTTAAATATACTAAAATAATTTTGAATACTTCATGCCCAAAACTAATGAAAGGAAATTTAATTTTTCTAAAGTGGTCTGGGTTATTTCATCTCACACAAAGCAGCCACAATTTTCTCACAATGTACACTTGATTATGTGTAGTAAAAACAAAAAAAAAAAGAAATATATTTATTGGAATCCAAAAATTGTACTATTCACTATATTTACCTAGCCTCTGCCATGCCATGTATTTCATGCATTATCTCGACCAGCATGGACAGATTGAAGGGTTCCGCGAAGTCAAGTCTTATGGATGGCATGATTTCACCCCTTTGCACGGCAATTGAATAGCGCTGCCAAGCTACAGCCTGTTCTGTTAAATAACGTATATAGTCCTGTGAAAGTTGCACCTGACTGTGATCGGGTCCTAGCCTTTTTTTATAGATATCGCAACATTGCTTTTCTGCGTAAATGGCATTGCGGTGATATGAGAGTTGTTCAAAGGCCTTGGCCAGATAGTGATAGCGCACGGCCAGTTGAAGAGAGGCATCGGGTCGTAATTGCCGACAGCAGCGTATTGCCGAGCGTAGGAAATTTATGGCTAACTCAGGCGGACCCAGGACCTGCAGGATCAGACCCAGGCAAGTGTCAATCTGGCACATGGTGGGATGGATTTCTCCACAAATTATACGTAGTAGATACCGAGCCCGGTGGTAGAGACGTATGGCCGTATGCCAATCACCCGTGCCAAAGGTAAACATAGCCACGAAAACCTAAGCCCCAAGGTATATATTCAATTATAGAAATTAAACTACCTAAAGATCCCCCTACTCACATAGCAGCGTATGGTGTGTGGAGCATCGGGTCCATTTAACCGTTCGCTTAGGAAGAGTGCACGACTCTGGATCTTGAGTGCCTTTTCGGGATCGCCATTGATGTAGACACAACGTGCTAGCTCTGACAGAGTATGAATTTTACTGGCATGCATCTGACCAAAGATCCGGTCTTCATAGCCCAAGATTTCATGATAAAGTTCCTGACAGTCATTCAGGATCTCTGCGTTTTCAGCTTTATCACGTTTTTGACTGAGCAGATCAGATTTGAGGCGCATATGCTTGATTACAGGCAAAATAGAAACCACATCGCTGGCCTGGAAGGTGGGCTGAATGATAGAACGGAAATTATAGTCGCGTAGTCTCAACTGTATACCAGAGCGAATACAGAAATTCCGTAAGAGTGTCACGCGTTGTACCATGAAATTCTCTTCAAAAGTCTCCACTGTGGGGCAATTCAGTTCGATGCCCCAATAATTTCGGCACTCGATATTGATAAGGGTCCAAAGACTACTGGCTGACAGGGATTTATCTTCTGGTCTGGGAGTCTCTGTGCTATTCGTATCGCCTTCCGAAGTATTCTTGGCCTTGGCCTTGCGACGGCGCTGACGCTTACTCAACAACTGAGCCGGCTTAGTTTCCAAAGTGGCTGAACTTAAAAAGCAGTTCAGGAAATGGGCTACTATCACGGGTATGCTATCGTTGGACCTCTTATGCATAAAACAACGAAACACATGATGCGCAGACCTCACTGTTATATTGATCATTCCGATTCTCATGAGATAAAGCGCAGATCGGCAATATTCCATGCGTTTTAATAGATCACCCATATAGCGACAGTTGATGCCATGGTAATGCATAAGGCGCAACAACTCCTGACCATCCATGGGCGGGTCACGTAGATCGCAGATCTTGGATAGCAGAGTAAAGATTTGTCTGTCCAAAATGTAATCAGCCGCATCTTGATGGAGCAATTTCTGATCGGTCAAATCTTTGGGATCCCTGAGCCAGTGTTTTTCTTCTTTATACAAGACATCCGCATTGAAGCCCATTTCCAGAGTGTGGGGCAAGAGACCTCGGTCAATAATCAGCTCGATACGCTCTTCCTCATAAAAACAGAGGAGTTCGGGGCGTAGCTGGGCCCTCGAATGGGGATGTTCACGCAGAGGCTGGGCAAAGCCATTATAGTTTTGGAATCGGACATCGGCTGGAAAAGACTGATCAAGTTTAAAAATATAACGTCTTCCATCGCTAGCAAGCATTCCCTGGGTCGTCGCGCTGGTGGATACAAGTTGACGATTACCCTCGGTATCTATCATCCAGTGTGGAGCTAAATTTAATTGACGTCCAGCACAGAGCATAATGCCCTGAAAGGTTGTGTCCCTCAAAATGTTTGTACATAACTGGATTTCATTGAAATCTGTTTGGTAACTTAACAGAGCTTGGATTTGCTTTTCTCGTTCCTCTGCACTCGGCAATAGAGCCTGGGCAATGATACGACGTCCTAGGTAGTTAACCACCAAAGTCTGCAGAGTGCACAGACCCTTAATGTCTAGATTTCGATACTCTTGAATGGCCATAAATTCATGACGAGCGGCCACATATTGCTGGAGATTATCGGCGCACAGGAAACAAATATTCTGCCATATAAATAATCGATCCCGAATCTCCTGCAGTTCATTGTGAACGAGTTTGAGAACTCCTTCTATGGCCATCGATTCAAAGCCCTTGTAGACCTTCCAAATCTGTGATTCTCTCTGTAGCTGCTCCTCTACACTGTCCGTGGGCAATTCAAAGGCCGCCTGCACTTCGTCATTCCAATCTGTGAAAAATTCTGTCTGAAAAGAAGTACTTTGTTGGGTTTGATTGGAGAGCCACCAATTGTTGAAAAGCTTAGGTTCTCCACTTAAGCTAGGCAGATACTCAAGTTCTAGCTGGGCCGTACGTTGTTCGATCAGCTTAAGATAATTGCGCTTGAAATTTTGCGATTGAACTTGAAGTAATTGGGTGAGGGTGGAGTAAACTTGATTGGATTGAGCAATACAGAAGCCTTTCGCAATTCCCCAAACTTCCAATCGACGTCGTTCTAAAGTCTCCACTTGAAGTCTTAATAATTCATCGGTCTTCTGTGTCTCCCGATCCGGCAATATCTGTAGGTTTTTGAGACACTGCAAGCTTCTCAGTGGTCGTTGCTGAGCGAGGAGTGGTGTCAAGGCAATGTCAGGACTGTTGGGTATTACATGCTTGGGTGGACAAATATTCTTACGATTAATAGTCGAATCTCTCATTAAACTGGCTAAATAGCTCATTTGATTACACTCGGCTGCTAGCAATCTTTGTAACCTGTGAACATGCTCTCTTAGCTCATTTCGAGTGTATGCTCTGGGTCTTAGTTTTACTACACATCCTTCCTCCTGTAATTCAGGAATATTAATTATATACTCGTACAGCTCCAGCTTACGATCTTGCACGAACAAGTCAAAGCAATTCCGATGACAGAGTTGAGGTAATTCTATGAGCGTCTTGTAGAGATCGCTGACCAATTCATTGGCTTGCAGAAAGATATTCTCATCAAATTTATCTTCCTGGCTTTCAACTCTTAAAAGAAAATTTCCCAAAATCAAGGGATCTGATGGCACAAATCTATCTGGCTTTTCATTATCTTTCGCTTCGACCTTCTGAGAGTCTTTCCTACCAGGATACCTTTCCACATCAGATTTCTCCTCAATGCGTTTACAAACGATTGATACTTTGACATTGCCTTCGCCTATGAGTACATCCTGTTTTTTTGTTTTTTTTCCCCCACTTTCTTTCGATCTCTGAGCTTTTTTTGAAATAAACTCCTTTGATTGGTTTTTATCGAGTGAAATGTCTTTGATGATCGCTTCCATGGGATCCACCATATCATCGAATTCATCGAGTGAAAATTTTATAAGCTGTGAATTCCTTTTACCCATGCTTTTTAGTAAATTTATATCCAACTTGATATCACTTTCTATTTTCATAAAGTCCGATTTTTTAGATGAACCTTTTGAGCTTTCCAAAGGCTTCTCTATTTTTCTAGCCATCAAAGTTTCATCCTTTGGGTTTACTTTACCTAAGACCAAATCCTCCGTTTGATCCCTCGCCCTAGAAATTGCTCCTTTTTCTAATTCATTCGAGAGCCCTTCAAATTCTCCCCCAATATTATCAGTTGCCCTAGGCGATTTCTCAGAAAATTTGAGAAATTCATCACGGCTATCAGAACATGCTACAATCGAATTAGTCTTAGCCAGCTCTATGCATACCTTTGCTTCAGTTTCCTCCACAACATACGATTCTTCCACCTGTTTAGGGCTGCTTATTTTCCTATCTTCTAACCCGGTCTGAATGTTCTATAAAAAAAATATGTATATGCTTTGAAAGAAATATCTTTTCAAACCAAATCAGCTCACCTCGAATGTTTCTTCTTGTTTCTCAAATATCTGAGGGCTTAGCATTTTCAAAGGTAAGGCCACATAGCTTTTGGATAGCTTGACACCTGTGGCAGTGTCATCGCTCAGGTCCAGGTCGAGCATACGATTCAAGTCATTACGTTGGCACACATCACTCCAACCTTTGATCATTAGGGTCCGCAGATCGGACAAACCCTGATTCCACTCGTCCATATTTTTTGTTGTTTCATTATCATCTTTACTCGCGTTGTCTCCGAGCAGCAACTGTTCATAAGGTGTCAGGGACGATATGTCAATCTTATTGAGATGGCGAACAGGTGGTGAAGGCGCAGCTCGGAGTTCCTGTGTTGGCATGGCCTTGAATGAACCATCCTTCAATCCCAAATTTTGGTGAACTCTTGACTTCACCGAGCTATGTAAATCAGAAGAGTGGAGGGGTTTTTGTTTTGAATCGACGGCCTCAGGTTGTTCTTGTTTTTTAACGAGAACCATTTTGAATGCTCTATCATAATCCAAAATGGTTAGCATTTGACTATTTCCAGAATCAAAAAGCTTTCCATGGCGCATCTTAATTTCCGGTTCCTTTCCATCATCAGTGGTTTCTTGGGGCTTTTCAGCAACATTGTTGGCATTTCTCTCACGTTCATACAATTTTTCTCTCTCTTCCTTATTTTTGGCCAGATCAATCTTCCAGTCAGTTTTTGTATTTATTTCAAATATATATTTTTCCTCAAACTCATCTTCTGGCTCTTTAACATTTTTGGTGGCACTTTGGGTTGTCTGGTGAGTCTTGTCCTGAATATCCTCTAAAATGTCGGAGTCAACTTCAAGGTTTTTCGATGGATTTTCTTGAAAATATTTACTACGGCTTTTGGATTCATTTCTTATGAATGGAATATTCTCTGATTTCACTGGCTTTTCCTGGAGTATGTCTTTAGCTTGTTTCGGTGGCTTTTTAGGTGACTTTTTCTGGACTTTATCATTTGTGGCTTTTATATTTCCATAAAGGCCTTTAGCTTCAGCATTTCTTCGCTTTTTGGCACTTTTGCGACGTTTATTTTGTGAAGCTTTCTTTTCATTTTTGGATGGAAGAGGCTTACCCTGGACTGTGTCGCTTTCAGTTTTCAGCTTAGACTCGTATATATTCTTTAGGATTGCCTTATCTTTCGATGAAATAGCTGGAAAGCCTTCTAGCTTGAGTTGTAACCAATAATTTGACACAAGTAATTTCCTGTGATTAATTTTTTTTTTTAAATCCTTTAAAATTTTTGTAGAACAAAAGCATTTCGAAGAAAAACATGGTGGGGCTTCTGGCTCCGGTAGATCCTGAATTGTTTCGAGTTTCTTTTCGGTATGGTTTTTGTCCTCATTTTTCCTAGGGCTCTCCAGCTGTTGTTGCCGTTCCTTATCTGTATCCTGAATTGTTTCGAGTTTCTTTTCGGTATGGTTTTTGTCCTCATTTTTCCCAGGGTTCTCCAGCTGTTGTTGCCGTTCCTTATCTGTATTTCGTTTCTTTTGCCACCAATCCAAGTTCTTGGTATTATTTTTGGGTATTTTTTCAGGCTCATCATGATTTGATTTTTTTGTCTCTGCTTGGCCCTGATTGCCAGTTTTCTTCTTTCGCCACCAGAGCTTTTTCTTGTTTTTGGACTCATTGGTAAATGTGTTTGAATTGCTCTTGGAGGGTTCACAGAGATTTGGTATCATCTCTAAATTAGGTTGATTATTCAATTGAAATGATTTACGCATTTTGGCCAACTTCTTCTTCTGCTGACGACTCATTTTTTTTGGCAATGGTGTTGATTGACCCACCTGACTGCTGCTGACTGTACTTTTATCTTCAGAACAGTTCAGAGATAAAGCATTTCGTAAGTCCGAGAATGAAGTGGCATATATGACGAAGCGCCTTTCGTAACCTTGATAAGTATTTGACTTCGGTTCGTCGAAAGCATTATTTGACATCAGATGATTTAGATATTCTTCGTAGAATTGTTCATTGTCTGGCTCGCCAATGCCAGAGTTTTCCGATTGATTGAGATTTGCTTCAGAATCAGTTCCATTTAGACTTAAGTTGACCTCCGGATTACCTTGTTCGCTTGATCCGGAGACTTGATCAGCTTCTCGATGCTCTAGAGGATCAGCATGGTCACTTAACTCCGAATAATGTTCATAGCCAGAGTCATTTGCCGCTTCATATCCGCTGGACACAGATTCTCGATCAGACTCTTCCAGTTCATTGGCGTTATGGTGATCAGCTAAATCGTTTAAGTCAGCCGCAGCATTTACTGGAGCAAGTTCCCAATTTTCTTGAATACGATAACCATATTCCGCAAATAACTCTTCATTATGATGAAAATCCATTTCCTGGTCACCATAATATGCTTCACTTGTCACACTAACCGAACTATTTTCATACAGTTCAGTAACTCGGGCACATTCCGGTATAATAATGCCATCAAATTTCGAAGAATTATCAGCAGCTTCAGACATCTCATTCATTTCATTTTGGGTCGACTCCCCGAATTCTACCTGTTCTGGATCATTCAAATTCTCATCATACGGGTCTTCCGCTAAGCTACTCCTCTCGTTTTGATATTTGCGCTTCCAGTCATACCAATCCTGCAAATCAGGGTCAGACATCTCATTCATTTCATTTTGGGTCGACTCCACAGTCGGCCCGAATTCTACCTGTTCTGGATCAGTCAAATTCCCATTATACGGGTCTTCCGCTAAGCTACTCCTCTCGCTTTGATATTTGCGCTTCCAGTCTTCATACCAATCCTGCAAATCAGGGTCAGACATCTCATTCATTTCATTTTGGGTCGACTCCACAGTCGGCCCGAATTCTAACTTTTCTGGATCAGTCAAATTCCCATTATACGGGTCTTCCGCTAAGCTACTCCTCTCGTTTTGATATTTGCGCTTCCAGTCTTCATACCAATCCTGCAAATCAGGGTCAGACATCTCATTCATTTCATTTTGGGTCGACTCCACAGTCGGCCCGAATTCTACCTGTTCTGGATCATTCAAATTCCCATTATACGGGTCTTCCGCTAAGCTACTCCTCTCGCTTTGATATTTGCGCTTCCAGTCTTCATACCAATCCTGCAAATCAGGGTCAGACATCTCATTCATTTCATTTTGGGTCAACTCCCCAGTCGGCCCGAATTCTATCTTTTCTGGATCATTCAAATTCCCATTATACGGGTCTTCCGCTAAACTACTCCTCTCGTTTTGATATTTGCGCTTCCAGTCTTCATACCAATCCTTCAAATCAGGGTCAGACATCTCATTCATTTCATTTTGGGTCAACTCCCCAGTCGGCCCGAATTCTACCTTTTCTGGATCATTCAAATTCCCATTATACGGGTCTTCCGCTAAACTACTCCTCTCGCTTTGATATTTGCGCTTCCAGTCTTCATACCAATCCTGCAAATCAGGGTCAGACATCTCATTCATTTCATTTTGGGTCAACTCCCCAGTCGGCCCGAATTCCACCTTTTCTGGATCATTCAAATTCCCATTATACGGGTCTTCCGCTAAACTACTCCTCTCGTTTTGATATTTGCGCTTCCAGTTTTCATACCAATCCTGCGAATCCCCTTTTGAGTCAACACTCTGCTGTGTCTCCTCTGCCAAGTCCAAATCCTTTAGCTTTTGCTGCCTCTTCCAATTCTCATACCAGTCATCATGCTCACTCCAAGTACAATCATTATTCCAATCAACCTTACCTATACGACTCCAAGCGTCTCCGGAATCTGGCAACGCCTCAGCTCCACTCTCCATATCTGTCCATGCCTCCAGCCTATCATCGTCTAACTCCGGCAACTCCAGGCTAGACCTTCTCTTATTTGTACTCATCGTTAACTTCTTGGTTTTGCGCGAGTCTATGGGATATTTTCAAAATTTTCAAAATTTTTCTTTTTCGGATCATTTTTCCAGAAACATCATTTTGTGTCTTACCAGAAAAGCTGCAATACAAGTGTATTATGTTGCGTATTGAAAAACAAACAAATTTATTGAACTTGTAAAGAATGTAAAAATTGTGTGTGTTTTTTTGTTTTTGTCTAACTAAAAAATATAATAGACACTAAACTCCGACAAAGCCAACGATATCTGTCAAGTTTTTTTTTTTGCCTTTCACAGTCAGCGTTTTCGCATCCAGTGTTGTACAATGTCAAAAGGCATTGGCCAGGGCTTCATCGTTTACCAACACTCAAAATTGAACTTGTTCTAGCTCATGATCTCTCTCATCAAAGAAGAAGAAGAATAAGAAGAGCAAAAATAAGATAAAGCTAAAAAAATTTCAATTTCGAAGGCCCAATCAAATGAATTTACCACAAAAGTCATAACAATTTTGAGGTTAGTTTGAAATTGGTTGGAGTAGAGCGGGCGGTGAAAAGTTTAGGTTGGCTCTTTGCTGCCATCGTCTCCAGCAATTAACTATGAAAATTTTGAAATGCCGCCCGGCAAAACTTGCCGCCTTAATTGCCCAGAAAAGTAACACAAATGAAACGCATCGACGCTTAATTACTTTTTACTAAATGCCACGGACATTGCCAGCAACTGCCTTACACAATGCAGGCCACGGTCTGTAATGAGAGGAACCAGGGCTGAAGGATAGAAGGGCATGCCTTTGGCCGGGACTGGTCTGGTCTGGTCTGGTCTGAAGTTAGTGAGTCTGGCAAAGTTTGCAATGCCTGAAATGCGGGTGTTTGGATATGAAAACAATTGCAAATTATTTCAAGACTGAATTAACCGAATAAGGATTACTATTTTTCTACCAATTAACTTGTCAGATTGATACGAAATGAATGGACTATGCTTTCCCTAAGAAAATTGTAAAATTCCTACGATTTGAATGTGAAATGACTTGGCGAAAGTAACCAGCCAGGCTGAGTTGGCTTGGCTTGGGTTGATCTGAGCTGGATTGGGTTGGGTTGGCTGAGTTGGCCTGGAATGGCATATAGCTTGGCAATTTACAATGTTTGTCGGTTATTCTCTCACACTAACTCATTCATTCAGTTGCTTGCTCTTTCTGTACTTTTGGCCTGATTGTATGCCAAAACTGTATGAGTGCAATCCAAGTGCGCTTGTGTGCGTGCGTGTGTGTGTGAGTCAAGGTTTGACTTTTGTCGACGTCACAATTTGAAAAGTTTGCTGGCAAAAAAAAAAAGATTTTCTTATTGTTGTTGTTTTTGTTATTTAGCTTGAAGAAAAGTTGAAGTTAACGTAAAAGTTGAGCCTGGCACTTGGCTGCAAGTTTTTGATTAAAAGCCTGCAAAACGCCATGTACGCAGTGCGGCGCAAACTTTTATGCCAGCCCTGGAAAAATGTTGTTAATTGAATGCATTTTCCAGAAAGTGTGAAAAGCGCACATGTGCACTTGGGCAATTTTTTTTTTTTCATTTAAAAATTTCACAAAATTGCTGGGTATTTTTTTTTATCAAAAAATTTAAATCTTTTGTGTCTGCTTGTTTTTTTGTTGTATTCTTCTTATATTTTATTTCTAGACTGGCTGGCTTCGGCTTCTTCTTCATCATTTTTTTTTCTGAAAGGACCAAACCATTCTTGTTGTGCTTCTTTCCTGGCTACTCTTATTTTTAATAATAGATTTCTACACCTTTTTTTTTCTACTCCTATTCCAACTACTACTAATGCTTCTTTGACTGCCTCACACACACACATACTGCTCTTTTGCCCTTTGTCTAGCCCAGACTGTGTGGCTTAAGAAAAATGATGCACATTTTGGTAGTTGGCCAGACCAGACCAGGCCAGGCGAGTCTAACCAAAGGTAAAAAGCATTGCTCCAGCCACGCCCACCGCCCAAGCGAAATGCCAAAGCAAAACCAGACCAGACCAGACCAGACAACAAGCACATCAAACTTGCGGTGCTTTTCACTTCAATGAAGTGCAATGCCAAAAAAAAAATAAGTCTAGGACGAAAAATATATAAAAAAAAGGCTACAAGAAAACCGACGAAAACACTGAAAATAAAAGCAAGATTTTCTATAACAAAAAAATAAAAAAAAAAAAACAAGAAGAATAAAGAAGCTGAGGCTAACGAGATTTGATGAATTGCAAGTCTTTGTGAATGAAGCTACAAGAAAGCTGCATGAATGGCTCCTGTCGAGCTCTTCTTCTTCTTCCTCTTCCTCTTCTTCATCGACGTCCCGTGTCTAAGCCAAGACGGTGGGGAGGGTGCGTGCGGAAGTGTAGGGAGAATAACAAAAAAATTACAAACACCACAAAACAACAATAACAAATGACAGAGAGAAAGAACCAAAGAGAGAGACAGAGAGAGTTGGAGTGAGTGAGAGAGAGAGAGAGAGAGAGAGAGAGAGAGAGAAAAGAAACCCATTAAATGGTTTAAAGCTGGTGAAAAAAAGCCAAACTCCTACGTCCCACATCGTCCACAAGAGAAAAATGCAGTTGACATGAAAGGCAAACCCAGCCCAGGCACTGCGCCAGCCAGAGTGCCCAGCCCAGTTGTATGCACCAAAAGATACAAAGAAATCTGGGCGAAAAGACAGAGAGAGAGAGAGAGAGAGAGGGAGAGAAAGCAACAACTTGACGAATTACTTGCCAGCTGCTGAGCTTAACCAAAATGCCTCAGTTCGAGCCGAGCCGAGCCGGCAAGAGGCGGCAGAGCATATCCTTTGTGACTCTGCTTATATAGGAAATTTAATTTGACGCACATTTCGGTATATCAAGTTCAAAAGATTTATAGCCAAAGACTTGATGAAAGCTTCTTCAACCTAACCAAAATAAAAAAATACAAAAAAAATTATACTCACGAATAAAAAGTTAAAGATGCACTGAGGCTGACTTCTTACAAAGCTCTTAAAGCCCCGAACCAAGCCCTAAAATATACAACAAAAAAAATTACCAAAAAAAATAAAGCTTTAAAAGTGAAATAATTTAATTCATTTTTTTTGACTCGGAGAGGTCTCTCAGATTTTAGATAAATCATTTTTAATAAATAAGAAAATTAAGTAATTAATTTCTGAAAAAGTTTATTAAGCCCCTTCGGGTTCAGAGAGGTGACTTACTTAACTCCTGAGATTCATATTCATATATAATTAAATTCTGAAAAGTTTATTAAAGCACTTCGGGTTCAGATAGGTGGAATATTTTTTTAAGAACTCAATCGACTCGAATCTGAAATGAGTAAATATTGCTTTAATATGATTCTTTAAGTTTTAAATTAAAGAGACTAAAAAGGAGACTGTACCTGAATCTCCTCAAGACGAAGGAGCCCACCTTCAAATTGTAAGCCTCAATAGCGGAGTGTGGCTGGAAATTAAAGGGTTGATTCTTAGCTAATAAAAAAAAAATGTTTTACTTTATTAACTAATATATATATTTTTTTTATTTTTTAATTTTCCTAGAAATTGAAAAAAAAAAAATTCCTTGATAATTTTTAATTTGATGTATTTCTATTTGATTTAATGAGTTTATTATTTTATTGATCATTTTTTTAAATTTTATTATTATTATTATTATTTTTTTTTATTTTTAAAAGAACTATATTTTTTTTTCTTTACTATATAAAAAGTTTTCTGTGCCGCCGCCGTCTCCCTCGCCTATTTCGCTCGATCTCTTAGTTTTTAATAAAATTTTCTTTTTCTTTATTTTTGTTTGTTTTTATTATTATTTTAGTAATTTTTTATTTTTTTTTGTGCAAAGAAAATTAATATTTTTTTAAAATTTTTTCTTTATTCTTTTTTTGTGGAAGGAAATTTTATAATTTTTTCTAATGTTTAATAAACTTTTCTTTTTCTTTATTTTATTTTTTTTAAAATTATTTTTTATTTTTTAATATTTTTTTTTTTGCCATGAAATTTTATGTTTTAAAAATTTTTTTTCTTTATTCTTTTTATATTTATTTATTTATTGATTTTTTTGTGCAACTTTCGCTTAATACTTTTTTATTTTTAATTTTTTTTTTTTATAATTTTTTCTTTTTTATATTTTTAATATTTTTATATTTTTTCTTTTATTAAATTCAGTTAATAATTTTATAATTATTTAATCCGCCTTGGAAAAGCTCCCGAAGACTTATTTGGCCAGTTTCATAAAAGCAAAACATGCATTGAAATTGTCATAAAAAATCGAACAAATTTTATAGTTCATTAAAAATAGAAAACCTGATCAGCCTTCGATTAGTCTTTCCGAAACTGATACCACATTTTATTGCCAATGCAAACAAATCAGTTGAGCTCATTGGGAATTGAGGAAAACGGAAGAGAAATGTCCGAGCCGAAAGTGAAGCCTTGACTTTGACTTTTATTTGGCAATCAAAAGACAATTTGATGTCACCGCCAGCCAGAAAAACGAGTCTCAGCCAACTAACTGAAAGTCTGCAGAAATGCGAAACAAAGAGACAAACCAGCTGAACAATTTCGAAACTATAAAAGTTTTCAGATTTCTTATAATATTTTTGTCTTACTTTTCAAGTACTTCAAACGCTGAAATAATTCAAAAATTCTCCCTTTGACAAAAAAAAAAAAAAAAAAGAAAAATAAAAAATTGAGGAAAAAACCCGTTTTGAATGTCAACAGAAAATCAAATCGATTAATTTATTATGGTATCTCTGATATCTAAGCTGCTCGTTGCTACCCGATTTGTGTATGTGGCATGTTTGGGCAGCTTGAACTTGCACCAAAACAAACTAACAACAACAACAACAACAATTTAGCTCTTAACCGTAACAACTCCTGCTAGCCAGTCACTGATACGAACAGTGGGCCCGTTTCCATTTTTAGAGGTCAAAATTTTGTCTTCTTAAGCTTTTTGCCTTTTTATTTTTGTGCTCAAAAGAATAAAGGTTTTTAAGTTTAAATTAAATATTATTTTTATTAAAAATTTATTAATAAATGTAAGACAAAAATAATTGAAGAATAAATTTTTTTTATGAAATTTTTTGATTTAAATAAAAATTAACTTCAGATTTTTTCTTAAAAAAGGCAAATTTCTTAATTCAAAAAATATATTTATTATTTTTTTTTATTGTTTTGTATTACCTAATTTTTTCTTTAAAACCAATTTTATCGATTATGATTATTTATATTTTGTAATTTATTTTATATGATAAATTTTTTACATAAAAATACAGTATTTTTTTTATAAAATTTAACTATCGATTAAATATTTTTTTAAGTTTTTTTACAATTTCAATTTCACTTTTTATATTGATTTATTTATTTTTTTTGGGAATTCAACTTTCGATGGAATTCTTTTTAGTATTACATTTTTATTTAATTTTTAAATTTTTTTATACAAAAAAATTTTATTTGTTTATTTTTTTGAATAAATGTTTTATTTTTTATTTTTTTTATTTAATTGTTTTTTTTTTTCAAATAATTTTTTTTTGTATTTTTTTTATTTAATATAAATTTTGATCCCACTGTTTTGCATTGTGTTTTTTTTTTGTGCAACGTCAACGTAAAGTCAAAAACAATTACTAAATACACAAAATGGAAAATAAAATAAAATTTGAAAAAAAAGTGTGTATAAAAAAAGATTTTCCAAAAACAACAAAAACCCGTTTGTCTTGATGCCTCGACGATGCGGAAAAGCAACCACTGCAACGACGCTTGCAATGGCTAATTATAGATCCCGCCTCTTGGCGCAATTCGGAAGACGGAACCAACAAAAAAAAATAAAAGCTGCAACAATAAAATTGTGTTTAAAAAGTAAACTTGAACTTGAAACATGCCAAAAAAAAAGAAAAATTATTAAAGAACTGGCAAAAATATTTTTAAGCAACACGCAAAATATTTTTTTATGGGCTTAAAAATTTTTGGTATTTTTTGTACAAAAAAAAAAATATAAAAGTATATAATTGTTGTTGTTGCTGCTGTCCGTTTTGTGCTCTTCATTTTGCGCATTTTCTGTATTTTACTTTTAATGGAAATTGAGGAAAATTGCCTGACTGACTGCCTGGATGGATGCCTGACTGGCTGCTTGGTTGGCTGCTTGGTCGGTTGGTTGGTTGGTTGGTTGGCGGGGGAGTGGGTTGAGTGGCTGGCTGGTCTGCCTCTGCCAGCCTGGGGGGCTTTTGTTTGGCTGCTTAGTTTCATTGATGTTTTGATATAAAAACCTGGGCAACAAAGTCTGCCACGTTAATCAAACCGCGTCGCTTACCAAGCGCAAAAGTGCAAGTGTTTATTTTATTTCATTTTTTTTTTCTTCTCCGTGGTTAAAAAAAAAAAAAAATTTATACAAATTAATTAATTTTATTGCAAATCAAAGTCAAAAGCCACATCAAGTTGAAGGAATCTCAAAGGTGTTGAATAGTTTTATTTTGATTTTTTTTTACCAATTTTATTTGCGAATTTCAAAGTGGCTAAGTGAAAAAATCAAATAATGCGAAATCTATTTCGACAGATGCTGCCAAAATATTCTCAGCTTCTGCTAGTGAGTGCCCTGTTTTCGAGCTTGGCTTATGCCCAGCCCGTCTCGAGTCCGGAAATAGCCAACAAGGCGGCCAAGACCTCAAATAGTCTGCAGGGCCAACAGCAACAACAACAACAACAATTGAAGCCATCGATTCAGCCGCAAGATGCCCAGCTAAAGACACTCAGTGTCTATGCCACCAACTATGACAATCTGTCCACGGCCCAGGCCCAGGTCCAGCCCACGGCTGGTGGGGCGGAGCCAAGCTTCAAGCCTTCGTATAAAATGCCCGAAATGGAGACAAATTTCACACCCATCCAAAGCAGCTCCCTGGTCAATTTGCCCAGCAATGCTGCCAATCTGCCCAGCACACCCATGCTGATGCAATACCTGCCCGCCCAATCCCTCCAAGATGGCACTGGCTCTGTCCAATACCTTCAGCTGATACCCACCCGCCCGATCATAGTGCCCATAAGTCCTTATCTCACAGCCGGTGTGGGCAATACAGCCGCTGCCCCCTATGCCCCGGGTCCAGCCCTTACTTCAGCCAGCTCTGCTGCTTTGCCCGATTACTCGGCACGTTCGCCGGCCATGCTCACCGCCTTGCCTGCCAACAGTGGTCTGACGGGTGGCCTTCACTACACTGCAGCCGGCTTGCATGGCTATGCCAGTGCTCTGATGTCGGCGGCTCCCTATCGCAGCAGCTATCGCATCAATCGGGAGGCCAAGGACAAACACTTTCCGGCCACCTTCAGTCTGAATCTCAATGAATACTTACCAGCCGTAGGCCATGAATCGGCCCTGGCCGTTGGAGCTGCGGGTCAGGCCCAACAGGTGGCGCACCTGCAACAGGCTCAGCCATCACAGGCTCACCATGTCTACATAAGAGCCCGGCCATAGACACGACTGAGCCATGGCAAGTTTTTTGCCTAAGTCATTCGTTTCGAGCGCGTGATAAATTATTGTTATTATTTTTTTTTTTAATTATTAAAAAATGGTCTTACTTTTAACGAAATCTTGTGACAAAATTAATTTATAAAAAAAGGAATTCTTAAAAATTTTAATATTTTTCAATCAAGTAAATTAAACCAAATTGGCAAATTTATTAATTTTAAGGATATAAAAATACTGGAATTATTCACAAATAAAAAGAAAAAAACATGAAATTCAAATTTTGTTTTAAATATTAAAAATTAAAAATTAATTGAGGAAAAGAAATTCTAAAAATTTTATTAATTTCAAATTGTTTCAGGTCTCTGTGCAATATTGAGTTCCAGCCGGTATTCAGCCGGACTCTCTTGTTTAGCTCAGTCTGTATCCTTTGGATTTTGGCTGTCGCAAGCTAGCCTCCAGATTTGGCACCCCGTACCTTTAGATTGGGCGAATTACTCATTTGGAAATTGTCACCTTTTTGGACAGTCACAATTAAATGTCTAATTTTAGAAGAGCCCGGAGAGAGCCGGCTGAGACTTGTTCGGCTCCTGGTCTACTGATTGGCATATTTTTTCTATTAAGATAGAGCCGAGTATTCTAGGAAATTATTCGTCTGGGATAAAATTAGGAGACATTGATCGCTTAATCAGAGTCTGCAAGGAAAGGGAAACAAGGTATGTGTTAGTTTTTAGGGAATTGTGCGGGTGAGGGGAAGTAAATAGGTCAGGGGATTTTCTCGAAGAAGGGGAACTAAAAACACAGGGGTTATTAAAATCCAAGGATAAATTCAGGATAGCCTCAAGAGACCAGAACAGCCATCACTAATTCCATACTAGATAATGAGAAGCTAAAGGGAGCCATATTCGCTTTCAAAATATTGTCAAGTTCATTTTTAGGGTACTTCGTAGGTGAGGGGTAAGTAAATAGATCGGTTAAGAAAAATTCTAGGAGATGGGGGAACCAAAAACAGAAAAAACAGAAAAGATTCCAGAGGAGTTATCAATAAATCCAAAGGTAGGTTCAGGATAGCCTCAAGAGACCAGAACAGCCATCACTAATTCCATACTAGATAATGAGAAGCTAAAAGGAACCATATGCGCTTTAACTAATTTTGTTCATCAGATTTGATAATATTGCAAACTTTCATTCAGAAAGTACCAGGCGAACAGAAATTAATAAGAGGGTGACATGCAAAAATTGCTCTGACCGGCAAAAAGGTCTATTTTAGTGACGTCACAGGCAATGATGAGAAAATATTAGAAATATTAGAAAATAATTTATAAAAAATTATTTCTTTCTTATTTCTTATTTATAATTTATTTATTTATTTATTATTGACAATTGATTATCTATTAATTATTATAAATTAATTATTTATTACTATCTATAATGTATTATTTTTTATTAATTCTTAATTATTATGTATTATTTATTTATTAATTATTGATTTATTTTTTAGAATTTATTTATTATTGTTAATTGATTGATCTATTATTTATTAATAATTATTTATTATTTATAAATTATTATTAATTAATTATTAATTACTTTCTATAATGTATTATTTTTTATTAATTTTTATTTATAATTTATTATTTTTTATTCAAATAAATAAATCTAAATAAAATACTTTGCCTTTTGTTTATTTTTAATATTTAAATTAGGGGATCCTTGCTGTTAGCAATGTCCTTGCTGGTTGAAAATATCCTTTCTGGTTGGGAGGACAGTGGACCATCAACGGTTTCTAAAAAAATTTCGATATTTTTTTAATTTTTGGGTTTTTTTATTTTATAATATAAAATGCTGGCAAAAATAAAAATATATAATTTGCAATATTCGCGAGCGCCTAAAAGTATGCTATGGTTTTCTTAAATTTCGCGCTTCTGCTGATTTCTGTTCGCCTGGTAGTTCAGAAGTGCAAATTTGTCAATTTCTATGGGAAAAAGTTGAAAAATTGAAATCTAGGCAAATCGAGCTGAACTTCTTTTTGATACTTTCTATGTATATTATGTTTGTGCAAATGCATGTAACATAGAGAAGGAGACGTCGTCGACTCCCCAAAGTTACCCACAATATGATCAGGGTGAGAAGAGAAATCGATATAGCCATGTCCGTCCGTCTATCCGCCTGTCTGTCCGTCCGTAAAAATGCCTAGATCTCAGAAACTGTTAGAGCTAGGGTAATCAAACTTAAGATTCGGACTCCTTATGTGTGTAGGCTAGTCAAGTTCACCCTCCCCCCCCCCCCCCCCATATTTACAACTGGCAAGCGTTCAAATGAACAGTCCGATAGATGGCGTCCTTGCCTTAAGGTGAACACGGTGTTGTTGAATTCAAAGGATTATTATGTCGAGAGGTTTTAGCCGATCAGGGTTACCATCCGACTAGGGTTACCACCTTTTCTTTTTCAATTCCATGTACAAGCCCGGCTACGTCCAAGCTTAACGTTCGGCTTCGTTTTTAATTAGGATATGAGTTCTTAAAAGAGTAAACCAGGATCAGTCTATTGCAATTCAAATGTTGAAAAATATTTATTAAAAATTTATTTATTTTATTTATTTAAGAAAAATTAAACTATTGGAATTATTACAAAAAAAAAAAATTCAAACATTAATTTAAAAATGTATTTTAATTATTAGAAATTATTAATAAATTTTACAAGAATTGTAAATTAATTTTTTCTTTTTATTTATGGTAGATTTTTAATTACAAAAATTTTGGCTTGTTACAGAATAAAAAAGAAATATTTTTAAAAATTATTACATTCAATTTTAAAGTTCTCCATTGATTAAATATTTTTTTATTCCACAAATTATTTTTTTTTGTTATAATTATAATTAAAGTTCTTCTATTATTATTATTATTATTATTATTATTATTATTATTATTATTATCATCATCATTATTATTCTTACTGTTTTTATTTTATTAATTTTATTTTCTTTAATTTTCATTTAATAATTTTGAAGTGAGCCAAATTATTTCTGGCTAGCTCAATAATCAGAAGACTTTAATTATTATGTTTATTTATTGATTTAGCTTGTTCAATATTTGCTTTTCAAATTTCTTTAACTTTGACCTTGTGAAATAATAAAGAAATGACTTACTCAATTTCCCAGCTCAAAATTGATGGGCTTGAAAGAGAAGAGGCGAAAATGATGTTAGTTCCGCTTAGACCTATTAGGTTTTTCATATATTTTGAACCTTTCTGTTCAGATTTTGACATGGCCTATTACAAAACCTGCTAATTGCTGCCAAGACAAGAAAACAAAAAAAAAACAAAACAAACAAGTGAATTTGTTTTGGCCTGCGTAACACGTGAGCCGACCCGGCGAACAGAATGAATTTCCATTGTCCCACAAAAAAAAAGCCTATGTGAAAGTGAGAAAAACACAGTTTTTTTTTTTTGTTTTTGATTTTCGAGTCTCAAAAATATTTTCGAGACAACCTTGAAGAGGCTGCCTAATAATTGTCACATTTCTGACAAATTTATTGGCCTCTCCACTTGATGAACTCACTTGAGTGTGTCGCGGGCGCTTTCATTATTACTCAACCAGAAAAAAAATATACTAAGCTTCTTTCACTTTACTCCAAAAAAATTTGATCGGTATTTCGCTTTCAACTCTATTTTTTTTTTTTGTCTCTCCCGCGGCGCACACTTCTCGAACAAGTGATGACGGCCAATTGAGATGAAACCGACCGAACCAAAAAAAAAAAAACCTTTTAAAATTATTAATTTTCAGATTTTCAAATGATTGCAACGAGCAGATGATTAGCTCTATGTACTTAACCCAACTATTCCCAAAATTTTCAACTGCTTTAAAAAAGAAAAAACCTCAAACTATTTCAGACAAGTCATTTGATTTGGATGCTGGGGAGGCGGAAGTGAACGGTTACCTGATGATGTGTGTGTGTGTGTGTGTGTGTGTGTGTGTGTGTGTGTGTGTGTGTGTGTGTGTGTGTGTGTGTTAACCACAAAACATGGGAAATTAACAAAACTGGTCTTGCCCCCCTCGCCCCAACCCTTTGCCACGGTTAACCCTCTTAATTTGCTCGAATTATTTCAATTGTCAAGGGGGCATGCGGTGCAGGTGGGGCAGTGAATATAAAAATGGATCATTTCATTTTGAAAAATTCCTCAAATTTGGAAAAATCTCTAAACAAAAAGATCCAACATTGTCTTCCAAGTCCCGAAGATTAGAGACTCTTTTTGAAAGCCATATGGATGGGATTGGTCAGTTAGCGCTGCCGATATCCCCCGATTGAGATATAGAAGCCCGATCCGACTAAATTTATTATATACTTAAGCTTCCAAGATTCCTAAATACCAAATTTGTTTGATTTTGATCAGGACATATTTCGAAGATCGATTTAGTTTCGTATGATATAGAAGCTCGATCCGACCTGAGTTTAGTATATATTTAAAATATCATAGAGGAACCCTAAATACCAAAATTGATTGAGTTCGGACTGGAGATACTTTGAAGATCGATTTAGCTAAATGATACAGTAGCCTGATCCAGCTATTTACATCTAAGCTTCCCTATAGGAATCCGAAATGGATTGAGTTTGGTCAGGATATATATCATAGTTTAATCTTAAAGAAAATAAAGAAAAAGCACATATGGGTATTTCTATATATAATAAATCGGGTTCCAAATTTGAAAATGAAATCAGTCAATAAATGTGGGAGTTATTCCTTGAACCAATTGAGGTTTGCATGACTATATAGCTATATAATATAAAGGTCTAATCTTAATGAAATCTCGTATATCTAGGCATCCCAAATTTGAAAGAGATCAGTCAAATAATTTAGGAGTTGAGATTGACTTAGCTTTGAGTAACAGATTTAGTGGGCTGACCGAACCGTATACCAGGTTTTATTACGATATTATAGAAACAGATGGATCTACTGACATGGCTTAATCAATTTCTCTAAAGATTCCAATCTTTCGAGAAGTTTGGGAAGTCTACGAAAACTGCTTCTGAATATTGTAAAGAGTAAAAAAATTAGAAGAAAAAATACTCTTTCCATTTTAAAAGTAAAAAATTATTTAATCAATTTTCTTAATCTTACAAAAATAAATTTATTATTAGAGTAAAAAGAAGTTGCAATCTTTTTTAACTCTTTTAAAAATTATTAATTTCCCATAAAATTCAAACATTTTTATTGAATAAAAAAACAACTCGAATAAAAATTGTTTCCCATTTAATTAATTAATATTTTTTTTTATAATTTTGCTATAATTTTAATTTCGAGTTTGTTGTAAATGTTTTTGCCATTTCTTTTTCTGGTTAAATGCGTAAATTAGGTATTTTTAATTTATTTCTTTTTTTTCGGCTCGGCTTGAAATGATTTCAATTAGTGATTTTTTTTTCTCTTTCTCTCAATTTTTTTTTTTTTTTTGGGTGTTGTTCAGTCGTTTACTTTCATTTCCAAAATTTCGATTAATTGGACGAAAATGAAATGAGTGAATATGATGCATATGAAAAGGGGAAAGAAGAAAAAAATCAAATTGTTGAATTCTTTATGTTTTGAAAGATGAAACACGTGTCACAGCGACTCCCTCAAGGGCTGAGCCAGACCCTCCGCCCCCACCCCCGCCACCGCCACCGCCCCCAATTTGCATTGACACGATCGTTTGGGAGTTTCATTTGGCTCATCAAAGCTCACCGCTGGCTTAGTTTGAGCTTGATGAGAACTGCCCAACAAATCTCGAAACTGTGAGCTTCATAGGTCGACCAAACAGCACCACCGCCATCACCGCCATCCCCACCACCGTCGCCGTGGCCATAAAGCCGGCGCGTCGACGACTTTTCGGATATAAAACTCGGTGGACGCGCTTTGGTCTGTCGCAGTCGTTATTTTGTTGGGCACTTGGTCGGTATTTTTTTTTCTCCCAAATTTTTTTTTCTTGTGTTCATTTGTTTGTTTTTCATTTCGGAAAATACTGAGCTTACTGTAATTCCTTGGATATATATTTTGTGCGGTGTTTGTGCGTGTGTGCGAATATGTTTTTGGTGAATGTTGTTTGTGCTCAAAGCTAAATCAACTCCAAAAAGGAGCGTCTGTGCATGCAAAACTACAACTACAACAATAATAATAACTACAACAAATTAAAGACATTCAAAAGGCGATTAAAGCAACGAATTGAGTGAAAGGCCAATAACCAAAACAAAAGCGGAAAATAATTCGAAATTTTTGCAAAATAAAAGCTAAATAAGAAAAACTAAACAAATAAATAAAATGGTGTGTATCAAAAATATAATTATCTGAACTTTAGCTAAAAATAAAAAAGATAGCCAAGAATCTAAGAAAAAAAATTAATAATCTTAAAAATAAAACTGATAAGTTCAGATAAAAAAAATTATTTAAGATTCTCAAAAAAAAAAAAAAGAATAACAAATTATTATTTAAAATGAAACATTTTATTTTAGTCTTTAAGAAAAGAGAACCCCCAAAACAAAATTAAAAGATTCAGACAAACTGAAACAAAACCTATATGAAATTTTGAAAAAAATAAATAATAAATTAAAATTATCTAAAAGAATACAAATGGCTAAATTCAGAGAGCGTCTTGTTATTTTGTTATAAAATCTGTTAAGTTATTTGTTTTCATTTTTAATATTTACAATTTTTGTTGAGTAATTTACCATTACTATTTTTTTTTTAATTTTTGTAATAAAAATGAAATTTATCACTTGTTTTTTTTAACCTTTAATTCCGTTTATATATTTTTTTCACTCTTGGAAAATTAATAAATATTTGTCCTTAATACTTGAGCCATTTTTATTTACTAAAAAATTTAGGACAAAAAGTTAAAGAACTATTTTTTTTTTTTAACTAAGACAGTTTTTTTTTATTCTCAAAAAAAAATTTAACAAAAAAAATGGTATCGCATTTCTTGTAAACAAAAGAAAAGGTCGCAATTTCTTTTAAATATTTTTTATTTTTATAATTTTTTTTTTTATCCAAAAGTTCTCTATAAATTTTATAACTAATCAAAGTCCTCAGATCCTAAAATATTTTCATATTTTTATTTTTTTATATAATCAGAACCCAGCCAAGAATATATTTAAATGAGGGAGTATGTTGAGCTTAGTTTTCAAATTGGTTTGGTCTCTTTAGAATCCAAAGAATTCAACCAATTAGATTTTTAAATAATTCTGAGATCTCTATAATAAAGCTTAAATAGTTTGTTTATAATCTGCTAAAGACATTTCTATCAAATGTCGGCTTAAAGACTCAGTGTCATATGCCAATTTAATCAATAAATTATGGACTTGATTTTCCTGTGACTTATCAAAATTCAAAGAAATAAAAAGAGGACTTTTGAAGAAGGAAAAAAAGCTCAGAATCTCTTTAAAAATCCATTATATATCTCACAGACACTTTGGCACCAAAATTATAGGTTTTCTTGAAATTAACAAATAAAAGCTTAAACGATTTTGTTTTCCAAATGATCTTGACCAGAACTGAGAAGAAAAAAAAAAATTACCTATAATTTAGGTCTGCCCCTGACCAGTTAATGACAGCTTGGTTAAAAAAAAATAATATATATATATGGCTCAATTGATTGATTGACATGTCTGCGGTTGGCCTGAAATGCATTTCATTTATCAATGGCCACCACCAAGTTTGTGGCTTAAGTCTTTTGTTTTTTTTTGCTGATTTGTTCGACCACAAAACAAAAGAAGTTAATTTGCTGAAAGATGAGTAAAATAGATCGTTGCAAGGGGCAATTAATCAGTTTCCATTTGAGAGACACCGAGCGAGAGAGAGAGAGAGAGACTGTGTCACATGATGATGAGGCTGTTTTGGACAGGTGACTGCACTGACCGCCTGCAGATCATTGGTTAACGTTGGCCAAAATGTGCACACAAATTCCAAGTGCCTCGTTTGTTGAACTGCTTCAGATTTGGTGGCTCTCGACTTGAAAAAAAACAGAAAAAAAATGAAAAAATTGTTGTGCCAAAAATTGCAACTAGTTTTTTTTTTATTTAATTTTTTTTTATTTGTGGCATCATCAAGTGGCGACCAAGCGATGGACAAGTGCAGAGAGTTGCCGAATTTGTTGTTGTTGTTGCTGTGTTTGTTGCTTTTATTTCTTATTGCATAAATTGCAATTTGGCCAGAAGGAAAACAACAACAACAGCAACAAAAACAGCTTATGAAGCTGCGTACAAATTTAAGTCGACTGAGTCGAGTGTTTATTTTATTATTTTTTTATTTCAAGCAATATTTTTTTTTGGTATTTTTCTTGCCATATTGCAACATTTTGGTATTTCTTTATATATATAAAAAAAAATTTTTTTTGGTAGCGTGATAAATGGTCATAAGTTGATTTCGTTAAGATCTCTTCTTCTTCTTCATTTTTAGAAAGGAAGCTGAGCTTATCAGAAAATTTTTGGCCAAGAAATAATCAAATGATTCAAGATAAATTTTTAATCGAAAAAAAAAATAAAGAAAACCAATTAAACGCATTGCCAAAAAACAAATTTAAAATTTGATAGGGGCGTGGCATTTTCTTTGTGCGGCCAGGCGAAAGGCAGACCTTTCACCGCTCATAGGCAACTCAACATTAAACTTGTTTTATTTACTTTGATTTGATTTTATTTATGCCACTGAGCCACTGCACCTGTTTTTCAAATACCCCCTCCATCCCCCTTCCCCCCCTCACCATAAAAAAAAAACTGAGTAACATTGTTAACCACCTCATTAGGCTTGATATTGTTGCAAGACCTACGCGCCTGCCTAGGGATACAAAATATTGTCACGTAATCACTCCCTTCTAATGATGACCTTGCATTTTACCCCCCTCAAAAAAAAAAAGAAAAGAAATAAATGAAATTATTTTGTATTTTGCCTGCAGCATTTTACGTCATCAACGCTGCAAGTGTGGCTGACAGCTTTCCTGCTGTCACACTTGCCCCTGTGGGCTGAGACAGCTCTGGCCCATCACAACAATGACGATGAGTTTGTCCCGCAACGCCTTCGGCTTGAGGATTTAGAACGCGAACAGGAGCTGGCCGAAAATGCAGATCTCAACCGTCCACCCCTCCTGCCCAATCACTATGAATGGCGACCGGATCAGGCGCACAGTGTGGCCCCCACCTATCTGCGCGAGGCAGCCCAATTGGAACGACAATTACAGTTGCAGCAGCATCAGCTTAGCGCTGGTTATAAGTTGCCCCACAGCTCGGAGCTATCGCCGTCGATTGTGCTGCTGTCGCCACCTTTTGGTGGGGCCGGAGGCGCCGGTCTTAACATTCACTCTGCCCGACCGTAAGTCAAGCTTTAAAGCTTTGGTTTTTAAATTGGTTGAAAGCTAAGCGAAAGCTGTGTGTAACTTTTTGGGGGTTTCCATTTGAGATGAAAGCTTTTGCAAGTTTAGCCGATTTTTTGGGAGCTTTCTTTAATTTCAAAATTGGTTTTTATTGGTTTAAAAGTGCAGCAAGAAAGCTTTGAATATATTTTTATTTAAGTCGGACTATCCTCTTAAATATTTTAATATACCAAAATAGTTTCCAAAAATAAATTCAAATTATTTTTATCACTTGTTAAATTAATCGACTTGATATATGAAGATATATCTTCTTGTTCTTTCAATTATCTGCCGGTCTTGGCAACATCCATTATGCTCCACCCTATCTCTGTCTTGTGATCCCCTGCACTATTGATCTATCTAAAAGAGATGAAGTCACCCTGTTCTATATTTACTTCCTGGGGATATCAAATCAAAGATATCCTTTACTGGAGCCTTCATAATTTCACCTATTTACGTATTCATGATTCCCATAGATTAAGCCATAAATCTATTTTCTTAGAAGCCCCTCAAAGTCCAGGCTTTGGACAAAGATAATATATATGAGTGTCTCCAATAAGATTATTCAAGTTATTTTACAGAAAACCCTATTACTCAAGCAAGAGAATTCCATCTTTAGGTCACTTGATTAATGCTTTCCATACTGATTCCAAGATAGACAAAGTCCCCCAAGATTTCAAGATTCTAGAATTGAAACAATTTTTAATCATACCAAAAACTAAATATATTTCCAGCCTTTCTAAATTGTATTAATCTTGATCTCAAAAAGCCAAGGATCCTAAAAAAAAAAAAATGGTTTAGGTTATTTTTGTCTCAAACTTATTCTGATTTGAAAAATCTTAAAATATTGCCACAAAAATGGAAATGCATTTATTTATTTTATTTATTTATTTTTTTTTTCTTAATTAAATTCATTTATTTATTTTAAGAAGAATCTCATAGATTTATTTTTTTTTATATTTCAATTATTATTTATAGAATCTTTTAGAAAAAAGGAAAGAAATAATACCCAATGCCAAAGTATAGTTTTATTACCAAGTTTTGCCTTAATCAAGTCTGAATTTTAGCTTTGAAAAGTTAATAAAAAATATTTAAAAATATTTATTAAAAATTAAAAAAAAAATGGCAAAAAAAAACCAATCAAATTTTTTTCTTTTTAATTTTTTTTTATAAAAAATTAATATAATTTTTTAAATACTTTTGAAAATTTTTTTAGAATTTTTTTTTTTCATAGAAAAAACCTAGCCAAGACAGTGCTTGGCCAACAAGTGTATGTGTGTATGTGTGTGTGTGTGTTGATTTGATTGTTATTTAAATTGTCAATTGAATGGTTGAAAATGAAGGCAAATTGGTGTGCTAATTTTTATTTTTATTTTATTTTGTTCCTATTTAATTTGGCTTAAATTTGTGGGTTAAGTTGTGTGGGCTGAGTGGGTGCTGACGGGCATTTTGGTAAAAGTAAAGCTGTTGTTGTTGTTGTGATTTGTCTTTTAATCTAAGCTAAACTTGATTAACTCACGACTATTTGGAAGTGTTGCTCTTGCTGTTATTGTTGTTGTTGTAGCCGCTGTTTTTGTGGCTTCCGACAAATGACGATAGTTTTGGCGAGGCAAATTGCCATAATAAACAATGGCAAAAGTAACACTTAACTCATTTTGAAGCCAGGCGATTAGATAAGCAGCTCGTTAAAAGCTCATTCTCATTGTATTTTTCCAATTTTTCTTTCGTTTTTTTTTTTTTTTTTTGCAGTCACCCGCAGCCATCCGGAGGCGCAGCCAGCAGATTCCTGAAACCCATTGTGCCCTATGAACTGGAGGGAGTGCATTATTTAGCCCATAATGACTTGGATCATCAGACAGCCCAGCCTCCACCACCGCCGCCGCCGCCCCCGTCATTACGTTCGTATCCAGTTCGTCCGCCCCTGCCTTTGCCCTATCCGCCTGTACGACGTCCTCAGCTCAGCCAGGCAGCTACCTCGGCGGCCCTAAACAGTCTCCAATCGAAGCAATTTGCCTTTGCCCCGGCCCCCCTGCGCAACTATGCCCCAGCACCACGTATACCCGTACCCTATCCGCCCTCCTTTGTCAGCATCACCACACGACGGCCGCTGGGCCTGAGCTATACCAAGCCCTTTCGCCCCTCCCAGCCGGATCCCACACCCGATCTGTTCGCCGGGCGTTCATCCAAATCCCTGCTCGACTCGTACATACCCAGTTGGGAGGTCATACGCCTAATTCAACAGCACAAGTTATCACGCAATCTCTTGCCACAATATCATACACACACCTTGGCCTACCCCGCCCGCGTCTACAAGCGCGACTCCAATGATCGAGAGCCCCGGCCGCGTCGCATTATCAAAAAATCTTTGGATAATCAAAACAATTAATTATTAAGCCAACTTCAAACTAGAAATAAACTAAATTTATTTATTTAAAAAAAAGGGTATTTTTTTTATTTATTAGAGAATCTGGAAAACTAAAATTGTGTCCGCTTCGGTCGTCAGTTGAAGTCACTTCAGGTTGGCTGATCATATAACAGGCCAACTGATATTTTGCCACATTGTTGTGGTTTTTTTTTTTGGCCAAAAGCGCTTCTGCTTGTGTGTGGATCCATCCTTTCCACCTATCAATCTATCCAACTGACTATCTCGCTCTGGCTCTCAGCGACTTTTGGCGTTTTGTCAATGACGTAATGACGGTCATAAACTAAACAGCCAGCAATAACAAACAATTACGTTGGAAATAGACAGACAAAGTAAACCATAAAACGTAAAACCAAATCCACAAAAAGATTCGAGATACATAAAAAAAGAAAAAAGAAAAAAACGAAGACACAGAGTAAAAAGTAAAGTCGTCTCTGCCAGCCCCAAGTGGCATCTTCGAAAAAATTATGATTTATATCGCTTCCTCTCTCACGCACCAATCCCAACTATTGCCCTCTCCTTCTCACTCACTCTTTATGCCGCTTGGAAAGTCTGAGGAAAAAACAAAAAACAAAAAATTTATGCAAGTAGGAAGCATTGCAAAAAAGATGCTGCATCGTTTGTGTTTTTTTTTTTTTTGGCCTCGTCTTGGCGTTGCACGTTTCTGTCTTCGTCTCGACTTGTTGGCTGCTTTTTAGTGGAGTGTTTTTTTTTTGCTTCAAGTTAACCCAAAGAGTTTGGCTGTTGTTAATGAAGTTACTGCCTTTTGGCTTAATTGTTGCATTGTTGCATTTGTGGTTTTTTGTCATCTTCATCATGTGCATATTAATTGGCCAGAAGATAGAGAAAATAAAAAAATTATTCTTCCGGTTAAGGGAATTAGCCATTATTAATTACTTAGTTATTTTTATTTATTGATTATTTTATCGATCATTTGGCATTGCCTTTGGACTAGAGATCGGTACTCTTCTTTGCTATTTTTATTGGGCTTTTTGGCATATCTGGAGACCCCCGCTAGATCGCTTCGTTTCTTTACAATAATTTGATCTATCATTTGGCAATGCCTTTGGGCCAGGGTCTGGTCATTTTCGTGGACATCTTTCAATTTCCAATTGGCATATTTATAACCCCTTTCTTCTTCTTGTGATTCCTCAACAAGTTGATCTATCATTTGGCATTGCCTTTGGGCCAGGGCCTGGTCCTTTTTGTAGACATCTTTCAATTTCCAATTGGCATAGCTAGGACCCTCTTCCTCTGCTTGTTTCTCTTCCATAAGTTCTTCGTTAATTTGGCATTGCTTCTTAGCCGCGTTTCGGTTCCCTTCGTGGACATATTTATTTTTAGAGTCCTTCTCAAGTACTTCCTTCCTTTTTACTCCTCCGATAATTTGATCTATCATTTGGCATTGCCTTTGGGCCAAGAGCCGGTTCGTTTTCTCCCCTTCGTGGACATATTTGTATTTCCTTTTTTCATAGTTGGAGTCCTTCATAAGATCTTCCTCTTTTACTTCTCCAATAACTTGATTTATCATTTTGCATTGCCTTCGAGCTAAGCCCTGGTCCTCTTCGTAGACATATTTGCGTTTCCTCATGATGGCCTCAGGGGTATTCCCAAAATCGCTCTCAAGACTATTTTCTTGCTCTTGCTCGTCCTTAGGAGGAATTTGATGCCCCCCACTAAAATTTGGGGCTCTTCGTGGGTCTCGGAATTGTCAGACCTAAAAAATTTTGAATCTAAAACATTTCGCAGGTAAATAAGATTTTTTTTTTTTGTATGCGGAAAATTTGGTTCAGACTTACCCAAACTACGTGTCAGCATAGTCGGGACTGTTTCTCATCGATTTCTCTATTAGGTCTGACCTAATTTGCTCCCTTGTTAAGAAACATAGATTCCAAGGATGACTAGATGAAAAACATTCCTTGGGTGTGTAGAGAAATTTGTATATGGTAAGAGATAAAATTTTTCTGCAAAACTCTTACAATCCTGAACTAAATTCGAACGTTCCCCAATTTAAAACTATGGGCAGATATTTCCAATAGAAGAGCATTTCCAATGAGATAATGGACAAGGTGGCAACTCTGGTCTACTGCATGAATTGCAAAAAATTATGGCTGGGCGCCATCTAGTGGTCTATTTATAAATGCAAATAATGATTGCTTGTTACTTGAATGGGAAGGAGGTCTCATAACGTCTTTGCTAATAACTCCTGTATTTATTGTCCAATTTTATTCGTCTCTATTACACTCGAAAGGTAATTTCATTGGGTACATCTTCTTGAAACTAAAAAATATTGTAAATTAAAAACTGTAGGAAGTATGGGTCACTGAAGTAATAATTTCTCTTTTAGTCTTTAAGGTATTCATGGCTCTCTGGGAACTGTGTGTGTGCGTGTGTGTGGGTGTGCGTGGGGGGGGATGAACATAAAAAATAAACTTGCCCATTTGTCATGTCCTACAGTTTCTCCACACAAAATTTCAAAGCTTTAGCTGAGAATGAACTTACCCAAATCAAATCCTGGGCTTCTAAGAGCTTGGGTTCAGTTGGCAAAGGCTTTGGTGCTACTTAATTTATATTTAATTATTTCTTATTTATTTTTGAACTTTATTAATAATTTTTTAGTAACTATTCCCTTAGTGATTCGATGGAAACCTCATCTATTATTTTATTATTTAATTTTTGTCATCGTTTTTGTCGTTGACAAGATCCAAGTTCGTTGGCATTAATTTACCCGTTCCTCACCCAATGATTGCTCGCTATAGTACTTTTTATGCTAATTTGATTTTACCATTTGCTGTTTTTCTTTTTTTAATCAAAAAACTTCATTTTTTTTCAATCGCTTCATTTTTTGTGTGATTGGCTTGTCATATTTTATGAACAAACGAACGGCTTCCCTTGCCAAAGCTATTTTTATATTTTTGTTTTGTGCAATCTTCAAATCAAATCAAATCAAAAGAAAAAATCATATTTATCACTACTCAACCCAAAAAATAAATAAACAGAAAAAGAGAGAAAAAAAATACTGTCTTCATTCACATAAAATGAAAGGCGGCTCAATCACAATAAAAAGTTTGGCAAAAGTTTCAACATTTTTATGACTTTGAACTTGAACTGAAAATAAACGGATTAACTTTTCAGCGTCTCTTTTCTAATTTGTGAAAGGCATTCCAATAATTTGTTTATATATATATATTTTGCCTAAACAAGACATCTGAAACTCTTTGATATGGCGAAATACTCGAATTTTCATTGTGAACCATGAGAAAAAAAGCCCTGGGCTCGCCAGACATTCTCCAAGATCCGAAAAATGAAATACCTAAAGCCCTAGCCTAAATATTGTTCGGGTAAAGACCCTTTCTATATGCTTTTGGTTCCAAGCAAAATCTTTCTAGAAAAACTCTTTATTAATTTATCTCAAAAATATTCCAATTTACTTAATCCCAAAATTCTATTTCTATATTCTATTACCCTCAGAGTTGTCTCGAATTAATTCAGCCTAAGAAGACGAACCGTCTGGCTGTCCATCTGCTTCTTATCAAACTAATTCCTCTAAAAAAAATTTGACTCGATCTATCGAACAGACCCAAGTTGCTTTAACAAATATCTTGACAATTTTTGATCCAGTTCCATCATATTGGATATATATAATTGTATTATTAGTGCATATATATTTATAAAAATCTACCCAGTTTCACCTTAATGGGAGTACTATATGATATAGGTTCCATTTAAATATTATCTCTGAGTTATTGACCTATATCGATCAAATAAATCAACAGCTTCCTCTCGATAAATTAACCCAGCTTCGTCTTGTTCAGAACATTATATCTTATAGTAATTATTCAGACTTAAATCTGTTTTAGCTATATCACGCAGAGTAGATAAAGTCAACCCTTGCAGTTTTGCAAATAAATTTCAAATGGATCAAAGCATTTTATCAAGTCAACCTAAAAAAGAGTATGATTTTCGGCCCTCGATTTAACCTTTACTTAGTTCTTATAGTCCTTTACAAGCTATATCACTAAAAGTAGCTAAGCCCCAACCTTTCAGATTTGCAAATGAATTTCAAATGGATCAAAACACTTTATCAAACCAACTTCCAAAAGAGTCTGTAATCGTCGGCCCTCGATTTAACCTTTACCTATTTCTTATAGTCCTTAACAAGTCCTATATTATTTTTTCACATATAATTTAAAAATAATTGATCTGGTTAAGGGAAGACGAAAGCAGTCCTCTAATGAAGCCATTGGAAGTGATTCTTATAAAAGATCGGACCGATCTTTTGATAAACACTTTCATATATTATATGATATATAGATAATATAAATATAGATATATATTATATATACCTTTCAACCGATTTTGAATGAGAATAAACGAATTGTAATAAGCTTCTTTTTGGTTAGTTTCTTGTGATTTCTTTTTTGTTGTCAACCACAAAATGAATCCAATCTTTTGATAACTATTTGTATTATTTAGTATTGCAGCAATGTGGTGGCCAACCTACACCTTCAGATCTCGAGATATTCAAGACTCTTGGTGTCATGGTTTTTCTCTAGTTTTTATCTATTTATTTTTATGCTTTATTTGTTATTGTTGCCTTAATTTGTATGCCTGTAATCGAGGGGGTAGATAGAAGCGAAGAGAGAGGGGGGAAAGGTTTCGCACGCTCGTCTCGTTTCTTTGACTGGTTGGCTCGGCCTGGCTTGGCCTAACTTGGCTTGGCCTGGCTTGACTGACTGCCCAAGTAACTTGGCTAAAATGAGACGACAAAGACAACGACGACGACGGCGACGGCGAACGAAGACGACGAACGAAGACGCTTCGTCTGCTGTGGTTCATGTGGCTGCTGTGGCGCCTCTAGTGTGTCTTTGTTATTGTTGTTATTGTTGTTGTTGCTTTTTAACTCTTTGGCCATAAAAACCAAGCGCACCGCCTGCGCCAACTACAGTGAGACCCGCGACTTTTGAACGACTGCACCGTTTGGCTCTTTGTGCGTGGAACCCCAGCATCCAGCAATTTTCTTTTTTAATTTAATTAAAAATATCTTTTTTTTTAAATGTGCAAATAATAAAAAAAATAATTTATATAGAAATTAAATTAAATTAATTTTTTTTTCTGTGTATGTGCGATTAAAGTTAATTGGATTAGCTCATCGGGTCATGTGATTTCTGCATAAACTTGGCCCCTCGAATTGGTGCAATCGACAAAAAAAAAAAAAACGAAACAACTTTTTTTTCAATTTACCATATATGCTGATATACATATATATATACATCTATTTTTTTTTAATCTATGTGTGAAAATTAATTTTCAATGTGCATTGTTTGAGTGCAGCCAACAACAACTACAACAATAATAATAAAATTGCAAATAGATCAGCATCGCGAACAACGAGACCCAAGGACGTGTTGTAACAATGAGATTAGCTTTGATTTTGGTATGTATTTCCTCATATTATTAGGCCATTAAAAATTCCTAAAAACCAAAACAGATTTCTTAGAATTTATTTAAAATATTTTTTTACTCTTTTTGGAAAATTGAAGACTCCGCAAAGACAATTTTTTTACGATTTAATAAAAATTTTCATACAACTTGGCAGGTTTTTTCCTGTCAAAATTTTACACAAAAAAAAAACATATATTTTTTATAGTTTACCTATTTTTCTTCTTCTTCTTAATTTACATGAGTAAATCAAACCATTCCATAAGATATTCTTAAGTCCATTGATCAATTCTACAACTATATTTATACTTCACATCATGCCAAAATTATAAAGATAATTTCCCCCCAAAACAAATATATATATATATATTTCTTGTAGTTTGAATCTTATTCTTCCTCTTTTAAAACTCTTCTCTCAAACCATTTCATGAGATATTATTGAGTCCATTGATAATTCCCATTGCAATCATTTTTTTATTCCCCAAGATTTTTCCTGTCAAATTTTAATAGAAAATTTTCCCAAAAAAAAATAAAAATATATCTTCTTTTGAATTTCTTGAATCAAACCATTTCATGAGATACCCTTGAATCCATTGATCAATTCTTGAACTATGTTTATACCTCGTATTGTGACAAAATTATAAAGATGATTCCCCCCAAAAAAAATATGTACATATTTCTTGTAGGTTGAATATTATTCTTCTTCTTGTGATTCATCAGAATTGAAAGAATCAAAGAAATTTATGAGATACCCCCAAAACTATGGATGATTTCTTCAACAATTTTTTTTTTTAATGCTCAAGATATTTCCTACCAAATTTAGATATACCTAAGGGTATACCTAAATTCCCAAATTTTTATATAGTCCAAGATTTTTCCCCCCATACCGACTTATGGGAACCACCCCACCACAGTCTATGAATAATAAATAACTCAAGTCTTTCAATTCACTCTTAAACAGCCATATTTTATATAAATATGTATATAAATATGAATTTCTCCGAATCTGATTACATTTTCTAAAAATTTACATGAATATCAGTCTGCTTGATTGGCTAATAAGGCTCTGCAATCACTTTGTAGGATCCGGTGGGTGTTTGTTCCACGAAGCCATCTAGTAAGGCATGAATGAGAACCTCCTCTATATAGTCGATATACCGATCACTGACATCGAGTTCCAAACGCCGATTAATGTCTTCTACGATCTCTTCGAGTGTTCCCTCCATATTGGGCATCTCGATCAGAACCAAGCGCACAAACCAAGTTACCAATTTCGACATAATAATGTTTTCTTCAAAATTTTATTGTTGTCTTATTTTTGTTGTCTTTCTGCTTGGTCTGTGCAGAAGGTTAGTTGAAAACCAAAAACTTTTTTTTTTGTGAGAGCAAAAAAAATTCCAAAAATATCTCGAAAGTTTCTAAATGTGACTGAGCTCAAAATTGGCCGATCAAACGAAATACGTATGAGTAAATTAGTTTCGCCTATTCAGTTGAAATTTTTTATTTTGGAAAAGATAGATCATCGTACTCGAAAAACAAAAAAAATAAGGCAACAAAATTATTTTTAGCCACGCCCCGCCGGGCACAGAGTTTCCTTGTCGTCAATTGCTGGCAAATTAATTTGCATCTTACTCACCTGGCCAAACTGGCAAATCTCTTACACCAAGAAAATCCAATTCAGCCAGAGTGACGGACATTTTCGTAATAGCCGAGATTTGGAGAGCGTGCGCAGTGGGAGTGTTTTGGGGCAGAGGCAAACCGGAGTTGAAGCCGGTCTCTTGCGGCAGTTCACTGCTCCTTCAGCTGATGGCACCCGCCTGACTTGTTGTTGTTGTTGTGGTTGTTTTTTGTTTTTTGCTAAGCGGTTTCTATTACTTTTTTTTTTCTTTCTTTTCGGTAGATAAAAATCAACCAGGTGTAAGAGTGTTATTGCAATTTGTTATTGTTGTTGTTGCTTTGGTCAAAAGAAGAAATACTTCCTGTACAAATTTTTCTTAAGCAAATCGAGAAAAGATTCGTCTTAAGGCAAAAATCAGAATGCATCAAATCAAAATTTTAATTATTCAAAATTTCACCCAACCAGCCGAGCAGATCGGTGCAGATCTTGCCCAAAAAAATTAAAGCAAATAAAACCGGTATTTATTGCACCTGAAATAATTCGAAACAGAAAAGTCTGTAAAGGCTGCTCGGAGGTTTCACAAATTTGGTAATCCATTTGACTGCCAGTCAAATCACTAATGAATGCAATCTATTCCAATTTACTTTGAGTTCAGACTGCTGCCAGCCAATTAAAAACATTTGATGAGCATTTCCGATAGGAGAATTTTCAAAACCAACAAAAAAACCAAAAAAAATTGCAGTCACTCGGCTGACCTTTCCAGTTTTATGCTTCGCTGAGATGCAACCAGCAGAACCCCCCCGCAAAGTGTTAATGGTATTTTTTTTTTTAGCTTTGATGAAAGAATATTAATTAGGGAATAAATAAATCTATTCAGACCTCCAGAAAGCCTAGAAAAAGGGGCGAGAAAATTATTCCAATTTAATTGGAGAATCTTGCAAACAATAAAATTTTCATTGACTTGAAAAATGTTTCCAAAAGGTCAAAAAATATTTTCTAGAAAATTCTAGCTTAAGTAAATTCAAATTCAGGATCCCAAAGAACCCAGAGCAAAATAAATTAAATCGGATCTTGTACGATCGAAGAGACTTAAAAAATAAAGATAAAAAAATCTTAAATATATTTAAATCAAAAATTGAAACCTAATTAAACAATAAATATAACAAATATTTTTGCAAGAACGTTTTCAAAATTCTAATGAAAAATATTTATAAAAAATATTAAAAAATAAAAAAAAATGAAATAAAAAAATGGAAATATGGAAAAATGGAAAAGGACTTTTTTTTTAATAAGGAAAAAATTAAATTAAACTGAAATAAAATAATAAACAAATAAAAATAAAAAAATTGATAAATTGACAAAAATAACTTCTTTTTAATAAGGAAAAAATTTATTAAACTGAAATAAAATAATAAAATAATAAACAAATAAAAATAAAAAAAAATTGATAAATTGACAATTAATAAAAACATAAAATAGGCAAAAGAAAAAATTAAATAGAAAATGAAAATGGGGGAAAAAAATATTAAAATAAAAAATTGAATAAATCGAAATTATTAAATTTATAGAAAAAAAATTAAATAGAAAATGAGAAAAATTATTGCATTTATAGAAAAATAAATTACGCAATGGAAAATGAAAATGGAAAAAAATTGAGTAAAATTAAAATTATAGCGTGTTTTGAAAAAAAGTGAAAATAAATTAAAAAAAAAAAATCAAAATCTCATTTTCTTGTTATTTATTTTTTATATATGTTTTTGTTAGGAAATCCTTAAAAAATTGCCTGATGAAATCAACGATAACAATATTTTTATTGAAAAAAAATCTTTATTTTTTTTTTATTTGAATATTTTATTTATTTTGATATTGGCAATTTTCTTTCATGTTTCTCTTTTTTTTTTGGCAAAATGTTGTTGATTTTGTTAATATATATTTTTTTTCGTGTTATTTAAATCTCGGTTATTGTTGAATTTCTTTTGTTGTTTTTATTATTGTTGTTGCATCATCTAATTCATCTCGGCTCTTGCGACTCAAACCAAGATGATTATCAGCAAACACAAACACTCTAACGGTAAACTGCGAAAATGAAAAAGAAACCAACACAAAAAAAGAAGAAGAAGAAGAAGAGCTTGCGAGCCAAGCTAAATTCTCTCAGCCATTGATTGGTTCTCTCTGACCAAGTAAGAGTGAGAGGCTTGCCTCTTATAAAACATCAATTAACTCGAGTTTCGTTCAATAAAAAAAAAAAAAAAAAAAAATAACAAAGAAAATTGTTGCCAAAAAGATAAATCAATTTGAGCTTTCAAAAAGAAGCCAAGAGAAAAACTACACACTCACCGCACGCGGAGGCTAAAAAAAAAAAACTTGGACTGAGCCATTGCAAGTTAACAAGTGAACAACATTGTTATATAAGCCAAATAAAACACAGCAACCACAACAAAGATCACATAAATTCGCATTTCGTTAGGCAAAAATAAAAAAAAACACCAAAAAAATAAAAGAGCCGCATCAAAAAATGTTTCGTTTGAAATGTTTTTTCTTTTTTAACATCTCTTCGGACTTTTCCACTCCTCAACCTTTTCAAAACTTAAATAAAATAAACTAAACTTAAATAAATAAATAAAAAAAAAAAAACAAACCCAACCCAGGCATTAACTTAATGTAAAAACATTACCCCCACTCTATTGCCACAGTCCCTCGCACTGCTCTGCCCTGCCCTGCCTCCCACCCGATTATTAAACCACTTCGGACCAAGACTTGCGTAGTTAAGACCACAACAACAACAAAATACAGTCTGAATCTTTCAAGAGATTTCAATTTTCTTTATACACTTTTTCGGCTAAAATTAGTCGACTTAAAATGGATCCAAATCGAAGATAATACAAAAAGACTTTAGGCTGTTTATAAGAAATCTCTCGAGTTAGGATTTCGTACTTTCGGTAAGAAATATGAAAAATTCTGAGACCTGCCCTGGACTACTATTTTCTAGTCACTTCCATGATAAAGAAAAATCACTTAAAGTCAGATTAGTCGACTTGAAACTGATCTAAATCGGAGGTAGTAGAAGAAGACTTTACACTTGAGATTTCGGCATGAATCGGGAGAAAGTCTGAGACCTTCCCTGGGCTACTATTTTCTAGCTACTTTAAAGATAAAATCAAATCGATCAAGAAGAACTCTAAAATGTAAGGATTTCCAGTCAGAGTTCAGGACTGATACTCTCCTAGCTTCCCCTCAGAAATCTGAGAATTACCTATATAATTAAGGACCTACCTTAGACCATAGCCAGAGCTCAGTCATCCCGATTTTGAATCGGAAGCCACTGCATCAGGTCCTTAGCTAGCCCCTATATCGGCAAAGTCCATCCTTCATTTATTCCAGAGACAAAGCAGTTACCATTGGAGAGTTCAGTCGAGGCCTTTGCCTGATTTATCATGAATAAAACAAATTAACAAAGTGTATAATACTTTTAAGATCTTAGAAATCTTCCACTGAGAAACCAAGCTTAAAGTCAAGAGACTTTAAAGGATTTATAGCTAATTTAAATAAGTAAAAATCACATTGAAATATTTACAAAATGCTAAAGAAATTATAACTAATCTGAAAGCGTAATATTAAAATATTTCCAAGGAATTGTAAGAATTAAAATTAAGATTTACTCTATTCATTCATTAATTTTATTCATGAATATTTTTCATTTATACTTTTTCATTCCGATTTGACTGGAAAGAATTGTGGGAATTTTCCCAAGAAATTATTTATAAAATAAATGAAAACTTAATTGTGAATGGAACCAGATTCATTTCGATTTGTTCCAATTAATTATTAAATTTCCTTCTCAAGAAAAAAAGAGTATCCAAAGGTTTTTAAATATATCCCAAAAAAAAAAACTAGCGAACAGATTTATAAACTTTGGTGGCATTTGTTTATTTTTGTCACACAGCTGCGTGCAAATTGTACTCCTATGTTGGTTTCAGTTTTGGCCAAAAGAAAAAAGCCTTCCTGCTTATAACAAGCTCGAACCAACAACAACAACAATACATTTCTGGTTGTTGTTATTATTAAAACGATTTGACATACTGTCCCAGTTTCATGGCAACATGGCAGTAATTGAGTGACAAAATGTAATTTAATGTTCAGGTTATTCAGTTGGACTAGACAATTTTTTCCTACCAAAAATTATTATATCAGAGTAGAGGGAGAGACAGAGAGAGAGATTTGCTTTGATCCAATATTTACCTTGACTTTAGCAAAGAATTTTTTGTGACATTTCCAAAAAAGCAACTGACTGGCTGACGACTGACTTATTTGCTTGGCCAAAGAAATGCTTTGGGCCAAAAACCAGTTTTGATGTTTCCCACAAAAAAAAAAAAAAAAAAAATGAAAGAGAAAACCAACACCTTTTGGCCTCTTGACCCTGAAAACGAAATGTTGCCACATTTCATTAGAGGCGTGAACTTACGGGCCTCAAATCAATTAACCGCAAAGCAGACAAAAGACTTAAGACACAAACTTGATTCAAGACGATTCGAGACGTTTTGAGTCGGCTTAATTAAAGGCACACTTTTTACGCCCAAAGGGGAGGTCAAACGACAATTATTTATGGGGAAAAAAGTTAGTCTGATTTATGAGGGTCAAAATAAAATCTGAAATGTCAAATGTTAAAATCAAAATCAAAAAGAAAAAAAAGAAAAAAAAAGAAAAATAATAAATAATAATAATATCAATAATAATTGTTGGCATCTTCTTCGGTCTTTGTTATTGATTTTCTATGGTTTTCGGGCATCCTCGACTCACAAAATCACAAAGACCCCAAACACGAACCGATTGTCTCAGTCACCTTGAGTGACAAACAAATAAACAAACAAACAAAGAAAAGCTAACCCAAAAAAAATTTTCGTTGTTTATGTCTTTTTTTTCTTCTTCTTCTTCTTTTATTCCAGTGCACTCTGAGCGCAGCTTTGTGTTTGGCCAACGGCCTAGGGCCAGCCGAAGCATCCAGCAAAGTGAATGGTTATCCCAAAAAGGTGACCACTCTCAAAAAGCGACCCACAAAGACGCCCAGCAGCCATCAAGCCCTAGTGACCTCCACTCTGGCCACAAAGCCGAGCAAGCCCCGTGTAAAGATACCCACGCGTGCTGCTGTTGCTGCCACCACCACAGCAGCCCCTTTGAAGGCCTCCAAGGCAGCGGTGCCTTTGTCTGAGACCTTTCAAAATCTACCGGCCGATGACTTGGAATTCATCAAAGAATTGGATAAGCAATTCAAATTGCATGGCGATAAAATCAAAATCAAAGTGGAACGTGACAATTCCACCGGCACAAAGACCAACAAAAGAACCATAGACGGCGAACTAGGGTAAGTAAAAAGAGGCTTTAGTAAATTTCCCAACCATCTTGATACAATCTGGCTTTGCCTTTCCTTTCAGCTATGGCTATGGACACCAGGGCTATGACTATGCCCCGCCCAAGTTTATGTTCTATCCATATTCCCAACATGATATACCAGCCACAGAGGCCCCCAGCAATTATGGCTATCAGCCGGCTGACTTTGGACACAGCCAGGTGACCAGTGTGACCATTGAGCCCTCGTATTCCTATGAGCTAAAGCCACAGACCAGCTATGAGACACACCAGCCGGAGCAGCCGCAAATTGATCTGCCACAGGGTCATGAGAGCCATGAGGGCCCCAGCGGCTCGGATGGTGACTACCAAGAGCCTGTCATAGTCTTGCGCATACCGGGTCCAGCCAAATATGCTGCCCACTTGCAGACCTTGCTGCAGCAATATCTGGAGATTCGAGCCGCCCAGTATCTGCGCCTGCTGGAGGAGGCCGATCAGCGCAAGCAGCAGCAGCATGTGGAGGTCAGCTATGGCCAGCCAGCTGGCCCGGAACCGGGTCACTATCACCCCGAGGTCAACTATGCCCATCAATTGGCCCCCACGCCACAGCCCATCCAATACGCAGCCATAGATGAAGTCTATCAGAGTTATAAGGGACGCCACCAGGCCCAACAAACGCATCATCAGCCTACCCAGCAATACGAACCTCCACAGCCCACAGACTCTGATGAGGCCTACTATGCTCCGGCCAGCTATCAGCCACAGCCACATTTCTATTATGCCCAGGCCCCCTCAGCCCCGGCGGCCGCGGTGCATCAGCAGGTCCAATATGAGACAGCCTATCAGCCCCAATTGTTCCTGATTGCCATGGCGCCCCAGTCTCACTATGGCGAGCCCCAGCAGGCCCCACAGCAGCCACTCTATGACTCGGTGGAGCACGTTGCCACACCTGCCTCAGCACCTGGCGAAGATCCCTCTCAGCTGGCCATAACCGAAAATAATCCCAGACCCACACACACCAAGGTGGTCTTCAAGACTCACTCCACTGAAAGTGGAGCCTCCGACTATGCAGCTAATATGTATACCCTGCCCTCCATTAGGCCCTATGAACGTCATCCAGCCGACCAGGGCAATACACCGGCCAGCCACTACGCTGCTCCCGAACAGAGCCAAGAAGTTGGCAGTCTGGCTCAGGACTACCAGCCACCGCCGCCGCCACCACCCTCAGCCACGCCGGGCCCATCTTCGGCCGGTGCCAGTGGTCCCAGCGGACCCAGTGATTCGGCCGACTTGGATGCCGTGGCCATTACCCAGAGGCCGTACAATTATCATGCCCATGGCCTAAAAATGTCACGCATGCGTCAAGGCGGCACTGCCAAACGAAATGCCATGCCCAAGGCCCAACCCAAAGCCCAGCCAAAGCCCCAGACTCAGGTCTCCGCCCTGCCCAAAGAAGATGCCGAAAAGCAATTGCAACAGATTCGGGATTATGTGAGGGAAAATCTTGGTGCCGAAACGGGTTCAGCTGTCGAGTTCAAGACCACACAGCTTATAGAGGGTTAATCATTTTCTCAATTAAAACAAAAAAAAAAACTTGTATTTTCTAATTTCATTTATATATTTTTTTGTGTGCCTTTCGACAAAATTCATCAAATTGTTATTTATTCTTTTTTATAACAAAAAAACAAAACAAAAAATTGTTTTCATTTTTTTCTTTTCACTATCATTTCAGCTGCCCATTTAATTTTAATTGCTAATTTTTTTATTAATAAAAAAATACAAAAAAAAATTGTTTTGTTTAATCTATTTTTTTTTTTTGTAATTTTTGTTCTTGTTCAACAAAATGTGTTAAATATGTGCAATAATTAGCTTGTAATTTTAAATCGATTGTGTTCTTTTTAAAGAATTTATATTATGTATTTTTTAATAAACAAAAAATTAAAAAAAAAAAATCCGAACCTTTTTTTGCCCCAAAACATTTGAGAAAGAAATTAAGACTTTCTCAATCTTTTTAATAAACAAATTCTCTTCTAGATCTGAAGGTTTTCCGATTATATCAGGGTCATAAGAGGAGTCGATATAGTCGATATATCTGTCTTTTGGGCCTTGATCTCAGAATTAATAGGAAGATCTGGCTTATTGCTATCAATCGGAAGTTTTTCCAGACTGCACAGATTTAATTTCATTTCATTTATTCGATATTCAGAGTCACGAAGATATATTTAATATATAAGTTCCATAATATACCTATAGTTCCCTTTATATAGAGTTCCCATAAATTATATTTCCCATAGGACCGATTCCTCCAAGTAGAAGCTTTAACTAAAATGAGTGATTACATATTTCAAGGTGCAACACTTTGCAAGATTCCATAAAGATTGTACGGCTATATACATACATATATATGTATGGTAGTTCCCTTAGTTTCCGATCGATTCAAAATATGGATTATAGTAACTCATTCATGGAAATATTGTTCTCTTGTCTATTTATTCACACACTGATTAAGCTGAACAAATTCAGAGCCCTTCACCACCCCAAAAGATCCAATAAGCCGGACCTTTCTCAAACTCAGCTTTTTCAAAGCTTAAAAGAGGGTTTCTTCTTCCAGATACAATAATCCGAACCCTTCTCAAACTCGGTTTTTTTCAGAGCTTAAAAGAGGATTTCTTTATCCAGATAATGACATATTTTCTTCAGGTCTTTCCAATTCTTTATGTGACTGTTTTAGCAAAAATTTAAGACAGTTTTATCACTTCAAACTTAAAGAGTATTTAAGAGATCTATAATTGGACTAAGGGGTATTATGTTTAACTACTAAGCCACAAAAAAAATGTTTAATTGGAAAGAACAAATTTCACCGAAAACTTGAAAAAAAAATCGTTTCAAAAAATGCAGAAAAATTTATGATAATTTATGAAAAAAAAAACCATAAAAAGAGTATTAACTCTTCGATATACTAGGCCCATGAAAACTTCCACTAGTCGCCTATAAATATGCCACAATTTAAATTTATTTCCTTCATGTTCGGGGGAAAAAAGCATTAAAATTGCCAAGTTTCGCTTTGTGATTTTCGCAGTTTTCAATTGTTTTTCTTTTTTATTTTATTAATACTTTTTGTTGTTGTTGCTTATTTATTATGAATTCCATTGTGGAAAGCTTTTAATTCCTTGTGCTTATGCAAGTTTTCATAACTTTTTCGTCTCGTCTTATTTTATTTTTATTTTAACCACAACAAAAAATAAATTTATATATAATTTTTTTTTTCGATATATTTTTTATTGGGATTGCGGAAGTCACGCATTAAAATGTGTAGCAAAAATCAAAAATAAAATAAAATCCAAATAAAAAATATATCAATATCAATTGCATTGAAAATTTTTGCATTTTTTAGGTGTTAAATGCCAAAAATGTGTGGCTCAAACGTAATCCAAACCAAACAAGCCTCGAATCAACACGCAAGCGAATCTCATTGCCAATGCAAAAAAAAAAAAAACAAAATAATAAAAATAAAATCCATAACAAAAATTTAAGCATTAAAAAAATATATATAAAAAAAAGGAATAATATAACAAAAAAAAAACTAACAAATCGACGCTGAACATGAGTATGAATTTTTTATTTTTTTTGGTTTGGCGCTTTCGCTTTGCCTTGGACTTTTTTTATTATTTAATTTTTTTTTTTTGAGTGCCTGAAAAATTATTTATCATTCTTGATTGAGTTGATTAAATACAGAGGCCAAATATGGTTAATTTTTTAAAGAGATTATTAAATTATTTAAAGTTTGTTTTTATGCTTTGCTTAAGCTGATTCCAAATTGCAAACAAAAAAACATTTGCAGCACTTTCAAAATTATTCAAATTTGAAAAATTTTTACTTTGTTCAGATTGCAAAATTTATATATTTTATTTAATTGTTTGTGTCCTTATTAAAATTTAATTAAAGCCAAAAGATACTTGGAAATTTTATTATTTATTTATTATTTTTTTTTAAGAAGAGACTATTTATATAATTATATTTTTTTAATTTTTTTTTTCAAATGAAATGATTGATTGGATTCAAGAAATCTGAACACAAAAATTAATTTGCATATTTAATGATTTATTTTTTTTTTTTCATAAAAAAGGTTAAAAATTATTGTATTTTATTATTTTAATTTATTTATTTTGTAATTTGAGAAACCATTTAAATTATTTTCAAAACTTATGCAAAAGGCCACAAAACAAAATATAATATAAAATAAAGTTAAATATTGTTTTTTACATTTTCCCAATAAAAAAAGCTAAAAATATTTTTTTATTTATTTTATTTATTTCATTTGCTTTTCTTTATTTCTTTTGATTTGATTTATTTTATTCAGTTTATTTATTTAATTTTATTAATTTTATTCGTTTGATTTTATTTATTTGATTTATTTTATTAATTTCACATGATTTATTTTATTTATTTCTTTTGATTTTATTTATTTTATTATTTTTTCCATTCATTTATTTTATTTATTTAATTTTATTTTGTTTATTTAATTTATTTTATTTATTTATTTTTTTTATTCATTTATTTTATTTGATTTTGTTTATTTAATTAATTTTATTTATTTCACTTATTTTGTTTATTTAATTTAATTTATTTATTTTATTAATTACTTGTATTTTATTTTCTTGATTTTATTTTACTGATTTTATTTTCTTTTTTTTTTTTTGAAAACCTTCTAGAATAACAATTAAAATTATGCGAAAAGCCAACAAAAAAGAAAAAGAAAGAAAGAAATGGCTTACATCATTTGTGTTTATTTTCTAATATATTTTGCCTCTCACAAAAAAAAATGCGCTGTTGGCCACTTTTTCTCCATTATGGCCAATTGCCACAAGCCACTGTCTAAGGCAGAGACGAGGTGGGCGGTCCCACTGGCTGGGGTGATCTTACGTAAAACTATGCCAACAATTAGCATAATAAGTTTTGCTTTGGTAATAAACAGAAAATTGTGCCAATTTCAATAATTTCCACCATCAATCACCAATTCAGATTTCTTTTATTTGTTTTTTTTTTTTTAACTTTTTTATTCATTGCATTGTCTATTTTGGTATTTCTTCCTATAACTTTTCTCAGCTGTACGCAAAGTAGCAAGTCAACTTTCAATTGAATATAAAAAGCAAAAATTTGTTGCCTTGCCGGCAACAAGAAGTGATGACAACTTCCGTAAAAAAAAATGCTATAATGAGTTGCATATCAAGAGATATGTATCTGTAAGATACATTTTCAATGCTGGTGTAGTCTTTTTTATGCTGTAGTTTTCTTGGTGAAAATCATTTGCCTACTTCCCCAACTTGCATGCCTTCGCGTAGAGACAGAAGACACTGCCACACCTGCCCCCTCCCCCCTCCTGAAACGACCGCTCCCCACAAAAAGTCTAAATTTTAAGGCGACAACTTTTCTGAAGAAAAAAAAAAAAAAACGAAAGTTTTTTCGGTATGTGCAAATGGCAAATTACTGTCGTTCAAAATTGGAGCTCATCGAATTGTCAATTTTGTTGTCACGCGGCCAAAATGCCAACCAGCCAGCCAGCCAGCCAGGCACAGGTGAGTGCGGGTGTACCCACCTTAGTTTGGCTCATTGCTTTGATTTGCCGTCAAGCCAAACAGGTGGTCTCTTTATCGAGGGTGGAGCGGGTGAGGCCAGTCCGTCAATCTGCCAATGAGTGTCTAATAAACCAAACATATGGTCGGTTATTTTGGGTGCAACGTTTTTGCAACAATTACATGGTGATTATCAACTAAATTTATATCTTCGACTCGTTTCAACGAAGATGAACAACTTTCGCAATTTGTTTTCGCAAAACGGAAAAAATGCATTCAGAGCTTTTTCCTTTCTGGATTTTAGGATTTTTCGTTAGTTCCGGGCATATTTTGAGACAACCCAGAAAATTCAAAACAAAAACCAAAAAAAAAAAAAAAAACGTGGTAAAAATATAACAAATTATATTATGGAAAAGTGTTATGGGGCTAAACGCTCCAACAATGGACCCATAAAACACACACACAGGGCACACACACACACATTCAAGGGGAAAATTGAAAACTCTGGAAGAGCAAGAAAGAGAGCGCGGGAAGTGGGCGGATCGAGTGATGTTATGGGGAGATCCCACAACGTAACATTTTCCAACTGAACGCCTTCGGTAGCTCAGGTACCATGGGCCTCATTCAAGCTGAACAGATCAAAAATTATGTCTATATAAAAAAAGAGTCTTCTTTTTTTGGCATGAGTTGAGGGAATCGAAACACAGATACTTTTGGGCTTGACTGGATATTTTATCAACTACCTCGATTCCCAGACTTACAAAATTCTAATTTACCAACTACCTCGATTCCCAGACTTACGGGATTCTTGAACTTCAGGAAATCTTTTCACTTCTCTACTTTTTTTAAGAAACAAAATAATTCCAAATATTTTTAGTGAAAATCAGAAGCTTCTTTTCCTGGTATGAGTTGAGGGACGCAGGATCTTTCGGACTTGACTTTACCAAATTGATTTTACCAACTACCTCGATCCCCAGACCTGTAGAATTATGGAACTCCAGGAAATCTTTTAACATTTTTCCAACTTTCTTTCCAAAAATTTAGAGCAAAAAATTCCAAGAATCTTTAGTGATAAACAGAATCTTCTAATCTTGGTATGAGTTGAGGGAATCGGAACACGGATCCTTTCAGACTGGACTCATCACCTACCTCGATTCTCAGACTTATGAAATTCTTGAGCTTCAGGTAATCTTTTCACATTCTTCCCAACTTTCTTCAAAAATTCTTCTTAAAAAAAAAAAAAATATCAATTTAAAGGCCTTTTAACTGAGGCTCAAAAATAACTTCTGGAAAATTTGCTTAAAATTTATTTGATAGTAAAAATATTTATAGAAATCTTGAAGGAAGAAAAATTAGTTTTGAGGAATCTCCACATTCCATTTTTTTTTTAATTCAAAAGAACTTGAGCTGAGTTCGAAGCCAACTCAACTTGGATTTTCTGAATCTATTCCAAGTTGATTTCTAATAAATATCAAATATGATTTTTCATTATTTCCAAAGGGAAAAGTAACCCAAAACCGAACACAGCCTTATAATTTTCTGGGCATAAATAAATCTCTATCTAAACAATTCCCTTTAAATTTAACTTTAATTAAATTTTTTGATCAATCTACTGATCAAGAATTCATCTCCTTTATTTATATGAAATATTTTTCTCAATAATTTCCGAATTTTTAAATAAAAAACTTGAAGATTTTCCCCACTGTAAGTAAACACGTCACTGTTTTGGCCATTGCCGCAAACTGTTAACCGTTAGCAAATGCTGTTGCAGTTGCAACGTGCATGCAGCTCATTGCATTGGCAAGGTTGTTGATCTTCACATATTAAAAAAAAAAGAAAAAAAAATAGAAATAAAAATAAAACCTGAGACAGCTTTGCCAGCTCAGCCAAAGAAATGAGAAATGTTTTCATTTATATTTTTTTTGTGTCTATTTTTCTTGGTTTTTTGTTTTGTTTACTTTTAGTTTTTATTGCCGAATTACTTTCGTACATACAAATTTCATTATTATGACACTATACATCATAATCACATATAAAGATATATACCCTGAAAAGTCCCAATCAAGTGGGTGGGTTTTTGGCCAAGACAAAAAAAGAAAAAGAAAAAAAAAACTATTTTTATTATTTTCTTTTCTTTTTAGCCAAAACGAAAGAAATTTATCAATTAATCAGATATCATACAAATTTTGTTGTTTTTTTTTACTGCAAATAAAAGCTCATTAATCAAAATCAGACAAATGAATTTTTGAAAAATAACCGCCCATCCCGGCCAACATTGGAATCATTGAAATTTAAAATTGAAATTTGAAATCGCTTGACTGTTACTTTTACTAAGCATTTCCATTTATAATGCTCTCGAATCTTTCGCAGTGATTTGTTTCTTTCTTTTCTTTTCCACCCCAAAAAAAAAAGTGAAAAGAAAAATAAGTTTAGACAATGAAGCCGGCAGTGGCCAAAAATGTTCCCTCCTCTCTCGCTCTCTCTCTCTCTCTCCGTCTCTCTCTCTCTGTCTCTGTCTGTCTTAGTGTTAGATAAAATCATAATAAATTTTCAGCATTTCTTGGCAAAGCTGTTAATTATTATGTACTTAATCAGTGACCATGAAGTGAACCTCTTCAAGCCCCAAACGTGCCATACTCAAAAAAAAAAAAACAAAAAAAAAATGCTGTGGTCGCCTCCGAGCAAAGATGTCTTGATAGAGACCCCAGTCAGGCCACATAAGATGGACTCATGCTGATATACAATGAATGAAAGATTCACCAATTGAATGAAGTCAACAAAAAAAAAAAAAAAATACCAAGATCGCATTTAGATAGACGAAAAAATGTCTGGGAAATTAATTTCGAGAAAAACTCTTTTGCCCAACTCAAGTAACTCAAATTTATCGAGTTGCAGATTAAAAAAGGTGTTGCAATTAATTCAAACACACCTAAGTGATTTCAACTAACATTCTTAAGTCTTGAGAAGACCATGGAAGACTCTTGCTCCTAGATAGGTGAGAAGGTACAATTTACACTTAAGTATTTTGGTAATTATTTTTATCCAAGAATAATAAACCCAGAATAAGTCCAGCTATACCAAATTGATCTATAACGAAATTTTGATAAATATTTCCATCCAGCTTTACTCGTCATTTAAAGAATAAGTCCAGAGTAAAAGACCCAGAATGAAAGGCCTAGAATAATGAGCCCAAGATAAGTCCAGGCATACCAATTTGATCTATAATAAATTCAGAAAAATCCAGCTTCACTCGATATTTCAAGAATAAGTCCAGAATAATAGACCCTGAAAAATAACACCAGAATAGATCCAGCCAGACCAAATTGATCTATAATAAATTCCAATAAATGTCTTCATCCAGCTTCACTCGATTGTTAAAGATAAGGCCAGAATAAAACATCCAGAATAAAAGGCCCAGAATAAAAGGCCCAGAATAAAAGACCCAGAATAAAAGACCCAGAATAAAAGGCCCAGAATAAAAGGCCCAGAATAAAAGATCCAGAATAAAAGACCCAGAATAAAAGGCCCGGAATAAAAGGCCCAGAAGAAAAGGCCCAGAATAAAAGGCCCAGAATAAAAGATCCAGAATAAAAGACCCAGAATAAAAGGCCCAGAATAAAAGGCCCAGAATAAAAGGCCAAGAATAAAAGGTTCAGAATAAAAGACCCAGAATAAAAGGTTCAGAATAAAAGACCCAGAATAAAAGGTTCAGAATAAAAGGCCCAGAATAAAAGGCCCAGAATAAAAGGCCCAGAATAAAAGGCCCAGAATAAAAGATCCAGAATAAAAGGCCCAGAATAAAAGGCCCAGAATAAAAGGCCCAGAATAAAAGGCCCAGAATAAAAGGTTCAGAATAAAAGCCCCAATATAAAAGATTCAGAATAAAAGGCCCCAAATAAAAGGCCCAAAATAATAGGCCCAAAATAAAAGGCCCAGAATAAAAGATCCAGAATAAAAAGTTCAGAATAAAAGGCCCAGAATAAAAGGACCTAGAATAAAAGGCCCAGAATAAAAGGCCCAGAATAAAAGATCCAGAATAAAAGGTTCAGAATAAAAGCCCCAATATAAAAGATTCAGAATAAAAGGCCCCAAATAAAAGGCCCAAAATAATAGGCCCAAAATAAAAGGCCCAGAATAAAAGATCCAGAATAAAAAGTTCAGAATAAAAGGCCCAGAATAATAGGACCTGAAAAAAAAGCCCATAATAAGCCCAGCCATACCAAATTGATCTAAAAAATATTCTGATAAATGTCTCCATCCAGCTTCACCCAGTATTTGAAGTAAGATTCCCATTAACACCCCTGAGCTGGGATCGCAGGGACCTTACAAGACCAAGACCAGCAAAGACCAATATTTTTAAAGAACTTCTGAAAGTGTTCCCACTAGATTTTAGGATTATTTTTTCTAGATTACCATTACCATTAACAACCCTCAACGAGTATGGCAGAGACCTTTCCAATCAAAGACCAACAATTTTAAAGGACTTCTGAAAATCTTCTCATTAGTTTGGATTAGTTCTTAAACTGGGATGGAATGGATCTTACCAACCAAAGACCAACAATTTTAAAGGACTTCTGAAAATCTTCTCATTAGTTCTTTGGATTATTTTTTCTAGGAAAAATTAGGAGCCGACTTAAACTTTGCCGCCATAAATCTCTACCGGGTTGGATTAGATCTCTCAATAAATTGTTGATAAAAAAAACTCTTTCAAATATAAATCTAAGGCCTCAAAGAATTTATCAATGAATTAAATGAAGTGTAGATAAATTATTTCAGAATATGAATACAAATATATAAAAATACAAAATTTATACAAATTTTTCTCCTAGGTTGATTAGAACTGGGATACCTTAGTAAAAAATTCAAATAATTCCAACTAAACTCTTAACTCTTCCTTCTTATATATAAGGTAAGCAAAGCTTTAAAGATTCTAAGAATATTTCTTTTTATATTTCATTTCATGACGAAGCCAAAAACAAAACTATCAAATTGCCAAGAAAATGTCTTCAATTTTCCAAGGACTCTGAAAAGAATTCACCAAAGCTTGAGCTTTTTTAGCTTTACAAATTTTTTTCTTAAAGTTAATTTTTTTTTTTGCTAAAATTTTCTTATCAAATCATGGCCAAGGTAATTCACATTGGTCATTTGGTTTGATTGCTAAGTATCGAGCTAATCCCCAGGCCACCTCACTTTTTTCTCCATTTACACGGTGAGTTTTATTTGTCAGTCATTCATTGAACTGCGTGTTTGCAGCATAAAAAGTATTTAGTTTATGGCTTAATTGGCCAATGCAGAGAAATATTTATAAAAAAAAAGTATAAATCGCATAAAGAAAAGAAAAACTAAAAGCAAAAAAAAAAAGACAAACCAGTCTGTCTATTTGATTTGTGTTGATGATGCAGATTATTAGATGTATTTTTGTTTTGTTTTTTTTTTCTGAAAACAATAATAAAAGACAGGTTGAGGTATGCTTAGGGCTTGGCAGCCTTTGTTGATAGCGTAGGTCGTCAACGTAATCGCTCATACGCACTGTGGTCCCCAGCAATTTGAATGTCAAGCCTTGGAAATGACCGTCAATCAGCTGATGGCGCTGACGTTGATACCTGTTGAACATTGTAACAACGAAAGCGAAAATCAGCTTGCTTCTTGTATTCCTCTTTCTGTCAGCACCCAATCCACCCCGCGCCCCCCCCCCTCCCCCCTCACTCTCTCTCTTCTCTTGTTAATTTCCAACTGTGTGTTTGTGTGTGTTATAATTCGCGGCTTTTCTTTGGCCTGCACATTCGCATAAATTTTCCGCTGCAACTGCGAACACACTCCACATTTCATTTCAATATAAAAGCATCGCCATGAAAGCTCTGCGCCAACAATTCAAATCCAGTTGCAGGCGCGAAATGATGTTCGCAACGCGTCGGTCGTCCGGGCCAACAATCAGCTCAAATTTTATTTGCCTTACGGCCTTGCTAATTATTGTAAGTACCCGATCAATGGACTATATCAATTACAATTACAAAACTCCAAAAACAACAACAACAAGTATATCGAATGGATATCAAAAGGATTTGTTTTTTTTTTTTTGTTTTTCTGTTTTTCTTTTTTTTGTGTGAAAATATTTTTCTTTCCTTGAATTTTTTTCGTGAAATGTGCAAATGAAAAAAAATTATAAAAAGGACCAACAAAATGAAAAGCAACAAAAAGTGGTTTTGGTTTTGTAAATTTATCAAAGAATCCTGAATTTGATTTTCTAGAAATTTTTGTGTGTCTTTCAAAAAGTAAATCCTCAAAATTTGGTATATTTTTTTCGGTGCTCAAATTTATTTACCCAAAAAGTGTAACTGAAATATATAGAAATATTTTCTGGGCATATTCAAAATTTCCTCGATTTTTTATGTCTTCCAAAATTGCAGAAGCTTAAAGCAAGTTTTGGTTTAATAAAATAAAATAAGGAAGATCAAAAGAAAGAATGATTAAAAAAAGAAGTTCAAATGACCGAAGGTATTTCCTTCTACAATCTTTATTTTTTCGAGTTTGATTCCTTATTTTCCAGAGAAAGAAATCAGGCAAAGGGGCAACTTTATCATCCAAGGGTGACCAGAAACCTTGAAAATAATATTTTAGATTTTTTTTATTAGAGAAATTAGGCTTCCACCGGCTGACTCTTACACAGAGACCACTGTTGGATTCTTAATATGAATTCAACATTAAACTTAAAATGATTTGGTCTTGCTTAGATCAAATCTAACTCAATTTCAAAATTGTTAAAGAAAATCTTCCCAGTTTGCCAACTTGCCTTGACCAAGGCAATAGAATCTGAACACTATAAGGGTGAAGATCCAAATAGATAAAGCCTAGATTTGTCTTTTAAAAGGTTTCCAAAAATATTCACAGTTCTCTTAAAAAAAAAAAAAAGATTTAGAAAAATTCCTTTCAAATTAATCAAAGGAGCTCCCGAAACTTGAGATTCAAAAGAGTCCAGTGGCTTGGCTAAGCCAAAGGCTTTTCCCAACACTAAATCAACCGGCCTTGTTAATAACTTTTGGGCAATAACATAAAGTGCAACAATAATAACAACAACAATAACAAAGATAGATTGCGTGCCAAAAGCATTTCATGTTTATGTTTTTTTTTTTTTTAATTGTTTTTTTTTTTTTTTTTTCATTGTTACTCAAAATTGATTGTAATGAAAACACTTTGGCCATCAGCGACGTCGTCAGCATTGGTAAATCCATTACAACCCACCTCCCCCATCCTCTCTCGCTCTCTTTGCCATCTCCATAAGCATTTCCATCTCCGTACCAAAGTCGTTATCATGTGAACGAACTTGCAACGTAGACCAGTCAATCATACGAAAATGCCCCAAAGTGGAGGCAACTTGGCGAAGCCAATTGCCAACTGGCCCGTCCCCTCCCCCCATACCAAAAGCGAAAGTGAATTTGTTAAACTTTAATTAGTTTAATTATAAATAAAAAAAAAATAATAGAAAATTGCCAGCCTCAACGCGTGTGCTTTACATTTTTATTATAAACTAAAACACCCAATCGAATTGAATTGAAAAACTGAAATAATTGACCTGTCGCCAGCACAGATGAGACTAAAATTCGAAATTATTTCACTTTCAGCTGGTGGCTAGCTTGCCCACAAATGGAGCTCAATCGCCTGGGCAGCTGCGTAGTAGCCTGGCACGCCGCAGACCGGGCAGCAAGACGGCCATTGAATCGGTCAGTGAGAAGTCCACGGTACCCGATCAATTGGCCTTGGCTGCCAGCCGTGCCGATGGTCGCAGCTATCAGAGACGAGCTGCGGGTTCACCCACACCCAAGGAATCCACAAATGGTGAGATTTAATTTTTTTTTTTTTGGGTTGTTTTTGTAATTTTAGAATTTTCTTTTTTGTTTTAGACTATGTCTATGGTCAGCTTGAAATGAATTTGATACGGCCGGAGAATGAGACACCCTTGCAGCAGACCAAGATCAGTGCTCATTATAGCAGCAGTTTGATCTCAAATGGTGGCGCTGCCGCTGCTCCAGCAGCAGCAGCAGCAGCAGCTGGTGAGGATTCGAAGCCCTTGGAGGATTCCGAGACAGCGGCTGAGTACGTGGCCAATGCCATGAAAATGGCTTATGGCACACGCAAAAAAGAGCCCAACTTTAGTCAAGACAAAGACCAACAACAACAACAGCAACAACAACAGTTCCAGCCACAACAACAACAGCAACAATCACAGCAGCTCAATGAAGAGGAGGCCCTGCTCAAGGAGTTGGCGCAAAGTCAAAGGGATGCCCAACTCTTGCTGGAGGCCTCGAGATATGCCAATCTGCAGCAATCGATGCTACTCGCCCAAAGACAGCCACCTGTGCCGGCCGAGGCAACAGCCACGCCAGTTTCACCGGCTCCGGTCTATGAAAAGGATCCAGTGACACGTTCCTATGATGTCCTGGATACCCATACCCAGGGTATGGAGAACAATGAGGAAATCGAACGTCATTATCGGCCAAAGAATTATTATCCCCCGGCCTCCGTTTACCATGATCTCGAGCAGGAGGCCGAGGAAAAGGTGCGTGTCTCGGCCACCACGGAAATGGCCAAGTCGGAGGTAATGAAGCATATCGAGAATTCGGTGGTCAAGTATATGAAAGAGCTGGAGGCAGAGGGTCGTATCATTTCCATACCCCAGGACTCGACCACCAGTAACTATTACAAATTGCTGGCCAATTTGCCCAGCAGTGCCAGCAATGTGGCTAGTTCTGGCCGTCTTCCCACCGAGGAGAAATACCTAAGCGGCACTACAGTAAGACCCAAATATAGTGGCTCACCCTTGGGATTGGCCGGCAGCAGCAGCAGCAGCAACTCGAACGGTGGCAACACTGGCAGTAATTTCCATCGCAGCAGCGGCAACAATGGACGCTATCAGCATCAGGCCGCTAGTCATCATCATCAGCAGCAGGCCAGCAGTCATCACCAGCAGACCAGCAGTCATCATCATCAGCATCACAACAAGCCGCTGCATCAGGAATTGAGCAAGCAGCCGCAGCGTTATCAATCGGAAACGGAAACAGCCTATCAGGCACCCGATATACCCGGCGATTCCATGGCCCCCAATGTCGAGTTCATCTATAAAATCAAGACCAGAGCACCCCTGCAGACGGCCACCGTGAAGACAGTGTCCAAGCCGTATACCCTAAGCCTGAAGAGTGCCAATGGCGGCGCTCATGCCGAGCAATTCGATCATGGAGCTGCTTTGAAAAATATCGAGGAATTCGATCTGTCGCATGTGGTGACCACCCCAGAACAGCAAGACGAACGTGTGACCAGCAAGCCCCAGAAACTATATCTAAACTCTGAGATCTATCATGACATCAATTCCCTCCCCTATAAGGCGGAGAAGCAGCGCGGTCTCGACTATCGACACAAGCTAAAGACCTCGCTGGATCAGCAGCCCGATTATAAGGGCTACACGGGTTACTTTGCCGAACCGGCACCCAGCTCCATGGAAGTGGATAAGCCATTGCCCAGTGGTCTGGGTAATGAAGGTGGCAGCTCCAATGATGGCTATCCCCTGATGAATCCCTATCAATTCTATGTCCAGAAGCCTCAGTCCAGCAATAAGTTCGAGGAAAATTGGGAACAATTATTGCGCTTGCCGCAAATCAAAAATCAGGGCAGCTACAAGAATCAGGGCTTTGCTGGCACCAACGGCGGGGGGGTGGCCAATTCGGCCAGCAGTCTGGAGTATGATAGCTATAGTCCAAAATTCAATAATAATCCCGAGGGCTATGGCTATCAGCACACCTATAAGGTGGCCCTGTTGCGTGGCAATGGGGTGGGCGGTTCGACGGGTGTCAAGCGTGGCAAGCGCGGCGGGGGGGCTGGCAGTGTGGTGACAGCCAAGAAAATACCACGTGGTGCCTCGAAAATTGTCAAGGATCTAGAGGCTGATTTGGCCCTGAGACCGCCACCAAAGAAATGAAATGGAGGAGAGATCCAGAGATCCAGAGAACCAGGCTTATGAATTTCTCATTCATCGGTTTAGTTTTATTTCACAAAACGAAATTAATAATAATTTCTTATTGTTTTTTTTTTTTTGTTTGTTTGTTTGTTTTTTTTTTAGCTTACTTATTTGTATTTATTTATTTGTTTATGTGGAAGAAGTTGTACCCAAAAAAAAAAATGGCTATCGTTAATTTGTTTAAATTTAGTTCAGTTGGCAAAAATAATCTGCTGAATTGTTGAATTTATGTTTTTTTTTTTATATTATTATGAAAATAACTTAGTAGAGCTTAATTTAATGATGTGGAAAGATCAGTTAGAAAATAAACTTAACCGAAAATTGTAACAAAAAAAAATAAAAGAGAAAATGGAAACTCATAAAATAAAAAATTATTAAAACGATTTTAAATTTTTGAATTTATTAAAAAACAAAATTGGAATCCTCAAATCAAGAGCTTAATTTATAAAAAGCTTTTCATAGCTTTTTTATTAATAAAAGGAATAACTTGAGCTGAAAAAAGCTCAACTCTGACTTTGAACAAGCCCATAGTTGCTCAGACCCGAAAGCTTTGCTTAGGCGGAAGCTGTCTCTATTGAAAGTAAAATATAGCAAATTATAAGCTTGGGGCCGCATACTTATAGACAAACCTAGGTTCATAAAAAGCTCAGATCTGGGACGGACAAAGAATAAGCTTAGATTAGTTTCAGGCATAGCCCAGCCTAGCCTACACCCTTGGCGTACATCCGATTGACTGGCCAACTCACAGATCTCTATTTATCGTAAAACCCCAAAAGATAACTTAAGGTATCATAATATAACTTCTTATATACAAAGGACGCACCGAATCACTATATCATTTAGCTGTGCTACGAACCAAAAACGATATTGAGACTATATTCACTATTCACCGATCTTAATTAAATTTTGGTATTTAGGTTACTCGGATGAAATTTCACATTTATATTAAATTTTAGAAGGTCAATGGGCCGCTTGTTAAAGATGACCTTCACTGGCAGTGAATGACTCAATGGGATCCTAAAAAAAAAGAATAAACTGACCCAAGATTTACTTCGATAAAGATATTAAATTTTGGACCTTAAAAATCTGAACGAAATCTCATATTTTTTGAACAAAAGCCTAAATAAACTAAAGCTTAGATAGTACAGACTTGAAGTCATAAGAAACTCTAACAAATTTATAACCAAATTGAGCTTTTTCAAACCCATTTCATTTCTTTATGATTCCTTTGATTTCTCTTTTTTAATTCCCACTTGAATTCTTCATAATTTTAGCTTAATTCCTTCATTCATTCTTCATTCCACATTCCTGCTTGATTCATTCTTCCTTTAAGCTAAAATTCTACTTGATTCCTACTTCATTACTTCCTCATCACTTCATCATTCGTTCTATATTCCTCATTAATTACTCCTTCATTTGTCATTTATTTCTTAGAAAAAAAGAAACAAATTCGTTGTAAAAATAATAAAATTTAAGAAGCAAAATAATCTGCCAATATTTTTAATGGATGCCATGAAAATAAAATGTTGCCTGTTCTATAAAGTTGATAGTTTTCCGAGTAAAAAAAGACCAGGCAATTCTCCGATGACTCTGATGAGCTAAGCCCCTGTAAAGTAGCTCCGAACTCGGTTCCTTATTAATTTTCTAAAAGAAACATTTTTTATTAAATTATACAAAAGGCATAAACAAAAAAAGCCTTAAATTTCTAAAGTACAAATGAAATTAAAAAAAAAAAAATGAAAAATCTCATGAGGAAACTACATTAAAATGAGCATGCTTTTTTTTGGGGAGGGGAAGTGTCTTAAAAATATAGAGAGGCCATTCAATCTGGATCTGCTTCCACTGCTTCAGTCACTACTCGTGATGGGAATAATGTTCATAGTGTTCGGAATGATGAACTGGTTCCTCATAATGACCATGCTCATGCAAATGGGATTCGCTATGATTCTCCAGGACCAAGCCATGATTGTGATTGTGTTCGGTCTTGGGATGCAGAATCTTCAATTTCTGCTTGGTGCCGCCAATCTCAATGGGCTTCTTGACCAAATGCTGATCCTCCTTCTTGATGTAAACGGGAACGGCATGATAATGATGGAACTTCACGCTCTGATGCGAGGTGGCATGCTTATGATCGACTTCGTGATGAACTTCGGTCTCCTCATGCTCCGGCTCGTATTTGGCATGCTCTTGGTGTTCATATTCCTCGTGCTGATAGTCATGGATTTTCAGGGCTTGACTCAAGGCCAAAAGAGCCAAACAGGGAAGCTAAAAGCGAAGAAAAAAAATTGAAACAAGGGTTTGATTTTCCTAGGAATTTTTGAGATTCCTCTTGAAGGATTTTCAACTTTTTTTAATTTTTTTTTTTTTTTTGAAAGAAAATTTACGAAAAATTTTCTGATTTCTGATGAAATTTTTTTTTTAATTTTTTTTTATTTAAAAAAAATTTTTTTTTAGGATATTTTTATCCTTTTATTTTTTTGTTAAGCATTTTTCACTTACAATAATTTTCATCATATTGTTTTAATTTATTTTTCGCACAACACAAACAAAAAAAAATTGTTTAATTTATTTCAAATATCACTGGAATTCCCCGAAAACCAAAATAAAAAAAAAATAAACAAAAAAAAAAAAAATTGAAAAATATGAAAATCAGACTTTTGAAGTTAAGGAGAGCTCGGTTTGATTTGAACGTTGCACCTTGGCGTTTGTGAACTGAGTGTGGCCCAACGTTTGATACCAGATTCGATTTATACCCAAAAAAAGCCATAACCGAAAAGCAAAAACACAAAAGAGATGTAAAGTGATAGAAAATAGTGTATAAAGCCGAGCGAGTGCGGCGAAATGTGCAAAAGACATCAACAAAAAAACAACAACAACAACAAATACGGCAACGAACTTCAAAACGGCAAAGACGACGACGACGAAGACGACGACGAAGACGACGGCGGCGGCGGCAGCGGACAACCGACAATGGCAGAAATGTTAAGTTGAGTTGTTGTACGGGTTTAATGTGTGTTCGTTGTTGTTAGTGTAATTTATGGCGTTGTTACAATTGTTTGGAAAATGTCTACACACACACACAGACACACACACACACACGCATATTGCGTGTGCAAGAGGAGCACAATTAAAATTATTACGTATACGCCGCTTTGGCCGACACTTTTTCCTTTGTGAGGCAGACGCCAAACCCGTTGGCCACCAATTAAATGTGGTGGCATGTGGCTGCTGTTGTGGCAGAGTCAGGTTAAGCACCTTCACTCCACTCAGCATACAAACCAACCCGCCCCCCACACCCGCCATCCCAAACGGCAAAATCCCCCAAAACCGGTTGAGGATGTTGTCTGAGGAGCGGTCAAAACTAACGGTCGCCGCTCTTTTCAAAAAAAAAAAACATAAAACAAACAAAGATACAAAAACAGCAACAACAACAAAGAAGAAGAAGAAGAAGAGAGATGAAAAAAAAAATATAACAAAGTTAAGACAAGTCCAAGACCAATTTAAACATGATCGATAGGCCATCAATTCACATTGGCAACCAAATTAAACAGACATATTTTCTTTTATTTTACTTTTTCCAGTTTTTTTTTCTGTTTTTTGTTTTGATTGCTCTTAAAGATCCACAACAAACACGAGTCTAAATCACTGAGGCGGTCCTATTAAATTGACCAATTCCGGTTCGTTGGCTCAAGGAAGACAAAATATGTTGAATTTATTGGAAAATAAAGGATCCTGAAATTATTTTGAGAATATATAAATGAGTTGAATTAAATAGAAGAATGAGGTGAGAAAAGACTTTGAGCAATAACTTAACTGAGATTTCCCTCAGAAATAATTTGAATAGGGAATATAGTGACTCGATCCGGCTATAGCTCGGTCATAAGTGAGCAGCACCTTTTTGGTGTGTTCTGGTTAAGACTTGCCCTCTCAAAAGAATCTTAAGCTATTTTTTATTTAAAAAAAAAAAAAAAAAAAACCTACAATAAATTTGATATTTTTTTTTCATTAGTAATTTCCGTGATCGTCACAACAGTTTATTTTATGTAATACAAATTAATTTAAATCGGCTTACGATCTGACATCATAGCAAGCCGCACATGACAACCCTCCTCCTCATGCATTCATTCCTCGATTTGACAGCCTCTCCAGCTTTGGCCTAAAGTTGCCGCCAAGCCAAGTGCCACATTGGCTGCACTGCCTGCACGTATGTGGCACGTTATGCAAATTGCTTAGACTGTGTGGAAAGTCGCTTACTTTTACTTTTTTTTTTTTTGTTCACCACTCTACCAAAGCCAATTGGCTGTCTATGTTATTGTTACTGTTGTTGTTGTTGTTGTAGTTATAATCCAGGCCAGGCCATACTAACCTAATAAAAAGCAATTGATTTAATCTAGCCTAAGCCTGAGCACAACTTCATTTTGATAATTATGATTTTTGTGTGTGGGGCGGACAGCGACTCCCGAGTTTTCCGGACCAAAAAAAAAGAAAAAACAGAATTCATAATTTTCCATTAACTTTAAAGACTTACTTAATCTTTTTCAATTTGAAATGCTCAACCTTTCACTGCTACGCCTCTCTCTCTCTCTCTCTCTTTTACCATTCCAATGCCAATTTCTGCCACTTGCTGGACTTGAAAAGTCTCGAGGTCTTTAACTTACAACAAAAAACAAAACAAAAAAATATCTAATAAAATTTTCAAATCAAGCTGACAAAATCATTTTAGTTAATAAATCCCAAACGGGGTGTGGTAATTTGTGAAAGGTTCCAACAATTTTGGAATTGTTGCAAATTTGTAATTGGAGTCTTTAATTAGGGCCGATTACACGTTCGATTAGATAATGCATATAAAAAATAATCATAAATTATTCCTTCTAATTCAATTTTGATTTTGCAAAAAAAAAAACACAAAAATTAAAATGAAAATGAAAATGAAAATTTTCCAAACATGCAATAATCACAAGTTGGTCAGTAGGAAGTCAAGAGCTTTAAATTCCACCGATCGATTGAATGAGTTTTTTTTATTATTTTTTTTTTTTTTTTTTTTTTTTAGGTTACCATGGTCTGGCCTGGATTGCAATCACAATAACAACAACAATAACAACAAGACCATAAAAAGCCAATTGCTTTTTGGCTCAAGCAAAAGTAAAAGTATTCAACTTTCCACACTATTTGCATAACGTATGTGGCACACACACACACACACGCATGCTCCATATGGCCTGTGCCACTTACAGGGCCATATGGACTTTGATCTACTCGTTCTGACTTAGACAGATCAGGGACTCCTAGTGAAGTTCTGAGATATCACAGGTAAATTGGATACTATGCCACAGATCGAAGAAGGCCTTATACAACCCCATTAACCCCAACCACGGGGATCTTAAAAAAAAAAAACCCGACTCTTTCAAATGGTTTTCTAATCATTACTACCCATTACCCTTTGGTATCTTTGCTATTTAACGCTTTATGTTGACCTGAATCTGTGGTCTATAGATCTATATACAACCCTTATACAACCCCATTAACCCCAACCACGGGGATCCACAAAATATACTACCCGACTCTTTCAAATAGTCCTTTAATTATTACTACCCATTACTGAAGAAGTAGACTGCCTCTGAAATTGCTTTAATAGCAAAGCTCCCTCCGCCAATTTGTGTAAACCTTGAAAAAGATAAGCCACAGATATTTCATTAAAGATAAAGAGATCCGATGCTAATGAAATTTTTTTAAGAATTTTGAATACCAAATGAAATGTTGAAGTTATTTCTAAAAAAGATTTGGGTTTGTAGGAAAGCTATATGATATAGTTATACGACCCTAATGAAACTTAAATCATAAGTGTATCCTTATATAAGAATTGCAAATACCAAATTTCAATACGATCCAACCATAAATATCAAAGTTATTTCTAAAAACAATTTGGGTTCGTAGCACAGCTTTATGATATAGTGGTACGATCTTTATATAAGAACTTCGCATACCAAATTTGAATGCCATCGATCCATAAATATCAAAGTTATTTCTAAAAGCGATTTGGGTTTGTAGGAAAGCTATATGATATAGTGAACCGATTTGACTAGTTCAAATAGAAACAAATAATGAGAAGGAAATGAGTCCATCGATTCTTCTAGAGTTACTGACCTATTCTTGGGTTAATTTGTGAGTGTCCACGATCTAAAAGGACAGGGTGATAGCGTTGAAAAGAAATCACCTAAAAATAGGTTACACTTTAGAGCAAGGCAAATGCACTGCAGATGGCGCCTCTCCTAGTTGCGAATAGAATAGCAGAAGGAGACGGAGAGAGAATAAAATCTTGACATGTGCATTATTCTTCTTATTTTTGTAAAGAATGACAGAGGCAGAGAGTAAAAAGTAAATGTTCTTAACTCTGTTTCTTCTTTTTTTTGTGTAAATTTTTTTTTTTTTTTTTTGAAAAATGAACTTGGGTGATCCAAATGTTCGACCTTTGCGTGTTTTGGGCCAAGGAACCTTTGGTCGAGTCTTTCTCTGCACGGAACGTGTGGGCCAGCAACAGCGTAAGGTCTGCGTCAAAAGAGTCATCGTACGGAATCCCAAGACAGAACTACCCCTAATCAAAGACGAGGTAAGCAAAGAAGTGGCCCGAATCAGTGGACAGATTAACCATTTAACTTTGAAACAGATCTATATAATCTCGCAGCTAAAGCATCCACATATTGTCCAATTCATACGCTCGTTTATGCATGCTGGAACCATCAACATTGTGATGGAATATGCTCCGAATGGCACCATCAGGGATGTGATTGATAGGGTGTGTGTGAACTCCAGTGGTGGGTTGGATAAGGCACGTTTGATGAGGTATTTTTGTGATATGATTTTGGGTTTGGAATATTTGCATATACGTCATGTCATACATCGCGACATCAAGCCGGAAAATATGCTCTTGGATGCCCAGGATCGTGTGAAATATGCCGACTTTGGCATCTCGGCTGTCCATGTGCCCAGCAAACAGAATCAGACCCCTGGCTTGGGTACACCCATCTATATGGCACCGGAGATTATGAACGGTGGGAAATTCTGTTTCAAATCCGACATCTGGTCACTGGGCCTAGTGCTCTATGAGCTTTGCCTGGGTCAAAATCCCTTCCTAGCACTTTTGACGCGCCAAAGCAACATGGACCAGGTCCAGCAAGTGGTGCGTCATCTGAGCCGACCCAAGCTCAATTGTCGACCCATGTGCCGCAACTATGAACCCGTCTGGGCCAGACTCTGTGAACTGATGGTCGTCTACGATCAAGAGAAACGCATTTCCCTACCCGAACTGCTCTGCCTGGATCCCTGCATCACCCTAACTGTCTATCGTCAGTATTTCAATTATAATTACTAAATTCTATATATATTTTTTTCTTTACAATTTATTAACAAAGATTATACAAAAAAAGCTTAGGCTTTCTTCTGGTTTTCTTGTATTTTACGTTTCAGACTCTTGATCAGTAAGCTGTTTTCCAATTGCAATTTGGAGCGTTTGGCCTGAACCTCATCGGAATCGGTTAGTTCTTTTTGGTCCACTTGTTTTTGGCGACGTTTGAGCTTCTCTCCGATTATCTGCTGCATTCCTTTGGTGCTCTTGTAGTGAGAATCTGTGGGATCGATATTGAATTCGTGGGCACTGTAGACAGCTCCGAAACGATCATCGGCCAGGTCGACTTGGAAGTTATCTTCTTCGGGTTTATTGCCTTCCGGATTCTTTGACTTTTTGAGCTGTTTGCGTCGCTTGCGTTTTGAGCTGGATTCATTTTCGTTTTTGAGAATTTTCGCTAGACTGAAGTGTTGCTTTTTGGAGGCTTCAGTTTCGTCGGCATCTTCGAGGAGCAAGGCAAGTTCCTGTTCCTTTCGGGCAGCCTCCTCGGCTTCGGCTGGATCAAGTTGGTTATTTTTATGCTTTTTGGATTTGGATTTTTTGCTGGTCTTGGGTGGCTCGTAATTGCCGTTGGCAAATTCTTCGGCAAAATATGAATCATTCATATCGATGCCATCGGGTATGGAGTCATCACTTTCGTCACCTTTTGCCTCGAGTTGCTTGCGTTGTCGCTGCTCTTTGCGTAGTTTGTTTTTCTCGCTACGTTTTTGAAGCACCTTTTCGATGGGCGTAAGTTGGGGTTTGGCTGGCTTTGGATCTTCCTCCGGCTTGGTGGTTGGTTCAGTTATATCCCAAGTCATTTCCATTTCATATTTCTGTTCTTTGGCCTGGCGTTCCTGTTCGTTGATCTCGGCCAGGAGATCCTTGTATTTGTTAATGCGTTCCTTTTGTTTGGCCTTCTTGGGTGGCAATCGGGCGGTAGCCGTAGATTTTTTCGGTTTTTGCTCTTCCTCCTCTCCAGATTCTTCGGATTCCTCTGTGCTGTAGGCCACAATTTGGCGGAGCTCTTTGTCATTGAGCTGGTCTACTTTTCCACTGGAAAGCTTATCGCCCAGCTCACGACGTTCCAAAGCGGTTTCGTCCCAGGTAAGATCTACTTTGGCCTGCTGCAGGGCTGTTGTGGTGAACTGACGCGGCTTATAGCTGCTGGCGTCGGGCAGCTCCAGGCATTGGTCACGTGGCTCGTCCTCATCAAATGAGGTGTCATCGGGTACAAAGCGCAAATCCATACGGGTGGCAGAACTTTCATACTCTATGCCATCGCATTCCTTGTAGATTTTATCTGCGGTGGCCACAGTGTCACACTCAACTACGGCGTAGTAATAGCGCAGACGATTCAATTGGTATTGCCGCAGTTTCTCCATGTGGTAGTCTTCACCTTCTTCGGCATCGCTGTCTTGCTCCTGGACCAGATCTTCCTCTTTGTCATCGTCATCATTATTTGTCTCGGCTTTATCTTCCTTGCCCAGTCCCACTAGTTCTGTAGGACCATGTACCTCCTCTTCAGCCATGCGCGCTTTGCCAAACTCTGAAGGATAGATCTTTACACTAAGAATGGTGCCACCGGGCGGCAAGAAAGAGCTTAGTAGCACCATAAGGTCCTGGGCACGTATGCGATCCCAGTCCATATTGCAAACAGCAAGACGACGTGTAGATTCATCAGTGGTTTCGGCATCGTTGTCCAGCTCACCCCAGACATGATCGATTTGCAGTTCCGGCTCATCGTCATCGTCACTGCTCTCTTCACCGGTCGACGAGTCTGTGAGCATGCAGCCCTCACCTCGGGCATAGTCTACATTTGGATTGGTCAAGCGATCATGTATGTTCTCTGGAATGTCAACGCCTTCTCCTTCACTATCTAAGGCATCATTCTCATCCCGTGCAATGGCCAACTCCTCGGCACGACGTTCTGCTTGCTCATCATCTTCGGAATCAGCCTTGGTTTTGTCCTCGTCTTCATCTTCGGAAGTTTCGTCTAGTTCATAATATTTGCGCAAATCCTCGGCATTGCTCTTATTTACCGGTCTGCCGTATTTGTCCACTGTGTATTTGACTTTGAACCTGTCGTCGGTGAACATGCCCTGGAAGCGCTTATCGATTTTCACTTTACGCTGCACCTTCGGTACTCCCCTGAACCGAGGATCTGAAATCAAATGCTGGAAGCGAGAATCCTGCCAAATGGCATTCTCGCCGGCAGAACGGCTCTGCAATTTTTGTGATGTTGAAGGCTGCACGTCATCTTTGGCTTTCACTGCTCCGGTTTTCGTGTTTTCCTTGACGCTTTGCTTTTTTTCTTTGACGGGCTTCGTCTTTTCCTTGTCAGCTTTTGTAGATTTCTTAGCCATTTCTGTGAAACAATTTCTATGTCAACGAAAACAATAAAAACAGAGCGCGAAGTAAACACGTGCAGCCAGACTGCTGATATGCCAGCGCTGCCACCTAATTGAAAGCGCATACAGGTGGCGCTACTATAACACTTGTCGATACCAACTCAAGACTTATCGGCTAACCAGCTATCGACTCTCGCGAATTTTTTTTTCATGCTAAATTGTTTTTATTTACTTACGAAGAGAGTATAAATAATTCAATTCAATAACAGGAATAGAAAGTTAAAAACAAATGCAAATGTTGCCTTCTAGTGTGATTGTGTAGAGCAAATTAACCTTAACCATAAACTGTTAGACAGTGGTTGATTGGTTCTTTCGCTGTTGTTGTTGTTGTTGTTGCCTGCGTGGATGTGTTTTGGTTTCGGTATCATTGGCAGCGGCGGCAACAGCAACGCCATTAAGGAAAATAAAAAAATCAACGCACACAATACATATCAATATTGAATTATTGGTCGTTGATTAGGCCAGAACTCTGGGCCGTCGCCAAAGAAACAAAACAACAATAACAATATCGGATTTTCGGATAACGGCAAACCGAAGAACGCGCAATAGCAAAACTGACGTTGACTGAATTCACATCAGCAGCAACAGCAGCAGCAGCAGAAACGGCAGCGGCAGCGCGGGTGACGTGAACGAGTATGAGTAATAACGCACCAAGTAACGGTGCTCGTCGCACCGTCGACTGGCAAAGATTCGGACTAGGCGGTGATGACGATGGAGATGTCACAGTGGCCAGCTTTCGCCAGCGGACCAACAACAACACAGGTGGCTTTGTGGATTTGGGTAACGAATACACATATGCGGCTGGTGGCCATCATGCCTCCGGTGCTAATGAGATATTTGCTGGCGAACAGGGTGACAAACCTTGGTGAGATTTATATCAATTCGAGACCTTGTATGCCGATCTTGACCCTAGCCCAATTTGGTTGTTTTGCTCAACAGGTGGCGCTCAAACTTTTTCATCTCCCAGCCCGTACTCTTTGGCACCTGGGACGGTGTCTTCACCTCCTGCTTGATAAATGTCTTTGGTGTGATTGTTTTCCTGCGTTCCGGTTGGATTGTCGGCCAGGCAGGCATCATCAATGCCGTCTTCATCATACTCTGTACAGTTTTCATAGCCCTGATCAGTGTGCTCTCTGCCATTGGCATCTGTGAGCGGTGTCGAGTGGAAAGCGGTGGTGTCTATTTTCTTATAGCCCATACGCTCGGCTCTCGTTTCGGCGGCTCCCTGGGTCTGCTCTATTGCTTTGGCCAGGCCGTGGGCTGCGCCCTAAACGTCATGGGCTTTGGTGAGTCGATGGCCGGCCTGGTTGGTCTCGAGGGCAATAAGTGGGCCATACGTGGCTTTGCCACCGCCGCTGTTCTCTTGCTGGGCTGCATCAATGTGGCCGGCGTCAAGTGGGTCATCAAGTTGCAATTCGTTTTACTCATGATACTGCTGATCTCGGCTCTGGACTTTATGGTCGGCAGCTTTGTGGGCGATGACCCAAGTGAGCTAAAATCTACTTTTTCTTTTCTTTTTATTTGTGTATAATGACTGTGGTTATGTGTGATTTTAGAGAACGGCTTTGATGGCTGGATGACGGGCAATTTCGTGGCTAATCTTTGGTCCAACTATGAAGATGGATATTCTTGGTTTAGAGTGTTTGGTGTCTTCTTTCCCACCGTCACTGGCGTACTCTCCGGCATCAATATGAGCGGTGATCTACGTGCTCCGTCCACAGATATACCCAATGGCACCTTGGCTGCCTTTGGCACCTCGTAAGCTTTGACTTTCAACCAATCAACCTGTTCAACTTACTAATCCTCATACACTTTCTTTCTCACTCTCTCTCTCTCTCTTTCTATGTGATGTAGAACCTTTTTGTATTTAGTTTTTGTACTCTTCCTGGGTGCCACCTGCCAACGGGCCATTTTGCTCACCGACTTTATGATCGCAGTCAAGGTATCCGCTGTACATTTTCTTCTGCTAGCTGGCATTTATGTCTCCAGTATGTCTTCCTGCCTGGGCGCCATGTATGGCACGCCACGTGTCTTGCAGAGCATTGCCAAGGAAAGCGTGATACCAGGCATTGATGCCTTGGGCAAAGGAGTAAGTTCATCTCATTAACAACTACCAAAAGGCCAAAGTAATTTCTCTGCTTCTTCTCTAACCAGCGTGGTCCCAACAAGGTGCCTTTATATGCCATGGCCGTGGTGGCTGCAGTCACTGTTACCTTCATTATTGTGGGCGACATTAATTTTCTGGCTCCTATTGTCACCATGCCCTTCCTGTTGACATACGCCTGCATAGACTATGCCTACTTTGCTTTGGCCCAGACCTTTGACATACAGGAACAGCGCGAGGAACGCTTCCGCATTCAGGCCTCAAGTCCCAGCTATGAGACACGTCGCTATGGCAGTGTCTCAGATGGTGGCAACGATCTGGATCTGCTCTTTCCCGATCGTGTGCGTCATAAGAATTTGCAGAGTCCACAGAACTCACCACTTCATCAGACTGCACCCACACCGCTACCCACCCGCCTAAACCTTGAGCCCGATGAATTGCGCAGCGAGTCCGGGCCCACCACATCTGGCCTGGGAGACACCGCTGATCCAGTCGCTGTCCCAGCTCAGGAAGGCCAGCCCTCAGCCGAGCTGGAAGATGAAAATGAACCAATTGCCCCCATACGTCCGCCCATTCATTCCAAGACGAAAAACTGGTATTCCAGTTTCTGCAATCGTTGGGCCTCACTTTTGGGCGTGAGTAACTCGTTTGAGCTATCACATTTTGAGTCACAGCTAAATTTATTTGTATTTATAGGCTGTAGTCAAATTGTTGGTCATGTTGCTGGTTAATTGGTACTATGCACTTACCTGCTTTCTGGTGGTCTTCATCATTTGGTTTTATGTGGGCACAGCCAATCCAGCCGTCAAGCCCGGCCTAACGGCGGAATTCAATTTCTTTGCCTGGCTCAAGAGCGTGATTTTTAGATGTTTCGGGTGAGTAATCTGTAAACTGAAGAAAGGAATTTTTATTAATATTGTTGTTGATGTAGGAAACGGATTCATGAATATGAACAAATTGTGGTGACACCGTCTTGTCCAGGCGTAGATCTCTCTCCGACACAATTGAATGAACAGAATGAGGATTTCCGACCTCGTCCAAACTATCATCATTCATCGGTCATTGAGGGCCGTCTAATTGATGACATTTAAAAGCAAAATTGATAAAGATGAATATAGAAAACAAATGTGGGTTAGCGTGCGGCTGTGGCAAGCAATATTTTTAGTGCTCTTTTTTTTATTCAAAAATTGACGACAAAAGTAAACAGATTTCTCCATCTAAGTAATTGTATGTCTGTCTCTTTACATATTAGGCATCTGTGTATAAATAAGTGTATAACAAATTAGAGGAAGAAGAAGAAGAAAAACTATAAACATACAGGCCTAGGAATACGTCACAGCGCTTATAAAATGCATTTAGCTGCCACTTTCTAAGCAGAGTTTTATATTTATAATTTTTTTTTTGTTTTTATTAGTGATCGTTTTGAGGAGTCACACACAAAAAAAGAAAAGAGAGGCTCGTTAAACTAAGACGAAAGATATTTGTATTTTTTTTTTTAGTTTTTTACTATCGATTTGAAAGAGTTCAGTCGATATTAGAGACACTCACGCACGCCACACTCACAAAAATAATAATAAAAAAAAAAAAAACAAATGAAACTGTAATCGCACAGTGGATACAGTTAATCCACAAATTAATCTACTAATTATTTATGAAAATTAAGTTGAAAATGCTTTTTAACGTGTTCCTTTTTAATTCCGTGTAATAGGCTGATTTATTTATAACTATTTTTTGTATTTTAATTATTATTGTATTATTTCATTGACAAAGCTGAATATATAGGGTATGTTTCCGTCAAATATTGTCTTGTCTCAAAGCACATAACACAGTTAGAAAAGGAAACATGTGATACTGAGATAATAAGTAAATAAAACTAAAACATACACACTCAATAATTTATACAAAATTAAAAAAAAATAATAATAATAATAATTATAACAAAAGGTGTAAACGTTTTCTCACAAAACTATTTGAAATTATTTTGAAATTGTTTATTATATTCAAAAGAAAAAGAAACAAAAGCATACAATATCCAAACACAAATCAATATACAAATATTATGCATTTTTTGTAATCGTATATATATACATATATGACAAACATACAAAAACACCCAAAAAAAAGAAGATTAAAAATAATAATATCAAGCCCACATAAGAATATTCATTAAGTCAATATAGCATACATAAATGTACTTTAAATAGATAGTTTGACATTTTTGGAACCAGAAAAAAAAACAAACAAAAAAACATGAACGGAAAATTTGGCAGCGCGCGTTATATTTCAAAAATATACAAGGCGTTTTACTTTTGTAACTAGCATAAATTTAACTTAGTTATACAAAACAAAAAAAAATCATAAAATGAAAATTAACAAAATTTATAATTATATATATATATACGAAAATGTAAATGTAATAACAAAATAATAAAACACTGAAAAAAATGTATTAAACCAATTTAATAAACCAAATGCCCAAAACTAAACATTTATTTCAAATAATTAACAGACTTTTTCAATTGAAGGCCTATCGATAAATACAACTGATCTGGCAACTCTATGAACAGCTGCACTGTCCAAACAAACAGCTGTGCAAGTCCTAACCTATAAAGCACACACACACACATATGCTGTTTGCCAGGCCCAACATCCGCGCAGATTCGGCCTATTTATTGTTTAAAACTGCATTTGCATGAGGCTCATCAAATAGCAAAGGATACGGATAAAAATTTGCCATGAATAACTTAATGCGTCGAGCTGTCCACTTACCGCATTGGCGTATTTATTGCGTAAAACAAAGCACTTCAGCAGCAACTGCCGGCACTTCGGAGCCACCAACAAGCCCAACAGGAAAAGGTAATTGAACGACTTGAGTTCAAGACAAATATAGATTTTAAAATTAACTATATTTTTCAGGAAAGACCAGTTATGATGAGTTCATTAGGGGTCGTCAGCAGCAAGCCAAACACAGCATTGTGGTGCAAGTAAGCTCATCAAAATCATACAACGAATTGTATAACTACTGCAGTAGTTTTGGACAAATAGTCAAGGCCCAGCACTACTGTGTGCAACATGAAGATGAACTACACTACATACTGCTGGAGTATGCCAGTGCCGATGAGGCTGCAGCTGCCATAGATGCGGGCGCCTATAGCAGTGAATTAAGTGGAGTACCAGTGCGCTCACCATTTCTTTGGTTCCGAGCTGCTGCCACCTCCGGTGGTAAACGTCAATCCAAATTAACAACAGCTGCCGATTCCACAATCCCTGCCCTGCATACCCTGAACGGCACCCAGCAGCTGGGCACTGAGTCCCTGCAAACCTTGCTGAGCGAAGCCAACAATATCGATCAACAGGTCCTGCTCCTGCACAAGCACACCCAGCTGAATGACCTGGGTGTACGCATGCGCTTCCTGGCCGCCCTCCAGGTCCAACAGGCTATTTCGGGTATGTTCCCTGAGGCCCAGGCCCAGCCGTTCGGCTCGTCCGTCAATGGCTTCGGCAAAATGGGCTGCGACCTGGATCTAATCTTACGCTTCGATCGTGAGCTCGTCCACTCTGAAGACAAAGCCCCCTTATCGCGTCTCATCTACCATACCAAGGAGAACCTCAGCAACGGTCGATCACAGACCCAACGTCAAATGGAGTGCATCGGGGATCTCTTGCATTTGTTCCTGCCCGGCGTCTGTCACGTTAGGCGTATACTGCAAGCACGTGTGCCCATTATCAAATATCACCACGAGCATCTCAACCTCGAAGTGGATCTATCCATGAGCAATCTGTGAGTATATCAATATTCAAAATTCCCCCTCTTTTTGGTTTTGGCTAGTTTATTTTGTCATTACTTATTGTTCGAAAGGTATGCTTAAAATGTATTTCAAAAAAGATTTGCACTCGTTCTTGTCAACTGTCCCACCGTCAAGGGGACCGTTCTGCGCTCGCCATTGCCGACTTCTTAAAAAAAATTAAAATTACAAAAAAAAAAAGACGCACACAAAATTTATCTGGTGGCTCCAAATGATCCAGCAGCTCATACAGGCCTAACGCCTATAGGTACTGGCCTCCTCCTCTTCCCGTTTGACAGCCTGAACCAAAATAAAGCTCATCACACCCGAAATAACATTGAGCAGAGCCAAAGTCATGGCCAGGCCCACAATCCAGGAAGCCTTGCCCTCAAAGAACCAGGTCAGCTCATCCACGCAACCATTGAAAAAGGCATTACCACTGACCGTGTCCCGGCACGAGCTAGGCAACGGTTGACGCAAATCCAAATAATCCCAAGGACCGCTGGCCCCACAGCAACCAATATTCTCCTGAATCATAGTCAGCACATAATTAGAATACGTATATTCCGAAGTCGCCACAAATCTCCTCAGCGAAACATCCAAAAGTGGCTGCAAGCTCGAATTAATCGTACTGTACTCCAAAAGAATGGCCGATCCAGCAACTGTGGCAATAAAGCCAAAGATTTGCGTACCAATAAACACAAACAGGGCCAAAGTATTCTCCATCAGGGCACTAAGGCAGCCCAAAAAGCTAACGGCCATCATAATAATGCTAATGCCAATCAATATATAGACACCGATATAGAATGATTGGGCCTCCAATATCCGTAGCCAGTCATTGAATCCAGGCTCGGCACGCAGCCAAACGGTTAGAGCAAACAGGGCTGTGGCTATCATCCAGGCGACAATATTAAAGCAAAAGACTGTATATTTCACACAGCCAATATGCTTTTCCAATTGGCCATCGTTGGTTCCATATCCCAGACCCATAATTTTATTATTTTGCCTAAACGAGAAAGGGAATAAATATAACAAAAAATTTATTAGAATTTTTGTTTTTTCGAAAACTGAGTCACAAACTTTTCGAGCTAGCAAAAATGCGTGGTCTTTGTTGCCTAACCAATTGAGTTGGCCAGAAAGGTCTCTCCCTTTTATCAGCATTTTGTTTAGCAAATAATGTTATCACTTTTTTTATTTTTTACCCACGATGGGAATGATTAATACTTTTTACAATTGCAACACTCATTTTTTTTTTTGTTCTTTTTTTTGGACCAGGACAATTTTGAAGCTTTGCTTGTTTCTCAGATTTATTTTCACTATATTCACCTTTGGCTTTAAAAAGAAATTTACACTCGATAAAAAAAAAGACTTGGGATCTGTCGGATGGGCTCCGTGTGGTTCGTTCGTTGAATTCGTTTTGTCTGCTTAAAAATACCAGAATATTGTCTCAACCTTACGCTTTGATAGCTTTGATAAGAATACCAATAGCTTTTTAACCATGATGACAACATTCAGGGCGTAGTGTACAGTTTGTAGCGCTATGAGATAAGATAACCAAGGAAACCCACCCATACAAACAGAGTTTAGGCATTTGAGTTGCCAAAGCTTGAGATTAGATAAGATAATGGGATTGTTATTGCTAAACTTCGGCTAGTTATTTGAAGAAGAATTCAACTTCGTGTCTCTGTTCGACCGGCTTTTCGCCACTGAGACAGGTGAATCAAGCCTGGTGTATTCCGACCGCCTTTCTGTGATTCATGAAATAAATTTTCTCTTTTTTTTTATAATTATGACGCTGTACTTATTTCCGGTCAGGGTTAAAATGGTCGATTGAAAAGCTTTTGGTGGTTATGGTTTACTTGAGTTTGGGGATTTGTCTTATCTGTTTTGATTGAATGCAATTTTAAGAATAATTTTTCCTTTTCCAATTGCCCCACAGAACTGGTTTCTATATGTCAGAGCTTTTGTATATGTTCGGTGAGTTGGATTCTCGAGTACGGCCTCTGACCTTTACCATACGACGTTGGGCACAATCCTGCGGTCTGACAAATCCCTCGCCTGGCCGCTGGATTACAAACTTCTCACTTACCTGCCTCGTCATGTATTTCCTGCAGCAGCTGCGTCAGCCCATTTTGCCTTCGATTGGGACTCTGATGAAATCGGCTGGACCGGATGATATACGCGTTACGGAAGATGGCATCAATTGCACCTTTGGACGTGACTTTGAGCGTATTGGCTTTCGTAGTCGGAATACAAGCAATTTGAGTGAATTGCTTTTGCAATTCTTTGAATTTTATTCGCAGTTCGATTTCCAGAATCGTGCAGTTTCGTTAAACGAGGCTAGGGCCTTGGCCAAGCCGGATCATTCGGCTATGTATATAGTGAATCCGTTGGAGCAGGTGCTGAATGTGAGTAAGAATGTTAGCCTTGAGGAGTGCGAGAGATTGCGTATCGAGGTGCGGAATGCTGCCTGGATACTGGAATCTGAGGTGGAGAGTCAGTCGGAGCAAAACACTGAACATGTGGGAGTGGGCTGGGGGCTGCTTAATCTATTCAAGCATCCGGAGAAGGCCGTCATCAGGCCAAATATGTTCTTTAAGCCACGCATGGTAGAGGTCAGTGATTTATTTGAGAAAGCTAACAACACGGAGGCTGCCGCACCTGTTATAAATTATAAAAATGCCACAGTGCGGCAGCAGGTCCAAAGCATTAAATCGGCTGCCCGGGCAGAATTGAAACAGTTAAGAGAGACGACTTCAGCAGCAGCCGCTACTTCCCCACCTATTACAAAAGGACGACGTAGTAGATGATAGCCAATATGGCTAATGATTTAATGTACATAATTGTTGATCCAAAATTTGTTTTAGTTGAACAAATTGACTAAACCGTGCTGTTCATATTATTAATTGTAAAACCTTTTAAGTACACAAATTAGTCATAGTTTTCTTTACGTATATGAGAATAAAAAAGATGTAAATGCTTTGTGAGGACTATTAAAAATCGTTCATTCTCAGTATTTTTACTCGTTTATGTTTTAAGTGTGTTACATTTAAAATGTGAATAAAAAGAGTAAAAAAAAAAACATTGATTTCTGGATATATTAAAACAAATTCATAAAAAACGGTTTTTGTTCACTTATTTTGGTTCCAAAAACTTTGCGCTTGCTACAGGTGGCGCTCTGTAAGGGCAGAAAAATCAGGGTTGCATTCCAAAACATTAACGCTTCCTGCAGAGGGCGCTTTAAGTGTACGAGACGAGACGCTATAGATGCAACTCTTCCTACGTTTTCTACTTTCAACATTGCAGGAGGTGCGTATAAATAATTTTGCTTTTATTTATTTATTATAGGCAATTTCAAAACATAAAACAACGAAAAAAAGAGCACAGTAAGCTGCGCTTCGGGAACCACTTAAAACAATAATTGAAACAACACTAAAAATAACAAAACAAATTTCGTGCTTTATTGCGTGTGAGACAAATTTTCATGATTGCAACTTGCAAGAAAAAACTAGAAAATTCCAATGAAGTAAAATTTTTTTCCATGTGCTTGAATTTGACATTCACATTTTCTACTCGTTTTCATTTGTTCTATCACAATTCTAAATTCTTCATTTTTCTTCTTTGTCCCAATAGTAAATACGCAATTATGCCTATCATCAAATTGCAGTCCTCAGACGAGGAAATTTTTGATATTGACATCAAAACCGCAAAATGCTCTGGTACCATAAAAACCATGTTGGAAGATTGCGGCATGGAGGAGGATGAAAATGCTATTGTGCCTCTGCCGAATGTGAATTCGACAATTTTGCGTAAAGTGCTTACTTGGGCAATTTATCATAAGGATGACCAAGCCCCCAGTGAAGACGATGAGAACAAAGAGAAGCGCACTGACGATATTTCGTCATGGGACGCCGATTTCCTCAAAGTTGACCAGGGCACCTTATTCGAATTAATTTTGGCTGCAAACTACTTGGACATTAAGGGATTACTCGAGTTAACTTGCAAGACAGTCGCCAACATGATTAAAGGCAAAACCCCGGAAGAGATCCGCAAAACATTCAACATAAAGAAGGATTTCACCGCTTCCGAAGAAGAGCAAGTCCGCAAGGAAAACGAGTGGTGCGAAGAGAAATAAAGCATTTCTCAATTAACAATAAAAAGCATTATAAGTTAAAATAGCTGATATGGATTTCCTTTCACCTTAAAACGTGTATTGAGGATAACTTAAAATAAACTAAATTAAAAACCATAATGATAAAGTACAATAGAATACAACATTACACAACAAATAAACTCAAAATTTAAATCTTTCTGGATCTTCACCATGTATAACAACAACAATAACCACAGTCGCCTCCATTTGGACAGAAATCTATACCTAAAATATATAATTTAGTTATTTCTCTAAAATGTAAAATAAACAATAAACATACAAATTTTTGTTTACTCATTATTGAATTCTTTATCGGCGTAAATGTACAAATTCGATAAAAATCGATTTATTAAAAGCGCGGAAAAGGGGCCACTTCGTGCATGACAAGAGGCTTTTTATCAGTTTAGCGGTCGCTTTTGTGCAGAAAACATTTAGCATGCGAAAAATCCAGTGCCAAGATCAGACTTTTGAAATTACTGACGAGCAGGCTTCATTTTTCACAACTATTAGGGAAAAGAAAGGAGTACCAAAAATAGATGTGGATCCGGAAACCTTTACAATTGTCTTGATTTGGATCGATGAATGGCAACGGCGAAAACCTTACTCAGAGGGAAAAAAACATATTGTTGAGATGGATGAATGGGAGGAAAATTTATTGCCCATGGAAGACAAGAAATTAAATGCTTTGATTTCGGCTGCAGAATATTTGAATATTGAAGATTTGCTTGAGTTATGTTGTAAAAAAGCTGCAAAAAATGTTAAAGGCAAAAGTCCCGCAGACATTCGTACAATGTTTGCAGCATGAAATTAAAATAAACAAAGTATTTCTAAACGTATTCTTATCATATCTTTGTACCTAGAAGCGATAACAATTCAGTTAATTTTCGTCTTTTTCGATAATTTTTAGCGTCAATATCGAAATCGGGAAAATAAGACGCCATGAAATTTTGAATATTAAAAAAAAAGAATCTCATCTGAATAGAGTTAGCACATAATATCTACATTAATTTTTATAACGGAAATATAAATAATAGAATATTAAAATGTAATTGTTCAAAAAAAAAGTCGAGTATATGGGACAATCAATAACAATAATATATCGATACCAGTGGCCACAATTGGCAACATTTGTCAATGAAATGCCATATTTTTAATATGGTATAAACTATATTTAAGGAGTGTAATAATTTAAAATAAAACTATATCTAGAAAAAAAAAACATTCAAACATATTTTGGAAATGGTAATTTTTAGATAACAAAAAAATGTTCGAATATAGAATAAACTGATCCGCACTACCTAGCTCAATAATATATATATATAGAGATTTTATATATAGATTTTTATATTTTTTATATATAGATTTTCAGATATAAATAAAAAATGTTTATCTATAATTTATATTATATCACCTTTGTATAGAAATACACTTTGATCATTACTGATAACTTTTTGAAGAACCTAGCCAATTTTATGAAAATACATCTGGCAGCACTGCTCGAATCGAGCGAGACAACTAGCAGAACACACTCGTGTCGTACCCCGTGCCGACGAGCCGATAACATAAATGCTTGTTCTTTTGCGAAAACGGAATCGCAGAGAATTGTAACGCGGAAAAGTATATAACAAATTTCGTTTTCGACAGTGTTTTTTTTTTCTCTTCTTCATCTGCAACAAGACGACGCCTTATGTCAAATTGCTAATCGAATGAACTCAAATGTAAATTGTGGGATGTGCGTGCTACAATAATAAGTTGTCACTCGAAATTCGAGAGTAAAATCGGCAGACAAAAGAAAAAAAGCAAAACAGGCAGAGAAGAAAAAAAATATTATATATAAATATATCTTTACATATATATACATATATATAACATACATGCAAAAGCAGTGCTTCGAAGGAATATATGTATCTGCATATGCCTCTGTATGCGTGTTCACGTACACTTAAGTGTACTGGTGCTATGTGCGGTCGCGTGTATGCGTGCGCTTCAAACAGCAGCCGCAGGGTTTAGAAACAACAAGGGATAGTGAAGTACGGAGCAGAATTTTTATTGAAACGAAAAGAATACCGTGAAAATGTGCTGGAGTAGTGGAGTCGATATTATCGACGACGATCCATTCGACGCCTCCGCTACCACAGATGCAAACAAAATGGAATCACAATGATAAAGAGTGGTCTACGGCGTTAATAAAAAACACACGCTGTCTATAAAAATAAGGCATAAACCCAGAACGAAAACAAAGGCTGCTGTGGTTATTTGTGGATTATACAAAAAACGCAGCAAGTAAGTCCAAAAAGTAAGCCTCTCACCTCTATGACTGTATGTAACATGTTTAAACTTGGCTGGCGTCAAAAAAAAAAAGTAAATAATAAAAGAAAATTAAACAGACAGACAGAAAACACCAGCTGCTATTCCTACAATCACAGCCGAAAAGTAAGACGGCGAAGAGTAAGGCCAGCAAAAGAGAAAGGATGTAGCGGATAGGGGGGTATATTCATTGAATAATTTATATTTAAGACGAATGTTTACAAGAGTACGGGTACGTAGAATTTGCAAACACACACAGAAAGTGTAATAGAAGAACGCATAGGCGCCGCCATTTTCAGTGCTCTCTTGTCAACTAGACGGGCATTGTGAGAGAGAAAATGAGAAGCACAGGGCTGGCAATGTGCGTTTTACACATACCACAGAAATTCTAAAAATTAAGAGGCATCAAGTATTAGCGAATAAAAAAAAAAGAAATTATTTTTTATAAACAAACAATTTTATTTCATTTACTGCAACAGCAATAACGGCAGCCCTGTCTTTGTTTTTTTTTTCTTTTTATGTGTTTTGTTATTGTAGCTCTCGTTCTCGCTGGTGGATTATGTGTGTGTGTGTGTGTGTGTGTATTGAAGCAGTAGAGCTGCCACCTTATCTGCATGTTAAATGCATTAAAAATTATAAATCTCCAAACAAAATATTAGTAAATTTTTTTTTTAAGAATTAATATTTTGCCAAATTATTTAAAAAATATTTATTTTAAAAATATATTTATATATATTTTTGAATACCACAGTGTATTGATCTCGTTTGTTTTAACACACATACATACATACAGGTACCACAAGTGATTAGCTCTTTTTGAAGCTGTGTGCGTATGTCTGTCCAACTGTAAACAGCTGAGTGTGTTGCCCCGACACATTATCAAATGTATTTAAAATATATGTAAACTCCGAAAAACTATCACCTATTCTTATGAATCAAAAGCAATCGTTTTGCCTTAGAACATAATTTAATAATTGTGAAACCTTTTTTTTCTTTCACCCCATTTTTTTTTTTCGTCTGTTTCTTTAGGGTTTTTCTTGGTATTTTTTTTTGTGCACCAATTCAATCGGCAAAGTGTGTGTGCGCACGATAATTTCAGTGACTGCGGCATTTTTACCGCTGCCGTTAGCAAATTTGTCAGTCGTTGTAACGCAGCAGCTAGCCGCGCAGCTTCTTTACACACACACACACACACACACATACAACCAACCAACCTATTGTAAAAAAAAAAAAAAAAAAAAAATTTGTAGACAAAGGAAAATCATAATTATTTTTCATAATCAATATTAAATGTAAAGAAGCACACAGCCAATACAATGAATACATAAACATGCCTAAAAGTTATTATTAAGGAATAAATTTCCCATGGACAAATTTTTATTTATACTCAAGCAACTTCTTTGTTCATGTGAGTGTTTTTTTTTAAATCTGAAAGGAATTAATAAAAAATAATTATAATAATTATAGCTTGGATCGATATGAAAACTTTTTTACGTCGGCTTTTTTTTTTTTTTTTTTTTTTTTGTTACACACACATGTGCTTGACATTTATTGATTTTCTGCACGTGTATGTGCTTTGTATAAAGAGAGAAAGACAGGGAGAGAGAGAGAGAGAGAGACCAGCCAACTAGAGCAGTATAGAACTAAAGAAAAAAAGCCTAGAATAGAGCCAAAACTCAGTATTAAATTGAAATAAGTATTTAAATTTGTTAGTGACTCATTTTAATTTTATATATTGAGCTTGACGTTAATCAAGAAGAAGAAAAAAACAGCTGTTTTTCTGTATGACTGAAAATTGGACTTTAATTTTTACAACCCTTGCAAAATAAATATATATATGTCTGCTTATCGAAGCTATAGCATTATTATTATTATTATTATTTTTTTAATTTTAAATGCGCTATGCTTACCCTTACCCTTACCCTAGTCCTCTCGTTCTTCTAAGCAGGCCGTCTCGCTTGTTTCCATGAAGCCACAACTCATATTGCATTGCAAACTTCACTGTAAGACGCCAGAAAAGGCATGGTTTTTAATCGAATTTTTTTCTTAATTCGATTCTTGTTAATATTATTCTTGGTATTTTTTTCCGAACTTGAACTGACCAGATAGAAAGCCTGTATTTATACAGACTTGAAAAATAAAAAAATATATTAAAAAAGTTCGCTTTTGCCGTCATACCCGGCTTGAATTGAAAACAGCTGTTTTTTTTTTTTTTTTTTTTTAATATAAACACAAATGTTTTTGTTAGAAACGGTGTGAAATTGAAATTGCAGACGCAGACGCTGCAAAGAAAACTTGCCCCATTTGTTTATCAGTTTTGATTTCATTTTTTTTTTATTTTTATTACACACATTTTTTAAGGAGCTTCAGTTTTCATTGGCGTGACTATTTTTTTATTTTTTTTCAGACTGCAGTACAACAGAACAGAATGGTCGTCGGTTCAAATCATACGCGTCGCGGAGAAACTGTCAGTAGATTTTCAAGCGCAAATGGTAACGCTGGCAACGACATTACAAAAGTCAACGATACAACAGAGAACAGTAAAAACTTGAACACCAACACCACCAACACCACCGACACCGACAACAACACCACCACCACCAGCACAACGTCTTCAATTGGTAATACGGCTGTGGGTTCAGCATCGGGAGTGGGCGCAACAGGATCAACAGGAGCAGCCAGTCTGTCAATGTCGTCTGCCGCGAATGGGTCAAGAACAGTGGCACATGGACATGGCAATGCTCAAGAACAACCACTGCAGCAGCAACAGCATCAGCAACAACAACAACAGCAGCCGCATCAACATCATACCCATCATGCAGGCCACCATACCAGCCATAGCCATAACCATCATCAGCATTCACAACAACAACACCATCAAAACCAACAACATCAACAACAACAACAGCATTCAACAGTCTCGGCAGGTGGCAGCAATCACGTGTCGTTACCCGCAGTATCCTCATCATCGACGTCATCATCATCACAATCGTCGTCATCATCGAGCAACTCATCTTCGTATAGCCTGGTCAATCTAAACGGTTGCAATGGCAGCGCCGTCAGTCGTCTCTCCCAATCGACCGGAATGTCACCGCGTGAATTATCCGAAAATGATGATTTGGCCACATCGTTAATACTGGATCCGCATCTCGGCTTCCAGACCCACAAAATGAATATACGCTTTCGACCCCACAAAGTGGATACACATCAGCTTAAATCCATTGTCGATGAGTTTATACACACACAAAACTACGATGTGGCCATACAGAGAATCTACGATGGTCCCTGGATACCGCGCCACCTGAAGAATAAAAATAAAATAGCCACCAAACGTTTACATGATCATGTAAGTCCTCAACATTATCTCTAAACTTATTTTCTTTTATACATTTTTTTTTTAACTGTATTATAATATTTTCGTTTTTTTAGATTGTACGTTATTTGCGTGTCTTTGATAAGGATAGCGGTTTCGCCATAGAGGCCTGTTACCGTTACTCGCTGGAAGAGCAACGCGGTGCCAAAATTAGTTCGACAAAACGCTGGTCCAAAAATGAGAAAATCGAATGCCTTGTGGGCTGCATAGCAGAATTGACCGAAGCAGAAGAGGCTGCCCTTTTGCATTCGGGTAAAAATGATTTTTCCGTTATGTACAGTTGCCGCAAAAACTGCGCCCAATTATGGCTGGGACCGGCTGCCTATATTAATCACGATTGTCGGGCCAATTGTAAGTTTCTGGCCACTGGTCGTGACACGGCCTGCGTGAAAGTTCTGCGTGACATCGAAGTGGGCGAGGAGATCACCTGTTTCTATGGCGAAGACTTCTTTGGCGACAGCAATCGCTATTGTGAATGTGAGACCTGTGAACGTCGTGGCACCGGTGCCTTTGCTGGCAAACAAAACGGCCATCACGACGAGGGCTCTGGCCTCATGCTGGGACTCTCTTCGGGCCTGGGCCTCAATGCCGGCGGTGTGGGTGTGGGTGGGGCCTGCACTGGCGGTGGCTATCGTCTGCGGGAAACCGATAATCGTATTAATCGCATCAAGAGTCGTGCCAATTCCACCAACAGCACTTCCAATAGCAATAGCAATACCAGCGATTCAACAGGACCTACAGATGCCCAGAATCCCAGTCCACCGACAGCAGCAGCAGCAGCAGCAGTACCAGCCGGAACCGCATCTGCTTCTGCTGCTGTTGCTGCTACCGCCACGGCTCCTGTCACCACATCCGGCCAGGCACGTGCCAAAGGCTTGGACTTGGCCGGTGGTGGCGGCAGCGGCGGCGATGTTGGCACTGCCGCCAATTTGGCTGTAGCCGCTGTGGCCCTCATGGATAAGAAGCTGCCGAATGTGGTCGTCTCCCCGCTGACCATGAAAGAGCTACGCCAAAAGGGTATGACCAAATATGATGCCGAAATGATAATGGCCAATGCAGCCTACCAACAGCAGCAGCAGTTCCATCATCATCATCATCATCACCACCACCAGCAGCAACAGCAGGCGATCCATCCGCATCAGCAACACCATAGCAATCATCATTATCAACAACAACAACAACAGAACCATCACCACCACCCGCAGCATAATCTTCTGCAGCAGCATGCCAGCACCGGAGCCGAGGCTACCGCCGCCTTGGCCATGCAGAAACCTCATCAAACTAATACAAATGCAGCGGCCACCGCCGTTAGCACAGCCGAATTGAACGGACGTTCCAGTACTTTGCGCAAGTCCACCCGGGTGAGTAGCACGAGTAGCAGCATTTCCACGGCCTCCACAGACGAGGTGGTCTACACGAGTCCCTCCAAATCGGCCGTGGTCCTGGTTCCACGCGTCAAACCAGCCACAGTGGCAGCTGCACTCCAGCATCAAAAGCAGCGCCAACTGCGACGCAGCGAACGTCAGACAACCACACGCCACAAGGCCACAAGTTCAGAAACCACCGCCAGCAACGAGGGTCATCCTGTCAAATCGACAACGGCCGCCACAGCTGCTGGACAGGATTACTTGTCCGAAAGTGAAGGCAGTGAGATGGATCATTCTCTGCATAAAAGCTATTTGAGCGGAATAGAACAACAACAACCACCAGCACCACCACAACAGGATATGCAGGAGAAACGCGTGACTAGAAATAGTCTGGTACGACGGCAACTGGAGCAAGAGCATACAACAGCAGCAACTGCCCAAAAGAGCAACAACAATAATAATAACAACAACAACAATAGCAGCAGCAACAACAACAACAATAATAATAATAACAACAACAACAAATCAACAACGATTACAAATTGTAATAATAACAATAGTAGTGTTAATATTAATAATAATAGTAGCAATAGCAATAGTAGTAGAAATTTAATAAGTAGTAGATTTAATGCTAAACTAAATGCTGCCAAGCAGAAGACGTGTGACATAACAACAACAACAACAACAGTAACAGTAACAACAACAGCCACATCAACAACCACAACAACAGCGGCCGCCACAAATGAAGCGAAACATTATAAACAACAGGGAACTACTACAACAGCAGCGGCAACAACCACAACAACAACAAGTCGACGTCGAAATCAAGATCAGGCAACAACCACAAAAACAACAACAACAACCATCAAATCATTGGAACCACATGAAACAACAATAAATGAAAATCAGCAAGGCTTCAAACGAAATCTTATGAACATTTTCCAACCAACAACAGCAGATACACATAATACCAACAAAGCTACCACCACAGCAACAACAACAACAACCACAACACGTAAACGTAAAAATCGTAGCGATTTGCTAATCAATGATAATTTATCGGATGGAGGCTCTTTGAGTTTGGCCAATAAGCAAAAGCGTAGCCGTCGTGCTGCTGCCCTAATAGCAGCTGAGCATATACACTGTGAAGCTGTGGGCAATACCAAGAGGAATCAACATCATCAGCAGCAACAACAACAGCAACAACCAACACCACAACAACAACAACTTTCGGAGCCACAGCAGAAAGCTGTTAGCATAGAGCCCATATTGAAGACGCCAGAGCGTAGATTGAAGCTGACATTGCGCATGAAACGTTCACCCATTTTGGATGAAGTCATAGAGCTGGGGACCAGTCTAAGTGACGAGAGTGGTGTGCGTCAACTGACCGGCGGCGTTGGTCTACAGAATGGTCATGCCAGTGGCTCTGCAGTTGGCAGTTATTTGGGTGACTTTGGTTCGGGTGGAGTTAGCAGCACGGCCAGCGGAACGGGTGCCGATGGACGGGTCACGAGTGCAGCGGGTAATGCCAATTGCCTGGGCACTGGTCTGGGACGACAGACAGCCAATAAGGCGGCGGCCATTGAGTATGAGATCTTACGCATGGAGGGCATATCCGAGCATGGTAATGATGATGATGACGATGATGAAGACGATGAAGAAGACGAGGAAGAGGAGGTGGAGGACGAGGGTGATGAGGAGCACGAAGATGAAGACGAAGCCGAGGAAGAGGAAATTGAGGAGAACGATGAAGAAGATGAGGCTGAAAAGGAGCATGAACAACATGCGAGACCCCAACGCAGAGCCAGAAGTAAAACCAGCCAAGAACTCCAACAACACCAACAACAACAACAGAAGCAGCAGAGACGTAGTCGTCGTACTGGTCTGGTGACGCCACCACCACCTCCACCACCGCCACCACCTACGGGTAATATTTATGGCACGCCACAAAAGAAACGATTACGCCTGAAATTTGGCAATGAAACACATACCATAGACATTCCACCACCACCACCACAAACAACAACAACAACCACCACCACCACCAACAGCAGCAGCAGCACCAAAACATTCAGCAGAAACACTGGAGCCAGTGGGGGGGTCAGCGTGGCAGATGATCAGCTAAATAATAGTGGCCACAATACCAGCAATTCCACACTCGCTGCCAGCAGCGATGATTCCTTTAATGCCTCATATGCCAGCAGTAGCAGTAGCTGTGGCAGTGGCAGTGGCAGTACCAGCACCGGTGGTGGTAGCCGCAGTAGTTTGGGTGGCACGAGTATGACTGTAAATACATCCTCATTAAATACCACACCCACATCCTCCATGGAAGCCACTAATCTGATGACTAACACAAACAACCGCCACAAGGACACCAACAGTCCAGCCTCCTCCAGTTCACCCGCCCAGCCCAGTTCATCATCATCATCGTTATCTTCCAACTGTTCAAATGCCTCAACACCAGCTAGCACAGTCGGTGGCTGTGGCAGTGCCAGTGGCATGGGTAATGCCTCTTCCACTAGCTCAGGCTCAGGTTCGGGTTCATTTCAATCAGCCTGTACTTCATCGGGTTTCTATCAGCGCCACAAATCACCCACTTCCTCGACAGGGGCTCAGGCCAGCAACACCACCACCACCACCACCTCTGCGCCTGCCTCCTCATCAACGTCATCCGCTTCATATCATCCCTATTATCAGCGACAAATGAATGGTACAAGTCGACAACAACCACTGCCATTATCACCACTTCAACAACAGCAACAACAACACCAACAACAACAACGTCAGAGTCTGTCTGCTAATTCAAGTCCGAATAGTAGTGTCTATCTACCGCCCACCAGCTATGCCAGTCTGTTGAGCAAATTTGTGCCCATGGGCACCACCATCAGTGCCGTCTTGCCCACCAAGCAGCAGCGTCACAGCAACAACAACAACAACACCGCCAATGCTGATCATGTGGTCAGTTCAACAACCACCGGCAGTGGCGGTGGCAGCGGAAATGCTGGAAATTCTGGCCTCGGCTTTCTGCCACAATCGCTGGCCATGTCCCGGCATACGTTTGGCACTTGCGCCCTTTTGCCACCCACAAGCTTTGCCAGTTTGCAACAGCAGCAACAACAACAACCACAACAGCAAACGTCGACAACAACAAAAGGCACGGCCTGCTCAGCTGGAACATCCACAGAGCCGAATCAATCAATGCATTCTCCGCAACAACAACAACAACAACAACCGGCGGCACATCATCAGCTTGGTAACAGTAAATAACCAACGACTGAACTCCAAGTGAATCCATTGAGCTGTTGCTGAGGACGACGACAACAACAACGAGACGGACGACATAGTGAGAGTGAGAGAGATAGACAAAAGAAGAGAGCGAAAAGAAAGTTTCGTTCTCCCAAAAAAAAAGAAAAAAAAGATTTCAGAGATTTCAGCATTCCTCCTTGCTTGCCCCCTTGCCACCACACCATCCCCCCGCTGGTTTAATGTGTTGTTGTGGTTGCCCTGGGCTGCTAGGACTCGCCACTCAAAACCGAGAGACCCCTCACACACACATACACACTGACACAAACACATAGGCACACTTCAGTCTCTAAAATATTTGAAATCCACACAATAACAAAAATTTAAACCAACTCGTACCTAAAAAAGAATTTCTTCTTCTTCCTTTAATTTTTTGTATTTATTTAACTATTTTTTTTTTTTTTGAAATTTTTTTCTTAAAAAAAAAATATAATTTTATTGTTTAGACTAAAGTTTCAAAATGACTTTAAGAAGACTTAATCCCCCCCTCTCTCCCCCTCATCTCTCCCTTTCTTTGTTTTTTTTTTTTTTTTTTGGCAGGAAAAAAAATGATCATTTCATTATACAAACCATATATATATAGATTTTAATATATATATTTAAGTAATGTAAAAAATAATAATTTAAAAAAAAAACAAGAAAAAAAATTTTAATTAATTTAATTATATGAATAAATAAGGATAATTTTGACCTTATCAAGCAGAGAAAAGAGAAACATTTTTTTTTTTACATTATTTAAATATATAATTAAATATATATATATATACATATATATATACATATATATATAAATATAATTATATAATATTGCTTTAATGATTATAGGGATTTAATGTATTTATAAAAAAATAATTCAATATTTTTTTATACAAAAACAAAAGAAATTTTTTTTTTGTTTTCCAAAAAAAAATTAAAATATTTTATGTATTAAAAATAATAATAAATATTAAAAAAAAAAAATAAAAAAACAAGATTTCGTTCAGTTCTCAAAGCTAAAATTCCCAGGACAGAAAGAGAGGGAGAGAGAAAGCTAAGTTCAGGCTTGAGAGAGTGTGTAAGAGAGAGAGAGCATGCTGTAGCTGAATTAACAAAATAATAAACCTGAAATTCACACAAGCCCTCAAAGAAGCAGTTAATTAATTTAAACAAATCACAAAAAAAAAAAAAAAAAAAATTCACCGACTTTTTTTTTATTTTTTTTTGTTTTTTTTTTACAGATGGATTGAATAAAATAATTATCATGTTAATAGATATAGGGAAGAAAATAGAAAAATAGTTCAAAAAAATTAAAAAAAAAAATCGTGTTCCGTGAGAAGAGTCGACGGGAGCGAGACAACAACAGCAACAACAACATGAGCGGCGTCATTCAAAAATTTGGAAAAAAAAAATGGTTCGAGCACAAAACCAAAATTTTTGTTATTGTTAAAATTTCAAAAACAAAAAACACACACATACAAACACAAAAGAAACAGGCAGAAGAAAATACAAGCGGGTTTAATATGCGCCTTAAAAATTTAAAAATTAAAAAAATAAACAAATAATTATTAAATAAAAAAAATTATGACCATTAAAAAGCAAAGCAGCAAATTTTTGAAAATTAATAAAAAAAAGAATAAAAATAAATAAAAAATTTATATATATATATAAAGAGTATATAAAGAAAAGTATATAGTATAAAATCAAATTCCTTGTATATAAAAAATTAATTAATTTGAATCAAGAAAAAACAAATGCACCGCACGTATAACAAATTTAAATTTATAAAAAAAAAAAATTAAAAACAAAAAAAAAAAAAAAAGCTGCGAAAATTTTTTGGCTTAAAAGTCGAAAGAAACGAGGCACTTGAATTATTTTCGTTGTTCGAAGTATTTTCACTTGTATTTATTTTTTATTTAATTTTTTTTTTTTAATTGTGCACTAATTATTCGAAAGTCTAGAAAATTTAAAATTAAATAATTAATTTTTTTTTATATACGTTTTTTTTTATGTAATATAAATTTTTTTTCTGAAAATCAAATTATATGTTAAGATATAATTATATTTATGAGAAAAGAAAAAAAAAACATCCTTTGATTTACAATTAAGTTGCGTAAATTTAAAAATATTCTATCTATATAAATAATTATGGAATTACTACTATATAATGATACTGTGTATTATTTTGTAAGACACGATAAAAAAAAGCAGCAAAACAAAAAAAAAAAGAAATTCATGAATAAACTAAATAATTTAGTTAAAAAAAAGCGAATGTTTTTTTTAATAATTTTTTGGATTTTTTTTTTTAATTGAAAAATAGAAGGCGCCAATTTTTTTGTCGGAATAAAAAATAATTTTAATTATTTACAAAAAAAAAAATCAACGACTTTTTTTCATTTTTTTTTTGCTGGGAATCAAAAATAATTTTAATTAAAAAAAATCACTGACTTTTTTAATTTTTTTAATAAAAAAATGAATTAATTTAAAAGAAATCACTCAATTTTTTTTATTATTTTTTTACAGATGGATTGAAAAAAATAATTATCATTTTTTTTTCTGGGGAATAAAAAATAATTTTAATTAAACAAACAGTTGATTATTTTAAACAAAGAAAAAAATCACCGACTTTTTTTTTGTTGAATAAAAAGTAATTTTAATTAATTTAAGAAAATCACCGATTTTTTATAGATGCTTTGAATAAAATAATTGTTTTTATTTCTGGGAATAAAAAATAATTCTAATAAAAATCACCGACTTTTTTTTTTATTTTTTGAGATGATTTTTTTAAAAAAAAATTTATTTAATTATTAAAAAAAAAATCACCAATATTTCTTTTCTGGGAATAAAAAATAATTTTAATTGAAGAAACAATTTATTTAAACAAAAAAAAATTCACCGATTTTTTAAAATTTTTTTGCTGGGAATAAACAATAATTTTAATTAATTTTAAAAAAAAAATCACCGACTTTTTTAATTATTTATTTTTTTTTTCAAATGGATTGAATAAAAAATAATGTGTTCGACAAATTCGAAAACATATGACCATTTACATATTTAATTTTTTTTTTATTTATTTATATATTTATAATTTGTTTTGTTTTTTTTTTTCATACACAAATTAACGTATTTTATTCTAAGCCTAAGAATTTAATTTCCTCTTTTTTTTTTGCTTGAAATTTTTTATTTGTAAAATTCTAATACACACAATAGCAGAATATAAGAATTAGCAAAGGTGCTGATAATTTTTTGTTTTATTTTTATTTCTTTTTTTCTTCTCCCTCACCTAAAAACAATTTGACAAAAAAAAAAAGATGAGACTAGTCAAAAAAAAAAAATATTTATATGGAAAGTATCCCTTGATATTTAGGTATATATATATAATAGGTAGGTATAATATATCTTTTTTCAGATTTAGATAAGGGATAGGCTTGGCCAATACAAGCCCATCATTTTGGTAAGATAAGATAAAATCTAAAAAAAAAAAACATAAATTTGAATGAAAAGAAAAAAAAAGTTTACTAAATTTTACGTCTTTTTGTTAACACCATGGAATTATTTTATTTATATAATTTTTAGTTGGTTTTTTTTTTTCTTAACATATTTTCGGGTATTTAACATGTTTTTAATTTTTGCAGCCAGGCCAGGCACAGGCACCTTTAATTCTGCACTCTTCCTCTTGCTGGCTCTTGTTGACTTGAGCTGAGCTTTTTTTTTTCTTTCTTTTCTTTTTTTTTGTCTTTTCACTCACACAAAGCTTTCTCCAACACAGACACACTCGTTTTTTTTTAAAGCTGGGGCAAAAGTGAATTTAAATCAGCCCATTTTACACAAAGTTCTTTTTTTTTGCGTCTGTATGTGTATATGTATTTTTTCGGAATTGAATAAAATTGGAATTTTTTTATAAACAATTTGTAAGGTAACAAAATCAATTTCACAAAGACAAAATTTTTAATTTTGGGAGAAAATAAAAACAAAGAAAATTACACAGACACACACACACATGCACATAGACATATATAAAGACAAAGGTTAATATATATATTTTTTTTGTTTAAATATAAATATGCACATTTAGGCCTAATTATTTTTGTGGTCACTTTTTTTTTATTTAAATTAATTATTTTTTTTTTATATTTATATAAAGATAATTTTTTTTTACTTAACTTTTTGTCTTATATATTTTAAATATTTTTGTTTTTATACGTCTATGATTTACCCATTTCCGCTTAAATAAGAAAAATGAAAAAATTAATCTGCACTATAGATTTGGACTTTTCCTTGCCTTACAGCGTGGGTGGGTGTGTGTGTGTGTGTATGTCTGTGTGTATTTCTTTCCATCACTGAATTTCGTTTTGGGCCTCAACAAAAACTTAATAATAAAAAAAAAATATATTTTTTATATATAAAATAAAAAAAAACGCAATATTTGTCCTTCTCCTTCTTCCACTTTTTTTTTTATCCATTTTCATCTCTTTGATTTAGTAAGCAATTTTAAACATAATTTTGAAATGCGTGTGTATGTGTGTGTGTGTGTGGCTGGTTTCCTTTATGTTTTAGCTGTGGCGTTCAGAACTCTTAACTGTGTTAACTTAGGGACAACTGATTTAGGGCTAACAGACGCTCCACTGCAGCATTTATATCGCCAAATGTGGCAATCAAAGCTGAAAAATAAAAGAAAATTAATGAATGAATGAATGGAGTTAAAATTTTTGAACAACTCACCTTGTAGATTGGCCTCGCGGTTGGCAAAGCCCATGGCTGCCAATTGCTCCAATTGGGATTGATAACGCACTTCGGGCGGTTGTGTGGAGTCGGTATTGTTGGACATGCCATTGAGCATACGCATCATGAAGTCGTTAAATAGTTGGGCATTGGGTCCACCGCCAGGCGCTGTGGCTGGAGTTGTGGTGGCGGAGTTTTGGCCAGCCGAGGTTGGTGTGTTGATGGTGCCGCCGGTTGAATTGTTGGTGGTGGTCGTGGAGTTGGTGTTGTTGGCCGTGTTTGTGGTGCCGTCGTTGCTAGTGGAACTTGTGGTTGTTGGTATGCCAGGCGGTGGTGGGGGTATGCCTAGGGTGCCGACAAGACCGGGAGCCGCTGATCGTAATTGCTCCATGCCCTGTTGTATTTGTAGGATGGCATTGATGGCCTCGGGATTTGTTAGCATATTCATGACGTCGGGATTTTGCATTTGGGCCACGAATTGAGGCATCATTTGGCGCATTTGCTCCTGGAGCTGGGGATTGTTGGCCAGCAGGGGACTGGTGCTTAGCATACGTGAGGCCATGTCGGGATCCTGGGCCATGTTCTCCATCATGGAACGAGTGTAGGGAGCGTTCAATAGATTCTGCATTAGCGTTGGATTATCGGACATTTGTTGGAGCAGACTGCGCATGGCCGGTGTGTTGAGTACGTTGTTGGGTGGCATATCGCCGGATCGTTGATTTGGGCCATTGCCGGCTGATGTGCCATTGGTGGCTGAATTGCCAGAACGATTGCCACTGCCGCCCCATGGATTTGGTAAGGGATTGCGATTTTCCTGACCTTGCTGGGGATTCACACCGCCGGCATTGGCCCCGCCATCCACTAGGCCAGCAAAGGGATTGCGACCGAATGACTCGGTGGCCGCATTCATCATGGGCTCTTGTATGTCGCGATAGATCCGCTGCAACGCACTATAGCCGCCCGGCACCGACTCTAGATTGGACATGGCACGATCATGGGAACGCATTAGCTCCTGCAGCATTGATGGATTGCGGGCCAGCTCCATGGTTTGGCGCAGTAGATCCGGATTGTTTAGCATATGCGATATTTCTGGATTGCGTTGCATTAGGTCCTGCATTTGTGGATTTGAGGTGATCAATTGACGCATAGTTTCCGGATTGTTCATCATCTGTTGCACCAGCGGATTGTCCATTAGGGAGCGCAGCATATCCCCATTGTTTAACAGTTCGTTTTGCATGCGGGCCTGCAAGTCCATGAATGTATTAGAGCCGGCGCCAAGGGCCTCCATGCCGGCCAGACCACCGAATTGATTAAGGCCAAAGGGCGTTTGGCGTACATCAGCCGGTGCTCGGGCTGGTGTGTCTTGATTGCGTGTCGGCGACTTTATCACCAAATGCACAGTCAAATTATCCTTGATATTATGCATCTTCAGCGTGTCTGTGTCCTTCATAATTTTGCCGGCAAAAATCAACACCAACTGTTCCGGTTCTGCCTCAAATTTTTGTGCTACCAGAATTTTGAACTGCATTCCATAAAAGATTGAGACAAAAAAAAAAATAGATGTATATTTATTTTGATGAATAAAACAACAATTTTGAGATGAAAAAATTGTTTAATTAATTTTTATAAATCGATTGCACTTTCTCCGCAATACAAGATGGGCCCTTCAGTGGCGGGGGACTATCATATGACGTGCGCTGCACGGACTGGCCTCTCTATGGCCTATACAATTCATTCATTTTCATGCATATACACAAGTATGAGTTACATGCACACACACTCGCACACTGAATTACAAACACACAGATACACTTAGTGGTGCACACACATAGGCACACACTTTTATATATATATATATATATATATATATACTTGGAAACAGACGGGCCGACCACGACCACCGCCGCAACATTTTGCAGTTTGCTACCCTTTCGAGTAAATGATGATGAAAAAAATATATATTCATGTGAAATGATTTAATTTTTTTAGATAAATAATGGTGGGGATTTGATAGAGTACAATATAATGTTTAATATTTTCGACAGCGTTGCACTGGGAGCATGAATTTCATGCAACATTGTCGCCAACAAAACCAAATCATAAGGTGTACTCGGGGGTACTTACATCTTTTATTCCAGAATCTTCGTCGACTTCGACGGTTTTCTTGTCTTTGGGGGTCTTAACAAACACATTTATACGTTTACTTCCACCTTCCGCCATTATTGTTATACCTCAAATTGGTTAATGGTTTTTGAATTTTTGTTATAATTTTCAAACTAAATAAAAAGTAATTCGTCACTTTCTGCAGGGCTGTCAATATCACTATCGAAATATCGATTACTCCTGCATATTTTTTATCGAATGGCAATGACTTTTGAAAAGAAGAAGACGTTGGGCGCAAGCTAAATCAACTTTAAAAGATTAATATTTTTTCAAATAATACAAAATAATAATAACAATAATAGCAAAATATAATTATGTCTGAAAATTATTAAATGTTATAAGTAAAATAAACTAATAAGTCTATGCCAAGTACATTTCAGAAAAGCAGGCAATGTTTACATAAGAAACACAAATACAAAGAGTTACCCTTTTTATTTTATTATTGTTTTTCAAATATTTCAACTAGCCATGAAAATAGTATCAAATCGAACAAAGCATTAGTTTTTAATAGGCTTTACATATTACCAGTTGCCGTTTCGTTTATAAGACTAGTTAAATGTAAAAAAAAAAAACGAAAAGAACAGCCACCGATCAGAACATGTTCTTTTCGTTTATTCAGTTCAGCAAAATCATTCATAAGTTTGGTTCATTCATTCCGGTTCAACACAACTCTAGCGTGCAACATCATTTTTATTAGAAAAAAAATAAAATATTAAAAAAAAAAGAAAACGGAAGACAAAATAGTGAAAATTTAACTTTTACTTGTACAAATTAAAATGGGTAACGTGTTAGCGGCTTCATCCGGCATTGAGCCAATAACAGCGCGTAGTAATAATGCGACCGCCAATCTGGGTCTGCCGGAACCAGTGTCCATCTCCACAGACCTGTCATCCTCCAAGGAGTCCGATACAAATGCTGTGTCAAAGGGAAAAAAACTGGAGAATCCCGGCACAGTCGAGGAGTTGCATAAAAAATGCAAAGGTGAGCAATGTCATTCATAAAATACGTTTTAAACTCTTCACAAATCAAATGCTACGGCGGCCCAATTGATGACATAACCTACAAGCATGTGAGGGGCAACAGCAACGCAAAGTTGGAACGGTCGTTGCCGCTGCTCTCGCTGCCGCCGCCGCAACCATTGCGCGCGTGTGTGCGTATGTGCGTTTTCCGTAAATACCTGCCAGTGTGTGTGCATGTGTCTGTTTGATTATGTATTATCAGCGGTTTCTACTTTTTCATTGCTTTTTCCTACTCTCACAATTTGTCATACTCCATTTGTTCACAATGCAAGTCCTCTGTTACAGATATACAAGCCATGACCTTTGAAGGAGCGAAAATCATGCTCAACAAGGGCCTCAGCAATCACTTCCAAGTCTCCCACACTATCACTATGAGCACCATAGCGCCGAGCGGCTATCGTTTTGGCGCCACTTATGTGGGTACCAAGCAATATAGTGCGACCGAGGCATTCCCCGTGCTCTTGGGTGACATTGATCCATCGGGTAACCTCAACGCAAATGTCATACATCAGTTCTCCTCTCGTTTACGCTGTAAATTTGCCTCCCAGGTGAGTACAGACCCTTCTCAATATATAAATATAAATTTTGCGGCCTAACTAATTGATCCGATTTGATCTAGATTCAAGAGTCCAAGATGGTGGCCACGCAACTGACAACTGACTATCGTGGCGATGACTTTACTGCCTCCTGCACTGTGGTCAATCCCAGTATATTTACCAATTCCGGCGTCATTGTGGGCCAATATTTGCAATCCGTATCGCAGCGCATTGCCCTAGGCGCTGAATTGGCCTATCAATACGGCCCCAATGTTCCTGGACGACAGGTCGCAATAGTTTCGGCCGTGGGTCGCTATGCAGCCGGTGACTCGGTCTGGTCGGGCACTCTAGGTCCCAGTGGTCTGCATTTGTGTTACTACCAAAAGGCCAGTGATCAACTCCAAATCGGTGTTGAGGTTGAAACTAGTCTGCGCCTTCAGGAATCCGTGGCCACCATAGCCTATCAGATTGACTTGCCCAAGGCTGATTTGGTATTCAGAGGTAAGACTACAATGTGAAGCCATGAAAAGATTTAAATTACTAATAATTATTTTATAGGCTCGCTGGACTCAAACTGGCACATCTCCGGTGTGCTTGAGAAACGCTTACAACCGTTGCCATTCTCGTTTGCGTTGAGTGGACGAATGAATCATGTGAAGCAAAATTTTAGACTCGGCTGTGGGCTGATGATTGGCTAGAAGTCGAACCGGATAGATTAGCAAACATATAACCAAAATTATCCATAGAAACACACAAATCATTTCGTTTTCATTTTCATTCAAGCCAACATGCAAGAAGCAAGAAGCAAAAACATAAACAAAATGTTGAATATTGTTAATGTTTTAAAATCTGACCTTTCAAGACAAAAAAAAAAAAAAAATGAAAAAACAAAATAACAACCTGTAAAAATTCTAAATTTATACATTTGATTCAAGCGGCGAAGCGGAGTCGCGGAGTTAGCAAGTAAACCAGAAACAAACCCGAAGATCAAAGCCCCACACAAAAGCAAACAAATCAATCAAGGAAGGAAACCTAAAAACTACACAAATAATAACAATAAGCAAAATGAAAAAAGAAAAAAAACAAAAACAATAATTTGCAAAAGAAAATAATCGCAAGCACTTGGGTATTTCAAATACAAAGGACGAAGTACCGGGGGTACTTTTTACAATACACCGAAAAATCGTACTAAAATGGAAATAGAGGCAAACGGACACGACAAATACACAACTAATGAAATGAGATCCTTTTATTGGACAGACTAGTCATTTTTGACGAATTACATTCAAAACAAAACCGAGATTTCTTACAAAAGTAAACAAAACACAAACTCACAAAAACACCATCAGGACATAAGCGATCTTATTGTCTTTATCATTTGTTTGTATATTCAAATTTGAGATTGAAAATTTTATGTAAAATATTGAAACAGTCTTGAATAGAATCACGGAAATGATTATTGTTTTACTTGCTGCTCAAAAGGATGCTTTTTGTTTTTTGTTTTTTTTTTAGAAGAAACCAGGTTATTCCACTATATTTTTTTTTACTTTTTTTAAGTTAAGTTGCTTCCTATAAATTGAAACAAAAAAACTTAAGTCAAACGCATTTAAAACATGAAAAGCTCAACAGCAAACTGAACAAGAATTATAGAAAAACAAAAAATTGTAATGCGTTTAGAGTAAAATAAGAAAGAAGAAGAAGAAATACCAACAGAAATGAGTTAAAATTGGTAAAAACACTGCTTTAAGTTTATAATTTATGAATTATAAATAAGTTCTAGTACCAATAAATTGTTAAAAACATTTAATTTATATTTCTTTTTAATTTTTTTTTTAGACAAGATTTTTAATTTACCTTACGTTTTTACAGTTTTGTTATCGATTCTTTGATCAGTGCGGATCGCAGTGTGACCAGATCACTGCACTTTACAGTGTAACCAGTTTTTGCTTAGAGAATATCAAAAATAGCAACAATGGAAAGTTCCGTTACACACCTACGAAAATTGCGGCGCTGCCAGCACAAATTAAAGAAAATTGCCGCTGCACAAGTAAAAAAGAAAAATCACAAAAAAACAAAAATTAAGCAATCAATCAAATTGCAATCAATGCAATGCGGTCTCCTAGGGTTTCGAGGTCTCTGCAGCCTATCATTAAAATAACCTTATAAATACCAAAATCAACTGAAAAATTTGCGTATTTCAAAATGAAACGGTGGCTAACGCTGGAAATATTCCTATTCTGCTGTTTTGGCTCGAGTAGCTCTGATTTTACACGAGGCTTTAAACAATTGCTGGACGACTCTGTTGACATACCCCTGGCCGATCAGTTAGTCGAGGCCTTGCATTCGATCTTTCTGCACACTTGCATACCCCATGAAATGTCACTTTTCTTGAACGTGAAGAATGAACACTTGGATCCGACTCAGCTTGAACTTCTACATCAGGCAATACCAAGAAGTTTTTATGGTTTGGGCGATGAGCTCTTGCCGGTAGTCTTGGCCGAAACACTCGATAAACATCTTGGCCAGCAAATAGAATTGCAGCTACTCTGCGTTCAAAATTCCGACCAGCTGATGTGAGTTTGTGCTTTTAGTTCACGAAATTTTAAGCAAATTTGTTTCTTTTAGTCACCAAACTTACACCAATCACCGCAGCAAATACTTGATTTTTTTCATGACTCGCGTAAACGACTGGGAACAGCAAATGGAATTGCGAAAAATCTTTGCCCATTTCCTGGAAGCCAAATACAATCTGAATATACTGGTCTTTGTCCTGCAAATGACTGATCAAACCCTAAAGGCTTTCACCTACTATCCCTACCGTGAGGATGAGTGCCATAGCAGCAGACCAGTGGCCATAGATTTGGCCGATCTGAAACGTGGCATAAATTGGGCTTTTCCCAGAAAACTGGACAATCTTCATGGCTGTCCCCTCAGTGTGGTGGTCTGGCAGATATCTCCGTATATGGAGCTGAATTTGTCTGCTACTCGGCCCACTGATCGCATACAAGGACTCGACGCTAATGTACTGAAAACAGTGGCTACCAAACTCAACTTTACCTTGACTGTGCTGGCCAATCGTCCACCGAACCTTATTGGTGGCACCGTCCTACTCAATGGCACCATAACCGGAGCTTATGCCATGATCCGACACCGCCAGGCCAATATCACTTTGGGCTGCTCGGCCTGCACACCGGCGCGCTCCAAATTCTTCAGCTCCACCGGATCCTATAGCCAGATCCAATATGTGATTGTCCTGAAGTCCGAGAATCGCTATAATCTCTATGAGATTATGTTCTTTCCCTTTCAATGGCCCGTCTGGCTGCTGCTCATCCTAATGGGTGCTCTGCGCTGTCTGGGCTTCAACTATTTGGCCAGAATTCTGCCCCGGGCCCAGCATTTACTACTTGCAGTCTGGCTCATAATGATTTTCATGATGCGCAGTTCCTATGAGAGTTCGATTTTTGAATTTATACACAATGCCCCGTCGCGTCCCCTGCCGCGCACAATAGATCAACTAATAGACCAGAACTATAGAATTATCACAGATCATGCCACCTATAGAATGTTGGAATTCATGCCCGCCTTGAGAAGGATCAGCCGGATTGTACCCTATGATCCAAGTGAGATTTTCAATGCTCTGCTTCAGAAACCACAACGCACTGGAGCCTTTTCCAGTAAACAATTTCTGGCTTATTATCTCACGAAACAGAGACGCCGCCGCTCGGATTTCATATTTCTCGACGAAAAGGTGGTGGACAATATGATTTGTGTTTATTTTCCCAAATATTCCTACATGGCCAAGGTAATTGATATACAAATATTTCACTTGCGCTCCTTTGGTGTACTGGAGTACTTGAGTAGCCGTCTGGATATCAAGAATCTACCGCCTACCACCGCCTGGAGAAGACGCCGATCAAGACATCAGGTTCCTGAGGCTTCTAGTGATGACAGTATGGGCTTGATCTATGCTGCTCTTAATTATCTTTTGGTTGTGGAGGCCCTGGCCGGTTGCATCCTAATCTTGGAGTGCCTCAGTTCGCGCTGCTGCCATCTGTTGCGCCTATTCCAGCGAATTTAGCCTAGGCCAGATAATGGTTGGCGACCTCCATTACGCGTCGATAGCGCGGATGTCGCAGACTCCACATTTCCAGGCCAAAGACAAGGCAGGCCAGGATCTGCAGTACCACAAAAATGCTAAAAATACCGCTCAATAAGTCCACAGTCAATTTCAAAGGTTCCATTTCCTTCCCAAGCGTTGCTCGGCCCAGACTCTCCACATAAAAGGCTTGATAAATTTCCACCAAGCCCGATGACATCATGGCCATAAGCAAGTTATTGATTCGATGCACCAGATACGAATGCGGACGCATGTACATGGTCAATGGAGCCATTACTATCGGCTCCGGCAACAAGTTCATACGCCAAGTGCCGCCGCCCACACGTCTCTCGATATTCTTCACAGTCGGATGCAAAATCGGTATCACCACATGGGTATCATCATTATAGCGCAAGCGCAGCAATCTCCTTTCCAAATCCGGGTTATTTGGTATAATTTCAATCTGTATATTCGGCGATAAGGAACGAAACAGCGGTTCCAGGGCCACCAGCATTTGGAATATATAACCCTTGTCCAGCACCTCCTGAAGAGTCTCCAGATTATTCAGACCCCGTCCATCCTGCAGCAAAATGTACAATTCCCCCGAATAGGCTGCACGCAGAACCATGGTATACAAAAGCCAGAGGGCCAGCAGATAGCGAGCAAAATTGCGATGCGGCAAACGCATGGCCATGCCTCCGACCAGTATGTTCCAGAGATTTGTACAGGGCAGCCAATTGGTTGAGCCAAATATAAAGTAACCAAGACGAGAGCGGGCACAAATCCTCACCAGTCCAATGAAGCCAAAGCCGACCAGCACACTGGAGCTGAGGCAAGACCAGATGATATAGCGAAACGGTTTGCCCAGACGTTGAAATGAGGACATTGGATGGCCGGCTGGCAGGCAAAGCACCACAGGGAAACTCACATACGAGATGCTGGGTAGCATCACTGCAGATCTGGCCGAGTTGTACATGAGACTGACAAAGGTGATATTGGCGCTACCCTCTACTATCTAAGAGGGGAAAGGGATCAGTATAATGCTACATTCCAATATTTTTACTTACCATTTTAGCTGCACCGGTCACAGTGCCATTGGGAAAGATTGTGCCACGATCACGATTGGGTTCCAATACCAGGCGTAAACTAAAATTCATTTTGGCAGCCAGAGTCTCCATTATCAGACCTTCGATGCCATGCATATACCAGCCGTTCCGGGCACTCTCATTCTTCTCCAAAATCACATAGGGCATATGCTCAAAGGTGACGACCACAAGTTCACAGCCAAACATGCTGTCCACCTTATTGTCAAAGAATGGTTTATCCAATTGAAAATCGGCTGCATTACCAGAATTTAAATATTGAAAATTTGTATAGTAAACGGGGCTGGATGATTGACAGCGATTTGGACCAAAGGGATAGTAGGTATACACACGCACGGTGCCATGCAAAATGGCAATCACATTCACATTGATCATATAAATGGCAAATAGACGACGGAACATTTGTTTCATAATCTCCAAGCGTTTCTTCTCCCTTCCCGTATAAACAATACAGAAATAACCATTACGATTATATTGATTGCTAGGATTTAAGACATGATGCTCCAAGTGGCTAGAAATTAAAAAAAAAACCTTATCAGATCCTTATTATTATATAGGTATATTTTTGATTGACTTACTTAAAGGCCTGGAGGCTATCGAGAAACCAAATTGCTGTATTTCGATTGCTGTTGCCATAGAAGACGGAGTCTTGGGATGGGGCTTGAGTTTCATTGGTTCTTTTGTAATCGCTTTTTAGGAAAAACTGGGTATTTTTGTAGTCATCTGGCAGATCATCAATTTGTCGTAGCATGGCATCAATCACATCGTTGTGAAAGTTTCGGCGTTCCTCGGTATGGGAGAATTGTACGATTGTTGTTGGCGTGGTGGTAAGCTGGCCATATTCTTTATTCAAGACCCAGACCAGGGCATAGATGAGACTGATATTATTGACTGGGTTCTGCCAAAAATTAAACATTGATTAAGTTGCGAAAGGTACACAAAAACTGTCCTAAGGCAAAAGCATACACAGAACCTTTTGGTTTGAAAATTTGGGCTTGCATGTTTAAAGGTAATCATCACAAATGGATGTGCTTTTGTCTTAATAAATGGGATATAATAGTTTTTAGTTTGCTATCTCAAAAAAAAAAAAAGAGATGGCTTTAATAGACAACAATTTTGTCGACTTTTTGAACAGTAAGTGAATTTATATTTAGTTCTTGTTTACGGATCATTAACTATTGCAAAATAAATAGCACATTTTCATGTTGTAATCGTTATTAAAACGTAAAACAGTATTTAATTGAAAAACATTTATTCCACTATTCACAGCAGACACACCGAAACGCGGGAAACCAACTTTGACAGTGTTGGTAAACGTTTACCATTATGATCAGCCCAAGCAATGTTCTTTTATATAGGTTGGCAGCTCTTTCAGACTTAACGGTATTTAGCAGCTGATCGCGTTTGCGCGCAAAAGTTAACAATTCAATTTTACTTCAATTAAATGCAATTTGGTAGTTTTTATTTGAAAATTGTTTTGTTCTGTCTGCTTCTTGTTCGTGTTTAAAAAAGGACTATGTAACAGTTTGCCAGAAGTGTGTATATTCATTAATTTTGTTTTTGTCTGTGTCAATTCAGTAAACTGGTAAAATTGTAAGATATTGATCTTGCTGACTAAGAGTCCTTGAAATGGCTCATGATAGTTTGGTGTGATTGCACCAAATAGGATCCAGCTGCTTTTAATTTAGGAAATCTTAGTTTAGTAGGGTGCATAGCGGCGACTAATCGGTGATGCACGAATAGCACGTGAAGTTGTGTCACGACTGAAGTCATCATAGCCATAAGGCAATTGCGAACTGGAATAAAAATGCGATTACAAAATTTCTGTTGAAAAAAGAGACCAAAGTGTTGGCCTACCCATAAGGACTGTTGCCACTTCGGCGCATTGGTGGTGAGCTATTTCGGTTATATACGGAATCGTAGCTGCGTGAAGTGCTGGAATTATACAAGCTGCTATTGATGGAGGACAGCGGCATGCCCTCACGACGTGGCATGCGTGACGGTTGTACAGCTGCTGCTTGTTGAAAATTACGCATTCGTGAGGATTGATAGTGACGTTCGTATATGTTTGGATTGTTCTCGCTGTGGTGATCATAGTACTCGTAATCCTGTGGAATTGTATAGTTAATTTGAGAGCCATGGAGTAAATAGCGAGGAAGGTGGTATTACCCTAAGGCTATCGTAGTAGCGATCACGCAGGTACGAAGCTGGTGGTGGTAGCGGATACGAATCACGGCCGTATAGCCGATTACGATAGCTATCGCCGCTAAACAAAGAACGCGGCCCACCAAGACTTGAACCAGCGCCTAAGACATGCGGGCACTCCTTTGACCAATGACCAGAATGTCCGCAACGATAACATTGCCCGGAAAGGCCCATGCCCGGCTTGGGACGCACACGACTAGTCGACACTTGAACTTTCATTGGCTGGCCATCGACCATGCGACCGTCCAACTGCTTGATTGCCTCCTGCACATTACCCACATTATCCAGGTGTACGAATCCATAGTTACGCACAATATCGCACTCGACTACGGTACCAAATTTCTTGAACATTTCACGCACCTCTGAAGCACGCGTCGTATCAGTCAAGTTTCCAACAAAGATTTTTGTTGTTGGCATATTCGGAGCGCGCCTATTTTTGGCGGCTTCCACTTTAATGATGGCATCCTTGAACAAGCGACCATCCAAATCCTTGATGGCTTCGCGACCCTGTTGCTCGGTTTCCATATGAACAAATCCATAAGACTTTACCACATCGCAGTCCACGACTCTTCCGTAACGGCTAAACAGCTCGCGCAGATCGGAGACCAGGATTTTATCATTTAGATTACCGATGAACAGCTTAAATGTACCAACTCCGGGCATGATTTCCTGGAATGAGAAAAATATTTTTGAAGTTAGCCGATGCGAGGGATTTCACCTTCGATAGGCTTCGGTTCGGTTAAGCTGAGAAGGGTTGAGATGGCAGCACTCTTCAATTCTATTCTTGTTAATAGATCAAATCACAAAAGTTTTACGGTAATTAACAAAGTATATACTTTTTGCTTTCTTACTCAATGACTTGTAAAATTCAGGAAAAAAAAATTGTTAATTTTCTTCTAAATGACTTTAGCACTGTTCTGATGAAAATTAAATCAAGTGACAACTGACAAAACGAATAATGAACCAGTCAGCGGAACAGTTTTAGTTTTGCTTTTAAACCAACAGAGGGCGCTGCTCAGCGTTGAATTAAAAAGTTTTCACAAATTTTCAACAAATTACGATAAATTTATTTGTATTTTTTTTTCTGTTTATATATATAATATATTTAACAATTATTAATGACTGTAAAAGACATCGACGTATTTAATATGTGTGTGAATGTTTCTTTTTTCTCTCTTTCATTTTTTTTTTGTCTCATTGGGATAGGATTATTTTTTTTATTATTCCAACAAAGCAGAATTAGCAACATTTTTTTTGTTTTTGATTCCAACAAAATTATTGTCAATTTTTGAAATACAATTGATATATTCATATAAATATCGTATATAACTTTGAATTCAAATTGAACAAGCTAAATTTGGTGAATAATAATATAACAATTTCTAGTTGAATAAGAATAAAAAACAAAAATAAAAGCCAAACAGCCTGTGGGTGAAGGCATAAATAAATTATACGAATTCTGTAAAATCAAAAATATATATTTCGTTTTTTTTTTTTCGTTTTATGGGAATACACATTTTTATAGACCACATATATTTTGATAGAAAAAAAATATATATAGACTTGTCTTTGAATAATTCTCAGAATTACAAATTACAACAAATAATATAATAATAAAAAAAATATTGGAAATAAAATTTCCATAAAATAATAATAAAAAAAAAAAAAAAACAGCTACGATTTAAAATTTCCCACACAGGCTGCACTTGTTTGGAAGAGGGTTCAGGGGGAGGACATCATCATCATTATCATCATCATTAATATTGATATCAAGGATCTACTTGTATTTCTTCATAAAATCGGCATGGAATACACGGAACTTTTCCATCATCAATTTCAGTTTATCTGTCTGGGGTAGAATCGTGCTGCGGAAATGATAGGTGCCCGGCTTCTGGCCAAAACCACTGCCAGGAACAATGCAAATGCCTAGAAAATAATCAATGAAATTTAATTCAATTCAAAGGATTCGTTTTATTGTCTTAGAACTCACCTGTGGTCTCTAACAGTTCAAATGCATAGAAAGCATCGGGGGCCAGATTTAGAGCCTTGGCAGCAGCCACAGCCTTGGGTGGTATCTCAATTTGTGGGAACACATACATGGCACCTTGGACAGGATTCACCTTGTAGCCCTCAAAGCTACTCAGGGTCTTGTGGACCAGTTCAGCACGCTCCTTAAGCGCAGCCAAGGTGGTATTCTTTTCCTTTAGCCAAAGATCATAAGAGGGCTCACCCGGTTTCGGTGGGTTGACCTATACAAATGAGTAAATAAAAGAAACTGGACAAATCATATAAAAGATTGTTTTGGTCTTACCAAAGCGCTAACAGCCACCTGGCCAGCTGTGGTACTGCAGAGAGCCGCTGTAATGGATTTGGTAAGCATTGCCTTGACTTGGGGGCACAAATTGAGAACCTCCATATAACCGCCACGTATGCCGCATTCACCCAGATAGCCCTTCGAGGTGGATAGGAAACTGACCAGCTCCTGGCTGCGATAGGGCTCACCCATCTCATACATGACCTTCTTGAAGGAGAAGAACTTGGAATTCTTGTCATAGACATTGTCCTGATACACCTCATCGGCCAGCAGGAGCAGTTTGTTGTCATGGGCAAATTTGATAATTTCCACAATATTCTCACGGGTCAGGACCTGGCCAGTGGGATTGCCTGGATTGATCACCACCAGGGCACGTGGATTGCAGCACTCTTGGCAGGCATCGAACGAGCGTTGCAATTCCTTGCGATTTAGACTCCAGCCGGTCTCCTCTTCCAGATAATAGTCCACCTTGAACATGCCGTACTCGGCAATAGTGGCCGAATACAAAGGATATTGTGGTATGGGCACCATCACACCCGGAGTCTTGCCACCAACTTCACAGCTGCAAAAGGGGGATAAATTATAGCCTTGGATTTTTGGAGATTTTCCAGCTGACTTACTGGATCAGGGAGAGTATGCTTTTGATGCCTGGCGAAGCTCCACCGGTTAAATAGACATTCTGCCAGTCACTGGGCACACCCTCATCCCGACGCTGTATAAATTCGGCTACCTGACGACGCACCACCTCCAGTCCAGCTGAATCGGTATATGAGCCCACCGACCGACCCTGGCAATTGCCCAAAATGACACGAGCACGTTGCTTCACATCCTCTGGGTAATCCGGTGAGTCCAACAAGCGCGGTTCAAAGGTCAAACCCAAAAGCTATAAAATCCAAAAAGTTTCAATTATCAAGGACCTTTTTTTTTCATTCCCATTTGGATGGTTTACTCACCTGACGCAAAAACGTCATCGGCTGTTGGCCCATGGCATGGCAATCACCAATGTTGGCTCGTATGACCTGGTCAAATGGCTTCTTCACACCCTGCAATCAAAATCAAATCCATCATAAAATTAGACCAAGAAATTATAGACTAAAATTGATTTTATTAGCAAAAAAAAGAAACAGGCATTTGATTAAATTAATGTATTTTTGATTTAGCCTCGGGGATTTGGCTAAAGCAATTGAGGTAAATTGATTTACCTGCCGGACGAGTGACCCCCTCAGCCTTAAATCAAATTACCCTCGATTAGATGGGGCATAAATTATTTGCCCCTTTATTTCTCCATAGCAAATCTAAGGCTTAGCAAACTCTATTTTTTCCAGGGGGAAAGTTAGACCCTTGAAGATAATCCCCTTAAGACTTTTATCACAAAAAAATACCTTGAAAATTTTAGTGGAAACATTAAAATGTTGGCTAGTTGTCAAGGCCCATTTCAACTCGAGTGAGAAGAGATAGAGTTAGGGAGAGGGGGCCTTACTTTATCTATCAAGAAGAGTGCTATTAAATTAAGTACCGCCTTTTCTTGAAGAAGTATCCATTTTTATGTTTAGGGGATTGGTACTACCTAGCCCCACATTATCTATCAATAATAGAGACCCGCTATTTTTGATAGATTTTCCCTAGCAGATGATATACTATATATTCCAATCCAAACCTTCAATTATCTTGATCTATCAAGAAGAGAGTTATTAGATTAGGTACCGCCTTTTATATTTCTATGTTTAGGGGAAGGGTTCCATCAATAATAAAGACCCGCTTTTACCTCACCTAACTTGATCCATCCCTTTCTCCTTTAGGTCCTTATTAAGGTCTTAAGTATATACCTATCTATCATATCCATGTTTAGGAACCCCATTGCACCTCTCATTAATGGATCCATTAGCTTCCTATCAAGACCTTGAAAGAGGCTCCAATACTATGTTTAACCTGACCTAACTTAGTCTAACAATAATCAAAGCCTTAACTTTTTATCAAGGTCGTAAAAGGGTATATCCATTTTAGCTAATCAAAAATATTCTTTTTCTACTTTAGCTGGCAAAGGGTCACTAAAATTTTTCCATTGGCCAACTTAATTCCATCTAACCCAACTTGATCTATGGAGAGCAACCCATTCAAAGATCCAATCGAATTCATTTCAGAATCTAATTTAAAAGAGTACAAAACAATTCGAGTTGCAATTGTTTGGGTCATCTCAATTTAAATAAACATTGAATGCATTCGTTGGTATATCAACATTTGCGTATTTCATCTAATTGACCAACAATTTAGCCAGGCAATTTCGAAATAGCAAATGGAACGAGTGCAGCCGGTTCGTCGAATAGAATTGCATTTTACATTTGTGACGTCTTTCCAGGCAATAGAATCAAATTGTTGAAAATCACGAGCCAAGAATTATATCCAATTTTCGTTGTGCTAAAATTCACACATTTCTCTTTATTGTTTTTTTTTTTTTTTGTCGTTGTTTGTTGAAACAAAAACTTGTGAGAAACATGAAAATGGACTGGCTAACTAGATAATGAGCCAAGTCATTAGTGATTGAATCTAACCATGTCTTTAGCATGTTCATTAGGAATAGTTATGTGGGCGAAACTAAGTGTAAATGAAAAGAGAAACAAGGCAAGCAATTTCTTTGCTCAGAAAGGTACAGTTGTGTAGGTCAAACTAAAGCTACTTCTTTGGTCAAAAAGGTACAGTTGTGCAGGTCAAACTAAGCTACTTCTTTGGTACAGCTGGGAGGCCCAACCTACTTCTTTGTCCAAAAATGGTACAGTTGTGCGGGTCAAACTAAAGTCAAACAATCCAAGCTACTTCTTTGTCCCAAAACGGTACAGTTGTGTCCAATTGACTAAATGGAAATGTTGGAATATTTTGTGTATTTTTTTGTTTGAACTTTCAATTTTCCAAGAGCAAATTGAAATTTTAAATTGAACGAGTTAAACTGAAATTGCTGTCGCTAGCCAGCCAGTTGCTGGGTTCACTGGATTCCCATAGCTTTGCTGATAAACATGGCACTCATATACGAATCAGCGGTACTACTAAAAGTCTTTCGCGTGTATAACTGTGTCGAGTGATTATAAAACTTTTGAAATCGGCATATCAATTCCCTCACACATAGACCAGACACACCCCTTCCCATTTTCGTTGCTAACCGTCAGCTTAGTTTGATGAGAGCCTCATAAAGTCAGCCAAAATTGCAAATATTTCTAATGACAAATACAAACAGATCGACGACGATTCGAATGTTAAACTCAAACGAGCAGCTGAGTTTGAGAGACCCCAAATCGGACTGAATATTCCAATCCAATTATCAATTTCTGTAAAATTTTCACTAAAAATGTGAGAGTAATCTCTCTTGAAGTGTTGGAACTATATGATATAGTCATCTGATTTATTATTAGATTATTAGATTTCTGCCTAAAAATCACAAAAATCAGGTTGACCTTATGAGAGCTATATGATATAGCCATTCGATTTCATTGTAATTTTATAAGTTCTTTAAAACTCAACCAATTCCTCAGAAATTTTTTAACGATCGACTCGACCCTTTGGGAGCTATATGATATAGTCAGCCGATCTTCTTAAGGCTTGACAAGTTTTTTGGAGTTGATAAAGAAACTTCTAAGTAAGTAAAATTTGTTAGCAACAAAAAATTAGAGGTAGTTGTGGTCTTAAACTTTTTAGTCCGAACCCAAATCCGACAAAATTTTTTCCACTTGTTTGGATTTGTTTATAAGTTCTGAGAACAAGTTGGTCCTATAGACGGTAAGACTGGCCAGATCGATCGATTTTTAAGGCTTTGGAAGTCCTCTAAGTTATTGAATTTTATAGAACACTTCAGAATTAATCAATTTTGTTTAAGGGGCTTATCTGAAAATACGTGTAACCAAGCGTATTGACTCATTTTAGCCACATCGACACCTTCCGATAAATTCAACTAGAACCTCTCTCTCTCTCTCTCTCTGTATTTTACAGATATGGAATACAATATATATATATTTTTTTTATGGACAATTTTGAAGTGGGGGGGGGGGGGGGGGTACTGTGTTGTATTACTAATTATAATTATACAATCTATGATAAGTAGGCGGTTGTGTTTGCTCAAATAGTCTTCATATAGTATAGGAATTATTATGGCCCGACCGCAAGGTGTATCAATAACAAAATCAGGCAAATAAATTTTATTTCCCGAGAAAGTCAAATTGAAGGTCAAAAATTAAAACAAATTACAAAAAATGTGGAAAAAAATTTGTTTTTGATATTTTCGGGGGGAATAAAAAAAAGAAAAAGTCATGACCATAAAAATTTAGCCAAGATAATTCGGGCCTTATGCTTATCATATCTTTATATATATTTTCCCACCAAGACCAAAACAAGCTAATTAAAAGAATTATTATTTTTTTCTACATTTTTTTTTTTTTTTTTTTTTTTTTGAGTTGAATTTTTTTCCAATATCCTGTAGATAGATCTGTGGGTGGCTAGGGTGGCCAGGGTGGCTAGGGTGGCTAGGGTGGCCAGAGGAGGTGTGGGAAAAGCAAGCACATCAAGTGTAGATTATTTTTGCTGTCACTGACAGGGCTTTGGCAAATGGCCAAAATGTTTAAAGGTCTTTGCTAAAGACAAATGAGGTAAACTTGTCAGAAGCTTTCCAAATTTAATTCATTTAAATTAATGCACGACCATTTTTTTCATAAAAGACTTGAGAAGAGGAAGAAAAAAAAGTAGATTAAAGATTTTAAGAAGAGCTCAAAGTGGGTTCTAGAAATTTGACGTGGACTGTGGTTGGGAGATGTTCAATTTTTCTGACGTCTCAGGAATTTGATAAAAACCGCCAAACGATAAACAATGTGCATGTGTGTGTGCGTGTGTGTGTGTTGTAAAGGAAGACGTGGCTTTGACATGAAAATGACAGAAATTAAAAAGTGAAAAGTCATTCAAGACAAAAGAGTTGATAGAACAATGAAACAAAGAAAGAATTTCACTTCATTTCGATGCAAAATATATTTGCAGTTTTTATATACATTTTTGATTGCTATTTAGTATTTAGTTTACTTTTGCGTGGGTGTTCTGTTTATTTTCACAGCTCATGCGCATGTTTGCTTTGGTATAAAGAGGAATAATATGAAGAAGAAAAAAGAAATGTGACCAAACACAAATTTCACACCCGAAAGTCTGGAGAAGCAGTAAGCCAGAGTGTGAGAGAGAGCGTGGGCAGACAACGGTATCTTAAGCTCGGCAGCTGGAGAGAGAGAGACTGAGGTAGGCAGACAACGGTACTTTAAGCTCGACAGCTGCTCCAGAGCATAACAAAAATTATTAACACAGCTTCTCCCTTTTTACATAACTCTCAAAATGCGTCGCAAGAATTGCACAGGCCATGAAGGTCGTTCACTGAACTTGAATTTGTTATTATTAAAAAAACATGAATTATTTGGTGAATGTAAAAAAATTATGATATTCATTTGGTTCAATTGGTTTCAATTAACAGAAAATGGCAATTAAAAAAATTAACGAAAAACACAAGACCAATTAACCAAATAATTTAAATAAGAAAAATAATTATTCCAATAAAAAAAGAAACTAATCGCTTTTTGTTTAAAAATTGTTCAAAACTCTTTCAAAGTTTCTTAAAAAAATTTAACGAAAAATATAAGGCGAGACCAATTAACCAAATCATTTACATAAGAAAAATAATTATTCCAATAAAAAAAAAACTAAGACCTGTTCAAAACTTTTTTTTATGCAGAAAACCTGTTGGCCAAAAAAAGCTATTTAAAATTGCAAAAAACAAAAAATTTAGGGTAAACACTTTTTTTTTGGGAATCTAAAAAAAAAAAAATTATGAAAAAATTCGAAAAAAGAGAAAAATTAATCGCCTATTTAGGCTAAATAATTGCAACAAATTTTCATATTTATGTTTGGAAAAATTAATTTCTTTTTTAAGCTGTCAAGTGTGACCAATAAATTTGAATGCTTTTCATTTGTTTATTATTTTTTATATGTCAATCTAATTTAATCATTCTGAGAATTGGGCCAGTGAACTGTAATTTATTTATTTTATTATTATTATTTTTTTTTAATGCAAAAAATAATCACGCAGCTCAAGTGAGGTAAATGATTTGGTGGCTTTGGCAACTTGTTGTTGTTGTATTTATACAAAAAAAAAGGGCGGCAAAATGACATACTGAGTATAAAGTACACACACACACACAGAGACAGGCGCATATATTTTCGAACACAATGTAAACACATGGACATGCATTTAATTCTTCTATTTTATTGGGTTTTATTTTCCCCCCTTTTTTGTTGTTGTGGTTTTTCTTTTGTGTCAAAAGGCATTGGCGTGCTTTGAATAATGCGGGCAGACAGTCTGCTAGACAGAGAGAGTGAGAGAGCGAGAGGCTAGAGCACAAAGCCAGAAGTTGTTTAATTAGACACGCACACACACACGCGCACACACACACATACACACACACACATTTTGAAAGCTCCGCTTAATTGCGCCTTTTTATTTAGGGGGAAAAAAAAATTACTCACCTTTTCCAATTCCTTTTCAATTTCACCGGCTCGAATGACCAAAGGACCACGCACCGCGTATTCCATGGTGATAAAATTTGGATTTATATTTTCCAATTGCAGGCATTTCGATGGCATATTTGTTGCTGTTCTTGTTTGCGTCGTATATGGAGCGGAAGAGCTGCGAGTTGATATATATTTTTATGAATTTTTTTAATAATAATAATAAAAAAAACAAAAACAACAAAAAAAAATTGGCTTTGATTAAACGAGCAAGAGGCAGCACAATCACTCACTTAAATCAATGTAAAGAGGATCAACAAGAGATACCACAATAACAAAATTAAATAATTTTTCTAAACAATTGTATAGAAATTTGAAAAAAAAAAGAAAACAAAAAATTCACTAACCGAGCGTCGAAAGGTGAACAACGCGCGTTCAAAGTTGCGGCTTGACTGCTAACGGCAGTTGTGTTTCGTGGCTTTTGAGCGCTGCTGCTGCTGCTGCTGCTGCTGCTACTGCTGTTCCTGTGGCTGTTGTTGTTGTGTAGAAATGATTTCCAGCGACGTATGACAATGCTTGGCGTTATTTTGCTCTGTGGTTGTTGGTGTTGTTGTTGTGTCAGATGATGGGGCAAGCCTGCCACTGAGGTTCTGGCAGACATTGTGGCAGCAGCATTGGCAGCCCTCTGTATGGCACTTGGATTGTTCAATAGTAGACGACTCATTTTTGTTGTTGTTAGTGTTGTTTAATGTTTGGTCAAGAAATTCCTCGGGAATACTCTTCTCGTCAAATCAAAGCTGAAAAGCAGAAAAGAAAGAGAGCGGCGAGTGAGCAATATACACATACATACAAACTTATTTGAAGGCATTGCCAGAGTCAAAGTTAATACACACACCACCACCACCACCATGCGCACTTGAACCGTATAAGAGTAGAAGAGTTTCAAGCTTGTTTTTATAAGACACCAAGAACTGGAAGTAGCATTTGTTCTTATCAAAACTGATAAGTTCAATTACCGTTGCGTTGCTTATCAATAACTGTTTTACGGCCTGCCAACTGACTGACAACAGAGGCATTTCTAATGTCTTATTTATTTATATTTTTTATATTTAAATATTTTTAGTTAAAGCTAAAGATTATATTCACTGATCAAAAAAAGAAAAATTATATTATGGCGCCATATTTTCAATCTTGATTGCAGTGAAAAATGCACAGCTGTAGTGCAATGGAGCTGGCACCTGGTTGCTTGTGCATTCTTAGCCAAGACACAAACCACATACTCAGTGCACTTAAAAGCGCAAAAAATTCAAATTCTCTGATAAGATCAAAATGTTTTCAATTTCATTTTAATAAAAACAATTTTTTTTTGATTGCAAATTTTTGTAATTATAATTATTTGCCTAGATTTTTGTACTTTTGACTTTGAACAGAACCACACAGCCTCTGCGCTTATCAGTGACGTTTATTCTCGTCTTTTAAATTTTAATCAACTTTATAACAAACACAAAAACACACACAAAAAAAAAGAATCCACATTTATATAGAAATTCATGGCAAGGTCTAGCTTTTTATGTATTATGCAATTTTTTTTTTGCACTTTGAATTGAAACCCAGCAAATGGAAATTTTCGTCTGCCAAAAGAACAAAGCAAAAATCGGAAAGATTTTGAAAAAAAAAAATAAATATATATATGTATATATCTTTTGTATATACCCTAAAATTGGAATTATTCCATTAGACTTTGAAAGGTGCTTAATGCTCGCTTTCAGATTGACAACAAAATAAAAAACATTTTTTTGCTTAGTATCAAATTTGTTTATAAATAAGACAAGAAAGAAGAAGAAGACTGAACAAAAAAACACAATTGTTTATATAGCTTTCCAGCTGAGAAATTATATATACATATATTTTTTGGTTGTTTTATAACTTGTTTTTTTGAAATTTTTGCCAACATTTTGCAATTTGCTGGGGGCAGTCAGCCCAATTGACACGTGTAAGAGTGACAAGGAGAGGGCGAGATAGCTGATAAGATTAAGATTACAAAAGAATTTAAACTAAGTGAACAGATCATCAGAATTATATATTTCTATTTATTTTTTTTTTTTTTGCAGGTGCAAAAAAAGAGAAGTGTGGAATTTGTGTGTTAATTTTTGCTTTTTGCACATCGAAATGTATGAATGAATCAAAAAAAAAAAAAAAAAAAAAACTTATTGGTTTGTTTGATTGAAGCGACAATGCCACTAACTAAACAGCTGTGGCGCTAAACACACACACACCCACACACATACACACACACACGCACATTGGCAAAATGAAGTGAGAAAAAGGGAAAAAAGCTCAGTCTATTAAATTGCGACTTTCTTTTTTTTTTGCACGCAATTCAATTAATGTGGAATTTATGACGAGAATTGAAGCCACTTGAGAGTGCCGCACGCAAATTAACAAATAAAGTAAACAAATCACTGACTATGCATATTTATGTTAATTGAATTCGGCATGTGTTCTCTCTCTTTCCATCTTGAAGAAATCTTGCGGCAAAGCACTCACACACGCACACACAGACACACTCACTCGCACATATGCTAAAGTGCCCACGCAAGGCCTTGGCTAGTGGGGTAGAAAGAGGAAGAGCTATGCTGGCAATGCTAACGGTGCATTGCCAAGGCTCAATCGATTTTTCAAAAAAATTTTATGCACTTTTTAAAATTTTCTTTTTCTTCTCTTTTTTGTTATAAACAATTTAATTTTTGTTTTTTTTTTGCCGTTGTGCTTTATTTAACTCACCTCGCACTGTGATTATCTAACGTGGAATGGGCAAGCAAGTATCAACAATAAAAACAACAACAACACGACAAACAAAAATTAAGTATATACAACAAATAAATATATAAACACGACCAAAAAAACGTTGCGAGTGCGACACTGCTGACGGCTGCGGCTGCGGCTGGTCTGGCGGGGCGTCTAATTTCTCTGATTTCTGATTTCTTCTCAACTGGGACGGCCGATTTGTTTGTTGTTATGATTTGTTCTGGCTTTTTTTTTTTGTTTTTGTTGTTGTATTTCTTGGCTAGAGGGTAAATATCAAGCCATAATATATGATTTACACATACCAAACGAAACTTATTAATAAACTTATCTATACCGTGTATGTGTTATTTCTTTTAAATATATTTAATGGATTTAGCTTTTTATTTTTTGTCTTTCTTTTTGATTCTATTCCACCACTCACCGGGTTCTGAAGTGAGCGTGAGTGTGTTGGTAAGAGCAAAAGCAAAGCTTGGGTCCGTTGCCGTCCACTCACGGTACGTAGCGTTAACAAACTGAGGCAAAAAGTAAAACAGACTCCCCCCCTTTCTCCCCCTCGTTGGCTGGTTCTACCTTGCCATACACGTGCACTCATTTCATTTTGTGTGCAAAGTTAGGGAGGTGTGTCGGCAAAAGTTTTAAAATACAAATTTGCTTAACTTTCAGCAAGTTAAGATATTAAGTTGTTCCGGAACGAATAAATGTGGGGAGTAGTGTGAGCTGAATGGTAGCTCCATAATTGGCGAAATAAATAACCAAAGCACAAACATGTAATAAATACCGGTGACAGTCGTTTACCCCGCCCACCCCTATCAAAAACACACAAACAAGTTGATTGACACGCAAGCCCAGCTGTGCAAAGAGAGCCGCTAGCTTTTCTTGATTACGTTCAATTGGTTCTTTCTTTATATTTTATTATTTTATTCTATCCCACTCAAAGTAATACAAGATGAATAATTCAGTATTCAACATTTTCTAAACAGATCTTGGAAAATGAAAAACTCCGCTTAATAACAGAGTTGCTTTTGGGCGCAGCGCTGCCACCTAACTGAGCGAACAGAGCTTGGCTCTTTTTATTCAGGGCTGGCGGCATTTATCGATATTTTGATTAAAGCTGGTTATCGTTTTCATACAAAAATTTTGGCGCCCTCCAATTGTTTGGCGCGTCGGCGAAAAAGCCATTCGCGAATTGTTCTTCGTGCAGACAAGTTGTGCTCTCTCTCTCTCATTGAATCTTATTTCCTATCGGCAATTACGTCTCGTATTCCTAAAGCGGAAATAAAACAATTACCCTTCTGTAAATTAAAAAAAAAGAAACAAGAAACATTAAAGTGAGTTGGGGATCTGTTTGAAAAAAGAAAAAAACGAAGCTTTTATTTTTAACCATGTATATTTCGCAATTCCTAACCAAAATCAAAGAGAAATTACAGCTGAACGTATGTAAGACAAATGAGATGATTTTAAAGCTGCTGAACATCATAATGATAATGAAGATGATGATGATGCCAATTTCACAATTCATCAATTTTATTTCGTTTCGTTTTTTTTTCGCACACAATGTCTACAGTGTGTATGTGTGTGTGTGTGTATTGGTGTCTGTGAACTTTATTGGCACGACTGCACGTTGTTGTAATTTTAGCCGGCAACAAAAACAAGAAAATGGGAGAAAAAGTCTAATGGCGACTGCAACCAGAATTTTTGACTAATCAAATTTTTTTTTTCTTTTCTATTTGAACACTTTCACAAATTAATATGTGTGTGTCGTTTTTTTTTTTTTTTTTGCGCTATGGAAACTTTTAGAACGTCACGGCGACGTCGGCGAATCTGCAAAAGTTTTTTTTCTTTCTTCTGTTGCCGCGCGCCGCTCAAAGTACAAAAGACCCGAAAAACAAAAAAAAAAAAATACCGAACTAGTTTGGGTGGTTGTTGTTGTTATTTCTCCCTACTTTTGGTTATACTTTTTGTTTCTATTTTCTATTGAAATTTTTGTAGTTTCTTTTTTTCTTTTTGCTTCTGTGAAAGCCGCCATTTTAAATTTTTTGAGCGGACCTTTTTTTTCTTCATTGGGAAGATTTGAAGTTTACTGTAATATTTTTTTTTTTCAATTTTTTCTTATTAGATGCCCCAACTACAGAAACCAGCTCCTGAATTCTCTGGCACCGCTGTGGTGAACGGTGTGTTCAAGGATATCAAGCTTAGCGATTATAAGGGCAAATATCTGGTGCTCTTCTTCTATCCATTGGACTTTACCTTTGTCTGCCCCACCGAGATCATTGCCTTCTCCGATAATGCCGCTGAATTCCGTAAAATCAATTGCGAGGTCATTGGCTGCTCCACTGACAGCCAGTTCACCCATTTGGCCTGGATCAATACGGCACGCAAACAGGGCGGCCTCGGCAATATGGATATTCCTCTGCTGGCCGATAAATCGATGAAGGTGTCGCGTGATTATGGTGTCTTGGATGAGGAAACTGGCATTCCCTTCCGTGGTCTCTTCATCATCGATGACAAGCAGAATTTGCGTCAAATCACCATCAATGATTTGCCGGTGGGACGCAGTGTTGAGGAGACTCTACGCTTGGTCCAGGCCTTCCAGTATACCGACAAGTATGGCGAGGTGTGCCCAGCCAACTGGAAGCCAGGACAAAAGACCATGGTGGCCGATCCCACCAAGTCCAAGGAGTACTTTTCCCAAACCTCTTAAGTACGCGTTTCCAGGAAGTTTCTTGTGTGCCGCCTGAGAGAGAGAGGGACGAGGCGGAGGTGGAGGTGGGTGTGTGTATATTTGCCTTGGCCTGGCTGTTGGAATTTGCTCATTAACACGGGCCAAAGCAGAACGCCCCCCACCCACACCTTCAGCCCCAAAGAGGCACGCACGAATCTACACGCATAAAGAGGCCCACTATTTAACACAAACACACACACACACACACATAAGATATAAAAAAGAGCCACACATACCCATAAAAAAATATATTAAACCCTAGCTTATAGAACTTTGTCATCGTCGTAACAACTGTGAACCTTTTTTTTTTTATGTAATCTTTGTAAGCGAAAAAAGTTGAAACAAGTCTTGGAAAATTATTATTCAGTTCATTTATTTTTTTTTTTTTTCAATTCGAAACAGATGAATAAAAAAAACTATTGATTAGTAAAGAACATTTTGTAATTAACTGGGAAGGGGACACGTGGTGGAGCTAATCAGCTGTTGATGTGATACTACCAACCAGACGAGTTTTTTTTTTATCAAGGAGATAAGAAAAATTATGAAAGATTTGTGCGTGCGTGGTTGGCAGCACAGCTGGCCTGTTGCTTTGGCCCACTGATCCACACACACACACACGCACACATAGAGACAAATTTGCAGAGACCAGCCCAGCCGGCAATTGCAACGCGGTTAGTCAACTGGGAATTCCGGTTTGTTTTGTTTTTCCTTTCAATTTCAATGTGAAGTGCAGACATGTGGTAATTCTTTTTTTTTAATTTATTTTGTAGCTTAAACGCCAATCTGGGATTGAATAATTAATGTTGGCATGCATAATTCATAAGCTGATGAATTCTTTTTGAGCAAAAACTAAATAAAAAGAGTGTCTACCCATCAAATTTGCCCAGTGTGTACACTTCACACGCGAAGACCGAAAGAGAGAGAGAGAGAGTGAGTTGCGAGAGCGAGCTTGAGAGAGGGGCCCGTTATGTAGCTTCGCTCTCAGTCGGGCTGGGCTTCAAGCAGAATTAGAACTTTTTTTTTTTCGAACAGCTGCAAAATACGAAAACTATGGTCGAACTTACTAGAACCCTTGGGCCAATTAACGGCGTATGGAATTTGACTTTGTATGATTATTAATCTCTGTTGTCTCTGTATGTGTGTGCGAGTAGTTTTATTTATTTATTTTTTACCTGAGCTGTTGGATTTTTTTTTTTTTTTTTTTTTTTGCTGATTCATTTGTACCTCTTCTGTTTCTTTTTAGACTCTTTTCGAAGAAAAAGGAGTCTATTCACTTTGCTCTGATGTTTGTAACGCACAGAACCAAACATCGTAGACCCACAAAAGTTACATCTAGAATACTTAGAATCACTAGAGGAGTCGATATAGCCATGTCCGTCTGTCCGTCTGTCCGTCTGTCCGTCTGTCCGTCTGTCCGTCTGTTTCTATGCGATTTACTCCGTCGTCTTAAAAGCTATTTTGCTGAAACTTGGTATTTAGCCTTCTTTTTTACCTAGGTAGTACACTAGTTTGAATCGGTCGGATCGGACCACTATATCATATAGCTGTCATACGAACCTAAATCGGTTTAGGCAATAACTTCCACATTTATTATCCGATCCTTTTGAAATTTGGCATGCGTATGTTTTATATAACGATAGATAATTGTACCAAATTTTGCCCGGATCGGATGACTATATCTTATAGCTGTCATACGAACCTAAATCGGTTTAGGCAATAACTCCCACATTTATTATCCGATCCTGTTCAAATTAAGCACGCATATGTTTTTTATAGCAATTAATATATATACCGAATTTCGTAAGGATCGGACTACTATATCATATAGCTGCCATACGAACCTAAATCGGTTTAGGGAATAACTCGCACATTTATTGACTGATTTTTTCAAAACTCGGCCAACACGTTTTTAACATAAATATACGCGTTTGTACTCAATTTTATTAAAATCGGACTACTATATCATATAGCTGTCATACAAATCGAAATCGGCCCTATTAACTGACCAACCCCGTTCATGTGATTTACGGCAGAAACAACTTCGAAAAGAGTCTGTAATCTTCGGCACCCCGAAGATAACGTTGGGATTTTTTTTTTTTGCAATTGTATAATTTCAATTATTTTGGCTTCAATTGCGAAACATGTTTGAAAGGCAACGTAAGCTGTCTGGGCTTTTGATTTTTTATTGTCTGGTAAAAAATATGGGAATTTCTTAAAATTGAATTTTCATGCTTTCGATTTGATTCAACTTTAGAGGCGTGCCAAACATCGAAACATCCAACAAAAGAAAATAAAATTGATTGAGGGCGTTACAATTGATAAATATCAGGGAAAATAAAACCAACACTAATGAGTTGTAATTTCTCTACAAAAAAAAAAAAAAAAAAAAAACAAAAGGAAAATAAAACAAGAATATTTGACCTAATTCAATGACTCAAAGGACTTCACTATATTCTTGATTTATTCAAATAATTCAGATTATCATTTGAAGTATTTTAAAAATAATTCTCATGATTCATGAATTTTAATTCGAAATTTTCCATTTCAAAGTCAGACAAACTTATGCCCTATCTCAATTATTTTTGTCTAACCCGGAAAGTATTTAAAAGCTCACCTACACATATGCATTTCACATGTGTATGTGTGTTCTGTTTTTAAGTCGAAAGATTTTTATAAATTTATTAGCCAAGTTTGATACAATCGAAAAAATGGGGTGCCTGCGGCAATGGCGACGTGCTGATAAAAAAAAATAAAAAAAACAACAAAAACAAAAATGCTGTACAATTTTCATTGGCGTACATGTGCAAAAAATGGCGACCCTATGGACTTTGAGTACAGCAAGAAATGAAAATCCCATAAAGAGAGTAAAACATTTTGACTTTCAATTATTATGAGTGCCGGCAGTAGTTTTGACAAGGCGATAAGAATTGATTGCACCTACCCAGAAGAGATTGAAAAAGAGTCTCTCTCAGGAAAAAAAAAGCAGAGAGGACATAAAGCTTTCAAAATTTAAAATACCTTTCTGATAAGTTTTTCATATGCCCCAGGGAAATCAATAATGTCCTTTGTCACGCAATCGAATTGCTAATTCTGATTGATGGTGAACTCTTATTCTATTATTTTTTTTTTCCATATTTCCCATTTGCACTTGATTATAATGTAATCAATTGATAAGCTAGCGTGCATACCAGCGATTAAGTAAGAAGAGAAATTTATTATGTAATTAACAAGACAATTGATAATTTTTCAATTGCCCAAAAATTCAAATTTGAATTGGAATTTGGCGCCAGTGTTATCGATCTGTGAGAGTTGCCAGAATCTAAAGAAGCACTAAGCAGCCCTACATAGGCGCCACCTACCTACACAGGGCTACCCTTAATCGATAAATTTCTGTTAGCCGCAGACTGCGTAGCCCTGGTGCGCAACATTGTTTTGTTTTGTGTTACTCCCAAATTTAAAGCCGTAGTTTTATTTGATTTTCGATCATGTTACGCATTGAAGTTTTCAAAAATTTCAAAACCAAACGTTGGAGAAGCAAACAGTCTGATCATGCCGGTTGAATTGGAAGGCAATCTGCAAAGATCTACAAAATGCTTTGCTGGCCTATGCACCGTGGCAATTGGTTTTGGATAATCCCCTAAAATTCCGTAAGTATAACAAAAAAAAATTAGCGAATTAATCAGTCAATCAGAAAGTTCCTATTTTCTTATTCTCTTAGTGAATGGGTTAAAACAGCGGGTGGGTATATGCTTTTGTTTACATCAAGTCCTACCTGATTGTGTCTATTGGAATTCTAAGGCAAGTACTTTCGACCCCGTAGGGTTGAAGATCTATGAGTCAATTTTGAGATCATCAGTCTATTGCGCGAGCTCCGATATATCGGTCATTGTGTGGGCGCTCCTCCCCCCGCCACCAAATAGTCAAGACAATTAATAAATAATTTCCGAATGCATATGTAAAGTCAATTAGGCGTGATAGATATTTGTTTGTGATTAAGGCGCTCGTTAAGTGGTTAGTCGATTAATATCCTCTCTTAACTGGGCTAATGAATAGTTGCCTAGTCCCGTTGTATGTTCCAATCGCTTAGATACTTTCTGGCTGCCACAAACGACACAGTTGGTCTAATTGATTGGTGAGACCTTTGGTAAGTATGTGAAAAATCACAATTGTTTTATGCAAATTGATGATTTCATACTTTTGTTGTGTTCATTACAAAAAAAAAATAGTAAAATTTATTTCCACATAGCAAAGAAAAAATTTGCAAAAAATTGTAAATATTTGAATACGCCTCCCTCCCACTCTCTCTGTGTGTTTATATATTTAATTGTTGTTGTAATAAAATTTGTTTCCATTCTCAGGTGAAAAAGGCATTGTCTCGGCCATCTGTTTTTTTGTTTGCCCCAGGAAATATAGAAGAAATATACAATTTATTGCCAATTGGTTAGCCAAAGGATCGAAATGGCCATTTTAATTGGGCCATTAAAATATATTTTTATCTATACCCTCACTTTGATATTAGTCCTAATCACTCATTTTGGAAAAATTCCCCTCAATATGTTCAATTCAATTCTGCCCTGAAAACAAGTCACACAAGCATTTCAAATAAAATAAACAAATATTGACTTGTTCATGTTTATATATATTTTTTTTTTGGTTAAGCCTAAAGACCTTTTTGGGGTGTCGACAAGATAGCTAATCAGCTCACCTAAAATATAGGAAAACAACAACAACAAAATCACCTGCTTTATCTATATCGGCCGATAGTTGGTCATATTGAATATAGAGCGAAGAGCATTGACTCAGCTTGGAAAGTATTGAGCATTTCCAGTTCTTCCATTTGCGTTATCGTTAGTAGCAAATCAATAATAAATTCCTTATCTCATACTCTTAAATCCCATTTCTATTCCCAGATATAACAACATGACCAGACCCTACCAAGGAGCTGACAATCACCAAATAAGACAACCAAAACTCGACACTTAATGAATTCTATCATAATAATTACCTGGGTGGGCACATCAATCACAGAAGGAACACACCAGCACCAGATAAGCAGGTTCCCATGTTGGGAAGTGTGAAACTTAGAGTGCCTCGGTTTAGTTGCTCAGCGAGTGTGTTTGGTGTGGTTTCGATTAGTTTTAACCACTTCTTCGTATTTATTTTTTTTTAGGGGATTTCGAGTGTTTTTCTTTTTGTAAAAAAATGCAATTTCGTTCGAATCGGCGTATCTTTGTGATTTTTCTGTTGAGTCTGATAACGGGTTGTGCCGTTATAACTGTCTTTTGGGTGAGAAGCTCCCCGCTGATCGGTCAATATGATATTCTAAGGGATTATATGACAGCCAGAGAGATTGTCGAGCAGAAGCCAAAGACTATACTGTTGTGGACAAGTTTCTTTGGCGATAAGCGCTGGCTATTGCGACGTGATAGTCTGGGTCCCCAGGAGTTTCGGGATGAGCTGCACTGCAGGGTGTATTTCTGTGAGCTGAGCAATCAGAGGGACTTTCTGCCGGATGTACGGCTGTACGATGCTGTAGTCTTTCATGTGGCTGAGCCGTTTCCGGTATTGAAACCGGTGCCTGAGCAGAGGAGACCGGAACAGAATTATGTGTTTGCTTTGATGGAGCCGCCGGGGGAGACCAAGCATGTACTGAGTGATGAACAGAATTTCTATAATCTTACGATGACTTATCGCCTGGATTCGGATATTTTGTGGACTTATTTGTTTATTGTGGATTCGGTAACGGGGGCTGTGGTGGCTCCCTCGATTGAGCCACATTGGCGCCAGCCACCTGCCGAATGGAATGACACTCTGGTCTGGGAAGTATTTCCGAAAAAGACCAAAATGGCTGCCTGGTTTGTCTCCCATTGCGCGACCCTGTCCAAGCGAGAGAATTTGGCTGCCAAGCTCCAGCAATATATATCCGTGGATATCTTTGGCAAATGCGGTCCAGGGAGGTAAGTTTCCCGTTATCTCTAAGTCAACTCAGACAACTGAAGCTCCTTTTTTTTGCAGTTGTAAACGTCACTCCCAGCTATGTGAGGAAATGCTCGATTCAGATTATAAATTCTATTTTGCCTTTGAGAATTCGCTGTGCACGGATTATGTGACAGAAAAGGTAATTACTGCCCTGAATCGTCAGATTATACCGGTGGTCTATGGGGGCGCCAACTACACGCGTTTCCTGCCACCGCGCTCGTACATCGATGCCGCGGCTTTCCAGTCGCCAGCTGAACTGGCCGAGTATCTGCGTTACGTGGCCAGCGATGTGCAGGAGTATATGCGATATTTTTGGTGGCGAGAGCATTATCAGGTGAGGCAGATGTCTCCTTTCTGTGAGCTTTGCGCCCAACTGCACGGCCCCAGTGGTCAGTATAAACGGCAGACATATACCAATATTGAGTCCTGGTGGCTCAGCAGTTGCCGTTTCCCATCAAAAATTATGACCTGAGCCATGAAACGGACAGAGATAGCTAAATTACTATAGAGGAAGTGGGAGTATGACGGAGATGTTGGAGTAGGTTGTAAGTCGTATTTGTATGTAGATTTAATGTGTTTGGAAAATCGGAAATTTTAATTGTTAAACTGTATATTTTTGTATTGCAAATATAATGTAATTTTCGCCAAGCATTTCTAAAGTAGAATTAAGTTTTTTTGATATTAGAAAATGTGTGCCATTTGATGCTTTGGCTTATTATTTAATATCGTATATCGAATTCGTGTATTAAATTATTTCAAGTCGTAGTTTTATTAACAAAATAAATGTGTAAATCTAAATTTAATTGAATTGTGTTTCAATGAAAAATAGGCAAAGCTAAATGCTCTCATCTTTGTCCCTTTCTAGCCCAGCATGGACCGAATTTGATCGCCAACAGAACTCTTGCTTTCTCTGTCTAAACTCGATGTTGATTTACTCTCGCGTAAAAACGATCTCAGAGAGTCAATTGCGCTCTCTCACGTTTTCATGAGTCACAGTCTTGCTTAGCCTATTTACCGTTAGCTCAAAGCATGCCTACAGCAGAGCGAGAGAGCAATGTTAGGCCTGCGACGAAAAGAAGACTGACAATTTATTCACAATTTATCGAATTCTGTTTGAATAATTAAATTGTATACAAAAATTTTGTAAATTATATAAAGTCAGAATTTATAATTAATAAATGAAAATATTTTTAAATTGGATTCACTTTTAAGCTGATTAAGAAAATAATTAAAACTAGTTAATTGAATTATTATTATTTTTTATTTAATAATTTATATTAATTAAATTATTATTATTTTTAATTCAATAATTTAATTTTATTATAAAAATATTTATTAAGCCAGACAAAATCACAATAAAAATTACATTCCCTTTGATGAGTATTTTTTCTTATTTGAAATGGAAAAGGCTTGCAGGGCTGGGTTAGCATATGTGGGCGAGCTTTCAGGGCTAGAATTGAAAAATATGAAGCATATGACAAGTACGTTGATTGCGCAAGCGCCCTTACACAGTCCCCCTTATCATTGTTTAAATATCAAAAGTTACAATGGCAATGACGGATCCCATCAGACAATGCTATTTTGTTATTGTCTTTTGGCATTCAACCGTCCGCCCACACACACACACACAGAGAGAGAGAGAGAGAGAGAGAGCGTAAGAGAGAGCTTTTACGCTGAAAAAGTGTATGCAGCTTTGGCAAGCGATGGTGGAGCTTTTTCATTTAAGGATATTCTGAGCTGAGAAAAAAGCACACGCTTCAAACATTTTTCGCAATTTTATTCATTGTGCGTTTGATTTTCCAATAGTTCGAACCAAGGGTAACATAAACCGTATCAAATTCCCCGTCGTTAAAATTCCAAAAGAGAAAAATTACAAAAAGAACAAAAAAAAAAAAACTACAAAATTAAATATACTAAAGAAGAAGAAAAAAGAAAGAAAATTAACACAAAAAAAAGAAAATCTTAAGAAAAAAAACACAAGAAAAAATTTAAATAAATTAAAAAATTATAAAACAACTCAATGAACTGTTCATTGCTTTCTCCTCCCTGTTTCTCTCTGTCTCTGGCATTTTACAACGTTTGCTGGCCGTCCTGCAACGAATTGAATTGAATTTTTTTTTTTTTGAAATTTCGTTTTTGGATGGTTATTAAAAGTGTACAAGAGTGAGACGTAAGTTGCATAATAATCGCCGCGCTATAAGAATTATCGAAAAATAACAGTAAATCAGAAGGGAAAAATGTGTGTGTGACAAGCGAAAGCCAAGAAATTCCGTTAAGAAATTCCTTTTCCTTTTTTGTGTGTTTATGAAAAAAAGATTTTGCAAATAATTTGAAGGGTTTTTTTTTTCTTTCTATACATGCTTGAATGTGTGTGAGAGTGTGTGTGTGTGTGTTGGTGTGCGCGGGTTGTGCGAGAAGTAAGAAAAAAAAATTAATTCCTATTCCAAACACATTTCTGGTCTTTCCTTCTGCTCTTCACTCATCTCCATCATGCTCTCTGTTACTGTGTGCGTGTGTATTTGTGGGTGAGTGTGTTTCTGTGTCTGTGTGTGGTATGGGCTTCTCAAAACCATCGATTTTTCCTAACCAGCAAACAAGATATACAAAACAACAACAAAAAAGAACAACAACAAGTATGACAAGAACAAAAAAATAAAAAAAAGGTACCACCGCCACCACCTCATTTGTCCACCTTGCCCATGATAACCTTCTTTATATTTTCTCTCTCTTTCTTTTTATACAACATTTACAAGAGGGTTTTTGTCTTTTCCTTCTTTTCTTTTTTTTTTTGTTTTTTGCTTTGTTGGCTAGTTTTTTGTATTTCCTTATAACAACGATGGTAGTTCAGAGCTTTGGCATTCTCCTTAATATTAATTATATTTTCTGCACAATTAATTAATAAATGAGAGAGAGACACTAACTATAAAGGTCCATGAAATCGTCAAGATGATTCCGGTAAATTGCCGGAATCAAACACTGAACGGTCACACTACTTCTTCCTATCTTCTATCTCTCTCTCGCTCTCTCACGCTTCTGTTGCTTGAAAAATTTGTTAATTGTAAAAAAACACATTTTCTCTGTGTCAGAGCTTTCCTTTTGTTGTTGTTATATATATATATATTTTTTTTTAATTTTACCGTTAGTAGAGTACATAAGCTTTGCATTGAACTTAAATATTTTTTTCCCTTATATATATATATATGTGTGTGTGTGTGTGGCTGCTTAAGAAGGTTATTCATGTGTGTGTGAGCTTGTATGCTTGAGAGTAAAAAAAGCTTTGCTTTTTTCACTCATAGTAAAATGTATACTCTATATATACCGTAAGGCTTAAGCGGATATGGAATATTGTGTCGATGTGTCAAACAAAAAAAAAAACGAAAAGAAAAATTATAAAAAAAGCGAAAACTTTACACATCTTTTGCTGAGTGAGTGAGTACGTGATAAACAAGATGATGATGAATTTTACCAAACTTTTGCCAGCAAGAGAGCCAGTCAATGTGGAGTGCAAAGGCTACGGCGAGAGAGCTTAAGCATGTGTGCCTGCGTGCGAGCGTGCTTGCGTGTGTGTGAGTGAGTGAGTGAGTGTAATCGAATGCAAGTTCTTTCCGAAGAAGTTTGGCACTGTTTGCTTCTCTCCTTTTTTTTTTGAAAAGAAAAGAATATTTAATTTTTAAATGACTCCTGGCCTAACAAGATTATTTTTCATTTTTTTTTTTTGGGTAAAAAAAAAAATTGAAAATCTTTGGACTTTGTCTTGGTCAATAATTTGATTTTAGTGGTAAGTGATGTAGATTTTTCTTAGTCAAATTGCTTCAGTTGTCTGTTAAATGGGAAGAAAAAAAGAAACCCATTATATAGCCTAGAATTTTTTACCGTTAAATTATTTTTCATAGAAACGAAAGAAACCTTGAGAAATTCAATTCAATTCAATTCGTTTCCCTTGTAGTCTAGTGTAAAACTGTTTTTGTTAAAGGTCAAAATCCATCTGTTTAGTTCAGGGTCATATTACATATATATAAATATTTTCCTTTTTTTTTGGCAAATTTAAAAGTTCAAAAGTAGTTTTCAAAGTTTCTCAGCTTATTGAATTATATGTTCATTTTTTTCTTGTAGTTTTTTTGAGCAAATCGACGGGTTTGAGTATGTAATTCCCTGCAAGTGTTTGCGAAATTCCTCTAGAAATCTTGTAGATATGATGATATCCTGCAGTCCCCCCGTTTAAGGTAGTCTCAAGAAATTTGTAGAGCTTATTTTTTTTAATAACTTGATTTCATTTACAGACCGATCTCGATGTCTCCGCAATTAGATAATGCTTAAGTTACCAAAAGGTCTAAAAAAGAAAAAGAAGAAGTCGAAAAAGGACCAAGAACTCTTCACCGAAGAAGAGCTTGAGCAGTATAAACGCGATCTAAAAGCCAAACAGGAGGCCGCCGCTAATAAATCCGACGCCGGTGAATCGGACGCAGCCTCAGACGTCGAGGGTGTAGCAACCACATCCAGTTTTGCAGCTGGTAGCGCCTCCGCCGCCGCAACAACAACCAAGGCCAACGAGTCTTCAGCTGGTGGTGCTGCTGCTGGTACAGCCACCTCGGAAGGTCAGAGCACTGGTGGGGCAGCCAGTGGAGCCGCTGGATCTGCCGGTGCTGTCGATGAGGAATGGGCCAAGTTTAAGGCCTTGACTTCGGGTGTCGATACAATCCTACACAAGACCCAAGACGAGCTCGATCGCATCAAGAAGGAGTCCTTTTATCAGCGTCTACCCTCGGCGGCTGAGAAGAAGCAGCAAGAGGAAGAGGAGGCCAGGCGTCGTGAAGCCGAACGTCTAGAGCGAGAGCGCATACGAGCTGCCGAGCTCGAAGCCCAGAGAGATAAGCTAGCCGAGGCCGTTGTCGAACTATCCGAATCTGAGGAAGAGCCCGAGGAGATTGATGATATCTTTGCCACCGACTACATCGAGGCAATCACCAGTGGCGAAGTTCAATTAGCAGTAGTCCCAGACTCACCAGTCCTCGAGCTAGACGACGGTCCAGATCCCTTTGACACCGCCTACGCCGAAAAGGTTATCGTCGGAGCCGACAAGGCCAAGGGCAACAAGAAGCTAGTCAGCCTAGGAGCCGCTGTCGAGGTACTCTCCGGTCGTGTCGACCGTGAACACGCCCTCGCCCTAGCCAATCCCAAGCGCAAGCTACGCAAGGGCATACAAAATCTTCTGCTCAGCGAGAGTGTTGAGGTTGCCGATCCCGAGGTTGACTTGCTAACTGCAGAACCAGAGCACACACTACTCGATGATCTTGTGAATGATGTGCCAGATACCGATGCTCCCATTGATTTGAGTGTCTCTCTTCATTTGCATTTGCTAAAGCCACAAAAGAAGGAAGAGGAGGAGGAGGAAGACACACTCGATCTCTCATTTGTGGGCGTTGAGGTACCACGTCGTCGCCAGTCGAATACCGGACCCTCGCTCAATCCGGACTTAGCCGAATTTGATGTACTCGAAGACGACGAAGACCACGAATTTGCGGAATTAGCTGCCGAATCTCTGACCAAGAAGGACGAGGTGAAAATTGTCACTCAGGTGGTCTTGCCGCCTGTGGAAGTACTCACTGATTCTGTGAGTGGTACCTGGGCTGAATTTGCACCCGATCCGGAACAAGAAAAAGGTAAGACTCGGCCGACTCTTCAAGTTTTTATCATTCTCCAAATTGATTTCGATTTCAGCCAAGCCAAAGAGGCCACCACCACCGGCTCGTCCAGCCACTGGACCGCATATTGTGCCGGGAGCCATCTACATCAGTGACGACGAAGGCGACGTTGACGACGATCCCTTCAATACAGCCTATGCCGATCAAGTGATCAAGCAGACCACAGCTCTCGAGGAAGACAACGACTTTGATCCCAGAGCCGAAGAGGATTTCCTGCCAGCTTCAAGTAATTTACTCGCTCAACCTAGTCGCGATCTATTGGCTGGCAGTGCCACCGATCTATCCAAGGTAGGGGCTGCTCCCATAGCACCCACTCTCAGTGTTGACCAAGAGGACTTTGATCCATTCGATACCTCGGCGGTTACTGCAATTGTACAGCCCAAAGAGGCTGAACTCAAGTATCTGGAGCGAGAACTACTCACACAGAGCAAACTCAAGCAATCTCTAAGCGATCCAGACTTTGATCCTCGAGCCGACGAACCCGAGCCCGCGCCGGCAGTGGCCGAACCCCGTGTGCCCCTTAAGGTAACTTCGGCTAACAACAGTCTCGATTTCGATACTGCTCGTCGGAAGTCTTCGCTGAGCTTGAATATCCAATCGAAGACTGTTGGTTTCCTAGTGCCCGACCAAGATCTTCTGGGTGCCGGTAATGACGGTAGTGGCAATCGTAAGCCTCTAACGCCATATTACGCCCCAGCTGCTCAGGCCATAGCCGAAAAGGAAGCCGAAGATCCCTTCGACACTTCGTATGTGCCAGAGGCCAAACTCTCTAACATTGAGTTGAAACACATCGAGGCCGATTTGATAGCCAATCCCACGCTCAAGCACAGTCTATCAGATCCGGACTTCGATCCACGAGCCCCACCCACACCGGTGCCGGCCGAGGTTCTGTTAGCCGTCGAGGAAAACATCAATATCAAGGTTCTGACCCCGGCCCAAGAGAGCAAGGACCTACCCGAGTCGGGAGAGGTTGATCCCTTTGATACTTCAATAGCGGCCAACCTACAACCGGGTAAAACTGAACTAAAGCTCTTGGAGAACGAACTGCTTCCGGAAAGTGCTGCCGAAGTTGCCACCGGAGTACTCGACACCCAAAGCGACGCCCAAGAATTGGGACTAGGAGATAAGGTTCTTACCCCTTCGGTGCCTGTGAAACAGGACTCCATACCAGTGGACATCGATCCATTTGACACATCCATTGCCGAGAACTTGGGTCCCGGCGAGACAGAGATCAAGCTCTTGGAGAGCGAACTTATCGAGCGTTGAAAAAAAAAACAAAAAATAAAAAAAAAAACAGCAACAAGACAAGACAAAACCAAAGAAGAACGAAAATGGCGAACCCCTTTCTGATGGACGATGATCTCGGCGATGCCGATGTGGCCGCCAATCCTTTCCTAATGCAGACAGACGGCGCTGAGGCGGACGATGGCCTAGGCGATGCTGAAAATCCCTTTGGCAAGCAGGCCTCCAACCCATTTGCCTTTGGCGACGAGCCAGAGCCCGAGAATGTGCCAATCACAGACATCGATCCGGCCATGAGTTTCTTTGGCACCACCATCGAGGCCGAGGATGACGCCCTAAGCCTCAAGTCAGCGGCCGAAGAAGAAGATGAGAATGCCAAGAAGGGTCCACCGCCCAGACCCGTACCACCCCAGACCCAAGAGCTTATCAATACGGTTTCCAATCAAATGGACGAGGCCAGCTCAGAGCTACTTGGACGCATACCCGCCACCCGCTCCCCCAGTCCCGTCTCCATGCGAGACCTCCACTCGCCCAGCCCCACACCAGATTCGGGTCTGGCCGACTTGCTGGATGTCTCCGACAGTGGCTCCTCTGCCAACACCCAGGGCATGGATGTGGATCTCATGGGCACAACTAGTGCCCCTGATAATCCATTTGGAGTTCCAACTGCAGTACCCAATATACAGGCAGCCGCACCAATACCTTCACCAGCCAAGCAACAGCCACCGCGACCACCGCCGCCGCGTCCAGTGCCACCAAGGCCCACACCCCCAGCCCCGATGGTGGGGCATCAGCCACCCCAGAGGCCGCCACCACCGGCCCAGCCTGTGGCTGCTCCGGCTGCCGAGACCGATGATCTCTTGGACATGTTTGGTACGGCCACGAAACCGGCCAAACCACCACCGCCAAAGACCAAAGAGGACATACTGAGTCTCTTCGAGAAACCGGCCCAACCTGTGGCCAAGCCTGACCTACTCAACGACGATCTGGTCCTGGAACAGGCCACCGGCGACCTAGGTGACGATGCCACTGATGCCGACAGCCTAGCTAAGCGGGACGATCCCATCTTTACATCCACTCTAACCCGACCGGATGAAAGCACCCACGACATCACCTCACAGCCCCAGGCCGCCGACAACAAGAACAAGATCAGTGCACCCCAGGACACGACGAATCGGCAACGAGCACCCACGCCCGACATTGAGATCACCACAGTCGAGGATCTACCACGCTCTGACGATGAGGATGAAGTAGAACCACCGGCATCGGTCCCAGCTCCGGCCGATTCTCAGCCAGCCGTTGAGGAAGTTGTAGAAGCCACGGCTCCTGAATCCGATCAGAGTCCACCAACCGAAGCGGTGGTCACGGCGCAGGCAGCTGTGGAATCAACTATGGATATGATCATCGATGAGCCAGAGCAGATGGACACTGGTCTAGACTTTCCCCTGGCCACCAGTGGCCTGGCTAGTGGGCAGGCTTCGGCCAATCCCTTTGCCAGTCCCGAAGAGGAAGAAGGTGAAATTTTTGCTCCCGCTGCGGTCGTACCAAATGTCTTTGCCGCCGACGAAGTCCAAGAGACGCCCAACATTTTCACCAACCTGGCAGACACCGCAACACTCCCGCCAGCACCAGCGCCTGCGCCTGTACCCGTGGAGCCCATCAATGTGTTCGGTGCGGAGCCGGAACATCCAGCTACCAATATCTTTGCCGCCGAACCGGATGAGTTTGATGCCTTCTCGGCCAAGTTCGATTCAGTCAAGAAGGACAACATAAGCATTTTCGATGGCTTCAGTGGCTCTGGAGCTATCACGCCAACGGGTGGCGATGGTGAGATCCTCCAAAGCTTCTAGATTTTCCCTTTTGATTTTGATAAATTTTCTTGTTTATTTTTAGTTTGGGGCGATAGCGCCTTCGGCTCGCCGGCAAATGCTTTTGGAGATGCCACTTCGGGCGGTGAGGCCGATGGCTTTGGCAATGAGGATGATGACTTCTATTCCATGCAGGCCCCAGTGCGTGCAGATTCGGTGGAGTCAGTGGATAAGGAATTCAGTGTGGTCATACGACCCAAGGGAGACGGCACCCAGGGTGTGGCCCCACAATTGGCGCCACCACCACCACCCGGACGTATGGGCCTGAGTCAGGCCAGCGATGCCAGTTCCATGGTGAATCCCTTCGAGGAGACCGGCTTCCCCCAGCCACCAGTCTCGTCCGAGCCGACAATGAAGCGCACAGACTCCCAGGACACTCCGCAAACTCCGCTCTACGACGAAGATGTCTCCCAGCCACTAGAGGACTTCCCACGGCTGCATTACGTGGGCCCTGGGTGGGAGATGCAATTGCGTCAGCCCAATAAGAAAAAGATCACCGGTCAGCGTTTCTGGAAGAAGATCTTCGTGCGCCTGGTCATACAGAATGATGTGCCGGTGGTGCAGCTGCTCAACCAGGCCAGCGACAAGCAGCCCTTCCAGGAATTACCCCTTCAACCCTCGTATTCCGTATCGGAAATCGGTGCCCAGCAATACGATCAGTTTGGCAAAATCTTTACCATGAAACTCCAGTATATATTCTACAAGGAACGACCCGGTGTACGTCCTGGTCAGGTCACCAAAGCGGAACGCATCACCAATAAGCTAACCAAGTTTGCACAATACGCCATTGCCGGCGACTACGAGGGCGTCAAGGAGCTGGGCAGCGATCTCAAAAAGCTTGGCCTGCCCGTTGAGCATGCCCCTCAATCTTCGCAGCTCTTCAAGATTGGCTCCATGAACTACGAGGATATGAAGCAGTTTTCCGTTTGCATAGAAGAGGCTCTCTTCCGTTTGCCCGCCCTACGCGAACGGGCGCTCACCTACAAGATGGAAGAGGTCCAGGTGACGGCCGTCGATGAGATCTCCGTGGAACAGGACTTTGAGGGTAAAATCCTTAAGCAAATCGCTCGAGTTCGTCTCTTCTTTTTGGCCTTCCTCACCGGCATGCCCACCATTGAGCTGGGCGTGAACGATATGTGGCGTCAGGGCAAAGAGGTGGTCGGACGTCATGACATAATACCCGTGGCCACCGAGGAATGGATACGTCTCGAGGCCGTCGAATTCCACAGTGTGGTCAATCAGGATGAATATGAACGTACGCGTACTATCAAGTAGGTTTTTCCCCCAGATTTCTTCTTTCTTTTTGTAATTTATTTCTTTTGAAAAGGTTCCAACCACCAGATGCCAACTATATAGAACTCTTACGCTTCCGTGTGCGTCCGCCCAAAAATCGTGAACTTCCCTTGCAGCTGAAGGCCACCTGGTGTGTGACTGGCAATAAGGTGGAGCTGCGTGCCGATATTTTGGTGCCCGGCTTCACCTCACGCAAACTGGGCCAAATACCCTGTGAGGATGTCTCTGTGCGTTTCCCAATACCCGAATGCTGGATCTATCTATTCCGTGTGGAGAAACATTTCAGGTGGGTCCAAATGAATCAATCTTCGGGGACTTCCTTGATCTCTGTTTTTTCTCATCCCCTCAGATATGGATCGGTCAAGTCGGCCCATCGGCGTACAGGTAAAATCAAGGGCATTGAGCGCATACTGGGCGCTGTGGATACTCTGCAGGAATCCCTAATTGAGGTCACCTCCGGACAGGCCAAATACGAGCATCATCATCGCGCCATAGTCTGGCGCTGCCCACGCCTACCCAAGGAGGGACAAGGTACGTAAAGACCCCAAAACCCAAAATCTCTTTCAACTTGCTAACTCCCCGTGGTCAATCCACCTAGGCGCCTATACAACGCATCAGCTGGTCTGCCGCATGGCCCTCACATCCTACGATCAGATACCTAGCGAATTGGCGCCATACGCTTTCGTGGAGTTCACAATGCCCGCCACGCAGGTCTCGCATACCACCGTGCGCTCGGTCAGCGTGCAGGATTCCGATGCGGACGAGCCACCCGAGAAATATGTCCGGTATCTGGCACGACATGAGTACAAGTAAGTCCCCGCCCCCCTCTTTGACCTACGAAATCTAAATAAATTGGATTTTTTTTCTGTATTTTTCCAGGGTTGGCATCGAGACCACGCACGGCGAATCCACGAATGCGTATTTGGCGGCTACACGACCCATCAAGGAGGAGCCAGCTGCTAAGCCAGCAGCTTCACCTGTGCCACCCAGTGATTCCGATACGGATTCCAACTAAATTTAGCCCCAAATTTTTGCTGAATAAGTTCCAACACACTCTTATTTTTTTTTGTCTGTAGATAATTCAAGGGATTCAAACGGAAAGGAATTTCAAGCTAAATCATATATATTCCATTTCGCATGATCGCATCGATTTCTTATTGTATAAAAAAAAAAATGAATATTAATCTTATGTTGCAGGTTGATCTAAAGCTTTATTTCCTAAGCCTAAGCATTTTGCACTAACCAAAAAAAAAAAGAAAAAATAATAATATATATATATATATAAAGTTTCGATCATGGTCTTTAGGCACACATACAAATACACACGTAATATTCATAGTACATATATATAAACATATTTACATATAACACATATAAATAAATATATATATATAAATTTTCGAGTGTTATTTAAGACAAAGACAAATTTGAATTATTTAATCAAAAATTATAAAACCAATTTAATTTGATTATTAAAAAAAAAAAAAAAAAAAAATTAGTTGACAATAAAGACAACAAGACAAAGACACACTCAAACGGACATTTACACACATACACAAACACACACATACATATATATATATATATATATTAGTAGGTATTATCTCCAGCGAAAGCAATGTTGTCAGTGTCACCCAGTTGCCGTTATTGAGACAAACATATTTATGTAAAGTTAAAGAAGACAAAGAAGAAGAGGAAAACTAATATATTCATCCATAAAAAAAATATAGACATATGTATAATGTTCATAATAGCAAAAGAAGAAGAAAGCAGAAACAGAAGCAGAAGAAGAAGGAGCAAGGTCAAGAGCAAGGGGCCTTTAAGGGGTCCAAGCAACGAAACCGAAACGCCAGGGAACGTTGGCAATGAAGTGGAACGAAATGGAATGGACCAGCAGGCCGCCACGTTTGGCTCGACTGGGCTGGGCTGAACCGCTCAGCCTATCAAAAAAAAAATACAAGGACAAGCACACAAATAACTAAGGAATATGAAAATGTTATACGTTCTAGAAATTTAAATACTCAAAGCTACAAATACACATACATACATACATACATACATACATATAAATATTCATAGTTAGTTCACAAAAAAAAAATATATAAGTGGAGATTTTCTGTTTTCCTTTTTAGAATAAAACAAAAACAAAAAACTAGCCCAATTGACCCCCTCCGAGGTCTTATTTATAAGGCAGTTTGAAGAGGTTCAAAATAAAATTTGAAAAAAAGAAGAAGAAGAAAACTGCTTTTTCATCATATCTACTAACATTGTTAAAAACTCAGAAAAATAACCAAAAAAAAAAAAAAACAAAAAATATTTAAAAAAAAAATTGCTTCAAAAATAAATTGAAAAAAAAAATTTGTTGTGAAATTCTTGAGATTGTAAATTTTCATTGAGACCTTTTATTTTCCTATTAAAATTTTTTAGTTATTTATTATTATTTTTTTTTTTTTGCTTAGGAACTTTGCTCAAAACTTGGACTATAATTTTTTGTTTCCTGATTCTCCCATAAAAAAAAATCATATCGTTCCAGAAATTCCCCAAAAAGCAAATAAGAACTTTTCAGTTGAAGCCTTGATGAAAAATGTTGACAAGCTAACTTAAAATAAATAATTAAATAAATATCAAATGTTATTGTTGTAAATCAAAGCAAAAACACAAAACAAAAAATTACATTAAATTTAAATTATATAGGAAAAAATAAATGTTATCTTTTTTTGTTGAAATCAAAAAAAAAAAAAAAAAAAATACTTCATAGATTAAAAACTACTGAAACAAAAAAAAAAAAAAAAAAAAAATATCGAAAGAAATTATATATATATATGGAAAATGTTTAAAAGGGCATTCAATAGTGCTATAAAAAAAAATAAACTAAACTAGAATCACTTTGAGCTAAAAAAAAAAAAAAAAAATTAAAATAAAAAAAAAAAAAAATTGTTTTTATAATTTTTTTTCTTGTTATAAAAAAAATAATTTTAATATTTAAGTTAATTTTGTTTTTTGGAATATTTTTTTATGACTCTCAATGGAAATGTTTATATAAAAAAAAAGAAAAAACAGATCTCCTTTCTCCCTCTCATTATATATGTGTATTATATTTTTTGCCGCAAAATAAACAAATTATAAATAAAATAAAATAAAATAAATAAATAGCAATAAATGCATGCTCCTCATACGTGTTACTTTATTTATGTTTTAATTAAAATTAATAAAAAAAACATTAATAAAAAAAAAGTGCAAAAAAAAAAGAAAAATTAATTCTGATAATTTTCACATGTTAAATAAATTATAAAAAAAAAATTACACTCACACACACAAACACAACTACCTATAAATAAACTATTAAATATATACAAATAAATTATATATATATATATATAAAATGAAGCAATGTATGTATGTAGACTGTACACATACATACAAGATAGTAAAATGCAAACGGTATTATCTGATGAATAAATACGATATAATGATTATTATGAATTATATTTCAAAAGAAAAAATTATTTTCAATTTTTTTTTTTCGTTGGTTTGATTTGGTTTGGTTCCCAGCCAAAATACCGAAAGTCTCGACGGAAATGTCAAAAGGAATATGAATCTCTTCCGTCTTGGCAATGCAGCCAAAAAGGCCTGTGGAATTGCTGGGTCATTAGAAAGCCATCAATCTGGTCTTGCCTGGGACAGGTCAACTTTTGAATGGGTCGAAGGGGATTCTTTAATTTGAAAAATCTGCAAAAAAAAAAATACTTTTTAAGTAAAAAAAAGTGAGGTTAGGTGGCTCTGTGGCCCTTTAATCCTGTAAAATAATCAAGGCAAGTGGAGCGGGAGAACCAAGAGAAACTGTTCAAGGAATATCGGATAGATCGGTCTAACATGTCTTATATAATGTGTCAAGGCATTGGGAACAAAATGTCAGGGGAAGTACATAATTTTCAAAGTTCCAAATTCGCTCAAAAGTTTGGAAAAAAAATCTGAAAAAATTGAATAAATTATTTGATTTTTTCCAAGTAATTTTGAATATATCGTAAGGACTTAAAGATCAAAGAAGATCAAGGACAAAGATTCCCAAATTAAGTCAAAAAAATCTCAAAAAAAAAACCTAAAAAAAAAAATCCCAAAAATTCTGAAAATATTAAATATTCTTGGAAGGAATTTTTTGATATTATTTGAATTATTTGTTATACTTCATCAGATCGTTAGGATTCCCAAGATTCTTAAATTAAGCTTCCGATTCGATTTCGAAAATTTTGAATTGAAATTTACAGAAAAAAAATCTAAAAAAAAAATCCCAAAAATGCTGAAAATATTAAATATTCCTGGAAGGAATTTTTTGACATTATTTAAATAATTTTTTATATTTCATCAGATCGTTAGGACTCCCAAGATTCTTAAAATAAGCAACTGATTCGATTTTGAGAATTTTGAAAAATAGAATTGAATTGAAGTTTACAGAAAAAAATCTAAAAAAAAAAATCTGGAAATACAAAAATTCTTCGAAGGAATTATTTGATCAGATTATTAGGATTGTTAGGATTCCCAATATTCTTAAATGAAGCTTCCGATTCGATTTCGAAAATTTTCAGAAAAAATCTAAAAAAAAAAAAAATCGCATAAATGCTGAAAATATTTAATATTCTTGGATGGAATTATTTGATAATACTTGAGTTATAGTTCATGAGGTTGTAAGAATTCCCAAGATTCTCAAAATAAGCTTCTGATTCGATTTTGAGAATTTTGAAATACTTTGAATTTGATTCAGCCAATTCAGTTCAAATTGAAGAGCTTTGGTTCCATCTTGTTTTGGGCAAATAAATAAAGAAAAGGTCAGCAACATTGTTAGGCAAGGTGGAAAGTCTCACTGTGTGTGTGTGTGTGTGTGTGTGTGCGAGTGTGGAAGTGTTCTTAAAAGTTTTTACGGTGACGGCGCAATGTCCACGTGGTGGAATAATGTGCTCCAAAGTACACAGAGATTGGCAATTTTTATGACCGCCATTGCCATGGCAAACTGAAGTGGTTACCCACTTCATTCGTGTATGCGTACATATGTGTGTGTGTGTGAGTGGATATTTTTTGTGTGTTGCATACTTTTTTGGGCGTCGGCTGAATGCGCGTCTGGCCAGGTAAAAGGAAAGCAGGTAAAACACAATAAACTTTAAATACGGTAGTTTTTCTTCTTCTTCTTATTATTCTTTTTGTTGTTGTTGTTGTTGCTACTCTCACGTTTTTCTCGATTTTGCTCTTTTTTATTTGCCTTCTTTTTTTCGGTGTGTGTGTGTGTGTTTGTGTGTTTTCTTTAAGTGCGGAAATTTTACAACTTCCGTTTAAGTGGTTAAATGATTGAAATGCTTCAAAAAAAAAGAAAAGAAATATATATCTCAATATTACACCTTCCCCCCCGTCTCACCAGAGGAAAAAAAAATTTGCATTTTCTTTTAATTTTTTTTTGTTCTCTCTTTGGTCAAAATACAAATACATATGCAAATTAGGAATATCTCAGAAAATATATTTTGGTATTGTCTTGGCAAAATCATCGCGATGCCAAGAACATCTGCTTTTGGGCCATAATTCAAATTGTTTCTATGCTAATTTAGTTTTGATTCGATTTTCTCATATTTCTCCAAAAACTTATTTGCCTTTATTCATTTAATCGAATCTATGCAAATTTATTTTATTTGTGATTTGTTATGTCCAACTTACCCAATCCTTTTCACCATCTTTGGGGGAAGAAAAAAAAAAAAACAAATTGATTAAGCTTGGAAATTTTCAGTTTTAGTTAAGAATTATTGGAAATTTTTTTGAACCTCAAAAATATTAAAGAATTTTTCTTTTTTGGGAAAAGTTTTAAAGGAATTTCTTGATTTATCCCAAAAGAATGTAGAATTTGGAGTTTTAAGATTTTGTGAGCTTTTCAAAATCGGAAAAGTTTTCCATATCGAATGGGAGAGGAAAGTGTAGGGCATTTGTGTTTTTGATACTCTTTTTTTGATACTCTGAAATTTATTGATCTAACTTGATCAAGGTTGAAGGTGCTAAATTTTGTCTGGATCGACTAACTATAACCTATCATATAGCTCTCGTACAGAGCCCCATTGGCTTTAACCATAACTTCTCTATTTGTTGGTCTATATTGAATAGATGCGATAACTAGAAAGTCTATACTTAGGTACCGGATTGTATCCTGCCTAGTGTTCTATATCATTGGCTTTATTCCATTCAAATTATATAATTTCAATATGGAAGTGAATCGGTGATGACTATAGCTTTTGTATACTTGACCAATCTGATTGAATTTTCACTATCAAAATACTTCTAAATTGAAGCATACATCGGGCATTGATAGAACTACTATATAATAATATATATCTGCCTTGGAGACCCAAATCGGCTTAGGTGATTTTAATAATAAGCTTATCTATATAGAGAGACATTTATGTACAATAAATTATATAGGCCCAAAGCTAGTAAGACTAGATCTATTTATTTACAAACCAATCTTGATAAGTTAAATATACGGAATACATAGAATTATGCTTACTTATGGCAAGTTGGTCTTCCTAGATCATATAGACACAAATTATAAAGAAATTAAATAAAACCTGCCTCTATAAAGAGAGTCTTAAAAGTGGGGAGCTCTACTTGGACTACACTAATAGGTAGAGAGTTCTACCTGGACTGAGCTACTATATCATAGGAATCCCAGACCGATCTGAAACCACTCTTATATAAAACTCAAATAGTTGTTGATTTCACAATCGGAAGGTCTCTTAAGTTTCACATGGATTTTGACTGATCTTACCCAATTCAATTTAGTATAGGACTTACATTATCATAGAGACCCCCTAAGGGTTCTCATGATATCTCTTTGACTAATAGAACAAACTCATTCAAATCATATTACCAGGTGGCCTGTGAGACCCAAGGATACCAAGAATTGTGAAAAGAGTTTGTAGGCTTCGCCTAGCCAAAGATAGACTTTGCCTTTGGTCTGGTCTTTTAACCAGATATTAATTTTATTTGCCAGAATATTCTGGTGCCCAAAAGTTTCACTCTAAATAGTTTCCTGTTTGGTTTCATTATTCTCACTTTCAAAGTTACTTTCCATTTTTTGCTCGGCTTGTGCATTTTATTTTTATTTTATTATATTTCTTGTCTTTTTCTTCTTTTTTTTTTTTTAGGCAATCTCGAGATGCACTGATTTTTTTATGACCACATTTTAACACAATTCTGGCAAAAGTCTGTGCATTCCTCAACACACACACAGACACACACGTATAAGTATATCCTGGGCATATATTCAGGTGCCTGGATAACAGGATGCCAACAACACTTCAACAACATCAAGTGCTGTGCTCTTTCTCAGCGTGTGTGTGTGTGTGTGTGGTTGTAAAATTTTCATCTACATGTGTGTGTGTGTGTGTGTGTGTGTGTGTGTGTACATTTTTGCAGAGATTACGTATTCAGCAATGCATGATGTTTAAAAAAGTTTGAAGCCCATAAGCCACAATGGCCACGTCTCTCTCTAAGCTTGACATTTATTATCTGCAGTTTTTGGCCAAATGAAGTTGTCTCAGGCCATCACCCCCTCACCCCCATCATCCTACGCCTTCCTCTCCACCTCTTCGGCTTAATCATCTTCGTGAGTATGCGAGAGTCGACCTTTTTTTCCCTCTAGATCTTTGCCAGATTGCCTGGCTCACGCTCACGCTGACGCTCACGCATGTGAAACTGCCAGCGCGTACAATCTACATCCTTTTTAAAAGTCGCCAGCTCCGCCCCACCCCTCCAACCGCCACCGCCACCTGCCCCTCGTTATACCGTTTGTGGTGACGCTGGCAATGGCGATTCCAACTCCGTTGGCGGTGCTTACCACGGCAATGACAGCGTTGATATTTTGCATGCCATGTGCTGGCCATTTTACGTGTGCGTGCGTGTGCTCCAGTTTGTCTCTCTCTTCCCTTCGTATGGGCTTTTGGGTGGGAGAGGTCAGTGGAGCGTGGGGCGTGGGCGTAGCTGGGCCTTTTGATTTCGTTAGCAAGTTGGTTTGGCCCGGTCTGTCCTGGGCTGGGCTTTTTGGTTCTGTGACTCGTTTTGACTTTTATGCTCTCGACTCGACTTTTTGTACAGTCTGTACACGTTTTTGGTAAATGTGCATTTTTCGCTAAATGTTTTGTAAATGTTTCCGTTGCCCAAGTTTATAATTAGTTGGGATGCTAAAAGAAAACGACAATAATAAAAAAAAAAAACAGAATACTCACACACACACACACGCACACTCGTTCACATATGAAAATGAGGAGAAAAAAAGGAAGTGGAAAAGGACAAGTCAACTGCAACCGGAAGCAGAAAACGACGAACGGGTAAACGCAACGGAAATGGAATAAGTTTTGAGTGTGGCAACAACTGAGGCGACTGCGAAATTGTTTACTCCAATTGCATTTGCCTGCTCCTTCTCCCACTCTCTCTCTCTCTCTCTCTCTCTCTCTCTCTGTCTGTGTGTGTGTGTTCAGATTATCAAATTGAACGTGCCGGGCAATTACTTCCTTTTCATATCCATCAAATGCAGATACTCAAGCAGTTGATGAGCAGATACTCAGAGAGTTGCTAGAGAAGATACACCAAAGGTTAGAATTATAATCTCCCAATAGTTGTGGCTATATCTTAGATTTTACAGAATAGCTCTTAAGTTTCTGACGTCACGATGGGGTAGTCTCTCTGAGAGAGCTTTGCCTCTCCATTCAGAAACCCTTGCCTTGGGTCTGTTTACTCTGAGCCTTTTGAGCTTTCCATATTCCATTTCATTTTCTTTGTACTGTTTTCTCCAAGACTTTCGGGTTCCATTCCAAAACGTTTCATATTCAATTTTCCAATTCGAAAAGAAAAGTTTTATTCATAGTGCGACGTCTGCTATTTTGTTGCTCTTTCAGTCTCTTAGTTCTTGGTTCGATCTCTCTCAATTTTCAGTCTCTCAGTTCTTGGTTTCATCTCTCTCAGTTTTCAGTCTCTTAGTTCTTGGTTCCATCGCTCTCAATTTTCTCATTTCCTTCTGGACAGAATTTTTGAGTTATTTTCCCTTTCTTTCTACCACAAAAGAAAGGCTGTGAAATCCTTTCTTTCGTACATTCTTGGGGTCTTGGTTCTTCCTCTCTGACACTCATACTTCTTCACTATACCGTTGTCTCTCCGTCTCTCTCTCTCTTTCTTTGTTTCTACCTATTCACAATATATCAGTCTCTTACCTCTCACATTGTCCTTATAAGTGGACGTAATATTTGCTTTATATCAGCTGTTTCTTTCGCTCTTCTCTTGCTCTCTTTTACTCTAAATGACTTCAGAATTAAGTAGTCTTAGCTAGTGGTCCTGGCTTTATTTCCTTACGAAAGGATTTAGAGGTTGCTTTCCTTTCTGCTGAGGGTCCATTTCTTTGGAAGAATTCTTCAAATTCTGAAGTTTCTAGCCTCTCCGTTGGTAGGGGTGTCTTCTTTCAGACTTCTCTCTGGAGCTCTTCCTCTCTTAATGGGTTAAGTCTTAAGTTTGACTATTATTTTTCAGGCAACTGTACTTTTATCTGTTGGACAAGGGCGAAAGGGCTAGGTGGGTAAGTCCTATGCATAAAGTACGACCGCCAATTCAGGAGTTGAAGCACTTGCAACGAACACTCACACAGAGGGAGTGGCACAATTATCCTGGGTGAGACGTACACATGTACATACATATATGTGGAATCCCTTGATGCTGTTTAATTAGATTTTCACTGAAGCTGAACGCCGCGTGATTGAGTTGAGTTGAGTTGAGTTGCTATCAACTGAGCCAAAGCTCAGGCGATCCTTTTGGCGCGCTTTGAGTTGCGTGGAGTTGCGACGCGATGCTGCGGTTGATGTCGATGCTGTCTTGGCTCTTCTGGGCTGGTCTGGTCTGGTCTGGGCTTGCCTTGGCATGGCTGGTCTTGGGTTGTCTTGTCTTTGGCCCGTTTACACTCTTTGGTATCCTTTGGGTGTCCAATTGAAGTTTTAATTAAAAGCTGCCACAAGATGCCGCACAGTTACCGCAGCTGTGTCATCTCAATGATGGTAACAAGACAGCGACCGTCAGACATTGTCTTTATCATCTTTGTTGTCCTTGTCCTTGTCGAATCTTACTGTCGATGTTCATCCTACCACCCCAGCCTCCCCCATTCCCCCTTTAGCTACGTCAGCTGCTGTGTGTAGTCAAAATGTCGCATTTGTTTTAGGCAAATGTGAGCGAAGCCAAGGTTTATTTCGTTGTTAAATGCTTTTCCAGCTTTTTCCGAGTGGCAATTCATTTTCTTCCGATATCGCCCCACCCTTGGGCAACAAAATTATATATACTACATATTTTTGTTCTGATAATATAAACACACACACACACACAAACACACATGTGTGTGTGTTTGCTTCTATTTGCCCAGAAAAAGACAAAGCCAAAATCAATCAAACCAAATTTGCTCAACAAATAGTCACGTATTTGCACACGCATAAGCCTGCACAGACTTGCACAGACATGCACAAGAACACACACACACACACACATACACAGAGCAAATAGAAACATCTGACTTTGCCTGAAGGAAATTAGGTGCCAATTATGTGACCTATAAAATGATGATAAAGGGCAATCAATTAAAACTTCATATCAATTGTCATTCTCATTCTCCCCTTTCCCCAAAAAAAAAATAAATTTTAATTCGATTTTCTCTCAAGTCTTGAAATACAATTTTATTTAAAATAAACAGAAATATATCAGTATATATCTATTCTTAAATTAGCTTTATTTACTCTGTGGAGTTTTCCTGGAAAAATCAAATGAAATTAACTATTTGCCAGGACACCAGCAGTGACCCAGCTCTTTTTTTTTGCCGCAATGCTGATTAGCCTAATCATTCTAGCAGAAAGAGACAAAATATATAAAGTAAAAGAAAAATTTTATTTAAAATGAGAAAAATTTTCAGAGCTGGCGGGCTCTAATTTCAATGTAAATTGAAGTTTATTCCCAAAAGGCATAAGCGAATGAGTGTGCCGGACAAGTTTTATAACCTAATGAAATTTAAAATAGTAAGGGATGGTCTGGCGGGGTGCGGGGTGCGGGGTGGGGGTGTGTGTAAAGAATTTGTCAGATTCCAGGGCTTTGGATTTGACACTTCTTTAGTGGTTTTTGTGTTGTTGGGGGCGCGTGGCGGAGCTGAGTGGAGTTGTTCAATTTAGTGTTGCATACTTTGTGGCTGCTCTGGGCTGGCCACAAATTTAGACAAGTTAGTCGAAAATAAAAAAAGAAGGTCTATGAAACATTATTAAATTGACACACGAAAAAAAATCTTTAAAATTTTCACAAAAAAAAAAATATATTAATTGATCATTTATTTCACCTTGGCAAATATTAAAGTAGCGACCTTTTGCCATAACAATTTGGCCTAGAGCCAGTCGGGCCAGTGGGGTCTGGGATCTGATGGCAGGGACCAGAGGCAATCCAACATCCGCATTTGCTGGCTGAAATAGTTCAAGCACTGCTGAGCTCGCCACTGAAGCGTAAATCTATAGAGCCACTTAAGGCCTAGACTCTCCAGGGACTGGGGGGCGGGACTGCACTGAGAGAAATCCGTTACCCAAAAATTGTGGAGTTAGAAATTCAATTTGCTTTAAATCTATGGAATAAAAATTATAGACAAAATGGTCAACCAAAACGAAAACGGACTTTGGCGATTCGAAATAAAAATTCTTTTAAATGGAAATAATTTAATAAAGATCCGAAGTCATTATTCTAAAATTGGTTTCAAAATTTTGTTGTAGGGAAATTTGAGTTACTTAAAATAGTCAACATAGTCTTGAAAGGGAAATTGTCTAAAAAGTTTTTGAGAGTCCTTCGAAAATGAGTTTTCAAAATTATCAAATGAACTTTGAATTTTTGGAAAAATGATTCAAGATTCTTTCTGGAGAAAATATCTAATGAACTTTGAATTTTTGGAAAAATGATTCAAGATTCTTTTTGGACAAAAGGTTTTGAGAGTCCTTCGAAAATGAATTTTCAAAATTATCGAATGAACTTTGAATTTTTGGAAAAATGTTTCAAGATTCTTTCTGGAGAAAATATCTAATGAACTTTGAATTTTTGCAAAATGACTCAAGATTCTTTCTGGAGAAAATGTATTGAAACTCCTTCGAAAATGAATTTTCAAAATTATCAAATGAACTTTGAATTTTTGGAAAAATGATTCAAGATTCTTTCTGGAGAAACCTTGGACCCTTAAATCAAAGTTTTCATTCTTGGTTCAAGGGGATAGAAATTTGAGTTTCTTGAAAGGGTCCAAATAGTCCCAGGCTAAAAGATTTAGACTCTCGAGATTCGAAAGAAGTACAGAACAAATTTATAATGCTTGAAAAGGTTTATTCTAAAACCCTTCAAGGGTTTGAGTCTTTGAAAAATTATTTTAAATCGCCCCATATTTTTACTGAGTATTTCTCTCAGTGTACTAAGCTATTTTTCTGTTTTGCTGGTTTTTTGTTTTCTACAGTTTTTTGTGTTGATTCGAAAACGGAAATGGTACATAAACGGAAGTGACGAGGCCAGGCCAGACCAGACCAGTCCAGGCTGGGCCAATTGGTTTGGCCAGGTGTTTATCGGAATTATTATTTCATTTCTGCCATATTGAACTTTCTGAAGGTCAAAATTGAATTTGGTGAATTTTTTTCCCCAGCAAAAATTTTTTTTTTTTTATTTTTCTTTAACCAATCCAATTTTTTTGTTTGCACTCTTCCAAAAAATAAACAAGACGAAACTAAGAGAGATTCTAGTGCAACACATTTACATAGTTATTATGTCAATCTGTGCTGCTTGTTGTTATTGTTGTTGTTGTTATTGTTGTTGTTGTTGTTGCCGTCAAAATGTTGGTAATATTAGTCAAGACTTGCCATAGGTGGATGGATATGCTAATATCCACAACAGCCAAGCCAATATGAAATCCAATAGACAATAACGCACACTAACAACAACAACAACAACAACAACAAAGACAACGTCAACAAAAAATGCAAACAGATACGCGATATTATTAGCCAACAACAACAAGAAGAACAAGTCTGGCTGGATAACATTACCAACAGCCGGAAAAATCGTGAAGACCAAGAAGAAGACAAAAAAAAACTGCCAATGCAAAGAGACAAGCACAAAAAAAAAATAACGAAAAAAACGAAAGAGGAAAGCTTTCCAATTTCTTCAGCAGCAGCAACAACAACAACAACGTGGTTATTTTGTAGTTGTTTATATGCAACATTGACAACATTGCGTGATGCGGTTGACGCGCTGACTTCTACCCAACACGTCACCGCCCCACCCTACGCCGCGCTACGCCTCTGCCAACGCCTGCTGCATTCCAGAGCCTCAACCCAATCTTGTTGTTGTTGTTGTTGTTAGCGACTGGCATATGCCAAATGCAGGCAAGGAGCCATAAAAGTTGTCTAGCTCGGATGCATATCACCTTCTTCTTTTCTCTTTCCCTCAACCTATCTCCCTCTCCCTCTCTTTCTCTTCCTCCTCTCTTTGAGGGGGGGTGCCAAAATCTGTGAAGCCAGAAACGAGACAAGACAGTATGGAGAACTACAAGACACTGCCGATTCCTATAGCCAGAGGTGTGAGGCACATCCTCCCCCACCCCTCGCCCACCCACCCACACACCCCTTTTAGTGATAGAAAGCGCGCGCCATGTGTGCTCGAAAAAAATCCAAGATGAAATGCAAAACTACAACCCTGCCACGCCAAACTACACTGGATAAATTTGTTGTGGATCCTTGAGACATTTGAATAAAATAACTTATACGTCAAGCAAGAGAGAGAGAGAAAGAGAGAGAGAGGGAGGGAGAAAAATAAGAGGCAACATAACCTCAAGCAAGGCATAAACGTGCCAAGTTTATTCCGTTATGCTAATAAGCAATGTTACGGCCATAAGCTCATTAGGTCGAGGTGCTCCCAGAGTCAAATGGCCTGACAGATGGAGAGACTCTCTCTCTCTCTCTCTTTCTCTGCTGGGGAAACAAAAGCTAACCGAAATAATTCAAAACTTTTTGAAGACCTCAAAAATTTAATCCAACGAAATTTTTTTTTGATATCTTCGAGAAAAAAAATAGGTATCAATTTAGAGTGAAAATTTTGAAAAATAAAATAGGAGAAATATTTGAAAATTCTAGAATAGATTTGGTAAAATAAGTAAGACCCGGAACCGTGTGTCCCAGGTGATATGGAGTCACTCCCAACTGCCTGGTGAGTCCACTCTGCCAAAGAATATTTTCAAATATATTTAAGAACTTAAAAAATGATTCCAAATTTATTTCGAGTTCTTGGGAATTTGAAATAATTGTGAGGAGAATTTTGAAAAAATATCGAAAGCAATGGAAACGGTTTTTGGGAATGAAGGAAAAATTTCGGAAATAATTTTTACAAAATTTTAAAAGCTTGAACAATCTTCGGAAGGAACTTAAAAGGGTTTGGAATGAGAAACAAATTTAGGAAAGAATTAAAAAATCAAAGTTCTTGAGAATTGAAAAAATAATTTTCCATATATTTTTAAAGGAATTTGAATAGTTTTGGGATGAAGAAAAAATTGAGAAAATAATTCTAAAATATAAGAAAAGATATAAAAAAAAAAATCGAAGCTCTTGAATATTAAAAAAATGTATCCATATAATTTTGAACTCAAGGAAAAATTTTGGAAAATATCTAGATAAAATAATAAATAAAAAATATAAGAAAGGTTCAAGAATTCAATTTGAAAATAAGCAACTGAAGGAAAAATTTTAGAATTAATCTAGAAACCGCAAAATAAAAAAAAACTTTGAAAATATATAAAAAAAAAATTTAAAAAATAGCAAAAAAATTTTTAATTACAAAAAAAAAACTAAAACAATTACTTCTAGTAAAAACTGGAAAAATTGTTCAGAAATTAATCAAAATCATTTTTGTAGTAAAAAACAAAATTTTGGAAATGGAAAAAAAAAATTGGAAGTGAAAAAAATTAAATAAATTTGAAATTCATTTTAAGTAGAAATTTGAAAATAAGCCTACCAAATAATATGGAAATCAGAAATGGAAAAATTTAAAAGGAGAATTACCAGAAAACTTTGGCCTTCTGACAAAAAAAGATCTCTCCATTTTGAACTCAACTGTACTTTTACCTTTGAAATTTCGCATAGGATTCCCAGAGCCTTGAGAGTATGAAAAAATTCTTGCAGTGTATTTCGGATGACGTCATCCGACATCATTGGCAAACTCAGGCATCCACAATTTTGTCAGAGCCTTGCAATTGCAGCCACGTCAGGATACTTTGCATAACACTGCCGACTCTTCCACCTTTTTCTACCTTAGCATTTCTTTCTTGTACTATGTGTGTGTGTGAGCATGTGTGTATGTGTGTGTGTGTGTGTGTGTAAAATTATATTACATTTTATGTCAAACGGGCTGGCATTTTATATTGACAGACGCCTGCTGCAGCGATTACGCTACCGATGCTCCTACCTGTCTTCAAGCCAGGAGACTACTCATCCCACACACACACACACACATATGCACCCTACTCTGGTTTCCACAAAAAAAGTCTGGCAGTTAAGTGAATATAAAAGCAGATGCCACAGCAGGGAGGATCATTTGATTACACCACCCATCCAGCAACCACCCAACCACCCAGCCACTCATAGCCCACAAGCAAGAACAAGAAATTCTCTGAATAAAAAAATACCAGAAAATTGTGGTATTTTAATAATGACAATTAAATATGCTGAGACATTTGCCAAGGGTCCAATCAAATAATTAGAATGGCTCTCCCAGGGGTTTAATGGTCAATTGATGCACTTGAACATTGGGCGGTGTGGCCAAAGCAAACATAATCCCATGGGATATATCCTCGGGCCTCAGCATCGGCAAGGTATCATAGCCTTCGGGTAGAATTTCCGTATTTGTCACACCCGGACTGATGCTCTGCAAAGATTAACGGTAAATTTTAGGAGAAGAAAAAAAATATATATAGAAATATAGCGAATTTACAGTCACTTTGATATCGGTCTTGAGGCCACGGAGCTCCTGACGCAGCAGCTCTAGCAGACCATTCACGCCATGCTTGGCCAGGGCGTACATGTTGAGATTCTGGAGTTGTTCGTTCGAGGGATAGATTATCGAATGACCACTCAGGCTGCTAATGAGTACCACATGACCGGAGACATTGCGCTCCTGCATTGACTTGTAGGCACGTCGGGTGCAATAGATCATGCCCATGAGATTCACCTGGAGGACATGATGCAGTTTCTCCAGCTCGAGGGTGAGCACCTGGCCGGAATACAAGATACCAGCATTGTTGATCAAAATATCCACACCGCCCAGCTTTTGTTCAATCCAATCGAAGGCACTGGTCACCGACTCCAGATCGCCCACATCGCAGCGTATGGCATGCAATTTGTCTTGCAATTCTTCGGGCAGTTCCTCTTTTAGGGCCTCCACCCGCTCTACACGACGTGCCAGACCCACGGTTATGCAACCGGCTTTAACCAGATCTTTGGTCACGGCAGCTCCAATGCCAGAACTGGCTCCGGTCACCACGGCCACACGATTCACCCAACGTTCCATTTTTTTTTAGGGTTTTCTGGGTTTGTCGGTTTTCTTAGGTTCGCAAATTGAAAAGACTCGAGTCGTTCTGTGGCAATGACTGGGTTGGCCGCTTTATTTATGCTTTCGGTGTCGACACTCTGAGAATCTTGATTCGCACTTTAATTTTTAATAATCACCTTGGAAATGTATGTGAAACTAGCCAAACGCCCCTGAAACTTCCGACATGTGCACGACCAATGAATAAATTAACTGCCCACGCGGCCCAAGTCAATCAAAATAGTTGCTGTTGTTGTTGTTGTGGTTGTTGTTGTTTTGGATCACAATTTAGCCATCAATCAGATATACCTATTTATTTTTTTATAGTCTAAGAATTTTATATATAAATTTCCATAACAAAATCATTAAGTCATCATAGAGAGTGTGGAGGAATTTATCTGCTGCTGCTTCTTCTTCTTCTTTTTTATTTTAAGATATATAAAGCTATATAGCGAACTAACGGGGTCTTTAAAACTTGTAAAGCTCTGAAAATATTTAAGAAATTTCTAACATTTCTTTAAGTGGTTTAAACCATAAATGGTTTCGATCTGATTAACCAGTTGGAACTAAGATAAAGCCCTGAAAATATAAGAAAATTTTCTCCATTTTTTCTAGGTGGAAGGAACCAAGATAAAGCCCTGAAAATATAAGAAGATTTTCTCGATTATTCCTAGCCGGATAGAACCAAGATAAAGCCCTGAAAATATAAGAAGATTTTCTCCATTTTTCCTAGGTGGAAGGAACCAAGATAAAGCCCTGAAAATATAAGAAGATTTTCTCGATTATTCCTAGGTGGATTAAAAGACATATTATCAGGGTCCGATAGTCCAGATATTCGTTAATTTGAAATATATATGAGTCAAACATGAAATCGGCCTGATAAAGCCCTGAATATTTCCAGAGATTTTCACTATTTTCCTAAGTGGATAAAGTCTTGAAAATATTCATAGATCTCTAATATTATCCTAGGTGGCTTGAATCATACTTGGATTTGGTCTGATCAAGTGAATTGAAACTCAGTCAAAGCCTGGCATGCATTCGTCTTGGTAATCCAGATAAAACCCTGAAAATATTCACAGATTTTCATTATTTTTTTAGATTTGATTGGGTCTGCTTATATAGAAGTGAGTCAGATAAAACCTTGAAAATATTCTTATTTTCTTAGTTGGATCCGACTTGACTGGCTTCTTGTATTCCTGGCACATTGAGAAGTTATTGAATGGGGAGTTAGGCTGGATTTAGAGTTCTGAAAATATTCTGAGATCTTAACCAATATCTTGATGATAATTATATAGATTTTTGATATAGCAAGCCAGATTGAATTCAGTCCTGAATTATTCAGGAAATCCCTTGATTTCCTTCAAAAAGAACCCATCTGATATGGCACCTTCCGGGTGCATAAAGAGTTGATAATTTTTTGTAAATTATTGGCAGAAGTTTTTAGTCAAGTAAACTTGTTGGTTTTGTTGAAGAGTTGCTGAGACCATTTTATATGAAAATTACTTTCGGAATTCCACCTTTTTTTTACCCTTTCATTCGGATCAATCAAGCATTTAATGTGCCTAATAAACCGTTTGACGTTGCTGTTTGAACTAGAAGAAGAAGAAGAAGAAGAGTGAAACTTTTCTATGGCAGCAGGCAATGCCATTTGGAAAGTCCCGCCCAGAGTCCTGCTTTGATTCTTTGCAAATACGAAATCAGTGAAATTTCCAGGCACATTTTTCACGGCAAGCGGCGAGTTTGCTGCTGACAACGCTGAGATACATTCGATGTTTCTTTCTTTCTTTCCTCCCTCCCCAAATTTCCATAAACACGTGAGTAAATAACACATCACTGAGTGCGTGTGTGTGTGTGCAAACCCAAGACCAACTGGCCTAGCCAAAAGGGATTTCTGGCAAGGTAGGCCCAAAATGGGCGGGTAAACGGTAAATCTGGCAAATCTATAGACGAGCCATATAACCCAACTATTCCGAGAGGAGTGGAGTGGAGGGGTGAGTGGGTAATGGAGGAGTGGCATGTTTGAGTTGCACCAAGTGAATTCTTTTGAAATTGATTGTTATTTATATTGCAAACAAAACTTTTTGCAGCTGTTTGAATTTGCCGGCTTGATTTTTTCTTAGGGAAACTCACTGGGTTATCTTGTTAATATTTCATTTTTTTTTTCTTCTTCTTCTTCTTTCCAAGAAAATGGGCAACACTTTGTTAAATGTTTAAAGGACAAAATTGAATTAATAATTTTCGAAGCAAACAGGTGAATTGGCCACTTGAAAGTTCCCCTATGAAATCAACAGGCAAAACTTTTCGATCATTTCTTAATAGGTCAATCGATTTCCCAAGCACTTTTCAAAACTTAATCAAAACTCACCTTCAGGCATTGAGTTGAAACAGTTCGACTAGACCTGTGGTAACGAGAGTCCAGCCATTTTGCAGCGGTTCGTCTTGTAAGCCCCCCGAAAATCATCTCGGGATTTGTCAATATTTCTTGAAGTAATATTGGAGTAATCTCTTTAGATTCTATGGGAACTGGTAAAGAGCTCAATTTTTTGTTCCGAATCGGTCGACTATTCTGTACAAGCTAAAATCAAAAACAATCTTGTTCAATTTCCATATAAGGAATGTCTCTAACTAAGTCGAATAAGAATCGGACTACATTATCATATGCAATCCCTAATCAAGTCGGTATAAGAAATATTTTGGACACAAACACATCTGTGCCAAATCGGTCTTCTATATCATATAGCCAAGCCTAATCGGTCTTACATCTACGATCTATCCTATTTAAAATCTGTGCCGAATCGGTCTTCTATATCATATAGCCAAGCCTAATCAGTCTTACATCTACGACCTATCCTATTTAAATTCAATATATGAAAAGCTTAAATGTAAGGTAGTTATGTGTGCTAATTGAATCGGTTTAATATATCATAAAGCTTTTATTCAGACTCAAATCGGCTGTAGGACTTTCTCAGAGATTTCTGGATATATCGAATTAAGCTGCCATGGCAAAGGACCCAATTGAACTTGTATGGAGTCAGTATTTCATTAGACTAAAGTCAGGAACCCACTTCTCAAAAAGATAAGGCTTACATACACTCAGATCTTTCTGGTATTCCCTACAACATGGCTCCATTTTAGACTAAAATCCTAACCGAACTTGATTAAATGAATACGGCAACAAATTTGCAGATTGTTTTGCACTATCAAAGGGACTGACCCGGCGCAGTCAATTCTTTGTCTATTTTAAGCCTGACCATGGCACTGCCTGACCATAGCAAACATTTGCTTCAAGGCTGCAAAAATTCGGAAATTGTGAAATTATGACTTTTTTTTTTTGACAACCGCAGGGTTTGATTTTAATTTAATACATGCAAAAATGTAATTATCTTTTTATGCTTTAGAAGGGCCAGGAGCTATTTTTGCAGTTATAATAAAAATTTGACACCGGCGTCTGCTTTGACAGGCCACTTGAAATAATCGAGTTGGCAGCCCCCAAGGAAAAAATGTCAAATTTAGAATGGTTCACCCATGGGCTTGATGGTCAGCTCATGGACCTGGACGTGTGGTGGTGTGCCCAGGGCATACATAATGGCACCGGCTATATCCTCGGCCTGCAGCATGGGCAGAGCTTTATATTGCGGTGGCACCAGTTCCGTATCCACAAGACCAGGACTAATGCTCTGCGAAAATAGCTGTAAGTACATATTTTTTTTGAGCTTTCACAGACTTACGGTTATCTTGATTTTAGTCTTAAAGTCCCTCAGCTCCTGGCGAAAGAGCTCGGCCATGGCCGTTAAGGCATGTTTTGTCAGTGGATACATATTCAATTCCTGCTGACTCCCAGGCAGAGGATTGAAGAGATAATGACCCACAATGCTATTGATCAGGAAGATATGGCCGGGAGCATTCCTCTGCCGGAGACTGTGAAAGGCACGCTGCGTACAGTAGACTGCACCCATCACATTGGTCTGGAGTATCTGCTGGGCAGTAACCAGATCGAGTGTCAGCAATTGGCCGCCCTTTAGCTTGCCGGCATTATTGATGAGTATATCGATGCTGCCCACTTCGCTTTCGATTTTATCAAAGGCTGAGCCCACGGCCTGGGCATCGGCCACATCACAAGACAAAATATGCAAACGCTGACGCTGCTCCTCTGGTAATTCCAGACGCAGCTGCTCCAGGCGTTCTTGACGCCTAGCCAGGCCCACCACAAGCACTCCCGACCGGATCAAGTCTCTGGTAATGGCAGCTCCTATGCCCGAACTGGCACCCGTCACCAAGGCAATGCAATTCTCCCAACGTTCCATGCCGAAGGCCAAAGCTCAAATGAAACAACTCTGGCTGCCGAGACACTAACTGGGTCTGTGGAGTAAGATGAGACCCCAACCGCATTGAATCGAAACCAACTTGTTTTTATGTAAACCAAATGTGGCCGATCATTTGACTGGTATTATTACATAATGGAATCGGAAGAGGCTGATCAAATGATTGCCTTACAGTGGAAGGGCAGAGGTAGAGGAAGAGACAGAAAGCTCAGAGGGTTCCACCTTCCAGTGAGTCTCTGTCTACGTTGACATTATAAATTAGAAAGTGTCAGAGGCTCGTAACATAAATTACCTGGTCATAAAAAGTAGAATAAGAAGAAGAAGAAGTAATGAAAAGGCCTGGCCAAATGATGGCATCTCTTTGTTGTTGTTGTTGTTATTGTTGGGGTGAAAAGACCTGGCGACTTAATGTCTTTTTATTTTGGGCCTCGCGAGCCGAAAGGGCCAAAAAGATTTGTCAAGAATATTTACGGCAAGGCCAGCAGCCTTTCACAGTGTTATATGTATGTGCTCTGCCTAGACTGTTTTGCATGCAACTGTACCATAATTATTTTTATGTCTGCCTGGTTTGGTTGGGTGGCAAGTTGATTTTTCTTTTTGGTTCATCTGCTTTTGAGGTCAGTTCTTTCGCGTTTCATTAGCGTATTGTCTTTATTTTTTTTTTTTGGGGTAATTTATTTAGTTCAAACTTGATTTGCATAAAATACCGTTAAATTGGCTGGACAATTTATGCTCTCCACTTGATCTTGCTAAATTTACTCAATTTCTTTAGTCACACTTATCACCCTGACATTTCTGGTTACACTGAACTTAGTGTTGCTAAATAAGTTCTCGGCATTTTCCAACACTGGACTTTAGGTTCAAGGTTTCCGCTTTAAACCGTTAAATTATTTCGTCTCTCGGTGCTTCGCCGATCTACATTATCTTGCAATTGTCAAGGCACTGATTTGAGTGTTTGGAGTTGTCCAACACTGCACTTGATTTAAGCAAATTGTCAAATTGTTTGGGGTTTCCCAGCACTGGTCTTTTGATATAAATTCAGATCCATCACCGGGTAGAGCTCATTTCTATTTTAGCCCTTGAACTGTGAGTTTCTTTTTATTTTAATTTTAAAAAAATCTAAATGCTAGCATTGGATCTTTAATTCCTGGAACTAGCAACTTCATCATTTCTTTTCTTTTTATATTTTGAACAAAAGCTTTAACAATCGTTTTTACAAAAGTTTTAAGTTAAAAAAAAAGCATCTTTCGAATAGCAAATCAATTTACTGAAATTCTAATATATTTTTGGAGTTTTTATTTTTTTTATTTTTTTCTATATCTTTTTTATAATTTATACAATTTTTTTTTATTTATTAAAAATAATGGCTTCGCTCTCAGTGATAGGCTTGAAACAATTGATCCAACTGTACCAGGTGAAAGGACAAGTCAACTCATATGGATTCTGTATACATATAAGCTATGTCTTTATATATTTAGGATCTGAACTATTTGATTTAATGTAGACATAACCTCAAAAAAAATTCTAATTGTTTGGTAAATCATTTAATGGCGTCTTAAATGTTTTCATATGAATCTGAATCTTTGATAGATATGCCAAGTGTATGAAATTTTTTGATTTGATACCTGAAAAAAGAAAGTGAATAAAAAGAGGACAAAGAAAAAGTAAAATCAAAATGGTGGGAATGAAAGAAGAAGAGGAAGAAGTTGAAATTTATTTGCGAACATGTTGTAAATTGTAAATTACATTCCTAATCTTTGTAACACAAGAAAGAGATACTCACACACACACACACACATACACAGAGAGTGAGGCAAACAAAGAAAACAACACTCAGTCATTCATTTACTTATTCACAGAACTTGTTCAGACAGGCTCGGTCGGTCGGTCATACGTGCCGCAAAGCCTTTCACCCCCCTTCCCTTTTTGGCACAAGCAATCTGCCTTGGCAACTAAATACACTTTAGAGGTAACTCCCAAAGGTACAAGTCGAAGACGAAGACGGAGTCACTCACAGAAAGATAGAGAACTAGCGAGAGGGGGGGGTGGGTGGGGTGGGTTGTGAGAAACTGGCACGCATTTTTGCTCATTTGTGTTTGAAATTTCATTTGGGCAAAGCGAAGCAAGGCAAAGCAAAGCAAAGAAAGTAAAATTTTTAGAAGACGACGACAACTCGCTCTGGCCTGCTCTGCTCAGCGCTGCTTCTATTCTGCTTGTCGGCAAGGCAGAGGAATACACTGAAAAAAATAAGAGAGACTAAATTAAAATTTCTAAAAAAATTTATATTGAAGAAAATAAATGAATAATTTTTTGTTTCAAAAAAAAAAAAAAAAAAAAAAAAAATTCTATCTTTTTTTTCTTAAAAATTTTCTCAGTGTATATTTGCTCTGCTCTATGCAAGTGTGTGTGTTGTATGGCGCTTAAAAATCTGCGACAGTGACAATGTCACGTTTTGTGTTAATTTAATTACACAAAACCATTTGTAAATATTACGACGTGATTTACAAAACACGCATGTCCGTCTCCTTCCAAACCCATACCCCCCACCCCCCCACACCCCCATTTGCTCTCCCCCCACCCAGTCAAGTCAACTCCATTTCATCTCCATCTTTATATTCATTGCCATCATCTTGGCATTCTGTCAAGTTACTTTGTATCATGCTCTTAATTTGCTTCTCTCTCCCTCTCACCCCCTCTGTCTCTCTCTTTTGCTTGCCCATCCAGGATACCCATTTACTTAGCTCTTTTATTTACTTATTATTTTTATTTATTTTGTTTTTCTTTTTTACCTTCACATGTGTACTTTTGTTTTATGTCAACAAAACATTCAAATTCAAAATCAAGCAGCCTCTCAAGTGGCTTGTTTGCCGATTGTTTTTTGTTGAAACATTTTTTATTTTTTCCCTTCTTTCTTCACTAGAATCTTAATTTTATTCTTATATTAATTAATCTTTATTATTTTTAATTTATTTTATAATTCTTTTGCCTTTCCTTGTCCGTTTAAAAAAGAAGGGATTTCCCTAAATTAGCCCGCCAAATTCCGCTACAGCTGAGTCTGCTTTGCAGCCCCAAATGTTGCCCAACATTTGCCAGCAACATCTTCCAATGAGCCCAGCAGCAACATTTGTTGCACAACATTTTTAGCTTATGTTGAGGAAGGCCGGCGCTTTGGCTGAATCTGTTTGCCGGCAAAAGAAGGCGCTGCTCTGTTTATAAATGAAATATAATCAGACTGTTCAATTTGTTTGAAAAAATTGAATTTAATTTTTTTTCTTTTTTAAGAATAAACAAAAATATTCAATTTTATTTTAGATTTTTATTGCAACATAAAATTAACCAGGTAAATTTGGCCAGTCAATTTCAGTCCATGTTTTTTTATTTTTTCTAATTTTGACTTAAAAAAAAAAAACATTGCAAAAGTCCACAGATGTCAGTGTGGCTTATCTTTTGTCTCCCTCTCTCTCCCTCTCTCTTTTAATGGCTTTGCCAGTGTTCCTCAAAATTGACTAATTTTGACCAAAAAAAAAGAAGAAAATTTAATTTATTTTTGCCTTTAGACAAATCAATTAAATGATTCTGGCTGGTGTATAAACTAATAACCTATAATTTTTTACAAACACCAAGGGAGTGTTGAATATAAGAGAGAGAGAGAGAGGGGGGGGGGGGGTGTTAGTGGAAAATGTCGGTCATTAAAAACTTGCAATAAGAAAGAAGTTTTGAGTGCACTTTCGTTCATTTTGGTCATTTCTTCTCTTAATGGTGTGTGCAATTTCACAATTCAACCCCAACCCGCCCTCCCCCTATCACACACACACACACACACACACACACATGGACTAACCTAAAGTAGACACCCTTTGGGGATGTGTGTGTGTGTGTGTGCCCTCTGGGTGAGTGGCTGGCATTTTGGCAAGCACTTTTTGACCCGATGCAAGTGAAGCTGATGCGGATGCTTGACTTTTGACGCCCGTGCGCCCGGTAAATTGCTAACTGTAAATGCTTCTGCTTACCGTTATACCTTCGGACAGGTAAAAGCGAGGCGGTCACCTACTCGGTGAAGAAGAATGGCCCCAATTGTCCAGAATATGCCGTGTCCTTTTTTTTTTTTTTAGAGGCGGTGGGAGGGGGGGGGGGCACTTAAATTAAACACCCGCAGCACTTTGGGCAATTCATTTCGTTTTCTGACCTGACAACAAAGACTCTCTCTCTCTCCCTCTCTCTCTCTCTCTCTCTCTCTGTATGGTTGGCAACTAAGTGCTTAAGCACTTCATGGCTTGCTTGCCAGGATTATATCACTCCTACCTCTTTCTTGCTCTTCTTGTTTTAGTTTCAGACAAATGAGGGAAAATAAAATATATATTTTTATATTTTCCGTTGTTGATTTATGTGGGAAATCTAAATCAATTCAGGCTTGCAGGTTTCCTTGGATCAGAGTTTCGAGGCCTGGAGGAACCCACGAAGAAGTCTCCAGGACAGTTGGAATATTTTACATTATACTCCTCCTCTTCTTCTTTTTTTGTCTTCCTATCAAACTTTTGCCCTAACCTGGTGTTGGTTTTCCTGAGATAACCGAAGTCTAGAAGGATCTTTCCAGATCTGTCTGATATATTTGGAAGATTCTTACAGGCTAAATATTTCCTAGGGAACCAATTAAGTTGGATTCATTAAAGTTTCAAAACTTCTTATATCCCGAACCATATAAGTCTTGTCTTTAGTTTTTTTTTTCCCAAAATTTATCTCACTAAAATATAAGAAATGAAAAAACCTTTCGTCTGATACCAAACTTGAATAGAATCGGTCTACAATTATGGCAGATATAAGCAAAAGCAATCACAAGCAGTCAGTTGCCTGAATCACCCGCTAGATGGCGCTATTTTGTTTGTTTCTAGCTTACGCTTACGAAATTTTGAGCTCAGGCCATGGTGGTCAAGGGGAAGACCTATTGGATTTATTTACTCTTCCCACTCCCCCCTCCTCCTCCTCTCAGTTACAGGGTGACCCAAATCTTTTTTTGGTTCGACTTCTGAAATTAGTTAATTTTTGCAAAACTATTTTTATGGTTTCTCTAGCAAATTAAAGATTCATCAATAAACTCAGCTGGGGTTACACAATTCCCCCACCCTCCTCTCCACCTCTCCCCCCATAGCACTTCTTTGTATTCAAAGTTTTTTTTTTTCCTATTTTTAGTGTGAGTTAAAAGATTTTATGGTCAATTTTGTGTAAAAGAATCCTTAAAGTTTTTTGGAAAACGAAGAAGAAGAAAAAAGTACGAAATCTTTTCAATTTTTATTTTTTTCCATTGATTCCCACTTTGGTTTTGGTAATCAAAAGTTTTACTCTCCGGCTGCATTTACACTGATTTTCAAAATAAACACACACACACATATATACACACACACACACACACGCACATATATACACACGCACTTTTTAATTTCTGTAGTGTAGGATGTCGTTTTAAGGACAAGTAACGGTGACGTTGATGGCGACGTTGATGACGCTGGTGACGGCAAAAGAAAATGCGTGGGTGAAAGAGATGGCGGAGGGGTGGTTGGGTGGAGTTGCATAAGAATGACAACAAGGAGTGCACTGGGGGGGATGGCGAGAGTAGAGTATAATAAATTTTTGTGTGCTACCAACACTCTGACAAATTAATTAAAATGATTGGCCTGCTCTTTTTCGTGCTCCCCTGCTCTCTCAAGGTGGCTGCCTGTGGTCGAGCCAGAAGTACACACTCTCTCCCTCTCCCTCTCTCTGTCTCATACGCCAGTTGTCACTTTCTGTCTCCCTAAATCTACCAGCTACACATTGCTCTTCTTCTTTCCACATACTTAACAACCCAACACATGCGAGGAGATATCAACCTGCCTAGAGTTGAAATGGGTATGCGTGTGCGTGTGCATGTGTGTGTGTGAGTGTTGGGAAGCTTCATTTTATGCTGCTAGCTATGTTTGTTTATGGCTCTCCGTCACTGTGTCTATGTGTGCGAGAGCAAAGAGAGCAGAGCAGAGCAGGGCAGAGCATATCTGAGGAAGCAGCGACGTGTCGCTTGCAATTAGCAAAGTAAGCTTAATGTGGTTCCACTTGAATTACTTACGAGTGTCACTGCGGTGGCAGAGCCAAGTCGAAATGGGCGTTGCCGAACACACTCATACTCACACACACACACACATGCCATATATCTCAAGCCAAAAAGAAGAGTAAAAGGAGAAATTCTCCTTCCCTTCCCTCATTTCAATTCAATGCAAAATTCTTAAATGCATAATCGGAAAATTCAGGAAACTCGGAGGGACTTTACTTAATTTTGATGTCTTGCCTAGTCAATCGGAAATTGTCTGGATTAACTTAATCCTTACAAGATCTTTGCATTTGCTAAGAAGTTCTACTGGCTTAAATTCTCAAATATTTCAATCACTAAATATTTAATATAACGAAATTTTTCATTTATCATATTTATTTCTCTTTTAATTAGACAAAAAAAGGAAGTTTTTATAAAAAATAAGTTAAAAATTCAAATGAACCGCGTAAATATTGCCACCTTTTGCAAATCTAACGATCGTGTGTACACACTGATACCAGCCGCGCTCTGCCGACGTCCTCTTACGCCTTGCTCATTTGCTTACTCTCTCGCTCTCGCTGTTTTGCTTGAGCAAAAAGAACAGACTCAACTCAGTCTAAGCATTTCTCGTTATTGTTTTTATTTTAATGAAATATTAAAAAAAAATAAAGGTCTCAGAAGCTGTTCTAATCGAGTAAAGAGCAAGCTGTTTTTGTACTTTGCTGGCAGCCCTGCCAACTTGTTTTGAAAAGAAACAAGATCGATGGAGAATGAATTTTTGAATAAAAACTTATTTTTAGTTGGAAACTTTTTAAACGTTTCTCAAGAAGTGTGTAAACTTTTAATCAAAGCAAATGAATAAGTTTGAGGCAAGCAAAATTGATATAAAACGCCAATTTGATTTGGAATTTAGTAAAGTTTTTACCTGCAAGAAACTGCTGACAGGCAATGAGTTAACCTTTTACCTTTTTTACTTTTTTTTGGAACAAATCAGACCACAAAATTTGATTTTATTTGAATGAAACGACTTTCTTAACAACAACAAAAACAACAAGAACACAAAACCGTAAAGAGTAACAGCACATTTTGGGTTAATCTGGACGCGTCCTTTGGCCAAAACAAGAAGAAGAAGAAAAAAAAATTATTTATAAGAAAAGGAAACGTACGTGAGTCGTCAGCCACTAAGATTCTTAGTGGCATTTTTGGTTGCTCCTTCAGCTGGTTTCGATTGTGGTTGCAGCTTTCCGCTTCTGCTCCGACTGCTCCAGCTGCTCCGGCTGCTCCGGTTGCTTTGGTTCGCCTGGTTGGTCTGGTTGGGTTGTAAAAGTCATTCAGTCAGGAAGCAATAAAATGATTTTACGCCAATGCCATGAAAATGCTGAATTTGAATAAAGGTTTGCGCCCAGTTTGGTACGACGATTCAGCAAGTAAGATTGTGGAAGTGGTCCGTTTTTGGCCACGACTGACAACATGCAGTCAAAGCTTTTTCGCCGCGTCCTCCCATCAACCATTGAGGCATCACAGCTTCTCCTGCCTCCGGTAGTGCTCCTTTCGTGTGTGTGTGTGTGTGTGTGTGTGTGTGTTGGCGTCATCATCATCGTTGGCGCCATCATCTTGCTTTCTGGCTTTCCTTGCTCATTGCTTCCTATTCAAGGTTTTCTGTTTCTCTTACCAAGCAGGATTCCTTCCTTCCTTCTTCTTGTTCTTTTTCTTCTTACTTACTCAATTTTTTCTTTTTGGTCTTTTTGCTGATGCAGCATCTAACGTGGCGCAGCTGGCGACAGCTGCAGGACTCTCGCGTCAATTATGCGTACACTCATACACTCACACATACACGCATGCATACACCGAGACACACAGACTCTGGGGCTACCAGTCCGAGCCAGAGTAATGCCTAACATTTCTGTACTCTAGACAAAAGTGAAAATGTTCGTAAGACTTATCTCAAGAAATCCCGAAGAACCCATAAGTCTGTTTATTCATTTGATTTGCCTAGTTCTCCCAGGTAACCCAAGACCCGAAGCTTACGGCAATGACCTTTTTTGGTAACTGTACCAAAGCCCGCTTCGAGCGGTTCTGAGGATGAAATTCCTTTCACTTGAAGGGTTTTAAAAAAAGAACCGTAAGACCTCGATTGGAACATAATATAAAAAGCTTACAAGGCCTGGGAATATTTTGGGAAATTTGAAGAATTTGGAAAAAAATTTTATCTAGAGATTAGAGAGAATAGAATGATATAGATTAAGACCTGAAAATGTTGAAAAAATATATCCAAAAATAATATCCAAAAATAATTCCAATAAATTGGGGAATCAAAAATATAGATAAATTTTTGATCGAAAATAGAGAAAAATAATATCCAAAATATTTGGGCTCTTAAAATTTTAAAATTCCGGATTCAATCTTAACTTTCAAGATCTTCTCAATCGTAGAAATTCTTTAAGAGATTTCTGAAAAATAATTTTGGGAATATATAAAGGAATCAAAGAACTTAAAATAAAGATCAATTCTTGACTTTGAGGCAAAGCTAATGATCTAGCTTAAGTTAGTATTTGGGCTCTGAAATTAACTTGGAAAGAAAATGGACAAATTCTGAAAAAGTTTCCTGAAAAAGTATACCAATAAAGCTGAGAATATTTAAGGAAATCGAGATTAATTCTTGATTGAAATAAATTAGGTTCTGAAAATAATATAAAAATTCTGATTCTTTGCTAACTCTGAAGCCCCACTCAACTGAAGAATTTCTGGAAAAGATTTTTGAAAAATAATCTGAACGTTTAAGTTGGCAAACGCTTCAGGCATGAACAAGTTATGGGCCTGCCCACTTGCTGGCGGAAGTGATCGATATTTTTGGAATTTTTCCCAGCTCTACCCAAAAGTAGGCGAGAACTGAGTCGTCGAATTAGTTAGGGTGTGATCAGTGTAGTGTATTTGTGTATTTACATAAATGGTTATCCATTCCAATCCACAAAGTGTGCCTGGTGATTGAGTTGGTCACTTGCTGCCCCCCCCCCCCCCCCCCCCCCCCCCCCTACGGGCAGCCAGCACACATGGCGGAACGGATTGCTTCGACTTGCTCTGACAGTCAGTCAGTCTGCCAAGTAGATAGTCCAGCTTGAATGTGTATGTGTGTGTGTGTGTGTGTGTGTGTGTGTGTGTGTGTGGATGTAGAGAATTCTATGTTGGCGTTTTGGGCGAATCACTTGGATAAGGCGATGGCCATTGCTCGTTAAATGTAAATGTGTGCGAATCCATTTCCGTTGGCATTTTGCATATGGCAGACCATCAAAGTTGGAGTTATTGCTTTTGGCATTGTTGTTGTTGTTGTAACAATTGGAAATTGCCGGTTGCTCTGGTCTGTCGTGAACTGCATTACGACTTCTATAAACGACTTAATGTCACCGTTACAATCAACGCATATTAATTTTACTTTGGTCAAAATGTGAAATCGATGTGCAATCAACAAAGTGTTTTCTTGTCTTGTTAGCTCGGGCCATGCCATGTCCTCGCATATCCTTGAGAATGAGATATATAGATATAAATAAGAATATAGCCAACAAAATTTATGGCTTACCTGGTAGCTTCCATCAAAGGATTTGTCAGTCAAAAGCCAAAACCAAAATCTCTGAGTAAAATCCGACCAAATTCAATAGTCCCTCCAAGCGGTGACTGTACCTTGCCCTTTTCCATCATTTAATTTCGTAACAAAGTTTTTATTTAAATTTTTCGAAAATCTGTGAAAAAAATTCGAATTTCTCATTTTATATAAATCACAAAAGGACTTAATCCTTTATCCATATAGCCCTGGACCAAGAATCAGGATTACTTTTGCCACATAAACAAAATGCAAAATATTTCCATTATATTTTCCTATTCTTCTTCTTCTCCATTTTGTTTATTGTAATTTGGTCGATTCTAAGCAAATTGATGATGCCCGATAGTTTACAAGAAATACGACTTTCTAGATATCCAGTAAAGAGAGAGAGAGAGAGGGGAAGGGGAGGGGGGGGGGGGGAAGAGTGAAAGGGGGAACAGGTGTATTGGCATGTAATGAATGAATGAAATATAAAACATGTACAGAATATTTCCAAATTGATGAAATCATACAAAACAAAAAGCAGTACCATCACAACAATATGAAGAAGAAGAAGAAGAAGAGAAAGCAGTGAAAGAAGAAGAAGAAGAAGCAGAAGCAAAAGCAATTTCAATAAAGTTTTAACCAGTTTTGGTTTTGGCATTCGAAGTGAGATAGTGAAATGAAATAGTCATACTCGTCTGTATGGGTAAGTAAGTAATCAAATTGAATCGAAATACACACACACACACACACACACACGCACACACGTGTGTGTGTGTGTGAAAAAAGAAAACAAAGAAATTCGAGATAAAAACGGAAGCGGAAACGGAAACGGAAACAGCACCAAAAGTATTTCCAGAAATTTTTTTCACACACACACACACACACACACAAAATGAGAGGGTAGATCATAAAACATAAGTCAAGTCAATAAAGTAAGAGTGAGAGAGAGAGAGAGAGAGAGAGAGATAGCTGAGGTGATGAAGTATTTGCTTGATGAAAACTAAAAAGAAATCTTCGATCCGTTATTCAAATTCTTGAAAATAATTATTAACCAGATATAGTTTACTATATAGATATATATGTATATACATATGTATATAGGAATATATATATATTTATACCCTGTATCTTAAGGGTAAGGCTATATTCAGTTTGTGCAAATGTATGTAACATAGAGAAGGAGACGTCGGAGACCCCACAAAGTTACCCACAATATGATCGGGGTGACTAGAGAAATTGATACAGCCATGTCTCTCCGTCTCTCCGTCTCTCCGTCTCTCCATTAGTCCAACTGACCGTCCGTCCGTCTGTCTGAGCCCCTAGATCTTAGAGACTATAAGAGCTAGGATAACCAAACTTGGGATTCAGACTCCTTATGTATGTATACTGGTCAAGTTGATTTTGTTTTTCTCCCCCCGCCCCTCCTTCCACCCCCTCACTTTTTCCAAGCCTTGTCATTTCTACAGCTTTAGGATTTTGGTATTAATTGCCTCCGAAAATTTCTTAGGAATCTTGAAATCTTTCGATTGATATCAAACATGACTAAAATCGGACCATATTTACATGAGATATACAAAAAACAAATTTTCAGAGTCAAGATTTGCCCAACTGGTAAACGGTCGCATGAGCAGTCCGATAGATGGCGTGCTTGCCTTAAGGTGAACAATGTTTTTGTTGTTGAATTTAAAGTGTAATTATTTTATTAACTTTTTTTTTGCCACCTACAAAAGAAATCTATTGAAAGACTTAAATGTAATTAAATACGAAATACTTAAAATTCAAGGCAAATCAAAATGAATGAATGAATGAATGAATGAATGAGTGGGTGAGTGGGTGAATTGGTGTTTTGGGTAGATGAATGAAGACAGGGAAATCAAATAATTGAATAGAAATTTGAAGCTTCTTGAATACAAAATAAATCAAGATGAAATAATTTGAATCGAATTCGATTTCGAATTGTATTGGTGAATTCAGGTAAAAAAAATTTCGTCACAACTTATTAAAGTAATTCGGAGGAAATTTTCTGGAAAAACTATGAAATGCTAATTTGGGGATAACAATCTAAAAAGCCTCTCCCCCCGCCCCTCAAAAAAAAAAAAAAAAACGAAGTTGACCAGAAAATTGATGCTTTTGTTGTCTGAACAATTCGAAAATTTCTTCTTCTTCTTTGTTGTTTCTTTTTTTTGTTTTATATTTTATTTGGGTTCACTTTGAGCTGGGCCAATGGCTTTGTTATTGATTGTTGCACAAATTCCCAGCGACGACTTTTTTTTTTAGGGGGAGGGAGGAGGTGAGGGGGTGTAAACACACAAATACAGTCACGAATTTGTAGCTTCCCATTGTGGCTATTTCTAGGTAGGATTAGCCTTCGCCTCAATTGATTGATTGACTGGCTAGATGGTTGACTAACTGACTGATGGACGAACGGACAGACGAACGGATGGAGGAACGTAGAGGTGCCGAATCTGAGAAGAAGTTGTAGCGGCTAACTGACCCATTGATTGATAGCCAAACATTAGTAGGCTGTCATTTGTTTAAGACACAATATCTATTGGGTTTTTCCATGACTTTTGCACCTAGGAAAAAAAGAGCCATAAACGAAATCAAAGAAAACCCATTTTATTTTGAGATAATATTTTATTTTCACCTACATAAAGTATTCATTTTTATTCGCAATTAAATTTGAACGCTTCAAAGTCAAAGAAGGGCACACAAAACGAGTGCATGCGGGAGAGTCTGCTATGAACGAGAGAGTCCAAGCAGAGAGCAAGATCTTTGACTAAGAAGAAGCAAGCACAAAGGAAAAGAAGAGCGCTCTCCTTAGCCTTGCTCTCTCACTCATGCTCTCGCTGGACTAGCTCACCTTTCTTCATGGGCTAATTTTTTCAAGCTCTCTTTCGAATTTTAGTTCGAAGATTTACTTTTAATACGAAGGGTGTGAGTTCTACGCGTCGCAAAAAATTTAATTGTGAAATAGCTAAATTTAATAAGCCAAAAATATTCTCCGCCTCGCTAAAATTTAATTGTGAAATCCTTAAATAGTTAATTTAAATAAGCAAAAAGTATTAAATGACTAAAGAAAGGTGAATTTTGCTATGAAAAATAGTTGGTTATTTATGTGCGCGTGTGTCGATTTTGATGAATTTTGCTATGAAAAAAAGTCGGTTACTTATGTGTGCGTGTGGTGATCGGCCTGGCTCTGCCAGGCTTCGTTTCGCGCTTCGGGTTTCTTTTTCTCGTTGATTTCGAAGTTTTACTTTTAATACGAACCGCGTCGCAAAAATTTTAATTGTGAAATAGTTAAATTTAATAAGCCAAAAATATTCTCCGCCTCGCTAAAAATTTAATTGTGAAATCTTTAAATAGTTAAATTAAATAAGCAAAAAGTATTAAATGACTAAAAAAAGGGTGAATTTTGCTATGAAAAATAGTCGGTTACTTGTGTGTGCATGTGTGCGTGTGGTGATCGGCCTGGCTCTGCCTTGCTTCGGCTCGCGCTTCGTTTTTTTTTTCTCGTTCATTTTTTTGTTCTTCGTTTCTTTCGGAACCTGAGTAAATTTATCAAAACGAAGCATTTTAGCGGTGAGTTTATGTTTGCTTTTTTATATTTTAAAACAGAATTTTACCGAATATATCATTATTAGTTATATAAAAATAATTTCACATACTCAGTTAACCGCCTTGAAGCTAAAGGCGAACTCTGACAGAACTTTAATTTATTTGTGTTCGAATTTGCTGTTGCCCTTCGGGTTTGTCTCTGACTTTGACTTTGTCTGAGGCGGGGAGGTAGGGAAGTGCTGATGGCGTTGTTGTCGTTATTATGTGCTTATCTATCGCCATTTACCTTGGTCACTCAGCACAGACATTTGGTATTTGATATTTTCGTTTTTACTTTGCGTGTCTTTTCTCTGTGTGTGTGTGTGTGAAATGCAATCAATTTACATGCGTTGTCATCTGATTTTACTTGGACAACAACCGCCGAAATGCCAAGCAAACAATTTTCCAATACTTTTTTCTTGCTTTCCTGCAATCAGGGGGAAAAAGAAGAAGACGAGCATGAGGTTTATATATAAATACGTGTATGTGGCAGTTTCTTTTGAGTCAGTCGAGTCTTTTCTTCGGGCCATAAAAGCGGAGAAGTGAAACTTTTTCCAAAAAATGCCGCAAAGTGAAGGCAAAAGATTGAGCACGAGATTGAGTTGAGTAGAAAATAAAAATTTATGGAGTGGTCATTTATCACAGGACTTTGTACTTGTATTTTCTCTTCCTCTGTCTCTCTCTCTCTCTCCCTGGCATCGGCATCGATTATCCCAGCTCGCACTTTCAATCTATACTTATACCCCCCCGCAGCCCCCTGTTCCGCTATTCAGTCTGTCTGTGGTTGGTGGAAAGGTCCTTTGGCCTGGGTTCTTAGCACTCATAAAATGGCAACAGAGAACAGCAATAACAACAACAATAACAATAACAGGCACACTGTTGCTCATGTTTTTCCCTCTTTTTTTTTTGTTTGTTTTTATTTTTGTTACACGAACAGAAAAATACTCGATTACACTTTTGAAACTGCCTTACTTTGCCAATTAAATACATCTTGCCTTATTTTACCCCCCCTCCCCTCCCAAGCCCACCTCCCTCCCAAGCCCATTTGGCTTGAACTTTATTTAACAATTTCTGGAATTGCTGATATGTTCCTTTTTTTTTGGTAACCAAGAAGAACTTTTACCTTTTTTTTTTAGAAAATCTTCAAACTTTTTATGGTTTTAGAATTTTTTAATATTATTAGGATTTTTTAATTTTTGGAATTTTTTTAATTAGTGAAATTTCCTCATTTTAGATTTTCATTTGAGAGCTTATTAAAATATATATATTTTTTTTTTAACAAAGTTACCCACAGTATGATCGGGGCGACTAGAGAAATTGATACAGCCATGTCCGTCCGTCTGTCCGACTGTCCGTCCGTCTGTCTGAACACCCAGAGAGACTATAAGAGCTACGATAACCAAACTTGGGATTCAGACTTCTTATGTATGTATACAGGTCAAGTTTATTTATTTTTCTCCCCGCGCCCCTCCTTCCACCCCCTCACTTTTTCAAAGTCTTGTCATTTCTACAGCTTTAGGATTTTGGTATTAGTTGCTTCCGAAAAGTTCTTGGGAATCTTAAAATCTTTCGATTAATATCAAACATGACTAAAATCGGAACATATTTACATGAGATATACAAAAAACAAATTTTCAGAGTCAAGATTTGCCCAACTGGCAACCGGTCGAATGAACAGTCCGCTAGATGGCGTGCTTGGCTTAAGGTGAACAATGTGTTGTTGGATTCAAAGGAATATTAAGACCAGAGGTTTTATGTGAATGTAGACGACCAGGGTGACCCCCCGATTAGGGTTGCCACCTTTTCTTTTTCAATTTCGCGCCTGAGTTAAACGTTCGGCTTTATTTTTGATTTAAAATAATTTTTTTTTTCAATTTTGTTTGAACATTTTTAAATTTCAAAAAAATTTAAAAACTTTCTTTTTTCACCATTTTCTTTGATTACTTTTGCCATATTCTTAGTTATTTGGCAGACCCACCCAGACTACCCAGAAAATTTCCATATTTGAAAAATTTCTAAAAAAAAAAAAAAATTTCAATAAATTTGGAAACCTTTATTATTATTATTATTATTTTGATTATTGCCTTTGAAGTCATTTGGTAAATTTAAAACTTGAATTTTTAATGGAATTTTCTTGTCCAACAAGCCGCGTGCCAAAACCGACACTCACGCATATTTATGCATTTCGTAAATGGCGTGTTTGTATGTATATATGTGTGTCTGTGTGTATGTGTGTGTGAGTGTGGATTTTGTGGCACTGGGCAACCCCAGCACGTTGCCATTTGCCTGATAATTCACTAATGTAATTTTTACTCAAATGTCTGCGTGTGTGTGTGTGTATATGTGTTGGTGTGCGTGTGTGTGTGTTGGTGTGCGTGTACGTTTGTTTGTTTGCCTGTGTGCCAGTTTGTCTGGGTGTTCACTTTTACACGCAATCTAACACACCCACACGCCAAAAACGCATCCAAATGGTTTAACATTTTTACGCGTTTCAAAAAATACAAAAAAATAAAATAAAACAAGAAAAATTGAAAAAAATATTCCCCTTGGAGTTTTGGCTTATCCAGTCACATACAGAAAAGAAAAATACAAGAGAATATGAAACATTGGTTGTCACACGCGGCGTATACGCGATTTAGTTGCATAAGCTTTGCTGCAGGGTGTGACCGTGCCCTGTGTGTGTGTGTGTGTGCGGTCAAATAAATGTTTGTACCATTTACTGTCATGTAAAGCCATAAAATTTAAGCAGGTAGAAGAAACTCGAAAGATTTGAATTGCTCTGAGGAAACCAAAGAAACCACTTCAAAAAAATCGAGAAAATTTTCCTGGGTTTTTTGTCAAAAATTAAATTAAATTAATTTTAATGGCAATGCAAATTCAAATATTTCCAAAGAGTTTTTTTTTATAAATTTTTGATTTGCCGAAAAAAAAATTATACGTTTTTATTTTTTATAAAAAAAAATTTTAATTTTTTTTTCTTAAAAAAAAATTTTTAATTTTTTTTTCTTAAAAAAAAAATGTGTAAAATTTATTTAAAACTTTTTTTTTGAATTTTTTTTTTTTGAAATTGATTGTCAGGTTAAATTATATTACAAATAATGCTCTCTGCTGTAAGAAGGTAAGTCAGTTATTGGCTTTCGAAATGATTGTGTCGTCGGTTGAAATGTTTGCGAGTTTGTGTGTGATATTTTTGTACGCTTCATTGAAATAATGGAAAAAGTTTTTCGGCTTTTGCCTTCTTTTCAATAAGCAAAAGAAAAAAAAAAAAAATTTATAGAATGGAAAAAATGGGGATGACATAAAGAGTATTCCAATTTCTTTGTTTCGGTCTAAATGGACTGAGGAATGCTCTGTAAATCTATGACCTTCTGGTAATTAGTGGCGCCCTCTATAGTTAAGATTGTGAACATAAACAAAATGGCCTGATTTTTATATTAAATAAAATAATTAATTGGTTACTCTGAAAATTAGCTTTTTTCTGTTAATAAGTGGCGCCCTCTATAGGTTAGATTGTGAACATTTTAGGATCATAAAAATAAAAACCTTAATAAAGACTGAACTTTAATTTAATTAATTCATTTAGGGCTCTAAAAAAGAGTTATTTTATGTGAACAAGTGGCGCCCTCTATAGGTTAGCTTGTGAATATTTTAGGCTCATAAAGAAATACCTATATTTTAGGTCTCAACTTTAATTTAATGAATTAATTTAAGGCTTTGAAAACTAATTATTTTTTGGTCAAAAGTGGCGCCCTCTACAGGTCTGAATATAAACATTTTTGACTCATACAAGGAAAGACCTAAAATAAGTCCCAACTTTACTTTAATTATTTAAATTAAGGCTCTAAAACTAATTGCATTGTGGAAGTTAGTGGCGCCCTCTATATGCTAAACTTTGAACATGTTAGCCTCATACAAAGACCTTATACAATGCTGATCTTCTTAAAATTTAGTTATATAATTTAAGGCACTGAAAATGACTTATTTCTTGCTAATTATTGGCGCCCTCTACAGGTTGCTTTTGTAAATTTAAGACTCATAAACCTAGTGCAATCTCGAGTTTCAATTTAATAAATTTTTTTGAGAATGATAATAATTTTTTTTTCCTAAGAAAATAAATGCTAATCATTTTGGCGCCATCTATTGTCTGGTCTCTCTGAACTCAATGCAAAATATTCAAGGTCTTTTTATGTGAGTTTTTTGTCACATTCGGACAAGGTCTTGCTCAGGATCAAGGCTAGATTTTTCCAAAATTGTCTACACCCTCTTTTTTTTGGCGCCATCTATGATCTGCAGAAAATCAATTAAGCTGTTCCCAAATTTATCAAGTGCCCCATATTTTTTTTTTTTGGGCTGGCTACTTTTGGTGAGAGTGTATGGAAATCTGCATCAACACTAACGAAATTTACTCAAACAATGGTTCAGAGTTGTACGCACATAAATTGAGTGCTGGACACGGACATGGTCAACATGTACAACAACAACAATAATAGTAATAACAACAATAACAACAACAACAACAGCAATGCTGTGGTCAGTGGCTTCGATTTCGCACTGCCACGAAATTCACACACCCGCACACACACACACAGACATATGTGTGTGTGTCTGTAGTTGTGATATTGTTATTGCCTGATATTGTTGTTGTTGTTGTTGTTGTTGTTGATGGGCAGCCAAGTTCATACGTTTTCCAAAGCTGTTTATAGTCAATTCCAATAGTTTTGCGGTGTTCATGCCAGCACAAAAAAAAAGAAGAAGAAGAATATGTTGTGATTTTTTTTGGGGAGGCCTTCACCCTTTGCCAGCACTCAGCATGATAGTAGCAAATTTATTTTTTATATACTGTATGAAATATTTCGATATATTCAGTGTTGAAGTTTCATGAGTTATAGCAAAATTATTTCAAAATATTTTTTTTTTTAAGAAATAAAAGATTGATCATCATCAATCATGAAGAAAATATATAACAACACCTATCTCTTTCAATTTTAAAGATTCTCAGATTGGAAGACTTTAAAATTTGGCAAAAGAGTCAAAATGTTTGACCAGAGATTTTTGATGTGTTCGTTTCCTTTACAAATTGCCAAGATTTGTCTTGGTCGGTCGGTCGGTCGGCTAATGAGTAGCATTTCATTGGTCTCATTCTTCGACTTTGGTCATAGTCTTAGTCAGTCAGTCAGTCCTAGTTAGAGCAGACCAGGCCTATGTCTACACTCAAATTTTGACTAATTAAAGTTTGTTTTAATTGAACAAACTTACTTGCTTACTTAAGGAACTTAGTTACACACCAAGTTACCAACTCAGCCAGCCATCTAACGCAAATTGTTATTGCCCCAAATCTAAAATATTCAAATCCCTTTTGTCAGACAGAGAGGGGAGCAGGAAGGGAGAGTAGAGTAGAGTAGAGTAGAGTAAATCGGATGCAGTTTGCCTTTGCTCTTTCCTTAAGGTAAGATAATTTGTATATATTTGCCATGTCAAAAGTGGATTAAACTTTTCGAATTTGATTAAAACGATTTTTGTTGCTCAGCATATCAAATTTAATAAATGTTCATTTTGGTATTTTAAATTTGAATTGATTCCATGCAAAGGCTAAGAATTTTTCACAATTAGCTTGGTTAGGTATGATTGGAATTTCTAAGGCTAAAAACCTGGAGGGATTGTTTGAGTAAGAAAGAAGTCTGTTTAGAAGTCGGTTCTCGAGATATATGGAATTCGTTTAGGATGTAAATGGGTTTGAAATCTGAAGGACTTCTATGAGAAGGAAATAAGTTTTCTGTAAAGTTAATTCCGAAAATATCTGGGGCTTGTATAAGATTAGAGCAGGTTTCTGACTCTGCTAGCAAGCTGGAAATCTCAAGGACTTATATGAGCTAGAAGTAAGTTTTGTTCAAAGAAAATTGGAGAGCTGAGACCCTCGAACCTTAGTTGCCCCACAAGCTGAGGCTTTCAAGAATTTGTATATAGGTCCTATGATCAAAAGGTTTTATTAGAATAGCCTAAGATTATTTGGGATAGCTTAAGCTTAATTAGAAATCTGGTCACTTCAAGGCCCAAAAATTCCTAGGATTAAGAGTATAAAATATATTAAAAATCCTTTGGAAATTGATTCTTCTAAAAACCTCAAGGAGTTGCTAGAGCATAGACTGAAATACCCCAGAAGTTAAGAGTTTCCAGAATTCATATTAGGACAGAGTTGAAGCCTTGAGAGTTCCAGAATATTTATTAATATAGATGAGAGATGCTTTGGTATCAAACTACAAAGCTAAGTTGGATAAGCTGGAATTCTCTAGAAATTTGACTTTGCTCGAAAACCAGGAAGGCATATAATTATTTTTATTCCAATGCTGACCGTCATGATTGAGGCATCTAGATATTCTCTGTTAAAAAATTGTCGGAGGCTTTAAGTCTTTGTTTTAGGGTTCATTATATTCCTTGGAATCGCCAAGACTTAAGCCCGTCTAGGGTGCTCCAGACTTCTTACCTTTTAGATTTGAGACTTTTGAAAGCCCCCCCGGCTGGCTACGGCAGCCTTGTTAATTGACTGCTTTACAATTATGCAACTTAGTCTTGGCCAACTGCATTCGAGCAGAATTCAAATACGAGTACAAGTAGGAAAATCTACAACGCACATTTACGGCCATCAAATAAATGCTAGAGGGTAAATGGGACTCGACAGCTGTTGCTGGAAGCACCTGAAGGCGGCAGCAAATCAAATACGCGAATTGAGCGCCCAAAGTGGGGCCACATCGTATCCATTCCGGATGGAGAGCGTCATGCTGAAGGGGACACAAGTTTCTGAATTTCTGTTTTGTTTGTTGCTACTCTCCACTCCCCTTCCTTCTTCTTATTCCTCCTGTTGTTGTTGTTGTTGGTGTTGTAGTTGTTATTTTTGCCGCTAAATTGTTGTAGTCGTATTTGTTGTGCTCGTTAGTTGTTGCAGTTGTATTGCAGTGTCAGAGCCTGTGTAAAAGCATCTACCTAAAACCAAGCCACCCCTCCACACACACACACACACACACACACACACACACACACACTTATGCACTTCTGGCCAGAACAAGGGTGCATGCAAAACGTGGCTTTCCTCACCCCACAAAAGTGGTGGGGAAATGTATCCATATCGCCACCGTTGATGGCGCTCGCACGTGGCTGCCTACCTTGGTTGCCTTTCACTCCGAGTGTGTGGACACACACAAACACACATGTGCACTTGTGCTTGTGTTGGTATGTTTGCGAGCCTAATTAAAATTCCGCCTAGCATTTAATGCCGTTGATGAGAAAACGTGCTCAAGACAGCGGAAATTTCCATTTAATTAAAATTTCAAAATAAACTACACAAGTGCCCAAGTACAAAAAAAATAAAAAATAAAAATATTTATAAAAAAAAAAAAATAAGGAGTAAGAAAAAAGAAACACACACTCACACACACTCGTGAAGTGCAAGCCCCTTTTGCATACATTTCAATCGATACGATGAAATACGATAAGCTTAAAATAATTAATAAACTAGAAACGATCAAGGACCAAAAAGTGTGTGGCTTGAATTGGTGAAAGTATTCTCCCAAGTATTCTCAAAACTATTCAGAATTTATGGTAATTTTAACTTGAAATCGAAAAGTGCAAACCTAAACTTGTTTGGGTCTCGTATTTAATTGGGCGGACTCAACAATTTCAAGTGGATTCTTTGCCACTAAAAAATATCTGCAAAAGCTTTAAAAAGAAATTTAAAATTTTTATGAAAATTTTAAACATTTATTTAAAAGGAATCTAGCTCGACTTTTATCTATACCCAAATGGTAAGAGTATCTTAGGCTTGTGAAGAAAAGGATAACCTTTGATTTTAGTCACAGTCTGATCAAGGTGAATAAAGAAATTCCTAGGGATATATATGCCTGTTTATATAAGCTCAACTTACGCTCAGAGCTGATAGAGTTTGTGGGCATTGACAAGTTCATAAGTCCCTTCTCTTGTCAAACCCTATTAAGACAGATCTTCTTGATTCTAAAGACTAAGGAGAAGCAAGCACAACTGTACTTCATTTGATATTTTGAGCTTGCTAGTTGATATAAATTTATCTGCTTTACCCACTAAGTCTTTCCTTCCACCCACTCAATTTCAAAGACCTGTCATTTCCAAAGGTTTGCTTAGTCGATTTCAATATGAAAGAACCTTTCATTACATACCACAAATTCGACTGTCTAAATAACGAGAGATATTTGCTAGACCAATTTTGACAACAGTCCCCTAGATGGCGCTCCACTATCAGCCTTAACAATTCAGGTCTAGTCTCTCATTTTCTAAATGAATATTTAAAGCTGGCAACTTCTCTTTTCACTAGGTACAGTCACCACAGCTTAATGTATGTCCCTTCTATTTCATCATCTTCCCACCCTTTTTCCAGTGAAAAAAGTTGACAAATGCTTGACTCATTTTGTGGTAAATGTTTCTCATTTATTTGTTTGTTTGTGTTCACTTCCGTTTTTTTTTTTTTTTTTTGTTATTATTTTTAGTTATCTTGTTTTCATACAATATTTATTAATAGTTATATTTATTTTCGTTCTTCCTTTTCTCATTTTTCCTTTTTTTGTTTTTGTTTAGTTATTGTATTTGCTTTGTGAATGTTTTTGCTCGCTTGTTGCTTTTCTTTTTTTAATTTTTCCATTTGCATTATTTTTTTGTTGCCTTTTTTTTTTTTGCTCTGCACAGAAATTTTATAAGCTTATAAATATATGGAAATATTTATTTTTATATTTATTTTGGTATTTTGTTTTTTTGTTGGTGATTTGCTTGGGCCAGCAAAGTATCTTGCCTTTTGGTATCTCTTAAGACTACGGTGAAAAGCCTGAAAAGCCTGAAAAGCTGTGGCCTGCCTGAATTTCAACACCAAGTTTTTTCTTGCATTTTCTTTTTGGGTTTTGTTTAAGTTCGATTGTTTGATTCTTTTAATTCTTTAGATCTTCTGCTCTTTGATTCGAGGGTCGAGGGGCTGCTCAGTAGTTGAATAAATTCATTAATTTTCCTCGAGTGTATCTATCAGATACTTTTGTAGGACTCATTCCCCTAGGTCTCAGATAGTTCTACAAGTTTTTTTTTTTTCAGGCGGAACCAGAAGGGTTCCACTGGGCTATCCCAGGTTCCTCGAGTTTCCTTGAGGCTTCCGGTTCCCCTACCAATTCAACTGCTTTTAATTCTCTTTGTGTTTGTTGTTGTTGTTTTATATAGTTTTTTTTTTTTGTTTTTTTTTTTTTACTGTTTATTTAGGCAACTCCATTATGCATATGTTAATAAATATTTGAGCTCTATTTGTATTTTGATTTATATTTTCATAGTATGCTTTTTCTATCCTCTTCTTTTTCCTATTTTTTCCTCTCTCTCTTTGTTGTTGTTTTATACACATTTAGTTGTTGTTGCAGTTTTTTTTTTTTTTTTTGCCTGGTAAATTGGAAAATAATTTATGGGTTTTTATGTAGATTGAATGTGTGTGTTCTTCTTCTTCTTCTTGAGCTTTTTTTTTTGCTTATTTTTTTTTGCCATTTTCCTTAAACTATTTTTTTTTGTTATTCTTGTCTATGTTTTTACTTTGTCCCATATAATAATAAATATTTATATTTATTTTTTATTTTCTTTTATATTTTCACTTCACTGATTTTGCTCTCTTCTATTTTTCTATTCATTTTAAATAGCTAATTTTTTTAATTTATTTTATTTTATTTTCTAAAGCTAATTTTTCAGTGTTATTTTAAAAAGATTTTGAATTTAAAAAAAAAAAAAAAAAAATTGTTTGAATTTTACAAAAAAAAACTCTTCGAGTTTTTCCTTTCCTTTTAGATTTAAATATATATTTTTTTTAATTTTTAGGCTCAACACCAAAAAATTTCTTAAAATTAATTTCGTTTGAATATTTTTTTTTTTAATATGTTTTTTAGCTTGATTTGTTTTTACAATTGTGTATGTGTATGTGTGTGTGTTTTTTTTTATCCTAATTTATGCTTAATTATTTCCTTTATTTATTTACTTACCGCGCTGATAAAAAAAAATTCATTGATTTATTCTAAGTTTTTTTCTTTTTTTTTATTTAAAAGACCGATTAGCTTAGGTCTGTTTTTTTTTTTGGGGTAAATATTTGCAGGCAAATGTCTTCTTCTTTCTACCTACAGTTTAACTATATTTTTAAATATTTATTTTATTTGACTACTTTGATTTTGGTTTACTTTTTTTTTTGTGTTTTGCCATCATTTTTTTTATGATGAGTTTTTTTTTTTTTTTTTAGTCATGTCAGTTTTGTTTTTTATTAATTTCTCTTCTCTGCTGATTTAGCGAATTTTCCAACTATTTCAATTTTTATTTACATTGTAAATTGTGAGCAGGTGTGTGTATGTGTGTGTGTGTGTGAGTGCTTCGCTTTTATTTATTTTATTTTTAATTATCATAATTAAACGTTAGACATTTTTAATGATGATTATCACTAACCTAATTGGGGGTTTTTATTTAAATGCAAGTTTGCCATATTCTAAAAGGTAATTTCAATTATTGTTGGCTCGATTCCATGGAAGGGGTTAAATTTCAATTTCAAAGCAAATTAAATGAATACAAATTGATGAATAAAATGATTTAAATTTCCCACTGGACTAGCTTAAATCGAAGGCTTTAAAGAGTCTTTTTTTCCAAATTATTTTTGACCTAAACATTTATTTAAATTGATTAAAAAAAAAAATAAAAATAAAAAAAAATATATGGAATAAAAAATAATCTGAATCAGTTTAGAGTAAAAAATCAAACCTCTATAATATTAAAAAAAAAAAATACTTCGAGTCAGTAAAAGAATAAAATTTAAGTGTTTGTAATTTTTCAGAATTTGCGAATTAGAAAAAAAAAATAATAAAAAAAGAGTCAAGAAAAAATCGGAATCTTTGAAATAAGAAAATTATAATTTCAAAATTTTTTCAATATACTGAAAATAAGAGTTTTACAAGAGTCAAAAAAAATCTTAGATTTTTGAAGAGTTAAGAAAAAAAATCCTAGATTTTTTCAAGAATTTAGAAGGACTAAAAAAATCGGGGAATCTCTGATTTTTTCCAGAAACTTGAAACCGAAAATAGAAAGTCTCAAATTGTTGGATATATTGGCTATATTTTTTCTATAAAATTTAAGGTTTCGGATTTATCAGGAAATGATTTTTTTTCAGAAAAATTTTAGAAAAAAAAATTGAGTTTTCATTTTCTAACCTGAAGAGATTAGTTTTAATTGTTTACTCTGAAACAGTCAGGAATTTATGAAAATAAAAAAGACTTTTTTTTCAAATCAAATCAAAGAATGAGAATTCTATATTTTTTTAGTTTGAACTCGTTGCTTTTTGTTTTAAATGTTTTTTTTGTTTTTGTTGTTGTTTTTTTTTTTTTTTTGCTGAAATCGTATCAAATTGATTCGCATTGAATTGAATTGAGAATCGAATCAAATGTGACCAACACATGCACACGCACACTAACACACACTCAGATGGCTGGTGTTGAGGACCACGCCTGCGGCCATATAACCAGCGATTCCGCCATTATTTTGACGATGTTGCTGCTGTTGTTGTTGCTGCTGCTGTTGTTGCTGTTGTTGTTGTTGTTGATGTTGGTGATGATGGCTATGATGGTTGTTGTAATGATGATTGTGCTGGGCAGCCCCACCCGCCACAATGCCGGCGGGTATGGTAGCAGAGTTGGCAGCGGATGTTGTTGTCGCTGCAATGGCAACGCTAACAATGTCATTCGGCATTACGATTGTGGTAGACGTGGTCGCCGGTACACCAACCCCCCCAATTCCGACTCCAACTCCAGTTGAAGCTCCGGCAACGGCAGCTACGGGCAGGCCATTGTCCAGAGTAGAGTGGAGGCCGGTGATGCCCACCACCGGGCTGCGACTGCCTGATTTGGGCAGGCCACCGATGGGGGTGGTGGCCGTGGTGGTGGTGGTGCCAGTGCCGGTGCCAGTACTAAGACTGGTGCCACTGATATGGGCACTAATGCCGCTCGGCACACTCGACATGAGTGTGGCATTGGCCCCGGGGATATTGCCACCACCACCGGTGGCATTGCCAGAAGCAGCTGCTGCCGCAGCGGCGGCAGCACTATTCGCACTGGCCGCCGTGCGAGTCAGCTCTTCGTTGGGTATGGAAAAATGACGATAGGAGATATATTCGGGCGGCATGGTGGCCTGCCTTTTGGCATTCTCGATGCGCTGCTTCTTAAGCTTCACGTAGCTAAGCACCGATATCATCACAATGAACACGATTATGCCCAGGCAACAGCCCACAATGAGGCCCAGGCGACGTGTCAGTATCGAGTGGATGAGGCCGTTGCTCGACAGGCCATTCTCATCGGTGATCAGACTGGGCGTTGAGTCGAGGGTCTGGACATCGGTGCAGGCGGAAATATGCGAATTCTTGAGCACCTCCTGCAAGGCATTGTCCATGATAATGGTGTTCTCGATTAGGGCCTGCTGATGCTGGCTATCCTCTTCGCTGAGCCTTGGATACGGCTGGTATGGCGAATAGGCCATCGGTGGATGGGAGATTCCCGAATGTCCCGATTGCCCCGAGTGTCCTGACAGGCCAGACAGCCCGGGGAGTCCAGAGAGACCGGAGAGCCCGGAGACCTCGGCCGACATGGCAACCAGTTCATCGCGTAGCGCACCGAATGTCTCATTGAAGTGTAACTTATGCAGCGCATTAGCCACAGGCTCTGAAAGCCAATTACCGGTGCCGATGACGCAGATGTGATAGCGCGTGTTCGGACTCAATTTGGTGAGCTTAGTCGAGTTGGCCGTGCCGTTTAGCCGTTTGCCGTGTATCTGTGGAATAAATTAAACAAGTTTTCAAAATTGTTATTGTCCTGTTTCACTCGAAGCCAAACTGTTCTACACTTTTACTTCCTTCGCTTCCATTGCTTTCTGTCAGAGCTGGCAATCACTATCGCCGAGTTTATTTCTCTTTTTCTGTGTGCGTTCGTGTGTTTGTGTGTCGCAGACGTTGTTGATGTCCGTGTCGTTTTTATTAAAATCCCCCCCCAGGACTCTGACAATGACAGTGACCTCTATACAGTGGAAATAATCAAATGAAATGGACAAATTTTTCTGAAACTTTAGCAACTCTCTGTAGTCTCTAGGAGACTCAAGGTCCTGTTAAAGTCGAAACCTGTGAAAGGAAATTCTTTGATTCCTTAAGCGTATTTTGAGAACCTATAGAAAGGATCCCAGAGATTTGGGATAGTTGAATTGAATCTGGAAAGTAGAGATTCCAGAGATCTTGAGAGCTTTAAGCTTTATAAAAATAGAACTGGATAAGAAGTTTTTAAAGATCTTGAGACCCTCATTCAGGTCTGGGAAGCTATTCATTTTAAGATCTAGAGATATCGATTCTGGAAAGCTATTGATTTTAAGATTTAAGCTTGAAAAGCCGCACCGAATTGGTCGGAAGAGATTGCTCTAGAAATAAGTAGATAAAGGAGACAAGTTGAGGGCTTTAATTTTAGTCATCTTATATATTGATTTATTTTGAATTGGAGGAGAAAATTTATAAATTTTAAAGTCTACATTTTCCGTACTTTTAAAAACTAAGCCAAGTTTCTTGTCGACTTTGCCGGCTCTGCAAAAAAAGTTAAGGTATTTGAAGGAAATTGTAATCGCTTGGCTTACAGAAAATTGCCAGGAAAAGAAAGTTTTGTATAAATTAAATCTGGGATTAGTCAGGACATTAGACAGACCATTATGAGAATTAAAAGTTTTCAAGTGCTAATTTCGAATTCAACGATTTAATGATGGCCAAACCACCACTGTCTGTATGGAAGAAGTCTCTCCTGAGTGAGGTACTATTTTGTTAGGCAGTGTTTGTTAGGCAGTGATGAACTCACCTCGTCGGTGGCCGTCATGATGGGTATACGGTCGGCAACGGTATTTCCAGCACTTACTAAACCATCGCCAATGGCATGGTAAACAATTTCAAAACCGTTCAGGCCCAAATGTTCACGACTCTGCCAGGACACGACCACCGAATATGGTTGAATATCCTGTATGGCCATTTTTGGTATTAATGGGGCATCACAAAATTGCTGCGGCTCCATTTTGCCAAACACCTTGCCACGCAGTTCCGTTGGATGCTCACATCTTAGATAATTAATGTTATCGCCCGACGGCGAGAGCGACCATTTGCGATGATCTCTCAGCCATTCCCATAGCTTTTGGGCATCACAGCTGCAATGCAGTGGATTTTCTGCATACAAAACGGCCCATGAAACGAAATGATGGCACAAAAATTAGTGAGTCCTGAAATTGTTACCAAAAAAAAAAAAAAAAAAAAATGAACAAGCAGACTTACCTTCCAGTTTGAGAGTGCGTATGTTGGTCTCCAGAGGGCGCAACGGATCAAGTGGTATAAGCTCGAAATAATTCTTTCTCAGATCGAGTACATGAAGCTTGCGGAGATAACGGAAGGCATCATTCGATAGGACGGTCATGCGGTTACCCATGAGCAGTAGCTCGACCAGGCCATGGAGATTCCGAAAGGTCTTTTTGGTTATCCGATCGAGTTGATTGAAGGACAAGTCCAGAAGTTGGAGTTGAGCCAAATCACCACTGAATTCCTCGAGATCTTTGAGGCTATTGTGAGAGATATTCAGAAGACGGAGTAGCTTAAGACCCTGGAGTCTTTCCTTAGGCAGCATTTCCAGCTCATTGACACTGAGGTCGAGGGTGAGCAGATTGATCAGTGACTTGAAGGCGCCCGGTGAAATTCGGGTGATGCGATTGTTGACCAAATGGAGATGCTGCAGGGCCTGGAAGGCCTCAAAGTCTTTGGAAGTCAGGATGGACAGATTGGTCTGACAGATGTAGAGTTCCTTCAGATATGGATAGCGTTCTTCTTTGACTGTGTAAATCTTGTTAATCGGATTGCCGGTTAGATTTAGCCAGGATAGACGCGGTATGGACATGTCCGACAGGGCTGAGCTGGGTATTTGCAGGAACCGATTGCTGGACAAATCCACACGCTGCAAGTTGATCGAGTGCCTCAGGAAATTGGCGGGCAACGAAAGCAAAGAATTCCCACTCAAGTCCACATTGTCCAATTGGGTCAGATTGACAGCATTAAAGCCACTGAGAGAATTGATCTTATTATCCTTGAGAACCAATTGCCTCAGATTTAAAGTGCCACTGAGCTTGTAAAAGTCTATGGCAGTCAACTGATTCCTAGACAAGTCCAAGGTCTCCAGAGTACTCAGATTATATATGGCTATATGGGGAAAATCCACTAGATTATTCCGACATAGTTTCAGCTCTTTGAAGACATTGAGACCATTGAAAATATTACGATTCATTTTGGTCAAGAGATTGTCGCACAGATCAATTTTCACTAGATTGGTATTCTTGGCAAACAGCTGATCGGGTATATCATCGATGCTACAATTGGCCATGGTCAGATGCTGTAGAGAGCGCAGCTTATCAAACATGCCAGCCATAATGCCACCAGAGCCCACATGGCTGAAATTGTTGTGCGAAAGATGCAAGCGCCGCAGACTGGGCACATCCAGTTTCTGGATATCACTAGGATTGAGGAAATTCTCCTCAAAGTTGAGTTCATTGAGATTTTGCAGAGACTTGAATGTGTGCATTTCCAATTTACGCAACGAAGTATTCCTCAGATTGAGTACAATCAGAGGCAGCTCATCCATAAATATATCGCGAGAGATTTGGGTGATGGGATTGCTGGAGAGATCCAAGGATTTAAGTTGTTTGAGCTTATTGAAGGCATAACTTTCAATGGCCTCAATGTGGTTCCGGGAGAGATCCAATTCTTCGAGGTTCTGGAGAGCAGATGAAAAATAGTCACGTCTCAATTGCCGCAGATTATTGCTGCTGAGATCCAAGAATTTCAACTGATTCAGATTACTGAAAGTGTCCTTTTCGATTTCCCGTATTAGATTGTTGCTCAGATAGAGACGACCCAGCAGGGTGGTGTCCACAAACAAGGTCTTGTCTATCTTGGTCAGACGATTATCATTCAGCCACATAATCTGTATGGGTCGCTGCTGCCGGAAAGTGCGCTCATGTATTTTGTGCAAATAATTCGACTCCAATTGTATGGACAATAGGGAGGAGCTATTGGCATGACCATTGGGAAAGATATCCTCTAAGACGGTCAGCTGGTTGTCCTGCAAATTGATGTGCTGCATATTGTGTAGGGTATGAAAGGCCCTCGGTTCTATATCCTCAATGTTATTCTTTTGAATGTGCAGCTCCTGCAGGGAGGGCAGCGGCTCAAAGACGCCCTTGCGCACTCGACGTATGCGATTATTGTGGAGTCGCACTTCCCTCAGCTGGTCCAGCTTGCGGAACATACCAATCTCAAGATCCTGAATCTCATTGTTGTCCAACGATAGAGAAGAGAGCTTAGTGCACTTGTCAAACAGAGTCACCGGCACCAGGGGTATAAAGTTCGAGCGCAAATAGAGATGATCCAGGTTCACCAGAGTGCTAAAGACATTCGGATCGATATGGGCCACGGCATTCGACTCCAAATAGATCACATCCACATTTGTGGAATTGGTGAAGGCATCGGCCGGTAGCTCCAGTATATTATTCTCCGATAGGAAAACCTCTCTTAGCTGTGGCAGATTCGAAAAAACTCCGCTGATGGCGTGAATATGATTATGACTTAGGTCCACTGTCTGCAGGCGTTTGTTCTTATCAAAGACTTTCGGATCCAGAGTTATTATACGATTGTGTGACATATCCAAGGACATTAGCTCCTTCAGACTCTTGAAGGCCTCCGGCTGCACCAGCTCGATCTGATTGGCATAGAACGAGAGTGTCTTTAGCTGGGGAAAGGCCCGAAAACAGTCGTGCACAATTTCACTAAACTGATTCGAGCTCAGATCCAAGAAAATCAACGAGGGCAATTGCAAAATTGCTGCTGCAGCTGCCACTGCCGAGGCATTATTAGTGGCCAATTGTATATCCCCATAGAAGGTTGAGATTTTATTATTCGATAAACGCAAAATTCTCAAATGGTCCAACTTCCGAAGCGCCATCATTGGAAATGTGCGTAGACCATTTTCAGATAGATCAATTTCCTGCATGCACTCTTCCAGCCCAGCAAATCCATGCTCTGGTATGCTCTGCAGACTATTGCCTTTGATGTTCAGCTTGGAAAGCCGCAGGCCATAGAAACTATAGTCCTCGATCCGGGCAATCTCATTATAATCAAAATACAGGGCTGTAAGCTTCTGCATGGAACTCAGGGCCCGCGAGGGTAGCTGAAATGAAATGGGAAAAAGAAATAGAATTAATTTTTAAGGAATTTGTTCTTCTTTTTTGATTTGTAAATAGGGAGAAAGGGAACTTTGGAGAACTTAAGGCTTAGGTCTTGTATGGCTTATAATTCTATGAGGAACAATTTGTCAGCTCAAAATGGGACTGGGTTTTTTATATATATGCCGCACAATCATGAAAACAGTGAATAGAATTACTACACTATATATCTGGGTTACAGATCTTAATCCTATCTAGGTGCATTTGCTTTGTTCTGGTATTTGTTTTTAGTATTTGGGATAATCTTTTTATGACCCTCAAGCACATCAAATTTCATCTATATTTTGGTTTATTGACTCCCATCAATCAATCAGACTTAAGCACGCAGATTTTCAGCTTGATTGAAATTTCATATTTCATAGTTTTTTTAGTGGCCTAAATCTATGCATATCTCCTCTATTCATTGAACAATCTGAATAAAATTTACTGAGCAGCAACCTTATACAGTCATCTAAGACTACACAAAGTTTCCCCTGTATCGAACTTCTATATCTTCCGCTTGGAACCAGTTTATGTTGAACTCAAGCAGGTCAAGTCGTGGCAAATAAATTGTTAACAATTCGAAATCAAAAGGAAAATAAATGAATCATTTCAATTATTTACAAAAAAAAAAGAAATTATGAAAAACATTCAAGCATGTCCAATTTAAATTTCATTTATATCAGAAAAGATTATAAAGCTCAATAATTAAAATGAAATAAAAATCCATTTCGTTGAGTGTTATTTCAGCTTTTTGATGAACGATTAAAAAAAAAAATGAAGCAGAGAAAAATATAATAAAAACGAATATTAAAAAAAAAATGTCATATTTAATTTTAAAAGATTTTGAAAATCCGCTAGACTTATGTTTGTGTTTGTGGTCGCCTTTTGTTTTACAATGAATCGAATATTGTGTGTTTCTTGTCAAATGAATGGGCATATTTCAATTAACCGGTAATTAATTTTCGGATTTGTTTAATTCGATTATTAAAACTTTACGTAATTGCTCGAGCTTACATTTATGCACGCTCAATGTTTTTTTTAATAAAAATAATAATTTACTCCAAAATGAATGAATAAATTTTAAATGAACATTGTAAAGTTTATTAATAAACAAATGTTGAGCATTTAAAACAATCTTCATTTGTATTTGTTTTAACCATTTTTAATAATGTCGAAAATTATTCATACACAAGTCGAGGAAATACCAGACGCATTGGGGGGGAGATGGGGGATGGGGTAGATTGTGCCCCATTGAAATGCATCATATTTGCTCACCTGTTTCACCTATTTTTAATTGTTTTTTAATTGAAAAATATTCCCATTATCATTTTTCAACATTTAGTTCAGTTGTTTCGACTAAATGTGGGTCTGCCAACAACATCCAAAGTAATGAAATAAAAATATTTTATTTATGTATTTTTAAATTCCCAATTGTTTTCTGGCACAAAAGTTCAAGTCTCCTGGCATTTTTATAAATCAAATAAAAAAAGAGAAACTTTTGTTTTATTTACAAGTGTTTGCTTTATTTTTAAACACTCGTCTGATAGGTGATTTTAAGTGTTTCCATAAAAAATAATAAAAATATATATGAAAATAGTTGGTAAATAAAACCCAATAATTTGTAAATTTCATATTAATTTGCCAGGGAACTTAAAAAGGGAAGATTTTTGGGGAGATATTTGGGGAAACTTGTTTTATTTTATTTTATTTCATTGGAATTAATTTTTCTTTTTTTGGATTTTTTCTTGAGGGTTCCTGGAATTTTATGGGTTTATATTTTTTATTAATGGCTTTTTCCTGAGGGTTCCAAGGCTTGATTAATTTTATGGAATTCCTTGATTACTTTTGCCTTGAAAACTCTAAAGTCAAATTCCCCCAACTTGTTTCTATTATAAAGAAACTTTCCTTAATTTTAAGATCTTTTTATGGATTTTTGTGAAGACACGTGAACTTCTTGTTTTCAAGAACAACAATAACCTTTTAAGACTCCAAACAGTTGTGAAAAATAATTTTAAAAAACAAAAAAAAAAACTTCTGTGGAAAACATAAAATCTGTTTTGATTATTTGCTTAAATATACAAAAAATTGAAGCCCAGCTGTCAGTTATTCTGTGCTTGCACTAAGAGCAAGGAACTTTCAACAATTCCCTCCCCCAAAAATGAAGTCTTTCTACGGTGAGTACAGTCTGCACGGTTATAGCTATTTTCTAGAAATCCTATTTTCAGTTATTTTATTGATGATCCATTTGGCTTGGGTGCGCTCTCAGACCACACCGGCCTCCACCACAATGACCACCGAGCCCTTGCCTATCACTCGTCAGCCCTGTCGCATTGCCGTGGACTGTGATCGCACGAATCCTGTTATCTGTGGACGCAATCGATCCGGCATCTGTCAGCGTTTTCAGAATATTTGCACCTTCATAAGAACCTTGGAATCCTTGAGTGACGAGAACCGTCCTCGCCTAAATTGGCGTCACACCAATGAAATCGAGTGTAGCCAACTGCTGGGCGTCGGACCATCCAATGCCATGCCCTGCCACCAGCCCTGTCCTCGCGCTCCCATCGTCTGCCCGCCCAGCACACGCAACGAAGCAATCTGCGTACGCCTACGCACCATGCCCAAATGCAGACTGATGGCCAGTGAATGCCAACTCCACAATCAGAATTGCTTTGCCAATCCACGAAACAGTGTGTAAACCCAGAGAAAATGATTAGACCATTTTTTTTCTACATTTTTATGAAATTCCAGAATGGATGCGCACTCATGAACGGCGTTGCAGCAACATGACCGTGGGCGAGGGTCTGCAGCCTTGCCGCAGGATGGAATTGGGTGGACCACGTGGAGGAAGAATTTAGGAAAATTTGACCAGAAGACTTGTTTTGATTTAGTCAAAAATAAATGCAAAAGAATCTTGAATAAAATCTTAAAAGTTTTTAGCTAAATTAAACCAGATTGTTTCTAAAATTTTTTGTGAGATGTTTGAAGAAAATTATATGAATAAAAAATATATCAAAAACTCAAAAGACATTTTTTTTTTCTTAATTTATTTTTTATATCTGAAAAAAATTTATAGATTTCAATAATTTTTTTGACTTAACAAAATCAATATATTTTTTTTATGCAGTCAAAAAAAAGGAGTCAATTTATTTGTTAAAAAAAAAAAATCAAAATTTTCGGCTACGAAAAAAATAATCTTTATTTTTTTTTAACTTTTTTGATTTGTGTGAAAAAAATATTTTGCAATATTTTTTGCAATCGAAAAATAATAATAATTTTTTTCAAAATAAAAAAAGTCAAAATTTTATTTATTTTTTTCTGATTAAAAATTTTATGTTTAATTTACTTTTATTTATTATTATTATTTTTTTTTTTTTAAATTGACTTTTTTTCTGGTAAAATTTTGTATTGCTCAATTTTGAATTTTTTTTTTCGAAAAATTTATAATTTTATTATTAACTCAAATTAATATTAATCAAAATACCACTTTTCCAATTCTTTGGAAAACAAGCTTTTTAAATCATCCCCAAATTGGCTGAATCGGTGTAATAAGGCCGGGTGAAATGAGTAGGGGTGACTGAGTTGATTTAACGCTTGAGACAACGCGGCGTATACTTGATGGTGAAGTGAACCCGTGTCAGAGAATCGGTTGGCAGGTGTTTCGTTTTGTTTGTGTGCGGCGACCTTATGATTTTTTAATTAATGTCGGAACATGCAAATTTATGAAAGTCCATGTAAATTGATTGAACTTTTGGAGACCCTGGTTTTTGGGTAGATAATGAATCAGCTGCCTTGACATTCGGATTTTAAATTTAAACAATTTGAAAATGAAGTATTTTTTTAAAATTTTTTTATTGGCTTTGTCAGAGGATATTTAAGAGTGTTTAACAAAAAAAAAAGGGGGGGGGGGAAGGAATTTTTCGTAATATTCTAGAGATACGATAATGGGTCAATCGGTTTTGTGAAATGAATCAAATGGAAACGCTTAGTCCTTGATGACTCTGGAGCGGCAACGACGTGGCCCATCACCACGCTCTAGGCCACGGCAACGAGAGGCGCTAGTGAGGACCAGCTTGTCGTTGGCCCTGCGACGGCAATTCCTGCGAGCAGCCTCACAACGGGTCAACAATTCACAGCGACGATCCTTGCTCCTCCAGCAGTTGGCACGCTTGTCATCAACACATGGGCGACGGCGGCAGTCACGGGTATCCTTGCCAGGAGCACGTGTAGACCTTGGAGCACACTGGCCAGAGCCGGAGACACCTCTGATGCGACGACAACGATCCTTGCGAGTCTCACGAAGCTGGGCCAGACCCAGATCACGCAGCTGACAGTTCTTCTCACGCAGACGACAGGCCAGGGTCTTGGTGCAAATGTTGGTCTTCTTGTCGCGGATGCACACCGAGCGGCTCTTCACTTTGGGATCGCAACGACCCAGGCAAGGGCGGCGTATGCCCTCGGCACTCACCGAAACGGCAATGCAAACGGTTACCAGGACCAAACAAAGGGCAATCTTCGACATTTTTTTTTTTTTTTGAGGTGTTTTGAGTAGAACTTCTGGAGCTGTTGGAGTTGTTGAGCTTGCAAAGGCTAGTTTGCTGATGTCTAGTCAATCGCTGGTTCGGCTATTTATATCCGGCAACACGCCCACGTCTGTTTTGTTTTGAGCCTAGTCTGGATCACGAGATTCCATTCAATGTCGCTGTCTGTTTACAGACCCCATTTCCATTCAAAAAAAAAAAAAATTAAAAAAAATCAGTTTCAAAATAACAATTTCGATTCTCATTGTTCGGTGCTCTTTTCGACTTGTTTACAAAATTTATTTCTGTAAACTTCTCAAAAGCTGTGAAACTTACTACTTTTTTTGTGTGATAGGATAGAGCTTTCCAGACTTTATTTGGAGTGTACTTTTTTGATTTAAAAAATAGAGTTTTGCTTATAGGAAAACTCTTAAGATTTGAGAATATTTTAAGAGTGAAATATATGAGTCATTCTAGCCCAACCAAGGAATAATCTGAGTCTCATATTGGTTTTGATTTAATACGATTTTCTTTATTAGAAAATCGTAGACGAAGGGGTCAAATTAAATGTCAAGGGTTCTTTCTATTAATCTTAAATGAAACCTTATAAGATCTTTATTAGGGTTGGCTTATAATCCATTTGAATAGTCTGTGTTTATTCTACTTTCAATCAAATCAAAAATCTTTTAGGCTGCCTTCTTTCTTCTCCAAAGATAATCCAAGTGAAAGCCTCTAGATGCCCTCTATGAACTCCTTATTGACCCCACTAATGCTCCCACTTCTAACGATCTCGAACGAGATGTTATAGCCATGAGCTTTTTGACAAGTCTCTCTTTACTACTTCGAAATGGCTTAATAAGGACCAAACAAAAAACCTTTAAAAGCTCTTACTATCTTCTTCAGAAAAGATACCAAATGAAATCTGAAAGGCCACCTATATCAACGCCTAGTAGAACCATCTAACTTAAACCATCGAACTTAAATTTTATAGCCCTAAGCTTGTCACGTCTCTCTTTCTTCTTTTTCGAAAAGGACCAAATTGAGAAACTTTCACCACGCCTTCTTTCTTGATTCAAAGGAAAGCTTCATCAGTTCTTAATGCTTCCCCAGTTACCGATTTCTCAAGCCCTTTTTGGCTTCCTCAAAAGCTCCAAAAAAATTAACAAATTCAAATCAAATCAAAATTAGAAATTATTTCGGTTAATTCCAATTTTTTCCATAAAAGAAATTCTGTCATTTTAGCTAGAGTTTTCTTGGCCAGAAGCTATCTATAATTAGCCAAGTCAAATTTATTGTCATTGCTTGAGACAAAAGCAATTCATGCCTCAATTCATATGACCAACTCAATTGACGAATTCTGATAATATCTCAGCTCTCGCTGCACTTGTGATTGCAAATGAAGACAATGGGGAACGCGTGTGACTGGTAATTACTTCCGTGCAGCTGGAGCGGCAATCCGTGTGTTTGGTTCCAATGTGTAAGCCCCTATTCGGTTCTGTGCAACTATAAAAGCCTCGGGTGCTGGCCAAATCGATATCAAAGTCAGTTCGACAAACAGTTCGTTGACAACAGTGAAAAGATATGCAAATTTCTCTGATTATCCTGGGCGGTAAGTGCGATTGGGATTGAGATATTTTCATGGGACTAAGTGTGATTCTCTTTAGGCCTAGCCGTGTTCTTGGTACTCTTGGGGGACCAGAGGGCTTTGGCCCAGACAACTGTGACCACAGAGACTTCGACAGATGAGTCGACCAGAACGCCAAGACCCACGCCAACGGTCAGGGTCACACCCACCCGCCGGCCCTCAAGCACAAGGACGGTGATACCAACGACCAACAGTACTGAGACCCCAACACCCAGGCCCACTAGACCCACCCGTTCCACAAGATCTACCCGTTCCACAAGATCTACCCGTTCTACAAGATCTACCCGATCGACCCGTACCACTCGCACTACTCGCACCACACGTCCCACACGTTCCATTACAAGGCGCACAACACTTCCCGAATGGATTACCCGTCGACCGACTTGGCCGCCTTGCAGCCTGCCGGCCATTTGTGACCGCAGCAGTCCGCGTGTCTGCGGCAGAAACCGTCAGGGAATGTGCCGACGTTTCAGGAATATGTGCGAGCTTCTGGGCGCCAATCGCAGTTGGCGCGGTGATATTCCAGTGCGAGCCATGTGGACACACGCTCGTGATAACCAGTGCCGTTCGGTCCAGGGACGTAATCGGGTGGCCCGCTGCTGGACGCCCTGTCCTCGTAAACCCGTTATATGTGCTCCCACACCGGCTAACCAGCAGATCTGCGTGAGATCTCGCCGCGGTAATCAATGCAAAATCCTGGCCAATGCTTGCCAGTTGAGGAATCAGAATTGCCACAACACACCCCGGAATAGTGAGTAGTCATCCCGTAATCTGGTTAAGTCCAAAGTCAAAAAAAAACAATTTTATCCTTTAGACTGGGTTCGAACCAATCAACGTGCTTGTGCCCAGATGCAATTGGGTGACAAGGTCCAAACCTGCCGTCGCATTTTGCCAGTCACCGGAACCAGATGGCCAACGATCCGAACACCCACACTGCGGCCAATATTGACGGCATAAAAAGGACAGTGATTTGTGACAGAGCTCGAGCTCTCTCTCTCTCGCCAGCTCTCACCCTCACGAATGCTTCTTCTTTTCCATTAATTTTTTTCTTGTATTCTTTCATTTGTGTAATAAATTAAAAGAGCTTTAAAGTAAATCACTTAATGTCTGGAGAAAAAAACTATATATATATATAGTATTGTCCGGGAATGCCATTATTTGTGGCGGAATCATTTATCAATTGGCCAGCTAATGGCCAATGCAAGAGACTGGAAAAATTGTCTGCTCACAATTGACAGGACTAATAAGATACACGGCACTTTTATCTCGAAGTGATAGATCGAATTTGTAGTGCCTAGCAGAGTCGTCAGATAAACCGAAAACGATTTTTTTTTTTCAAACTTTAAAATTATTTTAAAAACTCTAAACCAAAAGCGCCATCTAATGGGAAAGTCGTACAACTTTTTCGAACTTGGATAAGTTCGAATCTTTTATTGATACGTTAAGATAAAATATGAAATGCTAAATGCGCCATCTAGTGGAATATTCATACAACTTTAGACTGAGGGAAATCGAGTTTTTGTCTCTCCGATTTTGTCCCTCCGATTTTTTGTCTCCGATTTTTTGTCTCCGATTTTTTTTCTTCGATTTTGTCCCTCCGATTTTGTCTCTCCGATTTTATCTCTCCGATTTTGTCTCTCCGATTTTGTCTCTAGGATTTTGGTCCTCCGATTTTGTCTTTCCGATTCTGTCCTTCTGATTTTAGCCCTCTGATTTTGTCTTTACGATTTTGTCTCTCCAATTTTGTTTCTAGGATTTTGGCCCTCCGATTTTGTCTTTCCGATTTTGTCCCTCCGATTTTGTCTCTAGGATTATGGCCCTCCGATTTTATCTCTCCGATTTTATGTCTCCGATTTTGTCCCTCCGATTTTGTCCCTCCGATTTTGTCCCTCCGATTTTGTCCTTCCGATTTTGTCTTTACGATTTTGTCCCTCCGATTTTGTTCCTCCGATTTTGTCTCTCAGATTTTATTTCTACGATTTTGTCCATTCGATTTTGTCCCTCCGATTTGGTCCCTCCGATTTGGTCCCTCCGATTTTGTCTCTCCGATTTTGTCCCTCCGATTTTGTTTCTCCGATTTTGTCCCTCTAATTTCGACCCTCCGATTTTGTTTCTCCGATTTTGTCTCTCCGATTTTGTCCCTCCGATTTTGTCTCACCACTTTTGTCCCTCCGATTTTGTCTCTCCAATTTTGTCCCTCCGATTTTGTCTCTCCAATTTTGTCTCTATGATTTTGTCTTTACGATTTTGTCTCTCCGATTTTGTCTTTACGATTTTGCCTCTCCGATTTTGTCTTAACATAACTCCCGCATTTATAGACCTATTATAGTCATGTTTGGTATTCAAGGATAGAAACTTTTAACACTTTGTAGAAGTTCACTAAATCCACAATTCTTAAGCTATAGGAAATACAGGACCTTGAAATTATGTAGACATAGAAAGGTGGAAGCAGGTAGAAATGGTAGAAAAAAATTATAAAGTGCCAAGTTTGTCCCAGGTTGGCTCATGTGGGTTCTACAATCTAAGCATTCTTTTTGGAATAATATGTCCCAGTCAGGTTCCCCCTAGCCCTTATGGGCTATTAAATCTATGCCTTCCTTTTATATAGACTGAGACAATGATAAATTCTTTAGGAAAGACTGAGAGAATGATAAGTCCCAGTCTGGTTTTCTATAGTTCTTATGGGTTCGATAATTCAGCCAGTCCTTCTGAACACTCTGAGAGTCTGATAAATCCCAGGCTGGGTTCCTGTTATTCTTCTGGGTTCTAGACTGAGAGAATCCCAGCCTGGGTCCCCCTCTTATGGGTTCAAGGATTTAGGCACTCCTTACGGACAGAATGAGAGAATGATAAATCCCAGGCCTCCCTAGTTCTCCCTGGGACTTTCGTACAGACTAAGTGAACAAAGAGGAAGTAGTCAAAGACATCTCAGCTTAAAGAATCTTAAAATTAACGGAATTATAAGAGACTCTTTTTTGGTAATCCTTAAAAATCCTAATCGGCCAGACAGGTGTGATTTTGGACCACCTGGCCAGGCCCGTTTCGCAATGTTTATGCTTTTCTCCCAAAATAATTTTATTGAACACAATTGTTTCTGGTTTTTTTTTTTGTTGGAGCAAAAAGGCAAGAGTGTGTGTGTGTGGGGGAAGGGTGGTGTTCGTAGTCCCTGAATGGGAATGGCTCGTTGGTTATGTTGCGACGGTTATTTGCGCAGGCAAATTACTTTTTATGGTTACCAACAGACCAGCATTACTAGGGCCTATTTATTTTTGTATAAAACATCGAAGCTTGACGGCCGATGGGAGCTGGGGCACCGTAGGAAGGGGAGAGAGGATTTTATGATTTTCAGTGTTTGCTGGGAGCTGTTTTTAAAATTTAATGGCTTAGAAAGCCATTTCCGTGTTGTTGTTGTTGTTGTTGTTTGCTACTTTGTTGAACAATATGTATTTTGTTGTTATTGTTTTCGGTACTGCTAATTAGCTGCACCGTCTGTCGGGCAGTAAATTTTATGCATTCCGCGGTTATGAAAGGCCCGCCTAAAATTAGGCAATGCTTTTTTTTTGGTTGGTTGGTTTGGTCCAAAAACCCAGTATATTTGACAATGATTTTGGGTGTGAACTTACCTGAGACAATTTGCCATTGACAATGCTGAGAGATTCAAGAGAGCCGCGTACATTTCTCAGACTGTTATCCTTGAGTGCCTCGAGATGAGAGTGAGAAAATTGCAGGTGACGTATATGAACGCCCGGCTGGAAGACATCCTGGGATAGTGAGGTAACAGAACGATCAAAATCATAGATGGACAAGGAATGTATTGGTGCCGAAATCCGCTCCAGTGTGGATCGCAAGGAGAGGGCCGTGGTGCCAGGACATTCCAGGAAAAGACCTGTGCCAGAGAAATCAAAAGCAAAATTAATCGATTTATTCGTGTCATAAACAAACACAAAAGCCTCTACCCACTCACTCTACACACCCACCCACCCAATAATCTTAGTTTCTATTGAAAATTCGAGTGGGAGCTGACAATCTGTTGTCTAAAATTGCTTAAGATTTGATTTCTGACTTCTCTCTGGGATTTGCTACAACGGAATTCATATTATTACGCTTGGTTCCTTTCAACCGGAATTGTCAGATGTTTCAACCTAATTGCCAAAGATAGCCAACTCCAAATGGCCTTCCACATCATTAACAATATTGCCATAGAGTGATTTACGTACATTCGCCACCAGGTGGGCCCCTCCCCCTCCCCCAGAACAATGCCGAGTAGAAAATTACCAAATCCTTGATGTCGGGCATACCAAATGAGTGCCAGCCCTATTGCATATATGATATATATTTGCCAGGTGATTTTCTTTTGCTCTGGCAAAGAAAAAAGAACTTAATCGACTGTGAAATTCATAGGCAAAGTCGAATTTACCTTTTTCAGAAATCTGAATACTCTCCAAACCTCAAAACTCGAGAGTCTCCGGAGGGTCTCTCTTGCTAGTCTCTTTGGATTGAAAGTTGTAGGATTCTGGTTAAAATCAAATCTTTGTTTTGTGAGATAACTCAGAAATATCTCTGGTTTTATTTGGAATAAGATTTAGTTAGGATTTCCTTAAAAAATTTTCCTAGAAAAAAACCAGGAATAGTTTCAAGTTTTTAGACCTTAACAAGCCAAAGTAGGAGACTTCTTTTCTAAGATCTGAAAAAGTTTCAAATGGTAGATAGATTGATAGAAGTTCTTTCTTAAAGGACTTGAACTCTTGATTCCTTCAGTAATTTTGAAGATATTCCAGCAGTCTTCTTGACTTTCTTTCAAGTCGTCACGAAATACTTCTAATATTTCCAGGAAAGCCTCTTTCAAAAGGTTGCTGTATTCCTCAGTAGTTCTAAATAGCTTGAATTTTCTAGAAGCAAAAAAGACCTCCTTTCAAGGGAATTGGAAATGGTTTAAGAAATTATAAAGACAGAGTTCCTAGTATCAGAATTATTTCCGTTCAAAGTCTTTGAGAAGCTTCAATTATTTTTAAGGCATAAGTGTTTTCCTAACTAAGATAGAAGACCTCTCTTAAAATCCGTTCTTCCCTCTGAAGACCTTAGAGCTTCCAGAACCACAAAGACTTCTTTTCAGTCCTAGAATATCTTGAATTAATTCTAATAATATTGCAGTTTCCCAAGCCAAGAGAAGCTCTTCCCAAAGGCTTGTTGGATCCTTCAATAGTTCTAAATTGCTAAGGGTTTCCAGAATCAAGAAGATTTCTTTTAAGTCTTTAAAAATCTTGAAATAATTCTGATAATATTGCAAACCAAGAGAAGCTCTTCCCAAAGGCTTGTTGGATCTAAATTCCTAAGAGTTTCCAGAACCAAATGACTAAAAGACTTCTTTTCTGAGGACTGAAAAAGGCTTTAAATCTTTCCAACCCATTTGAAGACATTTGATTCTCTCGAATTGAGAAGGACTTGAAAAATCTTTAACTAATTTCGAGGTATTTGTTTTGGCACTCGGCTCGAGATGCCTGGCTGAGGTATTTAATTGGCTTTGTGGCTTAAACACTCACCGTCATCGAATTTGTAGCAGGGACAGGCCGAGGTATCATCAAAGCTGGGGCATTCAATGCCTGCGGAAACGATGCCACCACCAACGCCGCCACCAACACCACCACCGCCGCCAGGGATATGACCAGCCGAGCCAGTGTTGAGTTCATAGTGCAGGTCACGTGCATTCGAATGGCCGGCATGGCCGCCGAGACCCAAGCCCATGCCCAGGCCCAGGCCCTGGTCGGCTGGGCCATAACCGCTGAGCGAGCGTATCGAACGTGAGACCAGGTTGGACCCTGTTGTTCCTGTTCCTATTCCTGTTCCTGTTGTTGTTGTTGTAACGAGGGGCCAAAGGCAACACCACATGACCAGCCATGTGGTTAGCTGTTTGCTTAGAGTCCAAGATGATTGGCGCCATTGCCAGGGCTGGTCATGTTTTTGCTGTTGTTGTTGTGGTTGCATTTTTTCCGACAGATTTGAAAAATTTTGACAACGTTGCTTAACAGTTGGTGGAAATTTATATTTGTGTTTGTTTAGTCGTTTGCTTTTGACTTCTTTGATGGTTTTGTCAGTTGCTTCATTTGTGTTGCTGCTGCGGCGGCGGCTGCTGCCTCTTTGCCTCATTTGATATCCTTGCAACTTGTCTTCTTCTATTTGCTTCTGTCTCTGCTTATTTGGACATTTTACTTTTTCGTCTTCTTCTTCTCCTTCTTCTTTTTGGTGTTGTTGTTGTTGCTTGTCTATTGCTTTGGTCTTTGTTCCCATTCCACCAACTCGCAGACAGTTGCTTTGTTGGCTCTTTGTTTCGCCTGCTTCTTCTTCTTCCTGTTCCTTTTGGTTGTTGTTGTTGTTGCAGCTGTCGTTGTTGTGTTTTGTTAATAGGTCGATGGCAAAAATGGTTAAACTTCTGGCCAGGATTTGCTGCTGATCAAATGTTTCTGTGTCCTGGCACATTTTAACTTGCTGCTTCTTCTTCTTCTTCTGCAAATGAGAAAAAAAAGAAAGAAAAAATTTAATTTTTTTTTTGTTATGGCAAATTCCAGGGTATTTAAATTTTAAGTTGGCCAAGCAGAAATGAAATCACGTCTCTGCCTTGGCACAGGAAGTCTTGCTTTCCGCTCTTCTTCTTCTTCTTCTTCTTCTTCTGCTTCTTCTTTTTTTTTAATTTTTCGTTGTTGTTGTTTTTGTTTTAATTTTTTTGGGTCATAAATGACCACAGAATATGAATCGTGGCCAAAAAATTAATTATTCTTTATTTCCGGTTGAGCCAGCCAAAAAGAAGCTGGACAATTTCTTCTTCTTCTTCTTTTTTTTACATTTTTCTTCATTTAAGACAAACCTATTTGGTCTCCTTTTCGAACTCGACTCAAAGGCAACCAAAGACTTTCTGGTAGCTCTTTTCGAGTTTTTTTTTTTTTTTTTTTGACCAAAAAAAAAATTGTCTATAAAAATTGAGCCATTTGTTGGCTCACACACACACACGCACACCCTGGCTCACCTGGCTGGGCCATCGATTCGATTAATTAAATTTAATTCGAGTTTGGGGTGACATTTGTTGTTTATTTGGCGTGTCCCCTTCGTGTTGGTATTACTTTAGGATTCCCCAGATACATTTGAATTTGTTATGGCAACTTGAATATTTTTTTATTTTTATTTTTTTTTTTCGTTTTTACATTTTAGTTTCTTGTTCAATTCAAGGCGAAAAAGTTGTCGTTTCTTTTGTAAAATATTTCGATTCAATTAAGTTTTAATTGAAAATGTACTTAACACTTGTCATCATTTTGGACTTTGGATTAAATAAATAAATAAATAAATAAATAAATAAATTTTCATAAATTTTTGTGAAATTTGAAAAATTCACTTTGTGACCAAAGAAATTTTGCTTTTAATTATTAATTGAAATTCTTATGTGAATCTCATTCGAATTGACCAAATCTTTATTGATTTGTCATCTTGTGTTTGCGATTGCAATTTTAAGTGAACTTGTCTAAACTTTTGGTTAACTTGGTCAAAATGTAATGCAATTAATTTTAATTACTTGCCAAATTCGATGTGCTCAATTTGAGAAATTTAATGAAAAATAATATGTAAATCGAATTTTAAGAATTTTGCCTATTTCTCTGACAAATTCTGTGACTGAGTCGTAGGTGAAAATCTGAGCTGAGCCAGTTTGATATGGGTTTGTATGACTTTAAGAAATTATTCTACCAAATTTCGAGTTCATAGGTTTTGAAAGAACCGAGGTATGAAAAGGTTCTCCTTGATCACATATGAAAACCAGGGCTGACCCAGTTGGTTATAGGTTTGTTTGGCTTGAAAGACTCCTTCTGCCAAATTTCAAGTTCATAGGTTTCGGAAGAACCGAGTTATTGAAAGGTTCTCTTTGATCAGATATGAAAATCCAGGCTGATCCAGTTGGTTATAGGTTTGTTTGGCTTGAAAGACTCCTTCCACCAAATTTCAAGTTCATAGGTTTCGGAAAAACCGAGTTATGAATAGGTTCTCCTTGATCACATATGGAAATCCAGGCTGATCCAGTTAGTGATAGGTTTGTTTGGCTTGAAAGACTCCTTCTACCAAATTTCGAGTTCATAGGTTTTGGAAGAACCGAGTTATGAAAAGGTTCTATGGAAGTCCAGGCTGACCCAGTTGGTTATAGGTTTGTTTGGCTGGAAAGACTCCTTCTGCCAAATTTCGAGTTCCCAAGTCTTAAGGAGACCGAGTTATGAAAAGGTTTCATTGAATCACTTGTGAAATTCTGGGCTGAACCAGCTGATTCAATTCGGGATAAGTTGATTTGACATATAAAAAAATTCTCTGTCAAATTTCTGAGTCAATAAGTCTTGAGTTCTGAACAAATCAGCTTATCGAGTCCCCTAAACAAAGTCAGGGCATATCTTCTCATCGAGTCCCTCGTACTTTGATCTAAAGCTCACAAAGTTAAAGATAAGTTGTTATTAGATTTCGAGTCCCTGACTCTTGGGATAGCCGAGCTATGAAAAGGTTTTGATAGATCCCTCGTCGGCTTTCCGAGTTCCCCAGTTCCTACACCTTGAGTTAACCCTGGAATCTTGGGATAATTTTCAACCAAAAATTGTAACACAACATAAGCAAAAGCCAAGGTGTCCACACACACACACATCTACACCCGTCAACTTACACGCTCATAATTGTAACTTACAAAAGTAAAGACACAAATACACCCACACCTAAACGCACACACACACACACACACACACGCACCTATTGTATGCTAAGAACTCAGTTTGGCAGGAACTTGTTTGTTTGTCTTTATGGTGTAAGCTCTGCATTTTAGTGTACAGCTCCTTCCTTTTAGCACAGAAGTTGGAGTAGCGGCGGAGGAGTGAGAGTGAGAGAGCAAGCAACAGTGGCAGAGGCCCTGGCCAGTGCTTTGTTGTTGTTATTTTCTGAACTGGCAGTCAGTCAGCACTTTCCCCCAAAGTGCAGTCGGTGTAGCCTTAAAAACCTCTGGCAGCATCTAAGCCAGCTCTTGCTGCCCCTCACTTCACTGCCAGCAGCTCCTTGTACCAGCTCACTCTCTCACTCTCTCTCTCTGAGGTTGTTCACGACCTCTGCTCTCCCATGTGTGGCTTGGCTTGAGGTGGCTGCTGCTGCTGCTGCTGCTCGTTGCTGCTATTTCATTTTAATGACTCACGTGACTTTCGCGTATCTCTCAAAAGGCAACAACACGGCAACAGCAACAACAACAATAACAACAACGGGACACTCTACTCACTCGCATATGGGAGCCAAATAAGAACGACCACCACAACGACAAAGCAGCAGTGCAAAAGCAAGAACAGAAAACGCTAGCAGAGCTCGACCCAGTGAGATAGCGGCAGAGGTAGCAGCAGCGGCAGCGCAGCACTAACAACAGAGGAAAGATTTCATGTGCGCTAGTTTAGCCGAAAGTAGTGGGAAGCAGTAGTAAAAGGAATATTCTTCTCACATTGTTGTTATTATTGTTGTTGTTGTTGTTGCGGTAGTTGTCTTTCCTCGTCTTTCGCCTGGCAAAGGCAAAGGCAAAGGCAACAGGAACATAATCATAATAACAAAAGTTATACACGTAACACGTTATTACATAACAGAGATATGCCAACAAGCAAACAAAGCTAAAAGGAACAAGGAAAAGAGAAACCAAAAAAAAAAAAAAAAGAAGTAGAAGAAAAAAACTTTAGACATGATAATTTAAAAGGTGACGAATATTTACCACGCCCTCTGGCGTTAAACATTTGAACTTCCTCTTTTTTTCCCGCTCTTTAAAAATTTAAATTCTTTTTTTGATTTCATTGGTAGATTTTTAATTTTGTTTTTTTTTTTTCACCCACATCAAATTCATCGATCTTGATAAAAGCAAAGTAATCCAGAGACTCTCGTACATCTTCATTATCCTCACAAAAAACTAACATATGCGAATTTCGAGTTCAACTTTGATTTTATGTCAAGTCGCCCTCCTCTCGCTCATCCACTCTCTCGTTCAGTTTGATTTTATTTATTTTATTTTGTTGAATTGAGTTGTTGGTATTGACAGTTGGCTGGCCCTCTTTAATAACGGTTTATCAGGGTCCAGGATATGTGTGTGCGAGTTTCCGTCCAAGTGACACTCCATTCATCAAAATGTGCCGAGGAAACATTTTCCAGTAATCAGAAACACCAAAAATCACACAGCTGCCAATTTCAACTCAACTCAGCTCAGCTCAGTTCGATTCGATTCAGTTTTGCTTTGCTTTGCTTTGCTTTCATTCATTTAAACAGTTATTGAATTTTTATCAATTCTCTTCTTTTTTTTTTGCTTCTTCCGTTTTTGGAATATTTACATATACTTGGCGAGCGAGCGAGGCAGGAAGAAAAGAGAGAGAGAGAGTAAACAATTTAAGAGAGCCGCCTAAAACGGGAATGAGCAAGTGTTTTAAGTGTTGAACAGTATTTTGGTTGGGGTTGGTTTGGCCTAGCTGATTAAGTAAGGCGGAGGGGGGAGGGGGAGGGGTAGGTAAACGCTTTCAATTTTGATATAAAACAAAGTGGGATATTTTTTTTTTTTTGGTAGGTTGAGGAGTGAGTTGGGCTTGGTTAAGATTGACAGGCCGCTGATGATGATGCTGGTGTTGTGCTGAGAGTGGGGTGAGGAGGGGTAGGGGGTGAGTATCACAGTGAATGGAATGTCAAAGTGTGTGATGGCTCGGCGGCTGCCAAGACAAACAATCTTGCGGTTCTTGTGGTTTCCTCAAAAACGGCAACGAAGAATGTCAATTTGACAGCCGAGCAGCAGGAGGAGGGGGGTAGTGGCTCGCTTCAAAAAAAGAAGAAGAAGAAGAAGAAGCAGAAGAGGAAGAAGAAGAAAAAGTCAAAACAAACAAAGGGGGAAAAGAGGCGCCTGGCGAATTTCCTTGACGTTTTGTTTATATTTTGTTGACTTTTTTCACTTCCTCTTGCTATCTCACTCACTCTATGTCTTTCTGTCTTTTTTTGGCCTGCTTTGAATTTTACATTAAGTAGATTGTCATGTAAAGCTGACACGTCTTGGTTTCTTCCCATAGTTCTCAAGCCCTGCTTTTGCTTCCTCTTCTTCTTCTTCTTCTTGCTTGCTCGCTTTTCCTTTGGACTCTTTGGAAATTTTCCCGGGCTTTGACAAAGCCAAACTGGTCTTTTAATTTGTTAATTTTCCATTGAAAACAACAGAGAAAATTGCCTGAAATTGTCTTGATTTTTTCTTCTTCTTCTTCTTCTTTCTATTCCTTTTAAAACCAAATAAGCAGGCATCGATGTTAGTTGGCCCGGCCAATTTGGTTTGAAAATAGAATAAAGCGGAAAAGCCAAAAGACCATAAAAAAATCGCTTGGCCACAACAAAAATAGCAACCGCCTTGACCAACCCAGCGAGGGTCGCTCAAATAGTTCATCAGTTAATCAAGTCTTTTGCTTGCGGGAATTTCTCAAACTCACCTCTCGCAGAGCTTCATGATTAAAACTATTCCTAAGGAACAGAAATATAATAACTGACACACAGAGAGAAAGAGAGAGAGAGGGAGAGAGTGAGGGAGACAAAGAGAGTGAGGGAGACAGAGAGAGAGACGAGACAAATCTGGCCAGTGAAAAAGGCAACTAAGGAAATTTGAAACAGGTGGACAAATGCCCAATGCTAGACTAACCGACCAAGTGAGAGAGGGGGAGAGAGTGTGTATGTGAAAGAGACAGAGAGAGAGAGCGAGAAGGAGAAAGACAGAGCCCAGTTGATTTCAGGTGCTGAAGACAAACGGTTCCCCAGTGAGACACATAAAAAATATATAACAACACAGTGAAGCCACTTCGAAGTCAGAGAAAATTCTGGAAAATTCCGGAAAATTCCGGAAAATTTGGAAAATTCTGGAAATTTTGAAAACTCCAGAAAATCCTAAAAATTCTTCAAAATTTAAATTAAAAATTGCTCGCTGATATTCGTCTCTGAGGCTTCACTGTACTCTCACTACAAGAACAAACAAAACCAAGACCATTTTAAGACGTCTCAAGACATTTTTATACTTAATTTCCTTCGGCCTTTTTAAAGAGGTTCCACTGTACTCTCACAACAACAACAGCAAAGATAAGACAAATTTTAAGCCGACTCAAGTCTCAGTTGCTCACTTCTTAGACTTAATTTTCTTGGGACTTCCTAAAGAGGTTTCACTGTACTCTCACAGCCACAACAACAACAACAACAACAAGAATGATAATAAAAACAAGACCTTTTTGGAATCGCCTCAACTCAACTCGAGTCGAGCCAAGTCAAGCCAAGCCAAGATTTGCCACCAAAAAAGGAGGGAGTAAAACAAAAAAAAAACCTCTTCAGTACCAAACAACACCCGCTGGTGCCACGCCCCCCCCCCCCCCCCCACCCCCTGCTCGGCCGCTCCCTTTCACCAGGGGAGCTAAGCGAGAGCCTCATCAGTTTCAACTTGGCCAAGTTTGTGGCTGTAAAAGTAGCAATTTAAAGGCGATTAGAATTGATTATAATTACTTGACCACAACAACAACAACAACAAAAGCAACAACAACAACAATAAAAAACCACAACAACAAGAAGAAGAAGAGGAACTGGCTTGGGCCACAAGCTCACACTGGTTCCAGTTGTATGGGGAGGGCGGCCATAAATGCTTATGGTTGAAGTAGAGGCTTGAAACTTTGCACAAAATTTTTATTAAAATATAGTAGGATAATGTACAAAAATCAGACGGATCGGACCACTATATGATATGGCTGTCATACGAACCTAAATCGGCTTAGGGAATAACTTCCACATTTATTATCCGATCCTTTTCAAATTTGGCATGCGTATGTTTTATATAACAATAGATAATTGTACCAAATTTTGCCCGGATCGGATGACTATATCTTATAGCTGTCATACGAACCTAAATCGGTTTAGGCAATAACTCCCACATTTATTATCCGATCCTGTTCAAATTTAACATGCGTATGTTTTTTATAGCAATTAATATATGTACCAAATTTCGTAAGGATCGGACTACTATATCATATAGCTGTCATATGATCGATTGGTTGTGATAACAAAAAATATAGACCAAAGAACATTAGGTGGTAGATTTTTGGCTTGAAACTTTACGAGAGGGGCGTGGTTCATTCTCAGTATGCCCAAATGTAGTATGTTATTCGGTAAAAAAAAAAATAATAAATAAAAAAACAAAACTTTTAATTTAAATTTAATCGAATAAATGTGTGCTATCTAAAAGATCATATGCTGATTTTAATAATATAGATTTTTTTGTGCAAGGGAGTTTTCTTTGGCCAGTAATAAATGGATCTGAGCTCAGAAGCAATCTATTTATTAAGTCTGTATTTGTAGCAATGCGTGACATCTTCCGAGTGTTCTGTCTTCGAAACATTTTAATATCCTTATTTTTTGATTCTGCAGCTTCTTCAGATAACTCCCCAATTGGCAAAAGTGCATAATTTATGATATCTGGAGCATGAACCAACACTTTGTGTAGTGTGGGAGGAAGATAGTACCAGGGATATAGATTAATAATATAATCGCGTAAAGACACAGCGATAAGATTCACCTTTTAAAACCAAATTAAATAAAGCATTAATAATTATAATTTTAACTCAATAAGAACACAAAACACGAAAGACGAAAACACACACAAAGCACAAGGAAGCAAAGCAGCCGCTTTGCAATGAAAATTTAACCTTAAAATAAAAAGATGTCGTTAGAAAATTGTAGATTACGCACACATCCGCAAATATCCGCAGCTAATTTAAACTCTCTTATTACCTTAAGACACATACTAATACACTGAAAAAGATCGCAATGGGGGAATCGAGGGGGAACACAACTAAAACTTTAAGTAAACATAATAAATACGCACACAAACTGTACAAAAACAGGGTAAACTAAAACATTAATTTTAAAATATCTACAATAAAATTAGCATTTTTTTCAATTGCAAAACTTAAAATAAATACCTTCAACTTTAAAATCCATTTAAAATAACTCTAATTAATAAACGTTTTTAGGTGACTGAACTGATTGAAGTGCGCTTTTGTTGTGACATATTTGCAATGCTCGGAACTGTTCATTGAAAATGAACACGTGTTCACATATTCAATGCTATTTTTAGAAAGTCCCGTTAGATTTCCAGAAAAAACTAGTTTGCCATTGAAAAATTTGGACATTTTAGAGACAGTTTGTTTACTTTTGGTAACATTATTTTTGCATGCATTTTTTGAATTTTGGCCTATGGAGGGAACCACTGTGAAGCTGTTTCCTCTTTGTTGAGGGCAGTTCGTGGCCGTTCCATGTTTTGCCCTCACCTCTGCTTGGACTGTCCCCCCCCCCCCCCCCTCCACCAGCACATCTCATCTCTTCGACGAGCTTGTTAATATAGAATGAAGTTATTTTTACTTAAACTGACATTTATATGCTCCAAAATTATTGTTATTATTTTTATTAATATGATTATGATTTTCCTTTTTCTCTTTCTTTTTTTTTTGTACCGTTATAATAACGTACTCAAGTGTGTGTGGGAAAATGCAGGACCCTTTTCTCTTTAAGAGCGCCACTGATTGGTTTCTACTTATTGCCTTGACTCATAAAGAGTGACAGAGAGAGAGAGAGAGAGAGAGAGAGAGTGTGAGAGTGAGAGTGAGAGGGGGTTCGGGTTAGTTCTTGGAATTTACCCAAACAAATTGGTCAACGATCAGATGACACTTTGGGTTCTTCTGCTTCTTCTTCTTCTTCTTCTGCTTCTTCGATTTCCAAATGACCTCAACTGTCATCAGAGTGAACACATTTTTTTTGGGCCCTGCTGGTCTCCGACCCAATCCCAGTCTCAGTCTCAGTCCCTGTTCGGTCCGCACTTGAAAAGATAATATCATTCCATAAATATTTCAGTCCTCTCTTCTGACATGGGACAGTCTTTTTTTTTTGTCCCCCTTGGGGTGGGGGGTAGTTCTTGACTTAGATTTTTTGTTGGCCCTCATCAATCATGAGTTAGTTTTTCACTTTGAAATCGGCTTAGCTTTTCCGGGAAACTTGCCAGTTGAGTTATAAGTATTTTGAACTGCTCAGACTCTGATAAAATGGCATAATTTATATACCAAAATTTCTTTTGGGATCTGTCGACATTTTGAAAAGTTCAAATTGTCATGGAAAATGCCAAAAATTATATATGAAATTTTTTTTTTGGATCTGTCGAGGCTTTGTGGTTATATTACAGGGAGGGCAGTGTATTCCTTAAAAATTGTTGGCCTTGCGGAATCTGAAAGGTTGGAATAAATTAAATATAAAATTTCTTCGAAATTGGTCGAGTATTTGGGGTTATAAGAATCAATCTTGGGACAGCCTTATAGGGAAGACAAAATTTTCTTTAAATATTTTGAGCTGTTCAGCCTTCAATAAACCTGAGGAAATTATATATGAAATTTCTTTAAAATCCATCGAGGTTTTGGGGTTATGAGAATCAATCTTGAGGTTTTTTATAAGGGGGGCAGCATATTCCTTTAAAATTTTGAACTCTTCAGGCTTTGATAACTTATGACAAATAATATATAAAATTTCTTCGAAATTGGTCGAGGTTTTGGGGCTATGAGAATCAATCTTGGGACAGTCTTATAGGGAAGACAAAATATTCTTTAAATATTTTTAGCTGTTCAGCCTTCAATAAACCTGAGGAAATTATATATGAAATTTCTTTAAAATCCATCGAGATTTTGGGGTTTTGAAAATCAATCTTGAGGTTTTTTATAGTGACGGCAGAGCATTCCTTTGATATTTTGAACTCTTCAGGCTTTGATAACTTGGGACAAATTATATATGAAATTTCTTTTAAATCTGTCGAGGTTTTGGGGTTATGAGAATCAGTATTGAGGCTATTTTAGTGTGAAGGCAAAAGATTCTCACATGTTTGGACCTTTTGAGCCTTTAATAACTTAGAAAACTCTTTACAAGAAATTCCTTTCCAATCCTTAAAGGTTTCAAGCAGGTTTCAATTGCAGATACTTTCACTTTTCAAAGACCACCGAAATTCTTTATATTCAAACAAATTTTTTTTGGTATGCCAAAGACTTGGAGGAAACTGAAAAATTTATTTTTTTTTTATTATTTCCTTCATTCTCTCACGATTCGGCCATAATTTCCGAGTTCCACCAGGGCAGATCTGCCCTTGTCAATTTGAAGATTTCCATGATCAAATTGATAGGCTTTGGTTTTCCCCTTTTCCTCTCACTCACTTTGAAGGGGTGAGGGAGGGGAGGGGGAGGGGGGGATGGGTGGCACGGGTCTGCTGGCATCGACTCTTTGATATGTTTATCGCTGTTATTATTTATGCTTAGATCTGAATGTCAATGTCGGTACACCCCCCTCCCCACCATTCCACCACCTCCCTCCCCCCATCACAGACCAAAACATTTTATTATAAGCGCGAGGGGGGGGAGGCGTTGGTAAAATTTGAAGGCATTAAGTTGTCAATTTGCCTTTCGACTTACGGGGGAAAAAAATTCCCGAGAAAAAAAGGGTGTGCCTGGGTGTGTGTGTGTGTGTGTGTGTGTGTGTGTGTGTGTGTGTGTGTGTGTGTGTGTGTGTGTGTGAAGGATTTAGCTTGTAAATTTGAAAATGTTTTTCCAGTATCTAAAAATGGAAAAGCTTCTGCTCTGCTCTTCTGCCAAACGATTGATTGCATATTTTTCTCCTCTTCTTCTTCTTCTTCTTCTTTTTTTCAATATTTTCTTCTTTTTTTTTTATTGCTTGTGAAATGCGAGTTCTCTGTTCGTTGATTTATTCCCTTTGGTGGGCTTTTGTTATTATCATTGTTGTTGTTGTTGTTATTGTTGTTGTTGCTGTCATGAATTCCAAGTACATCAAGCCATACATGAATTAAAATGAGTCGAGGGAAAAACGTCGGCGCGAAGAAAGTGAAAACGCAAAACGCCTCGCTCGGTTGAAAGATGATGAAGAAGAAGAAGAAGAGGAAGAAGAAGAAGCAGCTGAAATTGATGAAACACAAATACAAATTCCAGAAGTAATTAATTTACAATGAATGGCAAATGCCACTTAATGAGCCCACTTGGAGCAGACCCCAACAACAACAACAACAACAACGACAACAAAAATTGAAAAAAAAAAACCCAAAACAAAAAACAAAGAAATTTTTTAATTGATTTAAGCAAAACTTACAAGGAAAAGAAAAAATTAAAAAAAAAAATTTTTTTTTTTTTTTTGGGGGGGAAATGCCAGCAGGCCTTTCCAAAAGCCCAAAAGCCCACTTGACCATTACCAAAAACAGAATAAGAGAAATGAGAATATCAATTGACCAGATTGGCCCAAATTAGTCCTCAGGGTGGTGGCCCCAGCAAAAAGTGAAAGAAGTCCCCAAAGCATTTTTCAAAAATCTTTATAATTTTTCCCCACTTAACCAACTAAATTTAAAAAGCCCAGCTAAGCACTTTATTTAGTTTTTTTTTTTTTATGGGCTTTTCTGGGTTTTGAGTAAAACAGATTTTGACATCTGTTCGAAAGGCCTTAAATGGTATTTTTTCTAGTTTTCGAAAACGGCGTGAATGAATTTGAAGTTGAGTGATTGATTAAATTAGCCCAAGACACATGTGTGAGCCATTAAGCAAAAACAAGGAAAATCAAAACACTCAAACCAACATTTCAGAGAGCAAACTTAAAACAGACTTGCTCTCTCTCTCTCTCTCTCTCTCTCATTGCTGAAGCTTGGCCGAACTCCCACGCTCTCATATTGCATTTCGACTTGATCTCTTTTGTTTTGTCTTGCTCTCGCCAGGCCAGATCGTTGCGCTCGCGCTCTCTTTGTTTGTAAGCGAAAGTACCAAGTTCGCGTTCGCAGGTTCGAAGTTGCGAGTCGAACAGAAGAGAGCGTCCAACACCAAACGAACGGCGACAAATTGAGCCGAACACTCTCTCGGCTCTGGTCGGGGCTGGTTCGAATTAGAGCTGGTCAACTATCGATAGTGGCGCCATTCGATATTTACCCAGCTCAGCTGCTCATTCGTGATCAACTGTAAACGGGTAGCGGTTTATGGATCGGCTGGCACGTTAAAAAAAATACAAAAAATTAAAATTATCAAATCGGTATGAACGGTCGTTGCGAATCGAAAACAATATAGAAAACAACGATAGCCCACAAAAGCCAAAGAGTTAGTAAAGTTGATTTAAATATATTTTGTATTTTTTTCTTTCTTTTATTTAATTCATTGTTCCGTTTTGTGTACATGATTTGTGCAGTTTTAAAATTGCCCAACAAAAACAACAACAACAAGAAGAATGAAACGTGCATTTTAAATTGCAAATGAAAATGTTGAAATTTTGTTTTCGATTTTTCTATGTGAAGAGAAATTTACATCAATTTTCATATCGCAGAGGAAATGTAACGCAAAACTAAAATCAAAACAAAAAAAGAAAAAAAAAGTAGTAGAAGAAGCAGAAGAAGAAAAAAACATATTGTGAAACATAAAAATTTGTTGTTATTTTCAAACTGTAACAGAAAAGCTTGTGATATGGGAAAAAAAGAAGATGATGATGATGAAGAAGAAGAGTGAGGAGGAGTCAAGAGCTTTCAAACGATAAATTACAATCATGCATTTTAATTCTCCCACACACACACACACACACACACACACATGCAACACATGAGCCTGCTATGTAAATGTATTTTCATCTGGTTGTGGGTTTTTCGTGTTTTTTTTTTTTTTATGCGAAGGTCTCTGCCTTCAGAGTGTTTCCATTTTACATGCTCTTATCTGTGTGAAAATATTGCATAAATACAATAGCCTCTCATATGCATGTGTGTGTGTGTGTGTGTGCAGATAGAATTAATAATAAAAAAAATCATAATTCTAAGGCTTATAAATTTCATTCAATTTATTATTATTTTTTTTTTTATATTAATTGTTTTTTTTTTCTTCCCTCCGCCCCGCTTACAGCTTTTGTGACACGGTGATCCTCTCTGTGTTTAAAAATTTTGTGTTTTTTTTTTTAATTTTTATTGTACGTGTGCATTTTTTATTGTGTGCAAATTTTGTGTGCCGATGACTTTGTTTTTGTTTGTGTTTCTTTTTTTTTTTTTTTTTGTGTTTGCACCTTTCTTTGTGCCTGAGAGATGAGAGTGTGCAAAAGTGCCGTTAAAACAACAACAACAGCGACAAATAAAGTGAAGACGGCAGCATCAACAACAAAATGCTCACAATAGACGAAAAAGAGCAAGACAAAAAAAAGATGCAACCAAAAACGAATTGCAGAAAACTTTAAACGGTAAACAAACCAAACCAAACGAAAAATTTACCCAAATTCATATTTTGTGTGTTTTACTTGTGTGTAAAAAAAGCAGAGCAAAATTATTATCAAATTACTGTTTTGTGTTATGTTAAGACTTTAATTAATTTATAAAATTATAAATATTATATATTTTTTTTTTCGTGTGTCTTTTGATTCAAACTTTTATACGTGTTAATTTATTACTTTATTATTATTATTATTTTTTTTTCTGTGAAAAAATTTAACCCACAAAATAAATCAAATAAAAACGAAACATTCAATCGAGAAAAATATTAAAACCAGAGAAGCACACCAACGCAAAGGAGACGCGAATAACTCGAGTAGGCGTAACGGTAAATGCTTTGCTCACCGCCCTTTGCGCCTGGGATATGCAAACAGAATAGGTGAGTCTTTGACTTGTCTTTGCCTGTTCGAAATCGAAATTAACCCCAGAAAAGCCAAGTGGGGTTTGGAGAGGGTTCTCTTCATTTTGGGGAATTTGGATTTATTTGAATGATTAATTTATTTTATATTTTTGGGTAATAAATTTTCTTTGCTTATTTTCTTAATTAACACCAGAAAGACCAAAGGGGCTTAGCTGGAAGTTTTTATTAATTTTTGAATATTTGAATTTATTTGAATAGGTTTGAATGAGACTCCAAATTTATTTAATTAGAAATTTAAATTTTCTTCCGATTTTTATTTTATTAAAATTTTTTAAAATAATTTTTGTTTCCTCATATACTCAATTAACCCCAGAAAGACCCAAGGGGTTAAGTTTGAACTTTTGATTTATTTTTGAATATTCGAATATATTTAAATGAGGCTCGAACTTATTTAACTGTGAAATTTATTTTAAATTTTTTATAATAATTTTTGTTAATTAACCCCAGAAAGACCAAAGGGGTTAAGTTTGAAATTTTGATTTATTTTTGAATATTCGTTTGAGGCTCAAAATTTATTTAATTAGAAATTTAAATTTTCTTCTGATTTTTATTTATTTAATTTTTGGTTATTCAACTTCTTAATTAACCCCACAAAGACCAAATGGGCCTATTTATTTTTCAATATCTGATTGAGACTCGAATCTATTTAATTACGAATTTATAATTTTTTTTTATTTATTTTCTTAATATTTTCAAAAGTGAGAGTGTTTTTTTTTATTCATAAGCAATTTTCTGGTTTTCTGAAAAAAAAAAAAATGATAATCTCATAAATATTTAATTGATTTTGTTAGAGTTTTGCCTATTAGAGCGGACTTAAGAGCCATTAGGCAGAGGCCAAACAGGGTATTAGGATTATCCAGAGTCATCCGGTATTTTGCAGTTATTCTACAACAACAACAACAAATATTTTTTTTTTTTGGGCATTTCCATAAACAAAATCACCGCTGTCACACATATGTAAACACACACACACTCACACACGCACACATATTGGGAAAGGAAAAGAAACGAGGCGTGTCGAGCGGACCGATCGATAGATCGATGGGTCGTGTCGTGCCGTGACGTGACTTAGGTAATTAGGAAGGCAAAAACTATTTAAAGAAAACCCACACAGATATTTATATATCTTTTGGTTTGAGAGGGTTAATTTTTTTTTATTATTTTTTTTTATGGTTTCTCAATTAATTTAGACCTTTAATTGGGTGTAACGCCGATTTGTATATATCACGAAATAATGATGACAGCAACAGCCAACTGAATTCCAAAGTCCCCAACGAACCAGAGTTCTCACCTTCAATCCAGCTCATTATCGGCTCATTAGAAAGTGTTGTAAACGGCCACGCAAATTCAATTAAAACCCGGTCACACACACACACACACATACACACACACACAGACACATATATACATGGTTCTGGACATTTGTGGAATCGAATCTACACCAAAATTCAAATTGAATTCATTACCAATTGCCATGGGTGTTGAGCTCGTTTCAATGCGGGAGATTTCGAAAGGGTTGCCCCTGGTTTAAAGTTAAGCGGAAATATCCGAATTCTAGACAAGATATAACAATTTAAAACTTACTTGAAAATGTGTTACGATTAAGCCGTCAAGTCTCTCAATTGTTCCCAGCGCGGAGTCTGTGGAAAGAGAATGGGGGAGGGGAAACAAATCCAAAAATTTTTTAGTAATTCAATTGAAAAGATAATTTAATAAATTTCAAAAAGGTAGAACCCTAGAATTAGGACAGATCTTTACCTATAAGCTGGGGTTAAAGGGTGAAGAAGGAGTTTTGGGGGAGAGTGGGGGAATTGAAGGGGTTTCGTTGGGATCGGTAAACTTGTTAGATATGTCAGAAGTTGAAGGTCTCAGGGGATTTCAGAGTATTTAAAAATGGGGTTTGGTGGGGTCTTGGCGAGTCAAGGAATAATTCGAAGGTTGAAGGTCTCAGGAGATTTCAGAGTATTTAAAAATGGGGTTTTAGTGGAGCCTTGGCAAGTCAAGGAATAATTGGAAACTTTCTCAGTTTTTCTTTTTTTTTTTTGATCAAAATTTTGGTGTATATTTTCTATATTTTTAGTATTCGAAACTTTCTCAGTTTTTCTTTTTTTTTTTTTGATCAAAATTTTGGTGTATATTTTCTATATTTTTAGGATCCCAAAATAACAGAATTATTAAATTCCAGAATTATTTCGTTGGACTATTAAAATCATAAAAGAATTATTTATAATTTGAAATCTGTTTTTCTTTTTTTTTAGGTTATAAGTTAGGCTTGACAGACCCTGATCCATAGGGCCAGATTAACTCTGTGTGTGTGTGTGTGTGTGTGTGTGAATGATGAGTCAGACATACGCATTGCCCGGCTAAAATCAGCGAGGCATCAAAGTGTCGACGAACGAACGCTGGTCGAGGGTTAAATATTCCAACTAGAATATGGGCAAGGGGAGCGGGGGAGCCAAAGTAGTTTATGTGTGTGTGTGTGTGTGTGTGTGTGTGTAGGTTTTTCCAAAGCCTCAAAAAAAAAAAAGAGAATAATTTCAGTCAAATTGGGGGAAACGTTGTCGGCGGCAAAGTTACGCTTTTGTGGTCATTGTTGTTGTTGTTGTTGTTTCTTTCACTGCTCAACGGAAGCAGTAAACAGTTTTGGGGTGGCACTGGCAATGGCAATGGCAGCGGCAGTGGCAGCGGATGGATGAATCGTTTCTAATCGTCAGCCATGGATCGCTGCCTGCTCACTTTGGCTTTACAGGTGCACTGAGTCCGCCACTCTCACCTCTTCCCCTTTCTCTCTCTCCTCTACTTCTTCTTCTTCTTCTGCTGAGTTTGGCTTCCCCTCTTGGTGTGTTTTGTCTGCCTGATTTGTAGCCTCCTTTGTTGTCTCTTTGTTGTTATTACGCTGCACTTTTTTTCCTTCTTCTTCTTCTTCATTTTTTTCTCTTTCATATTTCTTCATATGATTATTGTTGTTGTTGTTATAGTCTCTGTTTATCATTTACATAGAATTCTATATTTTTTTCTATGGGCCCCGACAATCATCTTTGTTAGTTATTTCTCTTCCTCGTTTTGTGTATTTCTCTTGCTCCTTTTTGGCTTGCCCTCTCGCTCGCACTTATGCACTTGCTCTCCCTTAAGTCGGCTGGCGTTGAAATTAGCCAAAGTCCAAAAGCATTGCTGACGACGTCGCTGCCGGCGTCGCTGTCACAGGTGAATGCTTTGGCCGACGTTGTTTCTTTTTTTTTCTACTTTTACTTCCGCTTACAATTCTTTTTTTTTATTACACTTTATTACTTTATATTCTGTTTGGTTGGTTTGTCTTTTGCTTTTCCCATTTTTGTTTTTTTCTTGTAATGTTTTTTTCATTTTCCAATGTGTAAATGATTCAATTAATTTAGGGCCAAACATTTGGCCATCGACGATGGCAAGAATTTTTGTTACTGTTGTAATTGTTGTTGTTGTTGTTGTAGCTGCTGTTGTTGCCACCACAATTTAATGCACCGAATTTGCATGCATGTGCATGTCGATGGGCAATGTGGGCCTCTAACCAGAAAATAGCTACAACATTGACCACCAGCAACTGTTGCAATGACACGAGGCAGCTAAAATAACAACAACACAAACAACAAGGGCAACAACAACAACAAATGTAACAATAAAATAAGAACAAGAGAAAAAATTGTTTAATCCACATGTGGAAATTTAAATACTCTTTTCAGGGTTATTTTTTGAAATATTCAAAAATTCAAGGGGAACTTGGGAAATATCTGAAATATTCAGAGCTCTCAGGAACCCAAACAGGGCTCATCAAAAAAATTATAGAAGCAAAAGCTTGAGGACTTCAAGTTTATTCCAATTACCCAAAAAGAATCTCGTATTTAGGAAATTATAGCAGAGAATGGGTATGCCTATTTTTATCTAGATAAAATATGGAAAACTTTAGTTCAAGATTCCATAAATACAATGGCTTCTTGTCCAAAGAATAATGAAACTACTTCATATAAAGTTGAACCAGAAAATATGTGCTATAGATCTATGTGACATATAGAGACTGATCCAATCAAAACCCTTCATTTCCATTGATTCCTAAATCTTATTAAGAATGGATGGATTGATAAATACTCATGATTTATAAGTCCCACCTAACGGATGAAAGGATTCGATTTGATGGATCCCATGAGTAAGAGCTGACCCATAAAAGTAGAACAATAGATCAATGAAATATATAGAAAGTAATCCAATTGAAATCCTTGTCGTTTTCCCCTGAACAAATTAAGAAAAAATGGTTTGCCCAATGCCCGAGGAAATAATTCATTCTGATTGATTCGATAGGTAAGAGTTGACCTAGAAAATATATGTCATAGATCTATGAGACATATAGGGACCGATCGAACTGCCTTCATATCATGAAATATTCTGAGATCAAATTAGGAAAAGATGGATTGACAAATACCCGAGATATATAAATCTGAACTGTAGGGTGAAAGATGAGAGAGAAGAGATCAGAATACAGAATCCGTACAGTCTACAAAAAAAAGAGTATATTGAAAATCTCGTTATCGGCTCACATCTCGTGTTGGCTTAAAACGCGACAACAAAAGCAAAAACAAAGAAAAACTTGTCCTGGCATTTTTGGAGAGCGTAAAAATAAACTGAAAATTAAACGTTGTCAACCGCAAATGTGACAAGCACTTAATTTTCATGTAAAGCCCCACAGAATCCATTCCCTCAACACCTTGCCCTCCCCCAGGCCCCCTAGGTCCCTGTAATTGATAGGCTGACCATAAGAGAGTAGGAGAAAGAGCTGTCCAGAGTGTTGGCATGTTTAGTTGCAAAAAAATAATAATAATGAAAAATAAGTAAAATTCCTATGGAAAATATAATAAAATATTTTCATAGAGTCTTTGGCTAGCGGATCCGATAGCCAAGTGTCAAGCGATATCAAGAAAGACACGAACTCACGTAATTCGGAAGGTATGATCAAAAAGCAAAGCTCCAAGCTGAACTTTGATTTAATGGAATAGCTTGATTTGGTTTTATTTTTTGAAGGACTTTTTGTTTTCTATTTTGAGAATTGCTTTCTTTTGATGTTTTCTCCAGAGATGAGATCATCTACTCATTTTGTATTCATTAAAAAGATGAGTCAAAATTATTAGAGAAATAAATAATTAATGATGCAGTTTTAATTATTCTTAAGATTTTTGAATGACAGCCTGTAAGTCCCTTGGGAAATTATGAGAATTCTATTGACTATATCAAATTGATTCAATTTGTTTTTTTTGGTCATATAAAGATATATTTGATATATATGGCTTAAGAGGAACTGGTTTAAAGATAACCGGTTCTGCTCAGCTTTGGAACCGGGTAGGCGGTTAGACCTGAATCGATTTAATCAACTTTTTAGCCATTCCCTAACCGGAACTTGGCCGAACCGCTTTGAGGGAGTTTTATAGCCACATTTGGGGGCAACTTTAACTTGATTACTTTATCACATCACGGGATCTTTAATTGATTACAACTGTTAATATTATTATTATTTTTTTACCTTTAAAAATTCCATGGAATCGGATTGGAATCTTCAACACAACTGTACTTTACTTAGTGAGTCAACACAACTGTACCTTTGTCTTGTTGTCTTGGCTTTGTCAGGGTTTCTCCTAGTGACAACTGTACTTTTACTTTTGAAGAGAATTCATGAAGATCTTTCTTGGATCAGCGAAGCAAAGTCAACAAATTTTCAAGGCTTTCTTTTTTAGACACAACTGTACCTTGTTTCTTTGTTTTTAAGCTTGTAGGACCTAATGGGCTTACCTGAATTTGAAATGTTCACAAAATTACTTGTAGATGGCGCTCTGGGTTAAATAGAAATTCTCAGCGCTTTTTCTTTCTTTTTCAGACACAACTGTACCTTGTTTCTTTTTCCTAAAGATCTACCGATAAGCAGTTTTGATCTGAAGTTTTCTGTGCTTAAAATTGTTAGGGGTCTTGAGACTTTAAGACATTGTAGATGGCGCTCTGGGCTAATCAGAAATTCTCATTTAAATTCTTTCTTGTTTTAGACCCAACTGTACCTTGTTTCTTTTTCCTAAAAGCACTTTTGATCTAGAGTTTTCTGGGCTTGAATTTGTTTGAAGTCTTGAGATTATTGTAGATGGCGCTCTGGGCTAATCAGAAATTCTCATTTAAATTCCTTGTAAGCAAACCGAGATGCTTGTGACTTTTCTTGGAAATAATTTTAAAGCCAAAGTTCTTCTTTTCTTTTTTCACTAAAACTTAATTTTAGTTTCAAGAAAATTCTAAAGATATTTCTCTTACTCTGCCGATGTGTGTATGTGTATGTACATGTGTGTGTGTGTGTGAGTGTGTGAGTGTGTGGTGAGAAGTTAGACCGCAAAACATGTGGGAAACTTTGGGCCTGGGCATTTAAATGATTGCAAAGTGCAAGTAAGCAAAACGCTAAAAGTTGATAGCTATTCATGTTGCTGTTGTTGTTGTTTTTGTTTTGTTGCCGCCTACGTCATGTCGCCAAAGTTGTACAGCTGCAATTGTTGTTGTTGTTGTTGTTGTTGGTGATGGGGAGACAGCGCTTGCGTGCAGCCATGACTGGTGATTCTCATGAACCAGAGCGGATTCTGATGGGCCACTGTCCCAGCTGGGACAGGGTAAAGGCGGCCAATGCTCTTCTTCTTCTTCTTCTTCTTGTTGTTATTGTTGTTGCAACCAAATGGGGCGGGTGCCGTGTGAATTCAACTGTTGCCATCGTTGGCTGCTGCTGATGATGACATGTTGCTGATGATGGCCTCCCCTCCACCCAACAACAACAACAACAACAACGAGGAGAGGAAGAAGCAGAAGCAGCAAACAGCCACATCAACTAATAAAGGCAAGTGGCATAGAGCAGAGACTCGCGGCTTTGTTGGCAGTTGTTAACTTTATGCTGTCAATGATTTTGTGGTTCAGCAATTGAATTGAAAATTGAATGGCATTAGATGCCAGACACCAACAACAACAACAACCATGGTGATGATGATGATGATGGCAAAGCAAAACAAAGGCAAACTTGGGTGGCCTGGCCTGGACCGGGGTCCGGTCATTGGTGTTGGTCACGACAACAGCGACAACTCTGCCCGACTTGAGGGCTACTTTTTACTTAGCTTCTTCTTCTTCTTCTACTTCTTCTTCTTTGATGTTAACTGTCAGTGTGGTCTGCATCGTCTTCTTCTTCTTCTTCTTGGTCTTGGTCTTTCACAATTTGATGCTCCTGGCTGAGTGGCCAGCTGCCTGGGAACTTGAGCTGATGGTAGATAAATCAATGCAGCTTAGTGGCAGCAACATCAATTGCTTGCAACAACAACAACAACAACAATAACAACATAGTTGCACATTTTTTCATTCTACCTTTTGAGTTTTGTTCCATATTTAAATCCAGACAAGATGCCACTCACGGACAACAACAACAACAATAACAACAACTCACGACAATCTGATTAGGAAAATTTAATCAATACGTCATTTTTTCTTCTTTTTTTTATTGTGAAATTAAAAATTAATAGAATTTTTTTTTTATTTATTTATTTTTTTTTGTGAAATTTATTTAAGCGCATTGAACTTTTGCTGAGACCAAGGTTTTTGTTTCGAGATTCTCGATTGAAAATCAATTCGTCTATATAAAAAAGGAATATATAGAAATCTTCAAAGAAAGAGATAAAGAAGGTGAAAGCAGGAAGGGTGGGGAGGGGGGGGGGGGAGGTGTGAGGAAGACAGAGAGTGTGATTTTTTTTATTTATTATTTTCATCTTTCGCTCTTTCTTTGAGTTATCAATTTTCTTATTCAATGATTAAGTCATTTCATTTTAGTGATTATTTCATTGTCTGTAGAAAAAAAAATAAATACGCGACACAACTTTTTATTTAGCACCTCCTTTCTTAGATTTATCAATGAGAATGTTCTGATTCGGGTGAAAAAATTATGAATGAAAGATAATAAAATAAAATAAAATAAAATAAATAAATAAAATAAATAAAATAAATAAAATAAATAAAATAAATAAAATAAATAAAATAAATAAAATAAATAAAATAAATAAAATAAATAAAATAAATAAAATAAATAAAATAAATGAAATAAAATAAATGAAATAAAATAAATGAAATAAAATAAACAAAATAAAAAAATTTAAAAAAATTGATAAAATTAATGAAATCAATAAAATAAAAAAAAAATAATAAATTAATAAAAAAAAATAAAAATAAATCAAATAAATGAAATAAATTTTAAAAAATAAATCATTAAATTGTTTAAAGTTATTTTCAAGTGTTTTTAAAAATATAAAAATATTCTATTTTATTTGTATTTTTTTTTTGGTCATGAATTTTTTTTATTTAAATTTTATTAGTGATTTTTTTATAAATTTTTTTTAAAGATTTTTTTAATTTTTACCTTAGATATTTATTTAATTTTTTTCTCTTCTTAATTGAATTTTGAAATTTTAAAAATATAAAAATTTTCTATTCTATTTTTATTTCTTTTTTTTCATGATTTTTTTTTTTATTTAAATTTTATTAGTGATTTTTTTATATTTGTTCTTTTTTTAGATTTTTTTAATTTTTGCCTTAAATATTTATTTAATTTTTTTCTCTTCTTAATTGAAATTGTCTTTTATTTTTCTTTATAATTTTTTTTTCATTTATTTTATTTATTTTTTATTATTTATTTATTTCTTTTCCTTAAATTTATTTGCCATATTTTTGGAAGATTTAAAAAAATTAAAGTTTTTGGTTGAATAAGTTTTTGTCTTTTGCCCAGTTTAAATTTGAAGAATCTCTTCCTGTTTTCTTGGTATTTTTTTCCCCCAATTTTTAACTTGATAAATAAAAAAAATTGTTGTTGTTGTTGTTGTTTTTTCATAGCCGTGAAAGTTGTCATTGTTCATAAATTTTAATGCTCTTTTAATGACAGCAAGATTTGGTTGCTGTCTTCTTTTGTTTTTGTTGTTGTTTTTACTTTTTTTTTTATAGCCAACGAAAGCAAGCCAAACACAGAGAAAGGAGATGAGCCAAAGACGACGACGACAAAGAAGAAGAAGAAGAAGAAGACAAACAACTAAAATAAACCGAATACAAATTTAGCTTTGCATTTATTTTTAATTTTAATATTTTTCATTGTTGTTGTTTTGCCGTTTTTTTTTTAGCTTTGCATAAGCGCAAATTACCAAAAGCAATAAAAAATATTAAAATAAAAAAAATACAAAATTAATAAATAACCGACTAAAAAAAAAAGAGGAGATAAAAAAAATTAAAAAAAAAAAAAATTATAATAAATGTTATAACAAGTCGGCAGCGGTGATTATTGCAACAGGCCAAGTCGGTAGTCTCCCTCTCTCTCTCTCTCTCTCTCTCATTCAGTATTTCTGGCTCTTTCATTTCTCTGTATGTGTGTGTGTGTGTGTGTGTGATTGTTTTTTTTTTATTGTCTCGTTGGTCTGTCCAATTGGCGGCAGTTGGGGCGCTAATTTAATTGTTGTTGCTTTCGGCGACGCCACTGAGGCGGCCACATTGCAATTTTTTTTCTTCTTCTTCTTCTTCTTCTTGTTGTTGTTGGTATTGTTGCTTCTGTGGTTGTTGTCTGGGGAGTTACATTTTGGCATTTAAACGTGTTTTGGCACTTGGCAGCATGATTATTCTTGATTATTATTTTCGTGTCGTTGTTCTTGTCTGTGTGTGTGTCTGTGTGTGTATGTGTATGTGTGTGTGTTTCTGTGTATTTCATCGCTTTTCCTTTTGTTTTTGTTTTTTTTTTTTTTTTTTGTTCAATTTTATTATCATTCTTGATTTTGTGCCTTGGCTGCTTTTTGTTGTTTTTCTCAAAAAAAAAAAAAAAAAAAAAAAATTTCCAGTTATTTTTTTTAATGCATTTTCTTTTGTCTTTTTCTTCTTCTTCTTCGTCTTCCTTTTTCTTGTTTATTTATTGAATTCATCTTTGTCTAGGGTCATGTTTTCATTACTCTCATTTGGTTAGTTTGTGAAAACAACAACAACAACAAAAACAATTCACTCTGTCATATCGCCCCTCCCCTTCCACCTCCCCCTTTCACTCTTTCTCTCATTGTCAGAAATTCCCTGAATTTTTTTTATGAACCATTTTAGTCATTTATTGGCTGGTAAACAAGTTGATGGCAATTTCCTATCCCACCACCGCCCCCTTTTGAGAGGTGACACTTTTTTATCCAGAAAGGAAATTTCCAAAAATCCAGTTTAGTTTTGATCAAAAATTTTGAAATAAATTTCTGAATGTTCAAATCTTGATAAAATCAAAAGATCTGATTTATTTTTCAAAATATCCTGAAGATTTTTACAGGAATTTTTTTTTAATTATTTCATTCCCATTATGTCTCTCAACTTGAATGGTGGGACTTGAGTAGCCGAAGTGGATATAAAGATATGAGGATGTGGAACCTAAGTAGGGGAATCCGTATGGCACAAACTAAATAGTGGATTTGGCATAATGGAACCTAGGTGGTGGATTTTAAGAAGTGGAAGGCAAGACTTGTAAATGAATTAGTTGAATTTGAGTATTGTTATTTCGGTTGTGGATTTTGAATTGTGGAACTGAAATAATGAAATTTGAACTATCATGAAGATCTGGTAATTCTGGATTCCCTGAAATTCTAAATAGTTGAATTTAAGTTAGTGGATTTTGAGTTGTGGCACATAAAAGTTGGAACTCGAGTCGTGGAATGAGAGTAGTGGAATGAGAGTAGTGGAATGAGAGTAGTGGAATGAGAGTAGTGGAATGAGAGTAGTGGAATGTGAGTAGTGGAATGTGTGTAGTGGAATGTGTGTAGTGGAATGTGAGTAGTGGAATATGAGTAGTGGAACATGAGTAGTGGAAGGTGAGTAATGGAAATTGAGTAATGAAATTTGAATGGTGGAATTTGATTTGTGGAACTTGATAAGTGGAATTTGAATTGTGGAATGTGAGTAGTGGAAATTGAATATTGAAATTTGAATAATGAGATTTGAGTGGTGGAATTTGATAAGTGGAATTTGAATTGTGGAATGTGAGTGGTGGAACTTGAATTGTGGACTGCAAATAGTGCAATTTGTGCAGTCCTACTTGAGTGCTGGTATTGAAGTAGTGGAATTTGAATTGTGGAAGGTGAGTGGCGGAATGTGGGTAGTGCAATTTGAGCAGTCCAACTTGAGCGGTGATATTAGAGTGGTGGAACTTGTGTAGTGATAAGGAAGTAGTGAAAATTGATTGGTGGAAATTTGGGTGGAACAATTTACCCTGTGGATCGTGTATACTCGAATCAGAGCTAAAGATCTAGAATAGTGGAACTTAAAAAGGGTTGATCAAGATTTACTTTGGAACTTAAGATTGATTAGAGGAATTCAGAGGGACTGAGATTGACTCTGAAAGGAAGACTCGAAGACTAATTAAGTTGACCAGAAAATAATATTAAAAACAAAAATACAAATTCCCCAAATCCTTCCAAATATTCTTTAAAATTCAAGAATTTATCTTTTTTTTTGGTTGCTTGTTCAAATCAAATTCTCAAATTTCTTTTCCAAATAGACACAAATTGGTTCTACTCCTCCTCCTTTCAATATTTCAATCTTCCAACCTTTTAAGCAAATCTCAGATACAGCTCATTTTATAGTAAAGCTTTGATTTGCTAGAAAAAAAAAATAAATAACTGAAGAAGAAAAAGAAGGGGGAGAGAGAAGAAAAAACAAAACTTGTGTTTCTGGTTCCATCAATGTCAGAGAATAAAATTCCGAAAATAAAAAAAAAATAAAATAAAATAAATACCAAAATGTACTCCCATCAATAAATGAAAATTGAATGTCAACTTAAATGTCAAACTTGCCTGAATTCCAACAAAAAAAAAAAAGTAAATAGAAAACAACAACAACAACAAAGCAAACAAAGAGAAAGAGAGAAAAAAAAGAGTATCTGCCAAAAATGAAAATGAACTCAAATTGATGCCCAGACAAACTCAAATTTATACGAAGTAAAAAAAAGATACTCCTACTTGTCCTATGCTGCCATATTTGGAAATTCACACACACACACACACACACACATACAAATTGACAGAAAATTCCAACCAGAATTTTTTGGCCTTCTTCCTCGGAATGGTTTGGTTCCTCTGAAGAGGGTTAATGGGTGTCGACTGGGAGGGAGAACCAAAAAAAAAAAAAAAAAACGGAAAAGAAAGAAATCAGAATCTGGCCTAGAGAGTTAAAGAGGGTATAGGCGTCGGGGTGGGGCGCGGTAACCAAACGCGCATCGATGCGTAGAATTAAGCTGTCAAATTCAACAAATAACGGGATTTGTTACATTGAAACTGTGCCACGTTCAGCAGATCCCCAAACACTCCCACTACCACTCACATCCACTCCAGCACCCTCATCCACCCCATTATCCATCCGAAAAAAAAGGCATTTCGATTACGGCCAAGGCAAAGGAATGACAAGCCAAATTGAAGTGGAAACAAGCATCATTTTTAAAGTTATCGAAAATGGGAAGAAGCCCCAAAAATAAAACAAGTAAACAAGACAAAGACCCAACAGGGATTTGAGCCAATGTCAGAGATATTTTTAATTTTTGGTAACTCTCATTTTTCCAAAGATTTGTCGACTTTTTCGATTTTTTATTAGATTGGATTATTTTTTTTTGTGTTTTTAAAGAAATTATTTAAATTGTTATTCTCTTTTCTTTGTAATGTTGAAAGAACCTTTCGATTAAGATTTTTAATAAGAATTTAATGGGTTTGGCTAAATCAGGTTAGGTTGGCTCGGGTTGGCTTAGGTTAGGCCTGGTTAGGTTAGAACAGGTTAGGCTAGATTAGGCTAGGTTGACTTTAGTTTGGGTTAGGTTAGAACAGGTTAAGTTGGCATAGGCTAGGTATGATTAGGTTTGGTCAGGTTAGGTTGGAATAGGTTAGTTTGGGATAGGTTAGGTTGGGATAGGTTAGGTTTGGAAGGGTTTGGATCAGGTTAGGTTGGAATAGGTTAGATTGGGATAGCTTAGGTTGGAATAGGTTAGGTTTGGAAGGGTTTGGATCAGGTTAAGTTGGAATAGGTTAGATTGGGATAGCTTAGGTTGGAATAGGTTAGGTTTGGAAGGGTTTGGATCAGGTTAGATTGGAATAAGTTAGTTTGGGATAGGTTAGATTGGGATAGGTTAGGTTTGGAAGGGTTTGGATCAGGCTAGGTTGGGATAGCTTAGGTTGGGATAATTTAGGTTGGGATAGGTTAGGTTTGGAAGGGTTTGGATCAGGTTAGATTGGAATAAGTTAGTTTGGGATAGGTTAGGTTGGGATAGGTTGGGTTTGGAAGGGTTTTGGATCAGGTTAGGTTGGATTGGGTAAAGTCGGATCAGGTTAGGTTGGAATAGATTAGGTGAGGATAGGTTATTGTGGGAAAGGCTTGAAAGGGTTTTGTTATATCAGGTTAGGTTGGATTGGTTTTGGGATAGGTGAGGCTTGGAAGGCTTTGGCTACATTAGGTTAGGGTTAGTTTGAAATAGCTTAGGTTAAGGTTAGTTAGGTTAGATTAGGTTGGGTTAGGATGGATTTGGCTTGGTTTGGCTAGGTTAGATCGAATAATTTGGGTTGAATTGGTTTTGGGAATAGCTAGGTTCGTATAAGTTAGTTTGGTATAAGTTAGTTTGGGATAATTTAGTTTGGGATAGGTTAGGTTGGTTTTGGTTAGGTTATATCAGGTTAAGGTGGCTTGGGTTAAGTTATATAATGTTAGGTTTGGTTAGGTTAGATTAGGATAGCTTCGGATTGGTTAGGTTTGGTTTGGGTTAGGTTTGGTTTGGGTTAGGTTTGGTTTGGGTTAGGTTTGCTTTGGCTTAGGTTAAACTAGGTTAAGTTACGACTGATTCGGCTTGGTTTGGCCAGAGTAGATAGGGTTCGTTTTGGAAAGTTTTAGTTGGGCTTTATTAGATTATATCCGGTTGGATTCTGCTTGGTTTGACTAGGTTAAATCAGGATAGTTTCGGATAGGTCGGATTTGGTTTGAATTGATTAAGTTATGTATATCAGGTTGGCTTAGGTTAGGCTAAGCTCGCCTTCATTTAAATATGATAGAACCAAATAGATTGGCCTATTTAGGCTAGGTTGGATTGGCCTAGGCTAAGTTAAGGCTTAAAGTTAAGGTAGATAAAGTTGGGCTAGGCTAGGACTAGTTAGTTTGGATTCAATTAAGCTAGAACAGTTCCCTATTTCCCAGAGAAGATGGAGTCACTCGGAGACCCTCTGGCTCATCGAGATCATAGATAAAGTAGAAAACCTCCTCTAGCCAGAGACATAAGGAGTCGAGAGCTCCAAATTCCGATACGGGTTTTTACGGATTTCTTTACGGATTTCTTTACTTTTTTTTGCTAGTCCAAAATTGTATCAACTTTTTTGAAATTATTTATTTTTAATTTTTTTGTTGACTTTATTATTAATTTACTAATGAGAATTTAAATTGAATCAATTATGAAATGAATTTATTTATTTTTATTAAAAAAAGAAAATAAAACTTTTTTTCTCATCTTGTTTGTATTTAATTTTGTTTTTGTTTATTTAAAAAAAATATAAATAAATAATTTTTTGTTTTTTTTTTTTTGATTAATGGAAATTTACTCAATGCTGTGTTATGTGATTTGATTGATAAAAATAAAAAAAAAAGCTTAGGCCTCTGGTGAACTTCCTCTTTTTATTTATTTCATATTTTTGTGTGTTACATTTTCAGTTGGGAGGGGCAAAAAAAAAAAATAAATTATCAGCAAAAAAGTCGGACATTTGCGTCTTTTTTTATTTTCTATTATTTTAAATAAGTAGAACAAAATTTTTTAATTTATTTTGATATAATTTTTTTTTTTTTATAAATTTTCAGTGATCCCTCGAGAAAAATGCTGACAAGTTAAATATCAGAGCGGGAGAGAGAGAGAGAGAAATAATACCAAGGAAACAAGGAGAGAGAAAGAGAGGGAGATAGAGAAATCCGCTGTCTAGACCAAGCAAACGGGTGAGTAGGGAGGGGTCTGATTTTTGCAAATAACACGGAAGGGGGGAGAGACAGAGAGAGAAAGAGGGAGAGAGAGAGAGAGCGAGAGAGAGTGAGGGAGTGAGGGGATACAGGCAAAAGGAGCCCTTGCCTGTTAGAAAGAGTGAAAGAGATAGACTGAGTGGTTCTGTCAACCACACCAACACACCCTCACACACACACACATTCACATTGTCAAACTGTCAAGTCAATTATTGCTTGTCACATAAATTAAAACAGTTGCTTATTAATTTATTATTTTTATTTTTATTTCATTTTTATGTGAAATGATAAAAGTTACAAAATCCAAATTAATGAACTCATCGTCTCTCTGTCTGTCGGTCGGTCAGGCTGTCACATATATTTTTTTTGTATAATTCTGAAGTGGTTCAATAACATTTCAATTGCGTTGACATCATTTTAATTAAACTCAAATCGAAACAGTAACATTTTAACAACAACAACAGCAAAATTGAAATAGTGCAAAAAAAAAAAAAAAACAAAAAAAAAACCATCAAAAAAGCACAACACGCACACATTTGCAGCGACATGCACAATCATGCACAACATTGCGCTGACTTGACGGATTTTTAGGCATTTTTTTCACGAATCCCACAACGGCTTCGGCCAACGCTCCAAATTAGCATAAACAAATGAATGAAATTTACACACAAAAAAAAAAGCAAGCAAAAAAAAAAAAATAGTCAAGAAAATTTTCGAACAAGTTCAGAAATCGTTAAGGTTTATGCGCATCCGTAAACGTAATTGCATTTACCAGGGCTGCATGCCAAGTGCCTGACCAAGTCTCTGGGGGTCTTGATTTTGGTATTTTGCACGGCCAACTCTGAGAATCCCACCAAATTCAAATTGATTCAAAGCGGCAAGCGGAAACCAACCGGAAGTGATAAGCTAAGAGAGAGAGAGAGAGGGAGGGGGAGAGAGAGAGAGAGAGAGAGAGAGAGAGGGAGAGAGAGAAGGAGAGAGGGAGAGAGGGAGAGGGAGGGGGAGAGAGAGAGAGAGAGGGAGAGAGAAAGAGGGGGGAACGAAGTCTTTCCATTCACCCAGCTCCTCCAAAGATTTTTTAGAATTTTTCTTTGGTGGAATTTTTCAAAAATTCCAAATTTTTATTTTGTAAGAATTTCAATTCTTTGGATTTTTCGAGAAAAAATACTCGACTTTTTTTTTTTTGCATTTTTTGATAAAAGATTACGTCTTTTATTTTTTTTTTGCCGAGCAAAAAGATTATTTCTTTTCATACTTCCGCTTGAGATTATGCGATGATCCAAAGAATTTTAATTATTTCTTTTCTTGTTTTGCTTGAGACAAATTGAAAAAGACGCTTTTTTGGAATGGGAAAATTTTGTATAATTTATGGAAATTTTTGGGCGGTTATAAATTTTGGATGGACTAAAAAAATTATCAATATATACAAACTAACTAAAAAAAATACCTTCTGGTATTTTTTGGTATTTTTTGGTATTTTTTGATAGTGAAGGTCAAAACTTTTTTTGAGGATTTTTAATGGTTTTCTGGCATTCAAATAAAATTTCTTGAAGCTTAAAAAATATCTAAAAAATAATTTTAAAGAAATTATTTTTTGTGAACTATTTTTTTTTATTTTTTTTTTAGTATTTTTTTTTTTAATTTTTGTAGAATTTTCTTTGTATTAATTTTTTTATCAAATTAAAAATTATATAAAATAATTTTAAAAGTATCATTTTTAGTGGAAAGTTTTTTTTCATATTTTTTTATTATTATTTTTTTTTTTTTGCATTTTTTATCTTTTTTAGTATTTTTATTTTTATTTTTTTTTTTGAGCTTGTACTTTAATTTGTATTAATTTTTTTGTATGATTTCAAATTAATTTTCGCATATTAATAACTATTTAAATATGTTTTTAGTAGACTAGTTTTTTTTCTTATGCATTTTTTTATTTTTTAATTTTATTTCATTATTTCCCTCTTTAATTTTTAATAATTTTGTCAAAAGAATTTTTAAAAAAGAATTAATATTTTTGAATTTTTTTATAAACTATTTATAAATTAATATTTTATTATTATTATTTTTTTTAGTTTATTTTTTTATTATTTTTTGTATTTTATTTATATTTTTATTTAAATCTAATTAATATTTTATTATTATATTTTTTAATTATTATTTTTTTATTCATTTACTTATTTTTTTGAATTTATAATTCAATATTTTGTTATATTTATAATTTAATTTCCTAAGTAGTTTTTGTTTAATTATTAATAAATTGATTTTTGATGAAATTAAAAATTTTTGTTTTTTTTTTAATTTTTAGAAGAATTTTTGTTTTGTATTTTATTTTTATTTTTTTGTAAGCAATTTTGGTTTTTTTTTTATTGAATTTTTAATATTTATAAAATTTTATTTTTTTTTTATTTATTTGGAATTATTTATTTTTCTTGTTAATTTTGATGAAATTAAAAATTTTTGTTTTTTTTTTTTTTAATTTTTAGAAGAATTTTTCTTTTGTATTTAATTTTTTTTTTTTTACAATTTTGGTCTGATTTTTTTTTGTTTTGAATTTTTAATATTTATAAAATTTTATTTATTTTTTTTTTTATTTATTTGAAATTATTTATTTTTTTATTTGTTATTCTTGAAGTTGTTTCTAGTTTATTTTTATTAAGACAGTTTTTGATTGTCTCTTTAAATAAACTCATATATGCATACATACACATACATATATGTGCGTGTGTGTGCGTGTGTGTGTGTGTGTGAATTTTTTTATTTCGTTGCGATTTAAACTAAAATTTATGCACAAAGTTCAATTGCGTTCAAAATTGCAATCATTTGAAGCTGGCAAACTCGTGGTTTTTCGACTTGTTCTTGCTTTTGTTGTTGTTGTTCTGGTTGTTCTTGTTGTTGCTTCTGTTTGTTATTTGCCTGTTTGGTTATTGATCCATCATATTGTTGTTGTTGTTGTTATAGCTGTTTATGTTGTTGTTGTTGTTGTTCTTGCTGTTTGCTGGTGTTTTCTGCTGTATTCAGAACAGTCTCATGAATTTTGCATGTGGCAATTTATTTATTGATTTACATACCGTACACAATGCGTAACAACAACAACAACAATTACAGTGGACAACAATAACAACTGTGGTATGGACACGCACTCTACTGGCAGTTACCCCCAACCCCGGCAGCAGCACCACCACCGCCGCCACCATCGTCGTCATTGCCATCACCACCATCAGCCAATTCAAATAGCAAATTGGCTTTGGGGACACACACACACACACACACACACACACACACACGCACACTCTCGGACCAGAAAATTTAAACAAACTCACACACACACACACACACACACACACACAGACCACTCGGGTTGACAAACACAAAACCTGAGAATGAAAGGGAAACAATCAGGCCGCAGCTCCAAAAGGTGCGAAAGAGAGGGAAGACAGAGAGCAAAAAAAAAAAAAAAAAAGGCGAACACTTTGATATTGTTTCAATTTCCATTTTGTTTAAAATGGCAAATGAAAACGTGTCAAAGGTGTTTGCAATTTTGCGGTCAATTGGCATTAATTGAGTGTGAACACTGAAATATTTTGTAAATCGTCATTGTGGCTAGTTTCATTTGCCCCCTGTTGTTGTTGTTATTTTCATTTCAATTGAAATTGCTGCTGTTGGGCGAAAATAACAAGAAAAAAAAATTGCCAGGCTTTCATTTCATTTTGAAATTTTCAATTTCTTTTAAAGCTTCAAAAAAAATATATGCACACTTGTTCATTTTTACAAATTGCTAAAAGTTATGTTGTTGTTGTTGTTGTTTTAAGTACACGTAATAAAAATAAAATATTCAATTTAGTTTTGCCACCCACACACACACACACACACACACACACACACACACTCGCCGGGCCTGCCACCTTCCTCAAGGCCGACAGCCCCTAAATAAACCAAATGACTGAGCGACGCTGCCGCTGCCAGCGTCGCAGCCAGCGTCGCAGCCAGCGTTGCTGCCTCCTTTCAGTTTACAATTTTCCATATACTTTATTTTTTTGTTGTTGTTGAACAAATATCGCAAGAGCCATAAAACAAAGGGGGTGCGAAAAGAGTGGCATAAATATTTATCTTTTGTTTGCCTCAGCTAGGCTATACTCTTTTTGGGTGCTCTTCTTCTTCTTCTTTGGAGTTAAAAAAAAAAATTGTGTAATTTTTTCTAGAAAAACTTAAATGAAAATTTATTTAAAAATATTGAAAAATATTGAAATTAAAAAAAAAAATATTGAAAATTTTTGATCTAAAAAAAAAAAAAAATTTTCCTGGAAATTTTGTAATTTGATAATTTTTGTAATTTTTTCTCGAGAGAAATTTAGTGAACATTTTTGAAAATTTTTTTGTTTTTATTTTAATTTTTCCTAGAGAAAAATTTACTGAAATTTTTTGAACTTGAAAAGATATCAACTGATTTTTCCAAACATTTTTCTTATGACAAAATTAATTAAAATTTTTAAGTAAAAAAAAAAAATCGTAATTTGATTTTTATGGAAAAATTAATTAATTTATTTACTGTAAGAAATTTACAATTTTTGTTTTTATTTTATTTTGTGTTGAATTTTTTTTTTTAATAATTAAAATAAATAGTTTCATTTTTTTTTATCTCTTTTGAATTATACAAAATTAAATATTAAAAAAAAAACATATAGTTCAAAATTTTTATTATTTTTGATGCAAATAGTTTTTATTCTTATTTAGAAAATCAAATTATTTTGGAATTTGTTAAAAAAAAAATCACAAATTTTCAATCACTTAATTTTTTATGCCAGCAAAATAAATGAAATTATTTTATTTAATTATTATTATTTTTTTAAATCTTTGAAAAAATAATTTTAATCAATTTTATTTACTCAACTTTTCCTAAAAAAAAAAAATAATTTTTTGTCCCTAAAAAGTATTTATTTATTTTTTCCTATGAAATCTTTTGATCAACATTTTAATTAATTAATTCTTTTTTTCTGATAAAATAAAAGAAATATTTTTTTAATTATTTGAAAAAATTTTGTTTTTCCAAAAAAACAGAAGAAGTCAAAATCCCTCGGGTCACAAAAGCATTTCGAGTCCAAGAGCACCTTTTGAAAAACCAAAATTAAATCAAATATTTCCGCATTCAATTCAAATTGAAAATTCGCTCTGCTCATTGACAAAGCTCTTTGGAAATTGAAAGCAAAAAAAAAAAAAAACAAAAAATAGAATCCAAAACAAAAAGTAAGAAAAAAAAACAAAACAAAAAAAAAAATAAATAAATGTGCCACAAACGAATGTTTGGCCTTGAAATTGGCGCTATAAATGAAAAATACACACACACTCACACAAACACACACACACACACACACATAAATAACAAGCAATTGTTTTCTCTTTCATTTTTTTTTTTTTGGTTATTATTTTTTTTATTTGTTTGGCACGATTTTGTTTTTCATATTTTTTATTTGGCTTTTTCGCTGCCCTTAAAAAAAAAATAAAAATTAAATAAAAAAAAAAAACGAACGAAATTAAATAAATAAAAAATTACATAAAAAAAGAAGAAAACAAAATCGGAATATTCAAAATGCCAAAAAAAAATTACAACAACAACAACAAAGTGGGCAGCGATAACACGAAAAAAAGCCCTGACAAAAAAAAAGCGGGCAAATAAAACGAAAACGAAAAAAAAGAGTCCAACGCATTTCAAAATATTTTTCATAACATGCGGAATTGAATTTCATTTAATTTTCAGCACTTACACCAACTCTGCCAACTCCCCTCTCCCCCCTCTCTCTCTGTCTCCCTGTTTGTCTGTCTCTTTCTAGCTCGTCATTCATATCAGGCAAATCGTCCATTGACCGAGCAAACTGAACAAACAGGCCAACTGGGCCAGTTTCATAGCCCTCCCCCCCCCGTCACCCCTCCCCCCTCTTTTATTGCTATCCTGCTCACTCGTTAGCCGCTTTTAATTAGCCATGGAATTTTGTCAATTTTTTTTTGAGGGCCCACTTTGCATGCGGCATTGTTGGCAATTGCGTTGGGCATCCACTTAGCTTGTTGTTATTGTTGACACATGGGAACTTCCAGCACGACCAGCAGCAGCACTGACTCCCCCAAAACACACACACTTTCAGCTTGCATGGCGGCGCCTCCATTTGAGCCACTCTCGGTTGTTATCATTGTTGTTGTTGTTGTTGTCATTATTGGGGTGTGAAAATGCTTGTTGTTGTTGCTTTTGTTGGCGCCTGTAAATTGTTAATAAGCCTGGCTTGTTGCTGTTGTTTTTTATGTTTACCTCACCCTAAAGACCTTCAAACCGATTTCAGCCCAGCTCAGAGCAAACCAAAAAAAAAAAAAAAATAATAATATGGTAATTCCAGACCTAACCTAACTGGGGAGGGTAAAACCCTCTAGCCAAAGCCAAATAATTACAAAACATAAGCTGGTCTATTCCTAAAAACACAAGGCTAGGTTTTTTTTAGCTTTTTATCTGAAAGATACAAATTTTTGAATAATTCGAAAAGTTTTTTTTTTGAAAAGATTAACTAGAGTTCTCCAAAGTTTCCAGATCTGGACTAGATGGATTAAATATTTATCGGCGCCTATCAAAAATTCTGAGTCGTTCCCAAAAAAATTCAGACACTTTCAAGTTGAGTCAGTTTCCGCAAAGAAACAAAATAAAGTAAATAATTATCGGCACATTATTGCTTGCTTGGTGTAGCTGGGGGGGAGGGGGAGGGGAGAACGGGTAGATGGGTCAGTCTAAATTTCTATATCAACAATGCTCAGGGTCTCATGACTCTGTCATCTTTTATCAGCTGCCAAAAAGTGTGCCCCGTCTTTCTAGATTCTTTCTTCTTTCAAATTCTTGTTTCTGTTTCTATTTTTTTTTTTTTTTTGTGTGTTTGTCAAGATTTACTCACGTGTGCCAGACACAAACAAGTTGCAGTTTGCTTGGCGATTGTTTGTTGAATGCACTCATTGTGTGCTGACTGTCTACCTTTTCTTTATTTTTGTTATTTTGTTTTCGAATTTTGTTTTTGGTGGCACTGGTTTTTGCGAGTCTTTGATAAAAACCACAGCCAGAGACTAGTGACGACGCCATCGTCTCATAGCCAGCGCGACAACTCAAATAACAAACAACAAATCATCAGGCCAGACAGTCACAGAGCAAGAGAGAGTATCTCATAGATACAAAAAGGCTTAGCTCTCTCTCTGTCTCTTTGGTTCAGTCGAAATCAAATAAGCTGGATTATTTACTCGATTACAATTCAACTCTTATTGTCGTCGGTGATCTTGTAATTGTATCTATCAGACGCTGACAGCTTGGTCTCCCCTTGACGGATTCGATTGAATTCGCTTACGAGGTGGCTTGAGTGTAATGTGTGGGTGTTATCGCCCTGATCCAAAAGTCTTTGTCGAAAGGTCAAGGCCCAGATGGCTTAATGGAATTTCTAGAAAGATATTTGTTGTTCTATCTCGGATATCTTTGGGTTCTTTGAGCCTCTCTTATAAGAGTTTTTTTTTTGGTAATTTAATTACCCTCACAAAGCCAACTACTTTTTCGCAGATACTTTTGCAAGGTGTTAATGGCCATCATTGGATTTAAAACCTTTAAGTCTTTTCACCTCATTGGCATATACTTGTCAGACTTTGTGCAAATAAGGCAAGGACATTTAAGGGTTTATCAGCTGCTAAACGGCATCAATAATCATCATGGTGAGGATTGTAAATTATCTGCTAGATACTTTTGTAATTTTACAGCTTGGCTGACAACTTGTTACTTCATCTTTTATGGCCCAAGGCTGTGTTAGGTTTTTGGCTAGATCAGGTAAAACTTTCTACCTGTCCTCACCAGCCTGCATAAAAAAAAGGATCTCTTTTGTCTTGAGCGACTCAGAGAGTCCAGCTCAAAGTTATTTGCCGCCAAATCCGTTCGAGAGATGGAGAGTGTGTGTGTGTGTGTGTGTGATAGAGAGAAAGTCTGTCTCTGACCTTCTCTGCAGCGACCTATCGCCTTGTCCACATCTACTTGGCCCGCTCAATCTATCTATGTGGGATCTGCTTGTATCTTTTTGCTGCTGCCTTTGTCTTGAGATCTTTCTGGCCAACATCTTATTTGTGTTTACCTAGTTCTGGCATGGTTATTGTGGCTACAGCTTCTTCGTCTTCTTCATCTTCTTGGTCTTCTTGGCCATTGCGTAAGTTTATCTTTTACTTTTTCTCCGCCGCTAGCCTATCTCTCCCGCTCGATCTAGCTATCTGTCTCTCCGACTGTCTCTCTCAGCACATGTGTGTGCGTGTGTGTGTGTGTGAGTGTGTGGTCGCCTTCTCGTCGATTTGTAGGTCTATTAGTTGATACGAATTTTTGTGTATTTTCACCTCAGTCTGTTTTCAGATTTCAACAATTCAAGTCGCTCGACACGCCGCCGCACATTTCAAGAATTCATTTAAAACGTATATGAAATTTTGTGATTGCTTTTTTGTTTCGTTCAAAACACACACGCGACGTGCTTTTTTTTGAATACAAAAAGAAAAACAAAATTTCTTTTAAATTTTGTTCAAGTGTTATCAATTTTGTTGGTGTGTTTTGTGTTTTTTATTTTTTTTTTTTAATGATTTACAAGTGCCAAAACCGAGTAACTCAATCATCGGATAACTCAAAACTAATTGGATATCGAGTGGAGTTTCCATGAAGCTGTCAACTCTGGTTACAAACAACAAACAAATCCACAAGTGAGTCCACACAACAACAACAACAGGTGCTATCCCAAAGATACTTTTATTCCAAGTAAATTTTTTGACAAAAAAAAAAAAATTCGTCCAGCAAAATTTTAAGGCCAACAAGTTTATAGCCACCACTTTGTCTCTGGTTGTGTGCCTTTGATTTTCTCTGGCATTTCTCATTTATCAGTCTTATTTGAGGTTTATGTAAATCGAAATTAAAATAAAAAAAAAAAATTAAGTTTTTTTTTTCGAACAGGTTGACCCGTATTTCTGAATGAATAAGCGAAGCCCTGCCACGGCCGAGAATCATTCTAAATTGATTTAGCATAACAAAAGAAATAAAAAACAATTTGTATCTCTAAATTAAGAATTTAATTCCAGAGAATGAGTATCTTTTTTTTTTCATTTTGAGGTAGCTTAAGCTGATAAGACTATTAGTTCTGGTCGAGTTGAATTGAGCTTTGAGATACTTTTTGTTTTTTTTTTTTTTTGGTGGTCCAAATTAAAAATTCGGGGAATTATTTGAGGGGATTTTAATTCTCAATACTTGTTCTTACTTTTTGGGTATTCTTTTAAATGCAAAGTGTGTTAATTGAGCAACTCTCAGATACTTGAAAATAATAAAGATTGTACTGATCCCTGGAATATCTTTGAATCCAAAGAGGCTTGGGAAAATGTTTGAGAAATGAGAAATGCTTCTTTAAAAACCAGGGAACATTTTACATTCTCCAGATCCTTATTAAGCTCTTTATCAGGGAATCTTTTAATTAATCAATTTCTCTTTATAGCATTGTTGATTCGTGATTTCGTGTATTCAATATCCTCACATAGCCCCGCTCTGTTTTGAATCTGATATTTCAGGGGTGGATTCTCTAGGGAATCTTTCATATATTCCAGATCCTCACTGTGCCTCTCTTTGTCTTTCTATCAGGGAATCTGATTCTCCAGGGAATCTTTCATATATTCCAGATCCTCACTTAGCCTCTCTTTGTCTGAATCTGATTCTTTAGGGGATGCATCCTCTAGGGAAGAAATTCTCGAGGGAATCTTCGTTACATTCAAGATCCTTACATAGCCTCTCTTTGTCTTTTTGTCTTTCTATTAGGGCATCTGATTCTCCAGGGAATCTTTCATATATTCAAGATCCTGACATAGCCTCGCTCTCTGTCTCTCTATCAGGGAATCTAATTCTCCAGGGGTAGGATCCTCCAGGGAATCTATATACAAGATCCTGACATAGCCTCTTTCTATCAGGGAATCTGACTCTACAGAGAATGGTTCCTCCAGGGAATAGATTCTCCAGGGAATAGATGCTCCAGGGAATCTTTGATATATTCAAGATCCTGACATAGCCTCTCTCTGTCTCTCTATCAGGGAACCTGATGGATTCTCCAGGGCACCTTTGGGAACAGAGCCTCTAACCCAGGAAATCCTTTACTTATTTAAATTATCGTTAAATTTGGAAAACGATAGTTCAGGTAATCTTTGATATATTCTAGATCCCCACTAAGATTCTAACCTATTCGTTTTTTATATATGAAAACTATTATTTGGGGTCGTAAGATTTCACATATATCTCTCATATTCATGAACCTTCCCTTCCTAGATAAATTATTATCTAGACCACTCAAGATCAGTCAATCTTCCATATATTCCGGAACCACTCTGCTCATAAGACTCATAAGATCTTCTCTAAACCAAAAGAATTTTCCTTTTTTTTAGTTTTGACCGAAAAGAGACAAAGAATTGTGAATCTCATAAGCTACCCAGAAATTGAAAGAATCTTGATAAGTGGATATGATATGGTCGGAAGAGTGTATATACCAAAGACATAACAATTTTGAATTTTGTTGCCAATGCGTGCGATATCTTTTCTCTTTGTGTTCTTTCTTTTTGTCTTTGCTGTTGTTGTTGTTGTTGTTGTTGTTATTTTGGTTTTAATTCTTTTCTGTTTATTTTTTTGCTGAGCTCGATTTTCGCAGCTTGTTTTGTTGTTGTTGGCCACACTTCATTGAAAAAGTTGGGTCGGTTCTTGGTCTTCGATATTTCTGTTTCTGTTGTTGTTACTGTTGTTGTTGTTGTTGTTGGTCTGCATAAATGTAAATCAATGCGAATGTTTGGCTGATTGGTTGTTTGGTTGGTTATAAATTCGGCACGCGTCTTCGTGCGCATTTCACCGTGGAGCCCAAAAAGACCGCAGACTGTCTACGGCTGCCGCCAGCGTAGCTCTTCGTTTCGTTATGGCTTGGTCTGTTCTGTTCTGGCCTGGTCTGTATTGGCCTGGCCTGGCCTGGTCTCTTAGCCATCTACCGCGCCCGATTTCTTGGCGTCTCTCTGGTTAGTCGACCGGTGCCAAAAACAAAAAAACAACAATCCACACCCACTTCCACAAAGAAGAGTCTGGCCAAGAGTGCCACACTTTTTTTTCTGTTTTTGTTTTTTTTTTTTTTGGGCCAGAACGATTGATTTCTTTTGCAGCTGCTTGGACAGTTTTTATAAACAATATTCAATATTTTCTTCTTTAATAATTGCTTTGGCTTTGGCTTTGGTTTTGGTTTTGGTTTTAGATTTGAATTTGATTTGAATTTTAGTTGGGAGTCAATTTGTTTCGTTTCATTTCGTGTCGGTTTTGCTTTCAGTGCGTGCCCCAAATTAAATTGAAAGCCGTGGGTGGTGGCAGATCGTTTTCATCTTGCCTGATGACTTGTATGTTTTGTTGTTGTTGTATGTTGTGTTTTGCCCATTTTGCAACTGTGAATGATTATTTCCTTTTCGCCAAATGACGAGCAGACCAATCGACCAAACAGCTGTCTCACAGCCTGATTGCCTGCCTGGTTGGCTGTCTGCTTTCTTCAACCCATTCGACTCAAGTTGAATGGAGCACCTGCTGATGATGCTGCTGGCAAAACAACAACAACAACATTTCATAGATTTGAAAGAGTGTTTCTTTCAGAGACAGCCAAGTGACTCGCATAGCTTCTGCTTCTGCCACTGACAACTTCTGCTTGGCTTTAGTGGCTTCAGTGGCTTCAGTGGCTTTGGTGGCCTTTTATGCTCACTAATTGGAAACTAATTGCGTTTCTCACGCCTCTGCGGTAGCCAAAGCAGCTATAACCATTGCTTGCCCCGTACTCACTCCTCCCTCCACTTCACTCCCCTTCCCCCATTCCCCCTCTACCCAGGCCTCTTTCAGACTGTCTGTCTGTCTGTCTGTCTGGTTGGGTTTTGGTGAGCGTTTTCACACGCTTTTGTTTATTTTGAAATCAATTTCAATTTCAATTTCATTCTCTTTCTGCCATTTGTTTCTTGCTTATGGTTCGGTGATCTAGACAGATCCCAGGCGGGGCGCTATTAAATAAGATCTCAAAGCTTTGGGTCACGTAGGTCGGCTTCCCGTCAAAGTGAAATTGTTTACACACCAAAAATTTTCTTAGGCTTACAAATAATTTGAAAGTTTTTTCTTTTCTTTCCAAGGCAAATTAATATTGGCCAAATAAATTTAGTTTTGATAAATATTTTCTATATTTTTTTTTGGTATTATGGGAACGCTTGGAAATCATTTTGGATTTGGTTTTTATATTTATTTCTTCAAGGTTTCAAGTTTGCCAATTTTTAGATTTTCATTTTGCCTTGAAGAAGAAGAGGAAAAAAAAACAGTTGCCTTGGTCTGTTAGATACATTTCTCTTGGTTTGGGTGAGGGCGGCATGGAAAACTTGGTGGCTCATTTGATCGGAACAATCGTGTCGGTTGTGCCGGCTGCCTCAGCTGCCTTGATACTTTTTATAGAATTTATTAGGTTCTGTATTTTTTTTCTTCTTCTTCTTCTTTTTAGATATAATTCTGTGTATTTACTTGTGGATTTAATCTGGCAATTAGGCAAAAGAATTTATGGTCTCTCAGACCTCGCGATTGGTTTTAATGAGCGCTAAATGCGGTCTCAAAGAATTTTAATCAAAATGCATTTGACTTTGAGCAAATTGAAAATATCTTTGTATCGTTTGGGCCCCATTGAAATACTTTTCGTTTTCATTGCCCTCTTCTTCTTCTTCTTCTTGGTTTTCATGTTCGTTTGGAGCTACTGTTGCAATCGGATTGTCAACAATCGATTGCGCTCCAATTGCTCGCGGTCTCAAGCCAAGCTGCGAGTATCTTGAAAATATTGTTGGCTTTTTTTTTTTTTAGTTAAAAAAAAATAACTGAGTATGTGTGATTTTTTTTTTTTTTTTGAGCCACTTGGACTGCTGTAACCACTCTCCCTCTCCCTCTCCCTTGGCCCCTTGGTCTTTCACTGTTCGACTGGTTTGCTCTTCTTGTGTTTCGTTTCATTTCATTTTGGCTGACAGTTTTTGCATTTTCAATTTGTGGACACCCCCCTGGCCCCCTGCTTTAAAACTGGTTACCCAGCCAGTCAGCCACATCAACACAAATCAGCCACCTGTATTTATGCAGGTGTGCGTGTGTGTGTGTCTGTGTGTGTGTATTTGTCTAGGTAAAAAATAAACACTAACAAAATAATCATTCGAATTTGAGTTGCAGATAGATTTTTGTTGGCTATGAATGATTCAATGTTTCGTAGCTCTTGTATAATCCATCCTCAAGTTTTATGGTAAATAAATGGAAAAACATTTAAACAAAATATATAAATTTTTAGGAAATAATTAAACCAAACTAGATCAGACTTCTTGCGCCCACAAAGCTTCTGATCTTACCCAATCTTTGCAAGAATCTCGATGAATAAATTAATAAAATTAGAGAGATGCATAAATAATTGAACCAACCTATTCAAGATATCAAAGAAATCTATACTATCAAATTTTTTTTTTTATCCCTGAAAGCTTTACTTTTTTCGGAAGTATTTGGGATCCAGACCTCCCAAGATATCTCTTCAACTGCTTTCGATCTCTTTGAGAATCTTGGAAAATAAGGTTTCGGATATTTCAGGAAAAGACACTGAACTTTTTCTAGGAAGTTTTAGACCTATATTAATACCAAAGATCTTAAGAGTTTCTGAACCTTTTTATATAGAGAAGCAAACAGACACTGCACTATTCTTAGGAAGACTTAGACCTATATTAATACCAGAGATCTTAAGACTTTCTGAACCTTTTTATATAGAAAAGCATCGGATATTTTAGGAACAGATACTGCACAGTTCTTAGGCAGACTTAGACCTATATTAATACCAGAGATCTTAAGAGTTTCAGGACCTTTTTATACAGAAAAGCATCGGATATTTTAGGAACAGACACTGGCAGACTTAGACCTATATTAATACCAGAGATCCTAAGAGTTTCTGAACCTTTTTATATAGGCTTCTCGGACAATAGAGACTCAATAAATCAAAGGTAGTCTTAAGTCTATTTTAATTCAAGAGTTTCTAAGAACTCTAGAACATCTTTATATAGTGTATTTTATCCTGGAAAATATAGTTCCAATAGTACAAAAGAAATTTACTCTCTTGTTTCTCGATAGTCTCTTTAGTCCAAAGAGTCTAAAAGTTCTATAAGTTTTTTTTATAACAGATGTTTCTTTGTTTCCTCAAGGACCTATTTGACTATATCATAAATATTTGGGGACCCCACATGACTTGAACTCAAATTTTCTTGGTTTTTTTTTTAAGAGTTTCAATCAAAATATTTACCATTTATATTCCATTCAATGGTGTGGCGAATTTGTTGTCTAGTGATCACTGGGTCCAAGTTATTGCTTTCGGCTCACTGGTGAAGAAAAACAAAAAAAAAGAGGAAGAGAGAGATACAGTAAAATCGAATTGAATAAACATTTTGCATGGGAACATCCATGACAGCTAAAAACAATAAACAAATTGGGGGAGGGCTGGGCTATACCAGCTTAGCTGGAGGCATGGCAGCAGTATATATAAGAAATTGACGAACAGGAGAAGCTGGAGAATCATGTTCGTGCCAGGCAGAGCAGAGATTATGGAAGCACGCATAGTTTGGTCAACCGAGGGGGCTGGGTGGGTGGGGGTAGGGGTAGGTCATAGAAATGCAGAGTGGGTGGACCCGGTCCACTCAGATCCTATGGCAGATCTCAAAACCTGAGGCAGATCTGTTTGGGCTTAAAAAAAAGAAAAACAGAGAAGAGAAAAGAAAAGAAAAAAATTCCCGACACTGGCAAAACGCACGTCGCATTCGGTTTTATTTTTTTTTGTGCTGAGGCTTTAGCTTTGTTTGTTGGTTGGGTTGTTTGGGTTGGTTGTCCTGTCCTGTCCTGATGTTGTTTTTTAGGATGCCAGAATTGGATTGAAACATTGAATCGAATTGAATACGTGAGACCACGAGACGTAGGGCATTTTGGTTACGTGTCTTCTTTTTTTGTTTTGGCTTTGGCTTTGGCATGCATTAGCCAGATGTGAATATGTGTGCGTTACGGAATTATTCCATCCAAACATTCATTCATCCAACCAACCAACTAACCAACTGTGTTCGTCTTCACAATCTCCAATGAAAAACAGAAAAAGAAACAGAAACAAACAGAAAATTGGTCCAAATCATGGCCAACTTTCCATGCTCCATTCGACTAACCTTTTGCGGGTCATAAAAAAGTTTGTCTGAGTCTCAGTTTTAGTCAGAGCGCGAGTTGGTCCCACTGTCCACCAAATGGTTTCTAGTTCTGCTTCAACCAAATTGACATCAGTTGCTGATTTTTAATTAAAATTTTGATACGTGTGAAGTTCATTTCAATTTGGTCAAGACTGACACATAGACAGTTAGACAGTTTGACCAATATAAAAAAATAAAATAAAATAAAATAAAAACACTCACAACATTTTGGCTAAGCATTAAGGGTGAATAGAAATTTCCTCTTCCCAAAGACAGACAGAGCGAGCGAAAGAGAGAGAAAGTGTTTGGCAAGATAAAAAGCTCACGCTCGATGTTCGTGACTGTCCGCAGGAATAGGAAAAGAGCATCAACACAAGTCCAAAAAAAAAAAAAAGAAAAACACAACAGTTGATTCTTCGTGACATTCCTGAAAAGCAGTCATCGCATGTCAGGCAACTCGGCCTGGGCAATGCCAATGCCGCAATCGAAAACCTTGAAAATCCCATTGAATCTAGCAGCATTTTTAGCCTGGTTCTTTTGACTGTTTCTTTTTTTCTTTTCTCTTCTCTGCCTTCAAAAATATAGATAAGTAAATCGAGTGTGGCAGAGTGTGAGAGAGAGTGGAAGGGGGAATAGGAAATTGATTACGCGTTTCCACAACACTTTTGAGATAGTCACGTTTTTCGAAAATATTCCTAAATATGCCACTGGGAATATTCTAAAAAAGATAAACAAACTCTTTGGCCCTTTGATTAATGATTTCAATTGAACTTGAACTTGCAACCACTTAAAGATTAAGTCACTCGAAAAGGAATTACTTTATCTGCGCCGACTTGCTGGTCTATTTTTGTTCAAATTTCTTGGCCTTTCTTCTTCTCTTCAAATTTGAATCTTTAAAGTTTTTTTTGTCTGTTAGTTTTTGGAGCTCAAAGGAGCTCTTCTGAGAAGGAGCTTTGTCTTTGCGAATAGAAAGGAATCATTCTTTGTGGAGATCTTTCTCGAGGGATATCTGAAGCTTGTACAGAGAAGTCCACAAAGGTCTCTAATGAAATCTCTACAGTTAGGGAGAGGGACATACCTTTGTCGAGAAACCACCAACGAGCTCCTCGCCGAGAAAACTCTCTAAGCAAGTTGCTGTCCAAAGATCTGAGGTCAAAGCTTTGGGTTTAGCTTGAGAGGGATCAGATCTTTGACAGGGTGAAACTTTTGTGGACTTTTAGAACGAAATTCCTCTTCAGAGACCTTCGTCGAGAGAGCTCCTTTAGGCAAGTTGCTGTCCAAAGATCTCAGGGCAAAGCCTTGGGTTTAGTTTGAGAGGGATCACATCTTTGACAGGGTAATATTTTTGTGGACTTCTAGAACGAAATTCCTCTTCTGAGACCTTTGTCCAGAGAGCTCCATTAGCATGATCTATTTGCTGAATCCAGAATCAAAGAAAGCTTTGCTGAATAGTCTCTATCGAGGTTGTTATTGAGGGAATTCTTTAAGCAAGTTTCTGTCTAAAGATTTCAAGTCGAGGTTCTTGATTCAGCTCAATTTTTTAAATGAAAGGAAGGAACCCCTTTTAAAGACTTGTGGAACCCCTAAAGTGGCTCCTGAGAGACCATCTATCTATTATGGGATCTTTATTTATATACTCTTTGGAGCCTAACCAGAGTCTCTATCGAGAGAATTCTATATAAAGCAAGTCCCTCTCAGAAGATCTCTACTCAGACCACTCAGACTGGGGTCAAAGATGTAGGGATCGTTTGTTTAAAATATTGTTTATCGTCCACCAAAAGTTAATCCAGTCAATCTTTCATCACCTTTGAACTGCTTCTGTTTTCCTTCTTTTTTTTTTTTTTGAAATTTTTATCTAGGAATTTCCCTCATTACTTTCAATTAGCTTGGGCCACACTTTTAGGGGTTTTAAATTTCAATGGATTTTATGGGTTTCAAAATAAATTTCTGACTCTTTTTAATTTGATGTTTAATTTTGTTGTTTTTAACAATTTTGTTTTTGTTATTATCTTTCGTTTTGTTTTTTTTAATATTTTTTTTTCATTTTTTTTTTTGATGAAATTTTAAAGTGTCATTTGCAATGATCATTTTGTTTATTCATATACAAAATTTTGTGGCTGCGTTGCACTCTGATTGCGGTTCACTGGAATTATGATGCAGTCATACACACACACACACACACACACGCACATACACATTAACATAAAAAAAGAGACAAATGGACAGACGGAGAGACTTGGCAAGAGAAACACTCATGCAGGCAGAGAAGAACACACACGCAGTTGGCTTGAAATTATACAAACATTTTGTTAATGCTGCTTTGGGATGTCGAGAGTCATTGCCTGGTCGAAAACAGAACCCTGCACCCTTTTGGCCGCATTATCTCTTTCGCTCTGCCTTAATCCAGTTTGCTCTTTCCATCTCTCTCTCTCTCTCTCTCTCTCAGTGTCTTTGTGTCTCTTTCTGGCTCATCATCATTTTATGTATGTGTTCTTAATTGTGTACATAATACCGTTATGACATTAACCTTATCAACGCCACCGACCAACCGGTGAGTGTATCTGGAAGTTTGAATTTGTCTCTGTATGCGTGTGTGTGTGTGTGTGTCGAGGTACTTGACATTCACATAGGCAACAAGACAGCCAGACAGATAGACAGATTGAGTGAATAGAGACATACATATAAAAATACCAGAAAATATTACCGAGTCAAAAAAATAGTGAGAGGGACGAGGAGGGCGATGGTGGCATCGCGTTGACCATGGTGACTTTGGCAGCGAGTTCATTTTGGGTTGCATTGGTCAGCGGTGTCGCGGTGTCGGTCGCGCGGTTGGTTTTTATGACAGATACGTTACGCGGTGGCGGCATACCAAAAATGCCATTAACAAGTAATAATGACAAAAACAGCAACAGCAAAAACAACAACAACAACAACAACAACAACAGCAGCAACAACAGAAGAGTCATAAACTTGAGTGCAACAGTTACAGAGTGACGAAGGCAACAGAGAGGCAAGGGCAGAATCCAAATGTGCCACACTTGAACTCATAAATTCTAAAGAAGACGAACAAGAACAAGAGAACCCGCCAAGATAACCTATATGGATCAGCTTGCCGTTATGCCTCGTCGTCTCTATCTGTCTGTCGGTCCGTCGGTCTGTCGGTCTTTCAGTCTGTCTCTCATGTGTTTGTGTGTATATAAATAAACACTTTAAAGCGTGTGAGTGTATGTGTGACTGACTCGATAATGTCCAAGTCGATTGGTATAACAAGAAGCCACTCCATCAAATTTTATATACTCTTTCCCAAAAGATATATTAATATTTCTAGATCAGAGAATTTGAGTCTTATGATTCCTCTGGATTCTATTATAGTCAGCCTTATATTTTTATATTTAGAAAATAATATAAAGCATTTTTGGCTCCTAAATAAAACTCAAAAATTTCAGCACTATAAAATTTCGGTTCCCTTTATATTTCCTTGATTCTTTCATGGTATTTCAGGAATCTTTAATTATTTTAAGTCTCCTGGTTTCTTCATAGTATTTCAAGACGCTACATGATTCCTGTTCCCTTTATATTTCCTTGATTCTTTCATGGTATTTCAAGAACCTTTAAATATCCTAAGTCCCTTGATCTCTTGGTAGTATTTCAAGACCCTATATGATTCCTGTTCCCTTTATATTTCCTTGATCCTTTCATAGTATTTCAAGAACCTTTAATTATCTTAAATCCCCTGATTTCTTCTTAGTATTTCAAGACCCTATATGATTACTCTTCCCTTTATATATCCTTGATTCTTTCATGGTATTTCAAGAAACTTTAATTATCTTAAATCCCTTAATTTCTTCTTAGTATTTCAAGACCTTTATATTAACCCAAAGAGGATCAAAAACCACTTCAAAATTTTAAGAAAAATTGTATTGAATGATCGGAAATAATCTCAGGATTCCCTACCTATGATATCTCAGGAACTCTTTCTCCCCTTGATCTGTTACAAAATGCTGAAGACTTTGAATAGACTCTGGTTGGATTTTTTAGGGTAGCACATGTACGGGGGGCTTTGTTGAAGTGACTGAGTGCAACAAGTTGAGGCATTTCGATGCACTCCAAGAGTTGACATATTGATGGTGTTATTGTTGTTGTTGTTAATGTTATCGCCTCTCATACTTGTCATCAATATTATTATTATTATTATTATTATTGTTGTTATCATTGATGATGTTGCCGTCGAGTTGCTAATTTGCTAAACATTTTTTCTCTCTCTTTCTCTGTATCTTTCAGCTAGAGAATCTTGCAAAAGGCTGACAACAATGGCCACCAGCAATTTCAGTAAGAAAAACCAACGGACCCGGCCCAGGTACTGGCTAGTTCTGCTACACTGGCTGCTGGCCCTGACCACCTACCAGAGCCTGCAGAGTCCGGCCAGAGCCCTGCCGATCACCTCACGTCCTCTGGCTGCGAATGCCGAGAGCCTGGCCTGGAATGAGGGTTGGCGTCTGCCAGTCGAACAGAAGGAGAGGAAGGTGAAGCCCAAATCGATATTCGAATTGCCCTATCAGCACTGCCCGCTGGACTATGTCATGTTCAACGGTCACTGCATGCCCAAGACCAAAATCGATTCGTTTGGACATTTGAATCTGGAGCTGCAGGCGGTGGCGGGTGGGATTGATTTTGGCCTTGATAGTGGTGGCTCAACAGATCTCACCTTTGATTATAATGATGAGAATATATATGAGACACCGGCTACAGCGGCCTCACAGACGGCCAGCAAGCCCATGGATCAGGCCTTGCCCAGTGAAGATGCTCCGCTCAAATTTAATATTTTTGAAAATAAATATGATGAGACCGAACCACTAGATGCCTCCTTCATGGCTCAGGATCAGGAAAATACTACAACAACAACAACAGAAGCAACAACAGCAACAACAACAACAACAGGCAGGGCAACTGCAGGCTGGACGCCCACAACCCAGGCCACACCCATGGCCACAACAGATCCACAGGCCATAATTGCAGATGAACCGAATCGTACTGCCAGTGGCTCCGATTTAATGGTGGCCTCCAGCAACACCAACAAGGCCATGGCCAATACAACAACAAAAACAACAGCAACAACAACAGTGACAGCCACTTCAAGCAGTTCATCTTCATCAGAGCCTTCGGCATTGTTCGATTTCCATGTGGATGCCATTATTTTACCCGCCGGCATTGTTCGGCCAGAAATTGCCTCCACTCATAGCTATATGCCAACTGCGGCCACAGTCCAGCTGCCAATCAGTCAAAGCCTTCCAGAGGCTGAAACGGATTTGGATCATCAGCTCAAGGTCCTGCCCATTGATGTGGTGCCCTCGTTCAGCCATCGACGTGTCGCACCGCTCTTGACCGCCGAGGAACAAGGCCAAGGCTTTCTGGACTCCATGGCCGGCACAGACATAGTGCCGTCACTGGAAGACACTACCTGGCCCGTCTCGCCTAATGACGATGATGGTCAAAAAATGACCACAACAACAGCAATAACAAAAGGAGAGCATCAGGAAAGAAACGCTGAAGATGAGGAGGAGAATGTGGAGGAAGGCAAGACAAGCACTACAATTGTTATGGAGAATGAGATCCTGACTACGCCCACCACAGAGCCACAGCTGGAAAGTAAGAGGCCAAGCGTCACAACAGTTTTATTGGCAGATCTGCCAGAAGACCAGTCAAATGGAAATGGCTTAAAAAAAACGAAAGTTGAACCGGTTCAGTGGGGCTCCATTGACTTAACAACAACGGCCGAAACAGAGACAGAGACGGAGACGGATACGGGTATAGAGCAAGAAACAGAGACAGAGTCAGAGGCAGAAGCATCAACAAAGTCTGAAAAAAGAATTACAACAACAACAACGGCAGCAGCAGCATCAGCCGACGCCTCAGCCAAGACAGACGACAAGAAAACTGAGACTCAAGTTGAGGCTGACGCCATACATCAAGATGCCAATGATGACCGGTTTTATTATCAGCATTTCACGCTGCCCAAAGATATTAGCACTACTACAACAACAGCAACAACAAAAGCAACATCAACAAGTGAAACAAGCAGCAGCAGCATCGCCACCACAACCAGCAACAACAATCAAGACAATTTGAATGCGATGCAAAGCGATATTGCTTCTAGTGACAATTTAATGATGAACACAATCAGCGGACACAGCGATGATGATAATGATAATGATAATGATGATAATGATGTGACTGTTAATAATAATAATAATAATAATAATGAACAAGGCAAGCAGCCTGATCATGTTGTTGGCTTAACGGGTCAAAATAAAAAGAAAACAAATCAACTAAATTTTGAACAAGAATTGCGCATTATAAATGAGCTGGTTAAAGGTAAAAGGCAACAGCAATTTATTCCTTCTACAACAACAACGACGACAACAACAACACCAAAAACAATTACATTAACTACAGAAACAAGAGAAATAACACCGACATTAATATCAACAACACAAATGCTAAGTACTGAAATAACAACTGAAATTGCCGAGACAACAATTCCTGCTGACGAGGAGGCAACAGCAACAACATTGAATATGGTCAAGAGGCCTACAACAACAATTTGGTCGGAAGTTATGCCAATATTAGAAACAACTACCTTGGATGCCACAACATTTGATATGCCCATAAATACGGAAAGCATCATTACAGCTCCAGTCAGCAATGTTGCTGCCAGCTCCGCAGCAACAACACCAGCAACGACACCAGCAGCAGCAACAATTAAATCAAGTATTAATCGTAGTAATAGAAATAGTAAAATAATTAGAGTAAATAATTTAAATCAAGTCACAACAACAACAACAACAGCAGCACCAATCACAACAACAACAACAGCAACAATTGCTGCCAGCAGCAGCAGCAGCAGCAGCGGCATTAAGAGTGAAACCTATAAGCCTTTCTGGTGGCTGCCCATGGGCTGGCGTATCGATCGTGATGTTGATAAAAATGGTGAAGATCGTTCATTAATATTGCGTTTCTTTAGCAATTTCCGTGGCTCCGAAACAGCAGCAACAACAACAACAACAACAGCAAGCGAACAGCCTGACCATTAGTTGCCTCAAATCGATACTGCTCGTCTCAAGAGAGTAACCCCAGCAAATGGAGCCAAAGAGAGCTTAGACAAAGAAAACATATAAAAAAAAATACTAAAGTTAAAAAAGCAAAATAAAATAAATTTATTTATATATAAAAAGAAGAAGACGAAGAAGAAGAAGAAGGAGAAAAAAACTTCAGCTCTCTAAAAAAAAATACTGTTGGTTGCCTCGTGTCTAGGCTGCTGGCAACTTTCTGTTTAGTTTGCTGCTGCTGCTGCTGCTGCCAACTTGACTTGCTCAAATTTTGCTCTTGTCTCTTGTCCAAACAAGCAACGCTCTGGACTCTGGCTCTCTGAATCTCTAAAGGGAGAGTCTGTCTTTGAGGCGATAACTTTGGCGCTATCTTTGTCAAATGCATTTCAATTTCGAGTTGAAGAATTAATTTGATCAAATAAATTCGGGGCCAGCAAATCATTCATTTTTTTATCAAAAGGAAATAATATTTAGTTATTCTTTTTTTTTTAACACTTTTTTTTAATGAATAATTTCTTCTTCTTTTTTTGTGTTGAGTCAACTTGAAAGTTTAAAAAATTATTAATTTTTTTTTTTGTCCCCGCAGTCCTTTTTTTTTAAGTTGTTGATTTAATTTTAATTGAAATATTCCCAGCTCATATTTTACTTTGATTATTTTACTATAATTTTTTTTTTTAATTTTTTTGTACCACATTTAAACTGGCCATTTTGGGTTTGGGGGAGGGGGGGAAGAGCGGCTTGAGCGGGTTGGGTCTTGGTTGGCTTAGCTATTTCAGCCGTTGTTGTTGTTGTTGAATTTGTTTACACGATTTTTTTTTTCCAACCAAAAGAAAAAATTATTTTTTTTTTCTATATAAATAATATATATAAATACTTTTTTTTGTGTGTGGTGCAACAAAGTTTAGCAATATTTAATTGTGATTATTTAAACGTGTAAGTAGATTTTAGTTTGGAAAAATATTAAAAAAAAAAAAATATACACAAAAATTTGATATTATTTACAAAATGTTTAATAATTTCGTCTATTCTAATTTTTTTTCTTTCTTTCTCTCTTCTTTTTTTTTTAATTAATTAATTTAATTTAAACAAATAACTTAAGTCATTCGCTTTGTAATGCTCGATTATTTTTTGTATATAATTATGAATATGCTTTAATTTAGGAAAATTATAATTAGAAAAGAAAAAAAAAACTGCGAAACACTGAATTTTTATAGGCTTTGTAGTCCTCCCCCCGCCGTCGCCGCCACCACTTCCCCCTTTCCCCCCACACTCTTTACATCCCTTTACCTTGTTGTATTCTTTAAGTATTTTTTTTTTTAATCAAAGAAAAACAAAATGTACCTATGCTCTTCTTTTGTCTAGATTTTTAAGGAAAAATTTATAAAAAAAAAAAAAATAAAAAATATATACACCAATTTTTTTTTTGTTAGATTTTAAGGTCACGTCTATCTGCTTTCCCCTCGAAATATATTGTAAACTAAATGTAGTGCATGTAAATAGTTGAAATATCTTCTTATTATTATATACTTATACCATATCATATTATATATGTATGTCTACTTCTTTATATATTGTACAATAACAAAAAAGAAAAAGAATCTATAAAAAAAAAAAAAAAAATATCACAGCTAAAAGAAATCGAAACCAATTGTCGACTTTTATTTTTTGGGGGACTCAATTGGAAATGATTTGGGTTTTCACAGATATAAAGGTGAGTTATTGAATCTTATATATATTTTCTATATAAAATATATATTCGAATTGGAGTTTAAAGTGAGTTTGAGTAATACTTTTATTGCTTCCAATGAGTCTATTAATTTTGCTGAAATGCCAAGGATAATTTGATCTCGATTAATAATTCTGATATATCATGCTGATATATAATCCTGCTTTATCATATTACAGACTATATATTACTATATGCATTCAAAGTTGAATCAAGTAAAATTTGGGCATTTATTTCAAAGCTTCTTTTGAGTCTTTTAACTTTGTTAAAATTCCTTAATTTCTTTTGTCCGAACTATGGAAGGGAGGATCAATCCTGATACATAATATTATACGCTTTCTACTATATAAATTTCGATGTGGAATCAAGTGAAATTAGAAATTTATTTCATAGCTTTTCTTGAGTCTTTTAATTTTGTTGGACTGCCAAGGGAAATTTGTTCCCGATATATAATTCTGATATTTATATACTTGATATATAATGCTGATATATAATCCATGTATATCACTTTATATTCCTATATACATTTAAAGTAGAATCAAGTAAAATGGAAAATTTATTTCATAGCTTTTCTTGAGTCTTTTAATTTTGTTGGAATGCCAAGGGAAATTTGTTCCCGATTTATAATTCTGATATTTATAGACTTGATATATAATGCTGATATATAATCCTGGTATATCATTTTATGCACTATATAATACTATATAAATTCGAGGTAAACTCAAATGAAATCTGGAAAGCTTCCCTGCAGATTCTTTTCAGAAATATGAAAGGGATTTTCTGATTTATAATTTTCTCATCTCTTTCTAGATAAATCTAGGGAGAAATTATAAAGAAATTCTATAATTCTAATTATATATTTTTCGAAAATATTTTTATGATATCTGATATATAATTTTCTCTTTTATGTCTAGAGGGAAATTATAAAGAAATTCTATAATTCTAATTACCAAATATTTTTATGATATCAAAAAAGGATTCCGAGTCTTGAGCAGAACACTTAAGAGTAGGGAAAAGCTGGATCTTAATCAATGTCAAGAGTTATAGGTTAGGGGTAGGCTCTACTGGGAATGACAGATGCCAATAAAAGTCAACATTGAAGCCTATTGAACGAAGGCCAAGCAGAAAGCAGTCCTAAGAATGGAATTGGTCTAGTTTGGCCAGTTTGTTTTCTGTTCTGAATTGGGTAAAGGGGCAATTGCTGTCCGAATTGACGGGGAAAACCGAAAACGTGCAATTCTTTTGTTGTTCTGGTGAACGTGGTGGTGGTTCTGCTGCTGATTCTGTCTGTGGTCCTGGCTCGTCCTGGCTGACTGGCAAAATGATAATGCTGTTGCCGTTGAGGCATCTTTGGCGTCGTTGTCGTTCTTCTTGTCGTTTGCTGTCGTCGTTTGGCCAAAAATATACAAATTACATTTGCTTGGGAGTGTGTGTGATGAGTGTGCGATTTTCTTGTTGTCATTGTTCTTGTTGTTGTTGTTGTTGGTGCAGTTATACGCACGCATACACAGAGACACGTATGGTTTGAGATTGGCAAAAAAAAAAAGGCAAATAGAGACGAGCAAAAACAAAAACCAAAAGGACAAAGCCACAGTCAGAGACACACACACAAACACATATCAAATGATGTGTGTGTGTGTTTTTGTGGGTTGGGAATATTTCAGTCGGCCTTGATTCACAACGAGCTGTAAAATTGGCAAAGCAATGGAAACAAAATCAGCGACAGGAAACTGGCGCCCAAAAGACTCACACACACACACACACACATACAAACACACAGTTACACTCTCTCAGCGGTTACATATCTGTCACTCTTCCAGCTGTTAAGGGAGCGTGTGTATGTGTGCGTGTGTGTGTGTGTTTGCTTCATGTTTTAAATGCCATTAGGAAAATTCGAGTTTGCATTTTTTGGCCAAAAGAAAAATAGAAAGAAAAAAAAAAAACTTGCTTAAGCAAACATATGCAGACGGCATGTTAACATGGTGAATAAAATACGTGCAAAAGAATTGGAATTGCTAAGGAGAATGGATGGTCATGGTTTGACTTGGGATTTGCAATGGCAATGGCATTGAACGGTTCAGTATATATGTGTGAGTGAGTGTGTGATGGTGGAATATTTGTCCTATATAGTCTAATTGATTTATAGCCTGGAGAAGTGATTCGTTTTGGCAAACTAGACCAAAGAGATCCAAGTGAAAAATCAACCAACTCTTTTTTTTTAATTTTTATTTTTATTGATTCTGAGCCAGCATTGATCGATATGGACAACTGAAAGGGAGTCAAATGTCTCTATTTTTTTTTTCAATCTAAAGTGTTATCGATAGACTTGGTAAATGGAAAGGTCCAAGTCTTTTAAGATTGAACAAAAAATCATCAATTTAAAAGTAACGAGTAGAATTGCAAATTATGTGTAAATATGATAGAATTAATTGCCATCAAGGTTAAATCTGAGAAATTCCATGATATTCTTGTTCTGCCTTCTAACATTCTAACATTCGATTCCTTTTGGCCAAAAACGCCTTGGTGGGTGGCTCAGGAATTCTCCTACGAATTCCTTTATATGTTATGGAAACTGTTTGTGTGCCCATGGTGTGTGCCTGGGAAGTTAGCATATTTCAATGTTTGCATACGTAACTGGAATTTCGGATTGACTGGGTTGAAGTGTTGTCGGTACGGAACGGAACAGAACGGTACGGTGTGGGTTTGCGTGTTCGCCTAACGAGCTGCATTAGGCGGCGCTGATTTGGCGGCGTCGGTTGCTGATTGCACCAGCAGCCAGAAAATATTCAAACATTCACTTACGTTTGTTTAACTACTAAACTCGGCTGATGGGGCGTGGCAAGGGAAATACGGCAGAGAAGAAGCTGCTTTTTCGGCGGCAAGTCGTGCGTGTGGCCGTCATTTGTGCCCATTTAAGTACAAATGTGGCCCAAGTTTGTAATACACGTGGAAAGAAGGAAAAAAAGAAAAGAAGAAAAGCAAATTCACACAAGCAAGATACAGTTGGAATATGCTTGATTTGTGTGTGGGAGTAAATTGAAACGGAAAATTTCCATTGCATACTTTTTGGCGCACCCTTAAATTCATCGCAAACGTTTCATTGCTTTGGCGGAATTTTCCATAGCCGTGCAGAAGGGCGCCAATGACAAATTAAGCTGACAATTGATGATGAGTTCGTTTCGCTTATAATTAGACAACAATAACAACTACACCGTAGCTGCCCAAGAGCCTTTCAAGTTTATTTGCCAAAATATTAAGTCGAAGTGCATACAAATAAAATACAAATACAAACAAATACGAAAAGCTTAAGAACGTTAAAGTTAAAGAGACACGCAAGCGCATCTGTTTTAATATGCATTTGCCACTGTCTTTATGTATATGCATATATGTTATGTGTGTGTGTGTGTGTGTGTTTGTATGGGTGAGCATTAAATATAAATGAGACTGCGCCTAATGCCTTTGCAATACAAAATTCGCAATGTTGTGTGCTGTGTGCTGTGTTTTAGTTTTCAATGGCCGGGCTTTTATGCAAAGTAAACAAAACAAATACACACACACACGGACAAACAGATTGACACACTCACACTAATACATATAAGTATATAGATCTAGATTCGACCATATAAAGCCTGGCCTACGTGTATGTCTGTGTGTGTGTGTGTGGATATGTTTACGGCCAAACAATCAAACAAAACAGGCAACTTTTCATATAGAAATACATATAAGCAAACAGAGTACAGTAGACCCTCAGGATAGTCCCGGAATGCAAATTATTATTTCAAAATTTCAAAAATTCAGGAAAACCCTTTCGATTGACTCTAATCAAGTTTCCTGAGATTCCCCCAAGAATTTAATTTCTCAAAAGTCGGAAGATCCTTAGGTATTATATAGAATTTATCACTATTCTGGGTTCTTATGGTTTTAAAAGTTCTCTCAAAAAAATTCAGAATGCTGAAATATACTCGAAATATTTTATAGTTTTTACAAGTCCCAAATTACCCAAAGTCCTCTCCAATTGAGATATTCTATTTCTATAAATTTGCTTAGGAAAAATCGGAAATAAATTGTGAAAAAATTCAATAACAAATAAATTAAATTTTCCATTTAAAAACACTTTTGATTTCTTTGAAAAGAATATTTTTCTTTTTTTTTTAGGAGGAGGGGAGGGGGCGGGGGGGGGGATAAAATATTATTTCTCTCTGCATTCTAGAAAATAAATAAATCTTTGGAATTTTTCAATTTTACAATTTTTGGAATTTGATTTTATTTGAAGTATTATTTTCTTTTTCTTTTAGTTTCCAAAAAAAAATTCGAATTATTTCTTTGGGCTAGAAAATTTACTGTATTTGTTCGATTTCTAAATTAAGCACACTTTTAAATACACTCGCATCTGTGCATTCATAAATAGATGCACATATTTTATATAAGTATGTGTGTGAGTATGACTGTGTGTCTGTGTGAGTGTGTCTGTGTGTGTGTGTGTGTGTGTGTGTGTTTGAGAGTGTTTGTTTGCTTGTATATCTTTGGCAGTTCTGAGAGCGTTTAGTCAAACTGTTTGGCTGTCATCTTGTCGTGAAGGCAGCAGCAGCAGCCGGATACCTCTCCCCCCCTCAAAGCCTTCTGCTCTCAATATATTCAAGGCTCCTTGCAAATAGTGGGATGAGTGCGTACGTGTGTGTGTGTGGGTGTGAGTGTGTGTGAGTGTGTTTGAGGCCTTTCACAATCTGCTCAATGAATCTCAATAAGTTTTTCATGGCAGCCGAGGCACTCGGAGTGGCTAATACTCGATATAAACACACTCACACTCACACACACACACATGTGCTGTCCTTTTCTTGGCCTCAATTCGCCCCTCGCTTTGTATGCGCTCGTTTGCTTGTATATCCTGGCCATGTTTGCATTTGTGTGCGTGTGCTAAATCAAGCGGTAATTGGTTCTACTTGCCACTGCCACTGCCACCTTCACCGGCATCGTCACCGCCACTGCGACTGCCACTAGCGTTGGCATCGTTGCCGTTGTTTATATAATTGAAACTAACACAAATAAAGTGCAAAAGCTTTTTGATTATAATTATGGGGATTTGCGCCTGCCACAAAATGAGCATGGCTAAAAGCCGCATCGAATCGACTCATGTTGAACGAGTCAAGCCAAGCCAAGCCAAACTGAGCCTCAGTCCTCCTGCTGGTTGCCCTGCTTTTGCTTTAGCTCTTCTCCTTGCTCTTCTTCTTCTTGTTGTTGTTGTTATTGTTGTGGGGTGGTGACGGCGGTTTCTATATTAAATGAGTGCAATGCCGCAAGGCTGCTTAGCCTCGTTTGTCCCTGCCTAATCCTTAAGCCACCATGGGCAAATTTCCTCAAATATTCTAGTAAATTTTCAAAGTTTCTAAAGACTTGAAAACTGAACAATCTTAAAAGAAGTTAAAAACTTAATTTTTTTCTGGAATTAATTTCGAAAAAGGTTTCAATCAGAATTCTCAGATTCAAAGAAAATCCATGGGCAAAATTTTATTCAAATATTCTAGCAAATTTTCAAAGACTCTGAAAGGAATTTGAATAGGTAATTTTTTGGAATTTATTTTGAAAAACTTTCCCCAGATCCAAAGAAAATCTATGGTTCAAATATGGTAGACTCTGAAGACTTGAAATCTGATCAATCTTAAAGGGATTTGTAAACTTAATTTTTTCGGAATTTATTTTTAAAAACTTTCCCCAGATTCAAAGAAAATCCATGAGTCAAATATTCTAGCAAATTTTCAAAGACTCTAAAGACTTGAAAACTGAACAATCTTAAAGGGAGTTGAAAATTTAATTTTTTGCTGAAATTAATTTCGAAAAAGGTTTCAATCAGAATTCTCAGATCCAAAGAAAATCCATGGGCAAAATTTTACTCAAATATTCTAGCAAATTTTCAAAGAATCTGAAAGGAATTTGAATAGGTAATTTTTTGGAATTTATTTTGAAAAACTTTTCCCAGATCCAAAGAAAATCTATGGGTTAAATATGGTAGCAAATTTTTGAAGACTCTGAAGACTTGAAAACTGATCAATCTTAAAGGGATTTGTAAACTTAATTTTTTCTGGAATTTATTTTGAAAAAGGTTCAACTTAAAATTCTTAGATTCCAAGAAAATCCATGGCCAAAATTTGGGAAAATTCAAGTCTCTGAAGTCTGATAAATCTAAAAGGAATTTGAATACTCTTTAGAATTTTTTTTTTTGAAAAACCTTCTAGCAACTTTTTAAAGACTCTGAAGACTGATTAATCTTAACGGGACTCACATAAATAGGCAATTGGTTTTTGAGTTTATTTTGAAAAATTTTAGAGTCAAAATTCTCAGAACCAAATTCTAGCAAACTTTCAAGACCTGAAAGACTGGAGGACTGAACAATCTTAATGAGATTTGAATAGTTAATTTTTTTGGAGTTTTATTTAAAAAGCTCAGAGTTGCCAGATCAAATGAAGGCCTTTTCAAAATCAAAATGTATCTTTTTTATTCCAATTTTGTTTGGTTTTTAAAATTTTTAAAGGAATTTCATCAAAATTTCCCATTGTCTATTCAAATTTATGCTATAAAACGCAAGTTGCCTTTGTTTTTCTGAGCAGGCGAAAAAGTGTATCTGTCTGTGTCTGTGTGTGTGTGTGTTTGATTATTGTGCTTGCATGTGTGAATGGGAGTGTGGGAATATATATATATGAGTGTGTGTGTGGGTGTGTGTATTTGGAGTGTTTATTTAAGCTGTTGTTAACTTGAGTATAACAATGATAAGGATAACGTCAGACAATAACGATTCTGTTAGCATTTAAGTTACCTGATCACACACACACACACACACACATACACACATATACACATAGAAATTGACATTGTATGGGTGTCTTCATTTTGTAGCTTTCTTTCGTTTGGTTTGTTGGCAATTGCCAACTTGAGCATTTTTGTTAAGTAATTGGAATGGTTGGAATGGATTTACACTTGAAGCATTCCTGTTCTCCTTCTTCTTATGTATTTTTTTTTTATTTTATTTTCGTAATTTTACTAATGATGCAAACTCTGGCCAGGTCTGTTTATGTTTTTGTTACTGTTTCGCAGGTGCGGGGAGCATCTTAAATCTTATGTAAGCCTATTTAAGTCTGACGGCTTTTTCGCAGTCAAGTTTATTTGTTTGCCATTTGTGGTTCTGTTGTTGATATTCTGGTCTATTTTGTCGCCCGTCTCCCACCTCCCCCTTTCCCCCCTTTGCCATCCCTTGTTCAATGAGTCGAAGGGCTTAAAGTGTTCATTTTAGTGGTAATTGCAGCTCCTTTCATATGACAGTCATAAAACTCAATTAACTCTTAGAATATCACACACACACATAGACATATAGACATATAGACAGTTATGTTAGTTATGCAATCGTATGTTGATTACAATTTTCAAATGCCGCATAATTTTGCATTTGAGTGAATCGCTGGCATTTGCCAGAAAATTTACAAAATTAATTCAATTGATTTTGCTGCCTTTCATTTGGCTGAATGAAACCGAGACAGATAGAAGACTCTCAGACATTTCTTAGTCATTCAAATGAGTGTAGAAAAATCATCTATAAATTCAATTAACTAAATCATTGAGTGCATAAATTTTAAGACCACATATACAGTTGGTGAACATGGGGGTAGTGTGGGTTCTTTAGAGTTCTGAGTTGGGAAAAATAGTTTCCTAAATTTGTGGAAATTCTTGAGGCAGATTTAAATTTTGTCTGCTTTCGATTGGGTAGAATTTTTGAAAAGTCTTTTGAGACCAGCTGGTTTTTAAATTCATTAAAATTTCGAAAATTCTAAAATACCTAAGCTGGGCTTCGGAGTTCCGAAGTAACTTTATAGGAAATTTCTTGGAATCTTCTTAAGATTTCTGGAGAAATCAGCAGCAGATTTTTTTTGAGAGTCCTCGGAAATTTGGAGCCTTGAAAATATCTAAGCTAGATTTTTAGAAATCTCAGAGATTCCTCAAAAATACTTAGGCTGATTTGAAGCTTTGAAAATACCTAAGCTGCGCTTCAGGATTCCCAACTAATTTTTTAGGCAATTTCTTGGAACCTTCTTAAGCTTTCTGGTGAGCTCAGCAACAGATTTTTTAAAAAATGTTTTAGAGATTTTTTGAGAGTCCTCGAGATTATCTTTACTGATTTGGAGCCTTGAAAATACCTAAACTAGATTTTAGAAATTTTAGAGAATCCTCAAAAATACCCAGGCTGATTAGGAGCTAAGCTGGGCTTGAGAGTACCGAATTAATTTCTTAGAGAATTTTTTTGGAGTCTTCTTTAATTTTCTTAAGATCTCGGAAGCCCTTAGCTTTTTCTTGGAAAATTTTTTAGAGTCCTCGAAAATTCGCTGGCCTATTCGGAGCTTAGAAAATTTATAAAACCAACGCTGATGTCCCCATTTCATTTCTTAGGGAATATTTTTTTGGCAAACTCTTTCATTGATAGTTCGGAATATCTCAGTTTTATTTCGGAACCCCTTGAAAATGTCTTTGATAGTTCAGAATTTTAAAGACAAATATTTGATTTTCTTTAGAAATTTTTTAGAACCTTACTAAAGCTTTTTAAACATTTTTGGTACCCTCTAAAATATTCTAGTTAATTGAAAAGTTATAAGTCCTAAGAAGAGTCCGACCTTTCAAAAATTTTTTCCAAAAATTATAATTATTTTCCTATTAAAAGAATTTGAGAGATTTCGCATCGATTGAATTAAATTGCAATTTTAGAATTATTGAAGCAAATTTTATCGAATATTTGATTAAGCAATTAACTGAACTGAGTCCACTTTGATTTCAAAAAAAAAAAAAAAAAAATTAAATGCTTAAATAAATAAACACACACAAAATGCTTTTCTCGCAGCACCAAAAATGAAAATTGATTTTCACTATGAAAATGAAATCTATTAAACACCTAGTTTTTCTTTCTTTCTTTTCCGCGTGAGAGAGAGAGAGAGAGAGAGAGAGATAGAATTAAATTTTAAATTGATAAATTTAGTGGAATTTGTTTTTGGGCAAATTATTGAATAATTAAGAAATTCAAATAGCTCGCACCTGTTTTTATTCGATGGGCAATCTTTGTGTGTGTGTATGTGTGTGTGTATTTTTAAAGTCTCGGCAATTCATTGAGTGTGCGTGGCGCTTAACCACTTTGGCGCTTCCATTAAACATTCTCGTAATTCCTGAAAGCCATTTACAGCCATTACAGGGGATTCTCATTTTTTTCTTCTTCTTTTATTCGCCCCTTTCGCTTACATGGAACAGGTGAGCCACTCACACATTCATTCCCCCATTCAGGCAATCTTGCCCTCCTCCTTGCCTTGCCACTCTTCGATTATTGTCAGCAAGCTCATCACATATGAGAGTCTGTGTGTGTGTGTGTGAAAGGGTATAGGGGGGATATTATCATTGTCATTGGCATTGACAATGTTGGCAATTCTGTGGAATGCCTTTCAGTGGGCAAGCCGCCTGATATCCCCACTCATCCAGTGGGCCAAAGGGGGGCGAGGGAGGTGGGCAAGAGTCACTTGTCATAACTAAGCGTGCTCCGATGAACGAATGTGAATTCAATTTAACGAGAAATTGCCGCAATCAACGCCGCTCAGACTCGACTCGACTGGACTCGACTCCTCCAGGAGTTTCAATTCTCGCAGTGGCCACCACAACAAACACCTCTGTCAAGCCATGCTGGCCCAGGTAAGCCAGCCAAAAAAAAAGACACACACATAAATGTTGAAAAGAGCAACAACAACAACAACAAGAACAACAGTTAAGCCAGAAATTCTCACTGACCGAATGAAACAGCTTTCAAAAAGGGTAAACAAAAAAAACAAAAAACTGAAATGGCAGCAGGAAACAAAATGAGAGCAAGTGGAAAAGGTAAAATGGAAAACAAAAAAAAAACAAAAGACATCTGACCAAAAGGACGATGCGGCCAGCGGACAGACCAGCCGTATGCCAACAATGTAATTTTAACGCTTGATCTCGGTAAAAACACACATGCTCAATGGTTGCCATCCCCCCTGCCTCCGCTCCCGCTTCCGTTCCCACCAACCGGGCTCCCACAACCACACTCGGACTGCAGCAATTCAACTTACACGGCCACTACAAAAGCAACTATAACAAAATGAAAACAGCACAGCTACAACGAGAGAGAATGAGAGAGAGGGAGGGGGGGGGGGGGGGGGGTCAGGGTGAGGAAGGGGGAGAAATCGCATACACCCACACACACAAAAAGAGACGCGGAAAAAATTTTTACTGAAAAAAAAAGAGAAAAAAAATAGTGCGGATAATGGACACCGAGGAATGCGGTGAAAAACCTCCAGGACTGTGCATGTGTGTGTGTGTGTGTGTAAATGTGGGTGAATGTGAATTTCTTTCTTTCATTCGTTTTTTTTTTTGGTATCGGATGGCGCGTGTCAGTCAGTCAGTCTGTTGGTCGGGCTGTCTGCTGGTTGTTTGGTGGATTTTCTTTTTCTTTAAAGTTTTCTTTTTTTTTCTTTTTTACATTTACCATTTCCCTTTCTGTTTCGGGTTTTTCCCGTCCGCCCTTGGCAGCTGACAAACAACCACGCCCATAATATTTCATGGCTACTGCAGTTACCATTTTGCCTGACTGGGCCGCGCACAGTTTGTTGACGCTTCTCTCGATTATGCGGCAACAGGACACACGAGTTTGCACAAAGCCACTGCAGCGGATGCAAACAACGGGATAGCGCCAAAAAAAAGAAGAAGAAGAAGAAAAAGCAGGAGCTGAAGTAGAAAAAGCTGAAAAAGAAACCAGCATACCCAGCATACTCCCTGTTGACTCGATGGCAGCGAATGGGTCTGAGTCAAGGATACCTGGACTAGAAGCCCTTTCATTTTGTATTTGAATTTCGAGTAGACATTTTCGGGATTTCGCTCCCAAGTTCCCAAGTCTCTCGGATCTATTTGAACGGACCGACTATTTTGTCAAGCCAAACTATTCGTTTACCTTTTAGTTGCGAACTTTAACTTTGCCCCAATTTATTGGGTTGAATAAAACATGGCAAACATGACAGACTCTCTTGGGGCACATACATATATCCATATATACTCAGTACAGTGCTCAAAATAAATTCCCTTAAATTCTAAAATTGGCTTAAGTTATTTTTAAGTCAGAGCAGATATAAATAAATCAAAATGAAATTACTTAAATGAGATTCTTATGTTCAATTTGGTTTATTCTTCTGACAGATTTTATAAGACTTCCCAGTAGATTATCTCTGGGTCAAAGATGGATATACTTTAAGTAGAAACACACTCATTACATGAGGCAGTTCTTAAAATATTTCATGTGATATTCAAAATACTTAATTAGGGTTCCACAACTTTTAGGTCTTAGGTCTTTTGATATATAACTTTTGATTCTGGTAGGTATCAACCAATGACCGAGTATATCATTGTGATAAGTAACGACTTTCGAACTCAGAGATAAAAATAAAATATCTTGGAAAATCTAATAAGGGATAAATTTTCAGAGCTTGGGTGTATCTTACCCTTGAGTAGATCAATTAAAGTCACTATAGAATTATATAATTTTTTTTAATATTGAGATTACTCAAAACTGTTTCCCAAAGCTCACTTTTTTTTCAAGCTGCCTAGGAATGCCTTCTTTGATAAAGTACTCAAAATAGATTTCCAAAGATTCTGAAATAAGTTGAGTGATATTATAAGGAATGAAATTATATAATGCCTAAAGAGAGAGCAAGAGAGTTTCCCAACAAGATGAGCAACCTATTTCAAAGCTTTCCAATAAAATGTTTTTTTAAAACTTTCAAACAAAATTCGTTTTCTTTAAATTATTTGTTTTTTTTTTTTTATTATTTTAAACACTTGCGGATCCTCCAGTTTTTATGAAATTCAAGTAAATTACCTGTATAGTTTTATCTTTTTTGGATAGAAAACCTATGAGAACCATGAGCTTGGTTAGTGTATTGGTTACCGTTCCTACCGAGGCCGAGGAAAGAAAGCTACAGACTCGACGCTGTGGTTGTGGGCGTGATTATATCAAACCGGATTTCATACGTAATCGGGAACACTCTGATTTGTCAAAAAAATTATGCGAATCGATGCTGGCTAAAGATTCGGAGATGTGCGATAATTGTTGGCAATTGAGTCAGGCTGACAATTTCATCAAAGACCTAACAAGCCGCTCAAGTGTCATTCAGATGCATCCCAAGGATACAGAAATCGAAGTGGTTATGACAGCTGCCGCGGATACTTCGGAAGTAGACGGTAAATCGTCGAGAAAGGGTTCGCTCAATGCGGAATCGAATCAGCAGAATCAGAGCGAACGGATTGTCGATTTGGAACTTGAGGACAAAGCTCCATTGGAGCAGGTGCTACGCTCCATTGTGGACAAATTGAAGGTGCAGAATACCTTCTGGTCGCTGAGCTTGGACAGTTGTCGGTTGCAAGCGCGCTTTGAAATGCATCTGGATGAGAGATATGAAAAACTGCTGACCATTTTCCATGACTGGGGAATTGGGGAGCGCCAAGGCACGAATGTGGTGGCCATGAACTGCCTGGATACCCGAGGCTATGCCATGCCAAATCTTAATCAGTCACAGGAGAGCAGCACCTGGGAGAGCTTCATGGACTCGGTGCGCTGTCGTCTGAATGTCAACCAGGTGGTCAGGGAAGTGAGCCGAGATGCTGCCATCACCTTCGACTTTGTGGTGCTTCTGATAGCCGCCTGCCTGTTGTCTTGCGTGGGCCTGGTGGAGAATAGCTTTCTTTTTATGTCCTCAAGCATGCTTATCTCGCCTCTGATGGGTCCTATAATTGCTGGCATCTTTGGCACTATTATCGGAGATAGCCAACTGCGCTGGTTGGGCATGAAAAACGAACTTTTCGGCATTGGCATTGCAGTCCTGGTGGGCTTTCTCTTTGGCGGAGTGATCTGCACCATGGGACATTTCTTTGCCATCTCTAGTGGCCTCACCGAGGAGATACTTTCCCGTTGCACCATCCACTCCCTGGCCCTAGGGGTGTTCACAGCCCTGGCCTCTGGTGCAGCTGGGGCTATAGCTATTTTGGGTGGCAACACGGGCTCTCTGGTGGGTGTAGCCATTTCAGCTTCACTGCTACCGCCGGCTGTCAACTCGGGCCTCCTGTGGGCCATCTCTCTAGGCACTCACTTCATGTCCATTGAGAATCCACTACTGCAGAATCTTTCCCAGAACACCCTGTACTCAAGCTCTCTGCGCTCCGAACTCTTTATCTGTGGCACGGTGAGCATGGGCCTGACTCTGCTAAATGTGATCTGCGTATGGGTGATGGGTGTAGTGGTGCTGCGGATCAAAGAAGTGGCGCCAGCCGTACGCAGCAATCGTTACTTCTGGAGTCACGATGTCAAGATAGCCCGCGCCACTCACGAATCTCACCTGAATGGGGTGCTCGATTGCCTGAATCGCAACAAAATGCTGGCGAACGAAATGGATTCACCTTGGTACCAGCACACTTGGTCGCCGGGTATGGCAAAGGTCTGCAAACATGATAACCTCAAGGAGTCGTTTAATCAATGCAATAACTACCACACCATCCATGGCTTCCAGGAGTTCTGCATTACATTGCACAAGTTGAATACTTCCTTACAGTATAGTCAGACGTTGACACCGACCCCTCAATTGCGCCGAACACCTACTGTGATGGAGCTATTTTCCCAAGACGCCAAGGTATTCAATGAGAATATTACATCCACAGAGTCCATGGACAGTCTGACAAACGCAGAAACTGGTTACAACAGCCACCGCACACTTTCCGAATTGGGCTTTAGTCCCTTGAGGGATAGCTGCTGGTCTTTGCCCTGCCTAACCAAGCTAGAAAATGCCACCAAAAGACCAGCGAATATTCAGCCAATTCTGTGCAGAAAAGCTTCCACTTTCAGAAATGCGAGTACAGCCACCAACAAAAGCTCTGTTCGCTGGAACAATGTGTCGAACGAGGAGCAAGCCCAACCAGTCAAAGAGCTAAATGTCTTACATGTGAGTAGCCTGGGTCACTCCCAGTTGCCCAGCAGTAGTGCCGAGTCTCTCAAGAGAAATACTGGACAAGTGTTGCTACCCCTGCCCAATGTCACTGCGGAAAATAACCAAGATCAGAGCTGCTCAGTTCCGATTAATTATCAAAATTTTCATAACAACGCAACACTTCAACTGAATCCGGATAATAAGGAAGATGAATTCAGTGCGTAGAAAAATCAACTGTTTTATGGCTTGTTTTTTTTTTTTTTTTAATAAATAAAAATAATTTTTAATAAACAAAGAGAACTCAGGAGAGCATAGAGGAAAAGGGTAGAGAGTAAGGTAACATTAGTTCTACATATATCTTCATGGACAAAATGAATATTTTAGTGGAAGATGAAGACTTGTCAACTTTCTCAGAAGCCTAAAAGAAAATGCCGAACTAGCCTAGTGTATTTGTTAAGTGAGATCTATGAAAAGATATCAGATATATAAGATTCTTTAAAATGGTTCGAGCTGGTTCCGATCACACCATGATTAATTTATCTTGATCAAAAGTAAAGGAACGTTCCACCCATTTCCTGAGGGGTTTGTTTCATTCGCTCTTTGAGTATTAAAAAAAGAAAAGATAAGTTACCAATCTGCTAACAACAACAACAACAATTAGGTGTATTTGTTGCTGGTATAATTCTTGTTGTTGTCGACTTTGGGCTAGCTGTATAACAAGCTGTGTGAATGCTCCATTTCGCCTTGACCAACCATTGTTATCGCCCATCTGCATATGTGTATCTGTTTGCTATTCATCCTTTCGTTTTCTCCCTTTTCCTGCTCGTTCCCTCGCTCGTTTTTTTTATACCAATGCCCGCGGGATGTGTGAAATGGCAGATAGAAAACAGTAAACACCCAAACACATGGCAAATTCGTTACCGTTAGTCCGGTTAGGGCTGTCGGACATTATGCCCAGACAGGACGGACATACTGTCACGGCCACGACCACGACTACGACCACAAACATAGCTGCGTATCTGTATCTGTATCTGCATCTGAGTGGGTGTATTTGTATTTCTATTTGCAATTCCCTTAGTATTTCTTTTTTTGGTCTCTCTCCTTTTTTTTTTTTTTGCTATGTTCTCTCTAATGTTCATTTCCATTGCTATTTAAACGAGCCGATGCCCATTGTCCGTGGTCTGTTGTCCCGTGTCCATTGTTGTCTGGCGCTGTCGTTGTCGTTGTCGTTGCCGCTGCCACACGCCGAGGTGCGACATTTGGCATGTGCGCACAATTAGTGCCACCCGCTCAGTGTCCCCTCCATTTTAGCCAGGTCAAACCTGATGTAAGCCGAATATAGCCCAGTTGGCTGAGTGGCGATTAACTTGTTTTCCACTTGATGTTTGCTCAGAGCAATGAATACTCTGCCCAGTTAAGCTTGAGTGCGAATGAATTGTACCAAACCCACCAACCCAAGCCCAGCCACCTCTCTCTGTGTCCTTTTTATTTACTCGTCAAGTGGATGGACTTTGGCCAAATAAATGCACATCAATTTGGGTTAAAAAAAAACTAATAAAACATAAATCGAAATATTTCCAGGAAACTTGCTCATCAATTTCGATAGTGTTTGAAAACTTCAAGTGTGCTTGGGATGAGTAAATTTAAATTGGTCAAATGGCTGGACCAAGGAGACCAGGACTGAGAGTGTGCTTGGCTTACAGTTTTCTGGCTTGTCTTGATTTACTTTTGGCTTAAAATATTTACACGCCTCTTCCTTGGGGAGTGCCAAGAATATCTTTTTCTTTTGAGGTGTTGAACATTGCCAATGAAATAAAATGACCAAATGGTCTTGTCTATGAAAGTGAAACGGAAATATAAACGATCTAAGGATTGCTGGCAAATTAAATACGAATCCAAAAAGGATATGAGAAACATAAGTTCCGAGCTCCAAGCCAAAGTCTAACCGAGTTGAATCACAACAAATTGTGTGGCCAGAATCTAGAGTGATAATATGTTGATAAGTCAGCAACTACTTTTGGTCCTGATTGCCTTGGCCACTTACCGTTTAGCTTAACATTATTTTCATAATTATTTATGGTTTTATTTATCACTCTTAAGAAGTTTTATGGCCCTGGCATTGCCCCCAGTGAATCGGACAGACTAAATCAGCCCACACGCCCAGCCCTGGCACAGCTCCCTTGGGGTATGGGCTTTGTCTCGTGTTCGACTGAGTTTTATTCCTTTGCAGCTACACCGGATTTTCAGCCAACTTCCGTACTGGCTCACTGGGGTACTTGGCTGGCTGGCTGGCTGGCTGGCTGACTGGCTGGGCAGTTAATGGTTAGAGGACTGACTTTGGCTTAGTGTCGATCTGAGAACTTGAGGAATGGCAAAGAAAAGGGCAAAATGCAAAAACCCAAAAACCAAACCAAAATCCAAAAACTTTTGCAAAAAGCAACGGACACCAAGATGGAGAGCACGAGATGGCAGCAAAGACGGAATATTTAATATAAAATGGAGCGAAAGCAAAGTAAAACTTTGATCCTTTTGTGTTTTCTCTGGCCCTTGGCAATATGTAGCGGCGGCCAACGGAATCAAAAGCTAGCTCAACTTTTTACCCAAGAACTTCTCTCATACAAGAACTATGCAAGTTCAGTTGCCAACGACCACACAGAAATAGAAGCAGCAAAAGTAACACCAACCAGCCAAGTGCCCCAATGTGCTCTGAAGCACTACTCACTTTATGCTACTCCTTTCTATGCAAATGCACTTCTACACACACACACTCACACACACACACACACACAAACACACATATATATATATATATATATATATATATATATATATATATATATGTATATATATATTGTCTTATTTTCTCTTAAGAGTATAACAAGTTTTGAGGAATGTTTGACTTGGACTTGAAAAAAAAAATAAGAGAGAAAGAAAATTTTTGAGAAATTTTGAAACATTCGAAATGGAAATAATCCTAGCCTTTCCCAGGGTCCCAGGGTACCTCAAGAATTAAGTTAAGAATCCGCTTGAAACTGGTAAGAAAAATATGACACCTTAGCTATCTAAAGAAGCCTGGAAAGAAATGGAAAGTTCCTCAAGAATCCACTTGAAACTGGAAAGCAAAACTTGAAACTTTAGAGATCTAAAGAAGCCTGGAAAGAAATGGAAATTTCCTCAAGAATCAAGTTAAGGATCCTCTAGAAACTGGAAAGAAAAACATGATACTTTTGATATCCAAAGAAGCCTGGAAACAAATGGAAAATTAAGGGTTCTCATGTGGATCCTAAAAGTCTTAAATAATCCAAAGGCCTGTCCTTTGATTCTCAGATCATAGACTCCTCTTTTTTTCAGGGCATTCCAAGTTCAGCAACTTTCTCAAGTCCAAGGCAGACCAAGACCAAAGAAATATGTTTGAGGATATTTTGAAAAAAAAAAAACGAAGCCTTGAAAAGTTCCGGTATCTCTTTTGGGTCCGAACAAATTTAAAGTTAATTTTAATTGTGTGTATTACACACAGATTTATTCAATTGCCGCACACTTTTTCAACTTTAAAGAACTTTAATAAATTAATTTCTTTTTTTTTTTTTTTTTTGTTAGATTTCATTTTTTGTTTCTCAACATTTTTGTAGACTTGTCGTGGCTCTTGGTAGTCTCGTCTGGCCTTGGTTCGGTGTGCTTTGCCTTCGCCAAAGTCTTTTTCAGTTTAGCATTGTCATTTTTTTTGTGCTTTTTGCCTTTTCCGTTGTTCTTGTAAATTATGTGCTTTAATATTTTACAAAGATTCAAAAACTGAGTACGTACTTTGCTTATAATCTTTCGCTACTTTTTCATTTTTTTTTTTTTTGTTCTTCTGTTTTTGTCGCTCTCTCCCTGTCTGTCTCTGCTGTCTTTTTCTTTCTTCTGTATGTGTGTGTGTGTGTATTTTTTTGGGGTAGCATAAAAGACATAATGGAGCAACGTGCCTGAGCAGAGCAGACAGCATCTAAATAACTACAAAGACAAAGATCCGGCAATGCTACATAATGAGGGAATTTTACAGGAACACAAAACAAAAAAAAGCAAAAAAAATGATGAAGAAGAAGAAGAAGATGAAAACTATTATAAATAGTGTATATGTATATACTATGTATAGCAAATTTATTTTTTATTTTACAAAGGAATTTCAAGCGAGCATTCATTTTAGTTGTCTGCACTTTTTCTTTTTTTTCTTCTTTTTTTGCTCTTTGCAAGCCTTTTTCTGTTGTTGTTGTTGTGTGTCTTTTTTTTTTTGTTATCATATAAATTCCATTTTATTTATATATATTTTTTTGCTATCTTTTGGTAGTTTTAAATCATTGTCAAAGGTAGCCGCTCCTAAGGTAATGTTAATCATTTCGAACTTAAGCAGATTTTTTCTTTAAAAATAAAAGAAAAATTAAAGTCAATTTTTCTCTTTGAAAAGAATTTTGAGGTGTTAATATTTTTCAGCTCAACTCTACCCAATTTCTTGGCCAAGTTTGAGAAGTTACTGGCACTTCTTGTTAGTCTTAGCTTAGTCAAAAGTTTAAACACTTAAATCTTGTTTTATTTTTAATTCAGTTCTGTTTTTTCTTTTATTTCCACATCTCAGATTACTCAGAGTGAGAGGGGGGAGCGACATGTGTGTAAACACTTTGTTAATTAGACTTTTGGAGTGCATGTTGTTACCTGAGTAATAAAAATAATAAAAAAAAAAACAGGCTCATGGAGTCACTTTTACCAACATTTTCCGAATTTTTTACTCCACCCACTAAATTGCGCTCATTTCTGGCATTTCTGGCGGCGTCCTTTCGCATATTTCACAGGGCACAATAAATAAAATAATCAACAAAAAAAAAAAAAAGAGCAGCCAACAAGCAAAAGAAGAAGAAGAAGAAAAAAATAATTAACTCATTAAATAAGCATTTGGCATTGCAATTGCCGACATCGCTTGGTGTCATAAATATTACTTAATGTTCTGGCATCACCGAAATGGCTTTCTCCGAGACCAAAAAGTACACGGTCTGTCGGCCTTTTTCTTTTTTTTTTTTTTTGGGTGGAGGGGACAGGGTCCACCCACTTGGTATGTCTTTTTGGCTGGAATTGTTGAGCCAAGGATTTTCTAGCAGGTAAATTCAGCACAACCGCAATTAATGCCTATTTGGGTCCAGAGCCCCGGTCCGGTCTGGTTCGAAGTGGCAAAAGGGGAAAATGTTGAACAAGTGAAAATTATAATTATTAGCAAAATAGTCGAAGAGGCCAACAATAAACGTATTATTAATAATATAAATTTAAGCAAGTTGGCAGCTCTATTGCTCTTTCCTCAGGTTGCCTATATTTATGTGTGTGAATGTGTGTGTGTGTGTGTGTGTGTGTGTGTGGCTATTTTGTTGGCCACTTAATAATTTAGTTAATTAATTTTCACACATGCCCAAACATTAAATGAACGCTCCGAGCAAATTCCACACACAATCTAAAAACAACCAAGGCAAAAGGCATCTACAAACACACACACACACACATACATATATACATAAATGTGTTCTTACACTCAATTAACATTTGGTATTATATTTATAGAAATTATCACACAAACACAAACACTCTTGCATATGAATATGCACAAAATTTAGTGGACTTTAGTTTAGTCACAGGTGTGCTTAAGTCGACTGTGTATGTGTGTGTGTGTATGTGTGAAAGAAATCATATTGCGCATAAATAATATCTAAAATGTGGCAAGAACAATTTTGGGTTTAAGCCAGTCGACAACAACAACAACAACAACAACGACAACCATAAGAATGGCAATGCCAAAAACAAACCTACCAATTGTTGGCATTTGCAATTATTCATACGCCACGTTGACAAATGTGGTGACAGGATTCACAGACCAAGTAAACCTTTCGACTCTCTCTCTTTCTCTCTGATATTGTCTTCCCCATCTGGGCTGTCAGTGATTCTGTCCACCGGTTTGTAATTGTCACAGATAATTAAGTTGTATATTTTCGTATAAATTTGTCCAATTGGTCGTCTGGTAATTTTGGCTTGCCATCATCCCTTCTTTTTTTTTTTTTGTTGGGTTGGCTCATTTTTATTTTGATATATGCCTCATCCATTATGGGCTTAAATTTTGATTCTCATTTCGGCCAGCTTAGAGGTGTATTAATTGGCCTGCCCATAAATAGTTGAGCAACATCAAAATTTGCCCCCTCCAAAAGTGGCTGTCTTAATTTGCGGCTTATTTTGAGGGCGACCAAAGTACCAATTACAAAAAGGGCTCTTTCACTATGCCTATATATGTATACGTGTGTGTGAGTGTGTGTGTGTGTAGGTTAATTGCATATGCTTATGAGTTACTAAGCTGTATGGAGATTATTAATGAGACAAGTCTGTTTTTTTTTTTTGGGAGAGCAAAAAATGGTTTTTGGGTTTTGAATTTTTGAGCTACTCTCGATTGTCTGGAAGAAAAAATGAAGTAAATCTCTTAAAAAATATACGATTACATTTTGAATTTCATAAAAATTATTAAGTAGCTTAGAAAGTCTTTGGTTTTTGGCCAAAGACTTGTCACAAAAGGTGAGGCAAAAGCTCCAGAAAATTCCTCAAAAAAAAAAAAGAATCTGTGAAATTTTCAAGGTGAAAATGAAATTTATTTCAATATTAATTTATTTTCATATATAAACTGAATGATTTGGGTCGTAGCCGGGGCGGGTTATCAGAAAATTAAATGGAAATTGAAGTTGATAAGTTCATCAGTCATTTGAAATGAAAACAGAGGGCAAAAAACAAATCCAACCAACAATTGACAGTGAAATGTGAAATTGTGAATTTCTGAAGTTGCAAAAGATTTTTTTTCTTTGTATGAAACTCTGAAGATATGTGAAAGCTGTGGTGATGCCATCGAGTAGTCAGTAGTGAAATGTGAAGAGGTTAAAGTTGTTGTTTTTTTTGTTGCTTTTTTTTTGGGCAATCACATGTCTCTTTGGGCTGTGAGAATTTCACAACACTTTCCACTTTTGCACTTTCATTTCAGCATCCTTTAGGAAATTGTATCCCCTTTTGATTGGCCATGTCAATCAATCAAACAATCATTCATGCAAACAATAATTTATTCATTCTAGCGAATCCAGAATCTACACTGCTATAAATGCTGATTGAGATTGTTTGTTGGTGGTTGTCGGGCCGGGCCGGGCTCGAGCAGTGAAAGTGAAAAGATTGATTTTATTTCACAAAAATATGTTTGATATTTAATCGGCCGGGCCTGGCGAATAGGTTGGCGCGTTCGCCAAAACTTTTAGCTTAACTTTTTTGGGTGGGGGTGAGGAAGTGGGGCGGTGGAGGAGCAAACGTTTTTAATTACTTAACCGGAAATTGGCAATTAAAGCAATTTATCGGCCAGCACGCATGAGAGGCCACCGACACCGAAAACACTAAACAACTTGTCCCATTCCTCGCCTCATTCACCCAACCCGCCTCCGCAGACAAACTCAAATCGATTAACGTGTACTTTCATCAAACCCAAACAACTTGGCTAGGCAAAAAGGCAGAAGAAGTAGAAGAAGAAGAAGGAGCTGGCCAGGCTATGAAAGTTGAGGCCAATGAATGCCAATCACCACGTTGGCAACATCAATGTCATCGCACACACACACACACAGACACACATACACGCGCCATTTTGGTGTGACTGTTGGGCTTGCTAATCAAGTTTTAAGTAAATGGACAAGGCATCATTTGAAGGTGCTGCCAACTCGTTCATTGTTATTTATGGTTACTTTTCTTTCTGTTCTTGTTGTTGTTATTGCCGTAGCAATTTATTTCAATTTTCGCCGTTTGCTTCAAATGAAACGAAACGACGGCTATGGCAATGGCAATGGCAATGGCGACGACAAGAAATGAAACTCAAAATGGGAAACTTTTGTATTGTCATTCTGACTCTCTGTTTGGGTGTTTCTCGCGCGCGAGCCTTTTTTCCAATTAGAAAAACGTCAGTCTGAGGCGTGCGGAGCGGAGCCATAAAAACTCATTTAACTTTTCTTTTTTTTTTTTTATTGCCACTGTTGTTGTTGTTGTTGTTGTTGTTTGGTAACCGTCAAATGCTTTCGGACTTGATGAACGCAACGTGGCCTCTGCCAGGGCCAAAAACGCTTCAACTCAACTTATACTTTTGGCCGGGCAGGTGGGGCCCATCTCCTTTTTTGTTTTTTTTGGGCCAAAAAAAAAAAAATAATAAAAATTTCATACAATTAATTATTTGCTGCTTGTTTGGACAGAGAAGTTGAGCTAAAAAAAAAACTAGATAGTTGAAGAGTCTTGCAAAGGAGAGGATGGAGGTGCTCTCCATTGGCGTGTAAATTTCACCATTTCCGGCGGAAGTAAGCAAAACCAAATAAAAGGGAAAATTGTTTATTCGACTTTTATTTAGTTTGACATATTTTCGTGGGAGCTCTCACCCCATTTCAAGCGTGAAACTATTCTTATATTCTCAGGTCTTCCTTAGCTTTCCCTCAGCCAGTCAGCCAGGCCAGTCAGCTAGTCAGTCAGTCAGTGAGTCTCGTTGACTTTGAGCTGCGTTGCCTTGGCCCTGGTGATGCTTAATTTTTGGCGCACTTTCCAATTTGCCGCCACATTGAAGCCATTGGAGAAGTTTTAGCGACACCGCCGCCACCGTCTTTTCAAAACTTTTACAACAATAACATAAACACGCACACATACATACATACACCCGAAAAAAAAACAACAACAAGAAACAATAAAGTCGAAGAGGTCGCTTGGCCTCGGTAAACTCGGCAAAAGTGCACAAAACTCGGACAGACCGCAGACCAACTCCATTGCACACTAATTTCAATTGGTGTTGCCAATCTCCCCTTGACTGCTCACCCCCCTCATACCTCCACCTCATTCTCCCTCTCACTCTTTTGGAGTGGCGAAAATTTGCTAGTTTATAGCGAAAGTTGCCCCAACGCGGAGTACGCTGGGGGAAAAAAAAGAAAGAAACGTCAAGAGCAATTTAAGCGAATTTTTAGTCGGACCGTCAGCAAATTTTAACTCTCTGCCAAGTCTGCCAACATATTCCCCATCCCAGGCACCAGCAGTTCACAACCCCTTTATTCATCAGTGGCAGTGCTTGTCCAAGCGAATGGTAAAAGGAAACTGCCAAAATGTCCGGAGCGAGAGAGACAGCAAGAATGCAAAGCAGAACTTTGAAGCCAACTAAACTGTCAGACCCGCTGTCTGAATTTTCAAAAATAGAAAATACAAAAGCTGCGGGCCGACGCGGCAGGACGAACACAAAAAAAAAAAAAAAAATAGAAAAAGGGAGACACTGAAAGGTCGACATAAAGCTTCTGTGTGATCAGGGCGGAAGCTCTGATAATGACAAGAATTCGGAAATAATTCGGAAAAGCAATTAAAAATTTTGGCATTTTATAGGACAAAATATTATTTTGGATTTACGAAATAATCAAATTTCGCTATGATTTTGAGGTTGGAGAGGACATTGAGTACATTTCATATATTTTTGATTCATACAGATTTGGTTCATTTTGAGGTTGGCTGGACTTTATGGTTAGAGAGGACCTTGAGCGGGTCTTGAGTCCACAGATTTGGTTCGTATGAAACTCACAACAAATTCGAATCCCAAATATTTTCCAAGAGAAAATAGATTTAATTTTTGAAGACTCCAAGGAATTTCCCCTAAAACTCTCTAATTTCTGAGATAGAATATAAAAGTATTTAAGAATAATGTTTAAAAAATTCTAATCTCAAATATTTTCCAAGAGAAAATCTGTTCAACTCCCCAAGGATTCCAAGAAATTTCTCCTAAGATTCTCTAATTTCCAAGTTTCCGAAAAAGGAACCTAAAACTTTTTTAAAAATCCAACAACCCAAGTCTTACTTTTCCAAGAAACAAAACTGTATTTTTTTTATATTAAACCCTTTTTGCTGGGGCTTAAAAAAATTCAGACTTGTAAGAAGAATTAAAAGAAAATTTGACTGCAAATGAAAAGTCTAAGGTGAAATTTGAAATATGACAAGCTTTTGGGTTCTGCGAAAGAAAGAAAAAACAAAAATAGCTCGAAAAGTTTTCCAACACTTTATACCGTTATATTGCACGCTGTAATCCATAAAAGAATTTTGAAAAATTTTCCGGTGTACATTTCAGAATGCGTGGAACATTTAATTTCACTTGAAATTCGAGTTGAACCCAAGCCTTTCTGTAATAAATGATTTCAAGTGGAATATCCATGGCAATATCGAAGGACCCCGAAGCACGGGCTTCAACAATTTAGCAGGGCTTGTGGAAATATTGTTGGATTATTGTTGGTTCTCTTAGTTTTTTTTTTTTTTTTGTTGGCTGTGTTTCTTGATTTTGTTTTTACTAAACGAGTTCGTGCAAAATTGCCCGGTATTTTGGTGGATAGAAAAGGTCAAGGTGGTAACAATGGCGGTGGTGGTTTTGGCTGTTGCAACCACGCTCCATTGGTCAGAGCAACAGATACTCTAAAACAAATGCAATCCCGGGGCCAACAGTAAATGGAAAGCTCTTCCTTGTTGTTTCTGTTGTTGTTGCTTGTATATGTATTCCCCAATGTCAGTTTGATGCAAAAACTTTGCTACTGCGCCGCAGCAACAAGGATGGCAAAGCCAGCAAAAAAAAAAAAAAGAAAAAATTATACCAAGAAGAAGTTGCAAAAAACTTTTAGGTATTTAATTGCGAAATTAAATTTTTGCGCTGTTAAAACACGTTAGCTCAACACTCACCCGGCCACGGAAACTTCACCAGCCATGGACAGGGTGAAGGGAGTAAAAAAAATATATATATTTCCCACCCGGAATACCCAAAAGGTTGTGCGGCTAAAGTGGCTCTATAAAAGTAAAAACAGTCTACCCAGCCAATAAAGCCTTGCATATACATTTTGTTTTTTTTTTTTTCATCAGATTTTTCTATAGAGCAAAAAAAAAAAAAAAAAAAGAAGAGTTGAAATAATAATTAAAGCCCTTAACTGAGTATCAAAATTATTAACATTTTAATGGTTGCTCAATTTAAAGAGACGATGATTTATATTCCCCGAGATGTCAGGTCTGGTGTTTTCTTTTCTTTCTTTTCTATGTTTTTCTCTCTGTCTCGTCGTACTGTTTATGCAATTTCGCAAAATGACTCTGAATTCATTTGACAAATTGTCTTCATCGCTCCTACTTCTTCTTCTTCTTCTTCTACTGATGCTACTGCTGCTGCTGCTGCTTTGCCACATGTCAGAGTCGTTGTGTCGGACAGCAGCTGGGCAAGTGCTGGGCGGAGGTAACCAAATACATATAAAATTGAAGACCGAGTCCATCCTCACTGCCTTTCAGGCTGCACATCTTGGTGTCTTGTCTTTGGCACAGTGGTTCCAGGTGTTTGAAGAGGTGAAACCACTCTTTAAAATTATTTTGGGAAATATGGAACAAAAAATTCCTTTAAGCTCAAAGAAGATTGATTCGAGTTTATGGGAAAATAATTATTTCATATGAGTAGAGAATTCGATAATTTTAGAGCCAAAAAAGCTCAGGTTAAATTGTGTAGAAAGAGCCAAATTTTGGAGACTAAAAAGTTCCCTTCTTCAAGAGCCTGAATATCTAAGAGGAACATCAGATTTATTTATAAATTATATAGTCAAAAGATATATATATATTTCCACGAAAGAACAAATCATATAAAGAAATATTTTTGAATTTCTGAGGAAACATATTCTGAGATCAAAGGAAATGTCAATGAAGTGAATTTTTTTGTTTCGACAATTTCGAAATTATTTTATGAATGAATTTTACAGTTCTGCGGAATTTAATTTGGGGACCAGTGTGCATTGGTCAAACAAGTAGCAAAATTAAATTTAACAATGTTGAGTGGAACTCGATGGAAGGAGCAACCAGAGGCGGAGAGATGTTGTATGAGAATATGTTGTTTTTGCTTCGTGAGTGAAAGAGAGATGGAAAGGGGGCAGAGTGAGAGAGAGAGAGAGAGAGAGAGTGTGGTTGGACAGTGGCTAAAATGACTGCGGGCGCATTGTTTAAAGTGCTTAACAAGCAGACAGTCGAGCAGGAGCCGCAGATGCTTCACGTTGAGCTGGAGAGGTTCTGCTCGGGTACCGAACACCTCTATTTGGTGAGGAAGTTGTCTTTGGAAAAACTTTACCAAAGAATTGGAGTGCCATGAAAAATGAAATGAAAACCAACAAGTAACCGCAATCATTGCCGGACCCGGAGTTTGTCTCCTCTCCTCTCGTCTTTGGCCGCAGTTCCAGCATACGCCCAGACCTCAGACTTCAGATTCTCGGATCTCAGGTCTCAGGGCCTGAAGCTCAGCCAGGGGCCACTCTCGTTAGTCTGCCAGATGCTACAATACCGAAAAGAAAAACTCGAGGATGACGTGAGGGAAAAGAGAGGGAAATGAGGATTTTCTCATCAACTCATTTGGCTTTTGGTGTTGCTGCTTAGTCTAGGATTTGCGGCAAGGCGACAGGACAACGCCGACGACTCCAATGACTTTGAGGAGAGGATAGAACAGTCAAAAAATGTGACTCTTTGGAAGTTAGTCAGCATTTATGTTGGCTTTTGATTTGTGACACTGACAGGGGGGGCCACACAAAATGGGGCAATGTTTTCATCCTTTTAGCATCCTTTGATTTTTGCGGTTTACTCCTTGCTTTTCTTTTCTCGGATACTGATCCCTGCCTAGTCTGTCCTTTGCCAAAAGGTTCACTTTGCATTAGATAATTACTTCTTTGTGACGCCGAGACCAAATGCAAAATCATTAAAATGATGCACAGGGGACACTGCTAACTGGTCACTGGTCACCTCTCCTCCTCGTCGGAATCAACAGAAATCGGTTGGTCAAATTCTAAGGTTTTCTTTTTTTTGGCCAGGCTTCTCTTCCTGTCAAAGCCGATTGAATGGCAACTTTTGTTTATCTAGTCAAAAGCGTGTATGTGTGCTTTTTATATATTCGCAAAAATACCAATTGGATTCTTAGGTTGACCATTCCACGATAAACTTTTTCCGACTTTTCTCATGAAGAAATCAATTCTTCTATTAATTATTTCAAAATTTAATTGGTATAAGATTTTCATGAATTTATTTTGGTAATCAAATATATGAAGGCTGGAAAAGTTTCATCAAACTTTTGCTTGTTTTGGTCAGACTGTACCCGAAAGATCTTTCAAGAAACTCTTAATTACTGAATAGATGTTTAAAGCAATAATTCATTATCTTGCTAAATGCTTAGAATGATTTTGGTCTACACTTCAGGTACTTTGTGATGGCTGTGATAAATCTGAACACTTTTACACTTCCTTGTTTTGGTGAGACTGTACCCGAAAGATATTTTAGATTTTTAATTTCAAGGAACTCTTTATTATTAAAGAAGATCTTTAATGCAAAAATTCATAACCTTTTTAAAATGTTTGTATTGATTTTGGATTTCGGTGAAAAATCCGAAAACTTTTTAGATTTAATCAAACTTTTGCTTGTTTTGCTGAAACTGTACCCGAAAGATCTTTAGGTTGATAGATTGATTTTGCTCTACTCTAAAGTTACTTTATGATTTCGTTGAAAAATCCGAAAACTTTTTAAGCCGAAAATAGGGGGGAAAAAGAAGAGTACGTATAATGCATTTGCCAACCCAAAGATACCTAAAAAATAAAAATGGTAGAAGCAACAACAACAGAGCATATGTAGACAGAGCGAAAACAAGTCGGGGCAACAACAATTCCAATGGCTGGAATACAAAAATAAAAACAAGTACAATTAGCAACGGGTTTGTGAACCGCAATCGAAATGAAAATGCATCAAATTCCGGAATATGTGTGAACCAAAGCAAAAAGCATACTTGGCCAACCCCGACCGACATAGACGGCATTTACTATTTTATTGGACTCTGGTAAAAATAAATAAGCCTACATACACACACACCAATATACCAATAAAATTTGAATATATATTTTTTTAGGCTTGGGGAGGGAATACTTTTGGCCGAATTGTGAAGCGTTTTTTTTGTGTGTTTGTAAAAATTTTTAACATTGTTTGAATTTCGAACGGCCACGACACGAGCCGATAAATATTTAAATATACTCTGTCAATACGAATTGTTTTTTTTTATATTGTATTGCAGATTGTTTATTGATTATTACAAAATAATAAAAGAAGAGAGAAAGTAATATAAATATAAATTTTTTTGGTTTAATTCCATAAAGTTTATGGACTTTACAGTCGGACGGCTTTAAGAGTTAATTCAATAGTTAATTGTTTTGAGGCTTTGAGCATAATGAAAATCTGTTCCTTCATCAAATTCACTTATCCCATTTGCAGTTGATAATGAAAGGATTCGCCTGATAATTGTTTTTTTTATCAATAATTAAAAGAGAAGACTTCCAAGTGGGCACAGAATGAAATCAATGGATGAGAGAGTAGCTTCTCTTTAAATTTTCCATAATTTTTTGGTAAAGAATAAAGTTGGTAATTAAATTAGGCCAAAGGAAAATGTTCACTTATTGCATTTCGACCAAGAAGAGAGAAAAATTGCACTTTTCAAAAAAAAAAAAAAAAAAAAAAAAAAAATGAAAATTTAAAACATTTTTTGGGGGGAAGTGCAGAGTTTCCCATATAATTTCCTTTGCCTGGTGTATTTGATTATAAATAATTTTTCACTGAAACTGCTTATACACAACCACAAGGCAGACAGGCGAACATGGCTAAGAGAAACTTATAGCCACTCAATAAAAAATACACCAAGAGAATGCCAAAACAAAGTGAAGTGAAATGAAGCCAAAGACGAGAACAACCAATTGACGGTATCAGGGGGAAGGGCGATCCCAAAGACAGACCTGGAGTAAATAGAGTGGGGGGAGGGGGGGGGGGGGGTAACAAAACTTACAAACGCCTGGATGAAATATATAAATAAATATAAAGAAAATAAGTGCATGCCAAAAACAGAAACACTCAAAGTTTATGAAAGGCGCGTCGCTCGCGTCGCTGGCGTCGTCGTCGACGTTGTTGACGCTGCCGCCGAAAAGTTTTTTCTTTGGCTTTTCTTTTTCATTTGTTGTTATTCTTGTGTTTTTTTTTTCGTTCTTATTTTGACCATATTCTTTGGTCTGTTGCCGGTTTTTGGTTGCTTTCGGTTCCACGTAAAACAAAGTGTATCACGACTTTTACCCAAACCCAGGCAATTTCTCAATTTTTCTACTTCTCCGGTGTCTCAGAGCCTCTTCTCTGTTAGTGTGTGTGTGTGTGTGTGTGTGTGTGTGTGTGTGTATCGCCAATTATTGTGTCTGTTTGAGCGTACAAAGCGTTTTATGAACCAACTCGGCCCTCGGTGGTCCAACGTGCGGCATTGGCGGCTTTTGTGATGCCGGTCACGCCTGGACTATGTCGAGGAACTTTTCATCCATCCAGCATCTTTTGTTGGCTCCCCCCAAACCCCTACCCCTAACCCCCTTTTCGTGTCTTCGGTCTTTGGCCCTGCCCAGTTTGTCTTCATTGCTCTTGAACTTTTTTCGCTTTTGATTTTATTGCCAATTGACCAACTTTTTGGGTCGCTCTTGCCCAACGCTCAACGCCCTTGCCTCTGCCTCTGCCACTGCCCGAGTCCCTGCCCTCGTCAAGACTGGACAACCTTTGGGCTGTGGCAAGCAATTTCTACATGGACCCTCCAGCTGGTTACTTATAACGGCATATGAATTGCACTTCCCAGTCACGACAACACCCACCCAACATCAGTTTCAGTTTAGCCCTCTTTATCATCAAGTTGCCCATCAGCTTAGTCAGTTATTCATTTTGGTTTGGCATATTTGAAACTTCTTCTTTTCGGACTTACCTGATTCACTTCGATATGCGGTCGGTTTCTGCAATAAAATTAAAGAAAGATAAGCAAAGTCTTAGTAAACATATTTCCGAATGTCATCTGTTTTTTTTTTCTTCGTCTTCGTCTTCTTCTTCATATTCTTCCTTTACTTTTTTTTTGTTTTTTAATCCCATTAAAATGTATGTTGTAGGGGCTTGAGGTGGGCTTAGAAAAGTTTCAGCGGCAGATGAAGTTTCCAAACTCTCTTTAAATATGAATTTAAAAATGGTTTTTATAAATTCATATTTTAGATTATTTGATGGTATCAATATGGAGGCTTGTCATTGAAAGAAAAGAGAATAGGCGCCCAAAGTGGGGCTCATTTTTAAATAAGTTAAAAGTGTTCTGCAAGAAGGCAAAAAATTAAGTTTGAAACTAATAAAACAAGAGAAGAAGAAGAAGGCATGGAAGCTCCCAACTTGGAGGCTTGAAGAGAAATACAAGAAGCCTGAGAAGTTCAAAGAAAGTTCAATTAATTTTTAATTTTTTGAAGCTCTCTGAACATGTAATTTTAAGCAGGTCTACCAAGTTCCTCAGTGCTACCAAATTTAACACAAAATAACACAATTATAGATGACTGGCATCAACTCAATTCTCCATAATAAATCTGTTGGCATTAAGGAACAACAACGAAAACAAAAAGACAAACAGCAACAGAGAACCAAACGAACCACAAACAAAATAATAATAACGATATTAATAAAGCCGAAACAAAAAAAAAAAAAACAGCAACAGAGACGAAGACAACAAAGAAAAGTTAAAGAACAGAAAGTAAAGTCTTTGGAATATGGAATAGAATTTTGTCGAATGGCGAGGGGGGGGGGGGGGTGGTTAGCGTAGATAACTGAATCCAAATTTGAATCTGTGTTGGCGGTAAAAATCTGGACAGGGACAAAGAATCTGCAAACGGCTTAGAACAAGAGACAAGTTGCGGCAAATTTGGAACGTTTTTCATGGCATTAAATGAAAAACGACAGACAGACAGAGAGACGAAGGGACTGAGACAGAGAGCAAGTGAGACAGAGAGATGTGATTGTGCAACGGTGTTTGTTGAGCAGCATAATAAATGCGTGATTATTTGTAGCTTTTATTAGGTGAGCGTAGAAAGCATGAAAGTCAGAGAGGCAGAGACATTACGAGAGAATCTTTTTCACAACGGGAATAAAGCTGCCCAAACTTATAACGGAGCAATGGGAATGTTAGAGATATAGAAAGAGAGTGAGAGAGAGAGAGAGAGAGAAGGTGAAAGATAGACAGGCTGGCTGGGAACTTTAAGCAGTCGTACAAATATTTTAGATGCGTATTGTTCCCCCAATGTGTGAGTGTGTGAGCGTGTGTGTGTGTGTGTGTGTGAAGAACAAAGTCAAATGTACCGCAAAACGGAAGCCGCAAGAAACAGTGAGCAGCAGCAGCAGCAACAATAACAAAAGAAAAGTTGAGGACGCTGAGGCTTCTTAGAATTCGTATGCCACTAAGTCCCCTCAATGTATATATGTCTGTCTGTTTGTCTGTGTGTGTGTGTGTGTGTGCATACACTCCTTTGCTGTTTTGGCCTTAGTCATTGCCTGTGGGATTGAGGTAATCTTGCCAACAAAGACGCCCACTCAACTTGAATTTGTTTTCGTGTCGAGCTGCCTCCAAAACGCCCAGACTCTTTCCAACCTACTTACACACTCACACACACACACATACACACACTTATATGGCAGGGATTGTTTATTACATAAAATAAGTTATTGTTAATATAAATGTTGCCTGCCTGAATGCCTTCCTGATTGTCTGTCTCTCTTTCCAACAGGCCCAGTTGAGTTCCCTTCTTGTTTTCAGCCTGGCCCAATAGAAATCCAGAATCGTTCTAGAGAAACGCTGGGTAAAGTAAGGGCTTGGTTGTCCTGGCCTACCTCCTTCAGATTTAATTCCCAGGTTTGTTGGTTTCCTAGCCAAATTATGCGCATATTTTTAGCTTTGCTTTATTTAAGCGTCACTAAGCAGTTACCAATGCCATCTTTGTCATAAAACTCATCAGCACTTTCGGGCTCTCGAGACTTCTTCTGGGAAAGCTCGAAAGAGTTTTCGGGAATCTTGAGTTTTAAATTAATCTACAACTCTAAGCAGCTGCTTGAGACCAAATATGAAATGCTCATGTCTGGCAAATTAAAACAAAACAATTTAGATGAGGCCAAATAAGGGGAGAAATCACGTTAAAATACAAAATTGAGGTACTTGACTATAATGAATTGAGCTCTTAAATAATACTTTTTATGATATTTTGAGGGAAATTTTGAGATATTCGACTTGTAAACCGAGAGATCAGAGATTTCAAATCTTAAGATTTGAGAGTTGAGAATTGAATCCGAGATCTGAAAGATCGAAGATTGGAGATCTTAGGGTTCGAAGAATCAGACATTCGATATCATAAGACTTGAGAGGTAAGAACCGGGTGACCTAAGAATTCAAGAGTTTAGGGAATAGAGACTAAAACAGTCGAGATTTTAGAACCGTAAAATTCTAATTTTGTTGTAATTTTCAGGAACAACATTTTTGCGAGACCCAAAGAACTTAAGATATGATATTTTAAGATCTTAAAGATCGAGGATTGAAGCTCTAAGGAATCGAAGAAGTTAAGAGTTAAGAATTCAAGAGTTCAGAGATCGAAGACTTAGACTTTAGAAATCATAAGATTCCAGTTTTATTCGAAATTCTAGGGAACACCATTATTGCGAGTCCCAAAGAATGTAAGATTTGAAATCTGAAGATCTTGGAGATTGAAAATTAGGCAACTTATGGTTGGAAGAATATGACTTGGGAGTTAAGAATTCAAGAGTTCAGAGATCGAAGACTTAGATTTTAAGAATCGTAAAATTCCAGTTTTATTCTGATTTTCAGTGAACTCAATTTTCGTGAGTCCCAAAGAATTTCACTCCAATCGAGGGATGCCAACTTCCAAGTGGTTTACATGGAATTAAACGCCTTCTTTTTTCTGCTTTTGCTACTGAAATTACCAGTCCATTTGTTCCTTATTCGCTTAGCTTCTGTTCTTTTTTTTCACACGATTACCGCCCAGCCAATTGCTTCATTTTGGCTAAGACGGCATCTGGTTTATGTTTTGCCATTATGTATACATATATATTTAGAGAGGAAAGAGCCACCTGTTGTTGTGGCTGCTATTGTCTTGGGCCACCTGCTTGGCCCTAATGCCAAGTCAAATTAGCCAAGTTCCTTAGTTTGTTTTTGTTTCTTTTTTTGTTTCAGTGTTTTTGCAGTCCTCATTACGAGTATTATTATGATGATCTTGTTATAAATGTTTGTTGTCTTTGCGATTGCTATAGTGTTGTGGTTGTTTCGGATAGTGTTTTGAGCCACTTAAGCGTCAGAGCGTGAATACCAACATGCCATTGCTGCCCCCTCTCTTTTCCCTAATTTTGTCTCTCTCGAAATATATTGAAATTTTGCGAGTCTGTTTGTGCATTTTAGTCACACTATATTTGCATTTGTCAGGGCTTTCATTTGGCATTCAACAGGCAAACAAACGAGGCAACAAATAAACAAACAACCAAACCAAACAGTCACTCAATCAAAACAAGTCCAATACTCCTCTCAACTAGCTCAATCAACCAATTGAACCAACGACTAATACTAGTTTCACTCAAAAACCAAAATTTGAAAGGTATTTTTATAGGTCGATATAATTTGCCTTCTCTTTAACAAGACAGAGATTTTTCTTCTTCTTCTACTCCTTTTTGAGAATACTTAACAACCTTAAAAGGTTCCCCAGGCTCTAAAGCGACAACATCAAATTAAACATTTTTGCTTCTTTCTCTCTTTTGTTTTTTGTTCTATTTTTCATCAGCCACATCTTTCCTGTTGTGAGAAAACACAAGGCAAAAATTTTACTTTTGTAGAGGTGAAGGGTTGGGGGGGGGGGGGGGGGGGGGGATGGGGTTTGTGGGCTGCAACCTGTTCTTTTAGTTCTTTGGTAGCTGGAAAAAAATGCGCTCATGTCGCGAGTGCAAAGTTTATTGGACCATATTTTCTCGAGCGGCATTCGCCGGCACCACACACACACACACACACGCACACATGGACATATGCAATTTTGAAGGTTTTCCCCATATATACCATTTTTTTTTTTACTCACAGAGTCAACGAAAATATTTTGGCTTGTTCCTTTTACCGTGCAAAGTTGCTGGTAGGAAATTTCTTTCCATTTTTTTTTTTTTTTCATTTTTTGTCTTTTTTAAAACTACTGGCAAATTTTAGGAAAAGCCGACGACACGACATTGTCGGTACAATTTCGGCGATTTACATTGCCATTCTCTGGCATAGAGAAAGCGGTAGAAACATAGAGATATGCGAAATGAATGGGCCTGAGCCGGGGTCTGGGCAAGGATCTGCCTGAAATGATGGAAGAACGAGTGGCAAAACGTTCTCTGCTCGGTGACAATTAAACACACACACACATGCATGGAGAGAGTCTGAGTGGCACCCACAATAGCTTTTTGGAATTTACCACCCACAAATTTGTAGGAGCCCAAAGCCAGCGATGATTGTCTGAGAACAATTTTGACTCTTTGGGATGCCAACAGAACCGGCAAACCGGCAAACTGGCAAACTGGCAAACTTGCAAACCGGAGGCGAGCAACTAACGAAACTAAACGCATGCAAACAGTAAATATAAATGTATTTTTCACACACACACACACACACACACACAGATATATTCTGAGTGGGATGGAAGAAATGCAAATCGAGCAAGTCTGGCATAGGAAAATTAAAGTTGTTGATATATTGGTTGACATTTTGCCTGCGTGGCGTTTGCCCGAGGAAATTCTCCTCATGATGATGACGATGTTGCGAATGATAACGATGATTCGGTTTTTGGATATCCTCTGGGTTTTTGTGTTATTTTCCAAAAAAAAGTATTGCATTTTTGTTAAGGAGATTTTTTTTTTTTTTGCAATATTGCTAGCCTCTCTCTCTCCCAGCCTTTAAACTGATTACCAAAGTTCAGAATTGAAGCTTCAGAGATAAGTTTCCATAGAAATAGCCTTTTATTTCGATTTCAAAAATTGTGGGAAAATCATATCGGTCCTGGCATAGTTTAAAGTCTAAACGCATGCCTATATCATCATTAATAAAGTCAGATTGTTAAATCGATACAAATTCAAACCAAATCGAAATCATTTTTCCAAATGCCAAGAGAATTATTACTTTGTCAAGAATTTTAAGAGCCCCACAAATAGACGACCAATGCCACAGATTTTCAAATATGCAAAGGGACTCAGAGAGACAGAGAGAGAGAGAGAGAGAGAGATAGAAATGCAGGGAATTTGTTGTGTCCGTATGTGTGCGTGTGTGTGTGTGTGTACTTTTCGGTTAAGTCAACAAAAATATTTTTGCCCTCTAGACCTGCGCTTATTCATTTATGGGATTGTTCATATGGACTTACTTTACTTACTATTGCCAGCAAAAGTGTATATGTATGTGTGTGTGTGCATAACGCATTCCATGGGATTTATTAGAGTTTGTCACTACATGTTTGCCTATGAATTGTGTGCTTTCCTTTGAATTGGAAAATCCTGCCAATGATTTCAACAAAAAATCAAAAGGGGAGGGAATCAACTTTTTCTTTAAGCCAAACATATTTTATTTGGAATTGTAAAAGTCCATAAAAACATGGTCAAATTTTTGGAAGATTTAAGCATTAAAAGACTTGAGTGAGTCTAGAGGAGAGTTTCCAACTTGGAAGACTCAAATAAATTTGACTTTCCAGAAGATTCCTGATTTTCAGAATATTTTTTCATATTTCACAATTTTTTTTTTTGTTAGTCTTTGGGTGCTTTGTCCGATGCTTTGGCGTATATAGATTTAGTTCACAAAGTGTTGGGTTGTGTCTTCCGTTCGCACTTACGATTCAATGCCTGCCAATATTGCAACAATGGGCCCAAGGGTCGACAAGCAAGCGGAAGCCGCTCCAGGCGAGAGGACGAACGGCGGGGCGAGAACTTAGTGAGATTGCTTATTATATGCTCAATATTGTGAGCAGTTGTCAATGTGCTGTACTTTGGTTGGCACCGAAAGTAAACAGTCGCGGTTGCTGTATACAATCTATCAGATACAATAGAGTAGGAAGACAGCCATACAAACTGATATTGGTCTGACGTTGAGTGAATGGGAATATGAGAGGCGAGATGGTTGATTGTCGTTGCACTTTGTTGGCTCGGTCTTTGGTTATGGCCATGGTGAGAGGGCAAATCATATAATGGTAGCAATAAGGAAATCGCATATGAAAAGCCTTAAGCGAGAACGGCAAAAGAGCATTGCCATTCTCAGAAGCCAAGACCAAAACCAAAACCGAAACCATTGTCATGGTCGTTGGTGCCTTCGCCTTCGCCGTTGTCCTTGTCCTTTTCATTGTACTCATCCGCTTCTGTTTCATTGTTGTCAACTGTTTATGAACTGTAATCTTTGTATTAAAGGCGCGCACACACACCAACTAATATAAAATCCATGCCGACGCAACAAGAGAGCAAAAAAAAAAAATTGAAAAGCCTTGGCTTAGGCGTGGCGAATACGCTTCGCCACTTTCCCATTTTTGGCAAAAAAAAAGCAAAAAAAAAAAATTAAATATTCTTGAATTGAAGTCAAACTCACTTTCTATTCTTCTTCAAATTTATTTTTGTGTGTGAAAAGAATATCTTGAAAAATTCATACGACCAAGTTTCTTTGTCTGCGGGCAAGAGTAAATTTTTATAGCCTACTTTTTTGGGCCCCATAAAAAGCAACCAAAATTCGTAGATTTTTGTTCTTTTTTTTTGGGTTGGATTTCTCTTTGACTACCTCAGTTGAATTGTCTTGACTTGCCATTTAAATTATTAACATGTGTGAGCGTCGACTTTTTCTAATGAATGAGAGGAAAGCTTGGGTGCGAGTTTTTAGCTGGATCCAATTTTTTTATGTTTCTTACTTTCTTTGTTGTCTAATTTCATTTCAATTTCATTATTTTCGATTGGAAATTTTTGTTGCCCTTTTATTTAGCTCCCTCTCTCTCTCTTTCTCTCACGCTTAGAAAAGAGCAAGAGGGGGGAAAAGGAACGATACTCTGACTTGGTAAATTGCTTGAGTCGCTTTGATGTTTTGCATGAACGATTTCACTTAAACTTCCTTGCAGGCGCCTCCATACTCTCTACCCACCATTCTCAAGTCCTGAATTAGTCTCCTCACCAAGGACAAAAAATCTTGCTTCGCTGCTCACCCGCACCCACACCCACTCCGCCCCACCGTTCGTTTCCTGTCTTATCTGCAACACTGATATGACTGCCTATAGCATTGCGGTGCTTAATGCTTATTTATACGTATATGTGTATGTGTGTGTGTGTGTGTTTCTCCAGTTTTTCTTCTTTTTCTTGTATACATTTTAATTACATTTTTCGTATCAAATTCATATTTGTTATGCTTTCATGTACGACTCGGTCTGTGTGAGCGTGCTGGTCTGGTTTGCGTGTGTGTGTCTTTTTTTTTCTTGTTTTTGTAAACGAAAGGCACTTTCCATTAACACGAGGAAATTAAAATGAAATACTCATAAAACGGCTCAACATACGCAAAAATAAATACAAAAGATACACACACACACATACACACACACAGACGCATACATGCAGACACTCTCGACAGAGAAGAGAAAACAATTTATATCTGCCACAAATTGCATCATTTTTGTCCATTTGATTTTAATAAATCGTATTTTTGTCAGTGTTTTTGCATATTACCTTATTTATTTTCCTTATTTTTTTTTTTATTTTTGGTTCTTCTTCTTCTTTTTTTTTACAGTAGATAGATATCATCAACTCTCTATCGTTCTATGGCAGCCAGGTTCCGGCTGGCTCAGTTTGCTGCACCTTCTGTCCGTTGTGTCCGAGCTGTCTGTCTGAATGATTTTTATTCAGTTTCATGTCACACGTGCAGTTATGAAAAAGACCATGTCAAAATGTGTCAATTAATTGAAATACGATATGATAAATGTCAAATACCATAAACAAAACCGAAGCAAAAAACTATCGCACGATAAACAAGTGGATAGAAATGTATAAATAAATGAGAATATATATCCATAAAATGAATTTAATCGAGTTACACAAAACAATAGCGAAAATTTTCCAACCAACTTTTTCGGGTGTATCTGTGTGTGTGTGTGTGGGTGTTTGCATTTATTGCATTGTTTTTCTTGGGCTCAAAGAGTTGTGCCATATTTTTTTTTTTAATATTTATTTTCATCCATTTTTTTTTTAATTTTAAATAATTAAAATTGTCAGATATTTGATGAAATAGTTGAACATAAATCAGAGTGTTCAAATCCAGAAATTTCTAGAGGATCACAAAAGATGCCATTTTCAATGGATTCAAAATTTGTTGAATGAAAATGCAAAGCTTTTAAGCTACAAAAAGCAAAAAAAAAAAAAAAAAATAGAGGGAATTTTTAATGAAACAATTTGGGGGGAAAGTTTTAATTTTGCCTCTGATTTGTCTCTTTTAAGATTAAAGGAAATTTCGCTGGATTTTCTTTGGTTTCATTTGGAAATGTTTCAAGCTCGGCTTAACTGGAAATTCTCAATTTATGTTTTATTAATGATTATATATTTCTTTCAAAACGATTTTTTATTTTAATTTTTTATTTGAATTGATTTTTTTTTCTGGGATTTGAGTTCATTTATTTTTATTGTTTTATTTTATTTATTTTATTTATTTCATTTATTTTATTTATTTTTTTATTTTTTTCATTTCATTGATTCTATTTTTTTTTTAATATAATGAAAACAAAATTGATACTTTTTATCTGTCTTATTGAATTCTTAAAAGTGTTGAAAAACTTGGTTTGAAAAAAGAAGAGAAAATAAAAATAAAATAAAGAAAATCTTTTCACAATAGCCAGAATTGTGGTGGTCCTGATCCTTTGTTATAATTGTGCCTGTTGCTGTTGTTGTTGTGGCCTTAGGGTCTATCCTGAAGTTCGCTGTGTCTGCAATGCGTGTATGTGTGTGTGTGGGTTTCCTATGACGCCTTTGTGAGCGCCTGCAATGACGCTGCACTTGAGAGACGAGCCAAAAGCCTCAGCCGGCCGCCCGCCCCCGTCGCGGCATCAAGCTGAGCAGCAACAGGAGCAGATGCTGCACCGAACGAGAGTGAGTCTCGCCTCCCAGCCGGCGGCTAATAACAGTTGCAATTCAAGCCAAGGCGGATAAAGTACAAAACAACAACAACAACAACAACAATAATAATAATAATAATAAAAATAATAAAACAAAAACGATTTGCGCTAAAAGTGCCAACAATGGCTCAAAGTTTCACTCCCAAAGCGTTGCTGGCGGCCTGGCAGGAAATGCGTATACGCCAGGTTGCCTCTCTATACTCTGTGTCTCTGTGTGAGTGTGAACTAGTGTGTGCGTGTGTCTGCACGCGCCAAAGAAAGTTTTATGCTCAACGTTTTAATTTAATACACAAACTGCTAAACCAAACCAAACCAAACCAAACCAAACGAAACTAAACCAAACCAGACTCGAAACGTTTTCCGTAGTTCTCACAACACTTAAGGTTGCCCTGGCGGACATTGAAGTCTTTTTAGTTTAAGTGTTTTCCTTTTGTTATAAATGTTATGGTTGCTGCTACTGCTACTGCTACTGCTACTGCTGCGGTTACCATTTCCCTTTGCCCGATTTGCAGTTGACAAGGCGCTGGCGGAAGACGCTGCCAACGGGGCTTAGTTTTGGGCTCAGCGTAATTAAACTCGTTTAAGTTTACACAAGGACACACACACACACACACACAGACACACACAGAGAGACAAAGAGAAAGAGAGATAGAAGCAGATAGAAAGGAGAGAAAATTCTATTTAAACAGCAAGCTTAGTTATTTTGAAGTTGACTGATGCTCCCCAGAGGCCTGCATTCAAGTCAAATGGGAGAACGTTTGACTCTACCCAAATGGCCATTTGTCAGTCGCTCACACACACACACACACACACACACACTGACATTCTACTAATTCAGTCCAGACTAGTACAACTTGACTTTGGAATTCTTTGGATTGGAATTCTTTGCCAGCCTGCCTGCCTGACTGCCAGCCTGGCCAACGATTACAACGATTACAAAACTGTGGACTGTGATTATAGGAAATGCAAACTGCTTGCCTGACAATTTAGATTTAGATGCATCTACAAACTGTTAGACACTCAATTGCTCTACATATATATGTATATATATATGTATATATTCCTTGGTCTAAGTTCAATGCACCAAGGGGAATTCAAAATGCCAGAGAACAAGTCAAATGACACTGGCAGGCGAAACAGAGCAGCAGCAACGGGAAAGAGACACAATTGGAATGGGTTAAAAATAAATACCAAGATTCGTTGCCAAATTAAGGGTTAAGTTTTAACCAACTAAAGAGACTATTAACTCGAATGTAGAAAAATGTGAGACCTATAGGATCTGTGAAGGTCTTTGAATTCCCAAGCGAGTTCAAAGAATTTTTTTTATTAAAATGAAAAATTCAATCTGCTGGGACTCTGGGACCTGTTACATTTGACTCAATCAACTTGTTTTTAATAAAAAAATATATATATATAAAAAGCGGCCTTTTCAATAATTTTAAAGATAAAACCGAAATATGAAATTCATCCTTATGAAAAGCAGATTTTAAAATAAGAAAATACATTGCAAACTTTTCAGCTTTCAGTTGAGTCAAGCAAAAAAAAAAAAAAAGAAACAACCAAAATAAATAAACAATCCACAGCTGAGACAATCTGCCGACATAATCAGTACCGCCCACCACCCACTGCCCATTGCCCACTGCCCACTGCCATCTGTGCCAATCAAGTCAGACAGGTGTGGCTGTCTGCCAGCCTGTCCATTTGGCCGTGTCTGCGTGAATTTCCGATAGGAAAAAAAAAAAAATTGAAACACCTTGGAAATGGATAATTTCTCTCGGCATTGGCAATGCGAAAAAATATTTTTTTTCTTTTTATTTGGGTTCCTTACCCTCCCGAGTCTGTGGGTTCTTTTTTTTTTTGGGTGTCTAAAAATAAATTTCATGTTTCGGATTTTTACGACTTGCTGACAAATGAATGCGTAGACAAATTTAATGAGCGCCGGAAATGTCTTTTCATTTCGTTTCGTTTGGTTTGGTTTGGTTTTGGTTTGCTTTGCGCTTTCTGCTTCGTCTTCTCTTCTTCTTCTTCATCTTCTTCGTCGTTGTATTTTGTGCCCTTTTGCGTTTTGCTGGCCAGTACGAAATTTATTGCCTTTGGTTCAGTCACACCCAAAGCGTAGGAAAAAATGAGATGAACAAAAAAAAAAAAAAAAAAAAAAAATGGCCAGTTGTTTAAGCCAAAAGCAATAACGGTTCATAAAAATTACGGCCGGAAAGTATAAAGCATACATATGTTTGTTTTATGCCCCAAAACCAAATTCGAGGGCCGAACCCAAATGTCCGGCAAAATGGCAAATAAAATAATGCCAGACCAAAGCCAAGGCAAACCAAAGCAAGGCGAGGCAAGGCGAGCTGGAGTAAAGAAGCGTGCTAGTGGGACTGAGGGAAAAGGCAAGGCAAAAAGTGAAATAAATGATAACAATAAAATATAAATAAATAAATAAATAAAATTAACTCATAACCACTTAGAGAACCGCAATGGACCCACCAACAAGCGGTTGGGCTGGTGGCTGCGCGGCTCCCTCCTCCCACCACCGCCAAGCGGATTTGAAGAGCCCCAAGCTGGCCAAGCGGAATGGGCTACGTCTGTGGCTTAGCCCAGCGGGTCATACGCTGGAGATGAAGTGAAACTAACGACAACATAATTTAGTGATCCAAACCAAACCAAACCAAACCGAACCAAACCAGGGCGAGCCGAGTTGGGCAAGCACATTAACAAAACGAATGGGGCGACCAACCAGCAAAACGACCAACCAACCCGCTGTCCCATGGACTTTGGTCCAATAAAGAAAAAAAAAACAGAACCTGAAAGGACACCAAAAAAAAAAAAAAAAAAAAAACACTGCGGATAAGCGAAAAATTCAACTTTGCTCTCACTGAGGAGCATTTCAGGCAGTCTCCGCTAATGTGTTGGTATTTATGTATATGTAACTGTGTGCGTGTGTGTGAGTGTGAGTGTGCATAAAAAATATATATAACAACAATGCCAAACACATTTCATAGTCTCGCACACTAGAATAAAAAGTGCGGCACTTCAAAAAAAAAAAAAAAAAAAAAAAAAAATATCTAGAAAAAGAAAGTGGGTGCGGGAGGGAGCGGAGGAGCAACGGGTAGTAAGAGAAAATTCCTGTGCCCACAACTGTGAACCTTCATTTATCAAGTTGACATTTTAATTTATGAAAACAAAATGAAATGAAACGAAGGCAACGACGATGACGACAAAAGAAATACAACGAAAAGCCGAAAACTAAACGAAGAACCCAAAAAATATACAAAGAAATACTGGTGTGCTTCGCCCCCTCGTTTCCCTCTCTCTCTCTCTTCTTTAGCTAATGGTACAGTGGTATTTATCTTATATAATTAGGGATCTTCAGGACGATCGAATATATAAAAAGTGGAGAGGGAAAAGCTTTAAAAGTTTACAAAAAGTAGTAGAAAATTTTAATGGAATTGATAGGGATTCTCAAATAAATTGAGAGACAAATAAACATTATACAATATTTTAAGGATAGATTTTATAATGAACCAAAGAAATCACAGCGTGGAAAGGTACAATGGAATGGTCCATGGTCCTAGGAATCACAGAGTGGAATAGCACAATGGAATAGTCCATGGTCCTAGGAATAACACAGTGGAATAGCACAATGGAATAGTCCATAGTCTTAGTAATGACATTGTGGATTAACACAATGGAATAGTCCATGGTCCTAGGAATCACAGAGTGGAATAGAACAATGGAGTAGTCCATAGTCCTAGGAATGATATAATGGAATAGAACAATGGAATAGTCCATGGTTCGAGGAATCACAGAGTGGAATAGAACAATGGAATAGTCCATGGTCCTAGGAATCACAAAGTGGAAAGGTACAATGGAAAGGTACAAATAGAATACAATGACAGAGTGGAATAGCACAATGGAATGACTATTCCATGGTCCCAGGAATTATAGAGTGGAACAGCATAATGGAATAGTCCATGCTCCTAGAAATGACAGAGTGAAATAGATCAATGGAATAGTCCATGGTCCTAGGAATCGCAGAGTGGAATAGAACAATAGAATGGCACAAGGGATAGCTTAGTGGAATGACAAATTAAATGAGAGTAAAGTTGTATGATTCAGTGGAAGAGCACAGCGGATTGAAAGAGTGAAAGCGTACAGTGGAAAAACATAATGCAATAGCGCAATGGAATAACTCCATGGAATGATAAATTGTGAAAAAACTTAGTAGAAAGAAGAGGTGCAATTAAAAAGTGAAATTATATAGTGTAAAGAGACAATCAAAAAACAAACTGGAAATGGCATAACAAGTTGGGAGTACAGAATAAAAGGACCCAACTAAATAAGGAAGGGTAATAAGAAAAAAAAAATGCATTGGCCTAGAGATATCGACTAAAAAAATGAGACAATGGAATCAGCTAAACTTCAGCTTAAATAGAGAAATAAAATATTGAATCGACTCAATAATCTGAAACAATGGAATGACCTAATCGGAATGGCACAGAGGAATGTTGTGAAAATTTTAATAAATTTTGAAAGGGAAAGTTAGAACAAAAAAAAAAAAATATATATCTATTGAATTAAAGCAATTGAAGTAAATCTGTATGGCAATCAGAGCTTTCAATTTGAATTGAAAAACTTGAACAAACAATTATGGAAATAAAATATTACAATTGCCAGAGTTTTCTATCGATGAAAATTGAATTCGCGAATTGATTTATTCAATTAAATTCAATTTTTTATTTTGTATATTTTTTATTTGCCTGAATCATTCACGCTTAAATAAAACTTATCTAAAATCTATACAAGCGAGATTAAAACAAAAGCTCCAAATAAAACGAAAACATAATTTTTATCTTTTTCCAATTTTTTTTTTTAATATTTTTTGGAAAATAAATTTTCGATTTATATACGTCGCAGCCCTGGTGATTTATGAGAGCAGACCAGACGAACGACCACAGAGCCGATGGATGCAAAAAAAAAAAATAAATGACAAGATTTGTGGGCTGCAAAGGGAGAAGAAAGCCCGAAAGAAAGAAAAAATAAAACGGCTCAATAATAAAACACTCAACGAAGATTTCCGTAGAAAAGAAGAGGGCAAAACAGAACAAAAGCAAATCCAGTGGAAAGAAAAAAAAAAAGAAAATGGTAAATGGAGCAAGGCAAAAGACCCAAGAAAATTATTGTCAAGGTGACGAAGTGACTGAAAAGCTTATGGACCTCCTTCCTAGACTTTGCCTTCATTTCTCTTTGCTTTATTGTGCCCAAGTCAAGTGCTTATAAAATGTTAATTAAGAGTGTAAGTTGAGAGTGGGGAGAATACTTACAGAATTTGGGTTAAGCGCGGCCAATGTGATAAGGCAAGAGTCAAGGTGACAAAAGTCTTGACTGAAATTGGAGATGGGAGTTCCCAGTCACTCTTTCCATTTGATTTGGCGAATTCTACTTTTTTTTGTGAATCCTTTTGAATCGCCCCTTTAAAAATCTGACCAAGAAATAAACTCGAAATAAAAAGGGGCGAGCAAAAAAAAAAAAAAGAACAAACGAAAAAAAAAAACGAAGGCGTGGGTAGAGTTTTCATTTTGGTTTGGCTGCTTCTTTTGTTTATCCATTATCCATAAATTCCACATGCTGCGTTCTGAATCAACAACAAAAACAACAACAATAAAAGCAATAAAAAAAAATATATATATATATAAAATATATATAAATATATATAACGAGAGAACCGAACAAGAAGAAGAAGAAAACCCCAAACAACAGTTTGTTGGTCGAACTGAGCATTTTTAATTTGCATAAATTTTTATAGCGAAAATTGGTAAAAGCGTTTTTCAAAAGAACTCGCCAACAACAAAAGGGGGCACACACACACACACACACATACATACCCAAAAATATTAAAAGAGCCAGCGAAATGTTAAAAAAAAAAAAATAAAAAATAAAATCAAATAAATTTCATACGGCAGTTCAGAACTTTGGATAGGTAAAACTTTGGGCCTTCAAGTAGGACGAGCAAAAGGTGGCAAGGGGTGGAGAAGATCTAAAAAAAAAAAAAAAATTACCTCAGTAATATATTCTTATTTATTGCTGGAAATGCCGCCACAGTTGAAACACTCAAGGAAAACCGCACTCACCGAGGCGACAGAGGAGAAAAAAAACAAAATGAAGAAAAGAAAAGACAAGCCATTTCATCTTTGTTCCACGGCCCAACAGATGCAGCCGACAAACATTTTAATATTCTAAAATGTTGTGGACCATTAAAGCAGCTTAGAAAAATTTTCTATATGAACACAAAACCAAAAAAAAAATATATATATATATGATAAAACAATGGCAATCTGGCGGCCGGTCCAACCCAATGGCAACCTTTTCGTTAGAGGTGAAACGAAAAAAAAAGGAAAGATTGAAGAGTTTTGAATATTCCCGGTCATTTTCGGCTGAATGGCCAGCGACTTTTGTGCCTTGACGGCAGCCCATCCACATCCACATCCACCTCAGCATCAGCATCGGCATCAGCATTGGCATCATGGGTGCCGCCATTCCGTTTGCTGCATGTTTCCTTCTGTTTCGTTAGGTTTTTCTCCCAGTTTTGGTCTGTTGATGGTGGTGGTGGTGGTGTGCACCTTCTGCGGCGTAAATTGCTTTTCATTTGTTGTTGAATTTGGCGTGGCAGCTGCGGTTAAGGGGTGTGCCTGGATAAGCCCAGGGAATGCCGGCAACAGCTGTCATATCAGAGACCAGACCAGCCCAGACCATCCCAGCCCAGACCAGAACAGACCAGAGTAAAGAAGAGTTGAGCAGAGCAGAGAATGGCCATTGCAATAGTTTCGCTTGCCAATTTTTCATAGTTTCTTAACAGAACAGAAAAAAAACCAAAAAGAAAGAAATATATAAAAATAAAACTGCACCTTCGAAAAGGAGCCAACACATTTTACAAATTGAAACGAAATGGCCCAAGCTGTTGGGGTGGGCTTGGCGGTGAATGAACCTGAAATGAGGCAATTCCTCTTCCTTACCACATCTTGGCAGTCGCGGAAAAATGTGCTTCAGATGAATCAATTCTCTGACGGGTTATTTTTGAAATTCATATAAATCTCCCATTTTAAAGGCTTCAAAATTCAACAAGATTTTCTCTCTCAAAAATTCATTTTGTAATGAAGCAAAAATGAAAGAAATCTTGCAGTTTTTGTGGTCTCAATTTTAAAACTAAAAGCCTAAAAGGAGCTATTTCTGCTCATCGGTAGGTGGCGCCTATTTTTATATATCCAAAAATTCTGATCCCTTTCAGAGATTCTTTTTGTTTGGAAATATCGAAGAGTGCAGTTTTTTGGCCTCGATTCGAGGGTTTTAAGCTTGAAAGAAGCTAGCCGTGTTTATCGCTAGGTGGCGCCATTTATAACACGTTTTTTAATTCCTCTTTTTTTTTTGAGCTCGCCTTTGCTAGCTTTGTTTTTTCTTCTCTCTCTCTTTTTCGGTATATATTTTTTTTTTTGTGGCCTGGTAAATGGGTGTGGTCGTTGTGGGGCTGCACTGGTTTTGCTGCTTTTGATTTTAATGGTTATGCTACTTATCATGTCCTACAATGACAGCAACAGCAACAACACAAATGTCGATTGCATCTGCACACTCCTGACAGACGCAGCAGCAGTCCCACTTGCATTTAGCAACTTCAGCTCCAATGGGAGAATGGGGAAACCTCCAAAAAAAAAAAAGCCAGCATAAAACAGAAAAATAACCCAACGAACCGAATTCGCGGTTACAATTTTTTTTTTTCCACCAGGTCCGCCCCGATGAGCTGACTGCCTCATCTGCTCTCAACACTTCTTTTTTTTGTGCCCAAACCATAACCATTTTTCTACTCATTCCAGTAGCCATTCTCAGAGTCATTCCCAGACTCATTCCCATTCCGTTGGCGGATGTGCGATTCGTTGTAATGGAAAAAGTGCAGAGAAAGCAAAAAAAAAAAAAAAAGCGAAACGAGCGAAAACTGACGGTGGCGATAAATGTGGAAAAAAAAAAGAATTGCAGAGTTTGCCGAGCCGAGCGGGTGGGCTATGGTCTGGGCTGTCCAATATTCTCCGCTGACCCAAATATGTTTGCACAAATGAGTTTTCCCGGGCATTAAATGATTTGTTTGTGCAGGTGAAATCAAATTAAGAAAACCTCAAAATGTGCGACAAGACCTACCAAAAAAAAAAAAAAAAAAAAAAGGAGGAAAAATTATATTTCCAGGAGACAGAAGAGCAGAGAGAAGGAGAGGCGCTAAAAAGGAAATGGCAATAAACGAAGGTATTCGCTTAGACACTGAGGTCCAGGTGAAAGGAAACAGGTTGGAAATGGGGTTGGCTGATTTTGGCGAGTTTGAAAAGTTACATGAACCGAATCGGTTTAGTGAAACTAGAAAAACACGTATGCAATTTGTCGTCTAAAACGGAAATTTGCACATGGAAATGCCAAGCAGGGTGCAGAAAAAAAGAAAACGTTAACGGAAAACAGAAAAAAAAAACAACAACAACAAAAAGGAAGCAAGAAAGACGAAGCAAAAGTGAAAAGTAAAAGGAAACTTCACACGAACACAGAGACACAATTTAAGTTGGTCTAAAAATTGTGTCCATAAATAAATTAGCATGGTAAATACACAGGCAAAAAGTAAGTGTAAATGTATACATACATATACATATATATTTATATGTATGTGTGTGTTTGTGTGTGTGTTTGTGTGTGAGTATAAGTGTAAGTTGAGCTTGTTATGGCTAAAAAGCTGTTTCCGCAACGAGATTGTTTCCTGTCCGCAAGGACGTGTGCCACGTCTTCTGCTCTCTCTCTCTCTCTCTCTCTCACTCTCTCTCTCTCTCTCTCATCTCCTCTCATTCTGTTTACCGCTGCCGCTTTCTGCCATTGACAAGCTCACACACACACACACACAAGCAAACGCTGGCCAATCCGAAAAAGTATGACAACAACAACAACAACAAGAGCAATATTGAAAAAGTGAAGCAGCCTCATCAGGGGCAACAAGAGAAGTCGAAGGGGCTGCCAGAAGGCGGAGTCGGGGGTCCGGAGCTACCAGTGTGGTGGCAAAAAATCTAATTTCCTGTGAACAACATAAAGTAAATGTTTCAAAAGTGACGCCCGACGGACGCGAGGTAATGGCCGCACAAACACAAATACATATGCATAAGCACACACACACACACACAATTTCACACAAATATATCAACTGAATAAATAAGTATGTGTGTGTGTGTGTGTGTGTGGGACACTTTTGGTTGTGACAACATGGTTTGTGTTCGTGTGGTAACAAATGCGCTGTGTCGTTCGCTGTAGCCCAGCTTCCTCGTATTTTTTTTTTTTTTTGGCTACCTCAACCCATTCCCACTTGGACTCACTCGCCCATTATGCCCATTTTATGTTAGTCCAGTTTCTGGTTGCAGCATAAGTTATGAACGGCCGGTTTGGTCGTCTCTTTTTTTTTTGCTTAAAATTTTCCTTTTTTTTACCCGGCAGCCAACATGTGATTCGGACTCTGACTTGAACTCGGACCATATCAAAAACTGACCAAGTGTATGGATGTGTGTATGTTACTGACCCAAGACCCAAAGAAGTCGAGGCAAAAAAAAAAAAAGAAGAAGAAGAAATAATAGAAAAAAAACTGCTCAGGCCCCTACAGAAAACACGCCCCCTGTCGGCAGCAGACGAAACCGCAGTCAAGAGAATAGCAAAAACGTGTGGCAAGCTGACAAAAAAAAAAAAACCAAAGGAAAGGGAATCTAACAACAACCACAACAACAATAAAAAGAAAAGAAAACATACAAAATAACACCACAGGAATTATTTAAACATGACCGATTTCTTCACTTTAATATTATGTGGGAGTGAGAGAGAGAGAGAGCGAGTGTATGTGAGTGGACAATTGAAATGGAAATTTGTTCAGGAAATTGATTTAAAGTTCTCTTAAATTTTGAACTATTGATATGTAATCGATAGCTTTTAGCTTAGTTAAGAGCGCCCTCTATCGGTCTAGGCATATATCGTTTACTGATTTGCCCAAACAGAAATCAAAGTAGGCCTTAAAATTAATTTCACCCATACAAGTTTTCATTTTGACTAAAATATTTCATTCTATTGCCTGCCTTCTAGGTTGCAGGTTGTCTTCTCTCCTGACTTATTTATTTATTTATTTTTTTTTAATTAAAAATGAATTTTTCAAATTTGTAATCATTGCTTTTTTTCTCTTCTGGCAACGTGAACTTTCTTTATTTTTACTCTTCTGATTTTATTATTATTATTATTTTTTTTTTTTTGAAAATTATTTTTTCCCCATTGGTTCCTCTGTCAATTCCCTCGACCACATCGGAATTATATTTTGTAACTTTTGATTTAGTTTTTCCGTCAAATCCTCATCGGAATACCAATTATTCAATTTTTTTTTAAATGTTTTTTTTACCTTTAATTTCTCAGTCAACAATTTGCAATTATTTTTTTTTATCTTGATCATCTTAAATATTTATTTATAATTATCATAATTATTAAGTCTAATTGAGTTGGCCTCTCTGTCAATTCCCTCGACATCATCGGAAACCCAATTTATTTTTCATCATATTTATTTTAAGCTTTTCTTATTTAATTATTGAGTTGGCTTCTCTGTCAATTCCCTGGACCTCATCGGCACCCAAAGACTTGAAATAAAAATTCATAAATAAAGATTGGATGGAAGATTTTGAAGTAACCATAGAAGGAGCTGATCGGATCATTACAATTACTGAGCAGATTTGAAAGGTAGATAGGTGTGAGTAAAAGGTAATAGGATCAAGAGCGCTTGAATATATATAAAAAGATATATACTGACAATATATCTCTACATTAATATGAATATATTTGTTTGAATCTTAAGCTATCTATTACTTTGTCTTTTACACTCTTGGCTAGGATAATCAATAAACTAATTACCTCACCCTGCCTTTTGCGGGAATGGCTTACAAATTCGTTGTAAGTGAACCTGGTCGACTGAGATTTGTACCTCGGCTGGGAAAAGTCTCTTACAAATTATCTAAAAATGTATCGCCGATCGTTTATCTTTGACCGCCAGCCAAAAAGGCAAGAAGAGAAACCACAACTGCCATGTTGCTAGTGTGTGTGTGTGTGTGTTTTAACCTGACTTCCCAATGGACATTAGTGGAATGCTGAAATGCACGTGAGTGGCTCCAAAAGGGCGGTCGGAACGCTTGGCTTCGGTGACTGTGGAAATCGGCTAAAACGAATTTGCACAAATTTATCAACGTGGCAAAGTCAAAGCCAACGAACCAAGGCCGCAGAACGATGTCCTCTGTCTGTGTGTGTGTGTGTGTGTGGGTAAGAAAGTGTCAAGTGTGAAACACACTTACAAATGTACAAATAGAATTAGCAAGAAAGAAGGAAAGAGAATGGGCGAGTGAAAGCGGAAAACGGAAATGAATCATTTCATTAGAGTTGGCAACGCCTACGACAAAACTCTAAAGACATTTCACATTTCGCCCTACTCCGCCAACCCGCTCTCTTTCACTCTTCCACTACTCCCAAGGGGAATCAAGCGGAACTCCTGCAGAGACTTGGCAGCATTTAAGAATCGAAAAATATAAAAATAAAAAATAAACTAAAATAAAAATATATAATAAATTTACCCAAAAGGTATGTGACATGGCTTTTTATCGAGCTCCGCAAAGATTTCCCCCAAAGGCAAAGATTTTTAATTGAAAAAAAAATAATAATAAAGGAAAAATGGTCTGAATCAAATTAATGAAAATCAAAAGGCACAAAGAAAACACTTGAGGAAATCATGAAAATTGCATTGGCTATAAAATTATTAAATTGCCATTGACATTTATTGCACAAAAAAAAAAAAGGAAAGAGATTTCGGACAATCGAATTTCATAGTTTCTTATTTAGTTTGATTGCGGCAAAAAAGGATTCGAGTGGTGATGTTTTGATTTGTGTCTAGATTTGGAGAGATCTCAGATACAAATCCGGTATCAAAATCGAAAAACCAAGCCAAGCCACAAAAAATACGCAGACCGTAATCAAAATCAAAGCCAAAAGCCTCAAGCCGTAAACGAGACGAGCTTTTTTGACTTTATACCCAAACATCTGTCCATGTGTTGCCATTCTGTTTGTGTGTGTGAGTGTGTGTGTGTCTGTCGATTTTATGAAATTTTCCTGAAATTCATTATTGGAAAGACCAACAAGCTGAGAATTCCTGTTTCGGTCTTTTATTCCTCGAAAATGCAGAAACAATAATGACAAAAACAAAAAAAAAAAATATGAATACGAAAATAACCAAAACAAATAAAATATGAAATATAAAAAAATACAAAAAAAATTGTATACAAATGAAATGAATAGAGAGACCGCAAATAAAAACTGAAAGGAAGACTTTTGTTTATTAATTTGGTTTTTGGAGATTGTGAATTTTGATTTATATTCAAATGCAATTTTGATCCCATCAGACCAGAGTAGCAAATCTGCCAAGGGATTGTGGCTTGAGGCTAGAGTCTGAAGATATATATGGGTGTACTCGTATATGTGTTTGTGTGTGTGTGTGTTAGGGTCATCAAAATGCTAAGGCCACAAAAGCTTTGAGGCTTTGCCTTCCTTCCGTCCTTCCTTCCGGACTTACACCCAACCGAGCCAAAAGATAAACGAGACAAATTGTTTTCACTCGACTCAAAAGAGTCCAATGAGTCAAAGACTTTAGGCCGTTCAAGCCGCCGAAATACCAAAGACACCATCATCACCAAGATGAGCATCAGCAAAACCCAAAAGAAGAAGCAAAAAAAAAAAAAAAAAAAAAACAAAAAGAAGAAGCATAAAGAACAAGAAAAAGAAGTCGAAGAATGCCAGGATGTACAGGACGAAATGCCATTACCATCACAATTGCCATTACCATCAGAACCCATCCCAAGCCAACCCAACCCAGACCAGCAACGGTTTGCTAATCAAATCGCCTTTGTGCGCTCAAATGCGCTTAATGGTTAACGCTTTTGCCATTCACATTGGCATTCAGCCTCAGCCTACGCTTTCGCCTTCGCCGCCACCAACACCGCCACACTTCCCCGCTATGTGATGGGGTTTGCATAGCTTTTGAGCCCACCTTCAAGTCTACTTCCATCTGCCTTTTGTGGTTGCCACATTTTGTCACACACACACACATACATATACATACATACTAGATCTTCCCGCCTGGCCCCAGCTAAACGCCCTACTAAACAGATACAAGCAGCTTCATTGAGCTTTATGAAAGGGAAATTGCTCATATGGCTTCGGTTTCTCCTTTGTTGTGTTCAGAGAGCTTCCTTCTTTCTCTCAATCACCTACCTCTCGTAACCCCCTCACACTCTGTAGATTCATAGCCGTTTCAATCACCAACTGTTGTATCCGTATCGCGTGCACTGAAACACAATTGAATTTTTGATGCGTTTACGCGATAAGCTTCAAAATGCTTTTATATTTATTTATACCTGTTCAAGCTGATGTTGAATCTCGTTCTGAATGCTGAAGCCTACTTTTTGTTTGACAGGGAAAAGACCCAAACCCAGATTCACACTCACCATACTGTCATTACCCTTTTGACAGTGACTCTTTCCTTCTCAGCTTAGACTTGTTCGAATTATGAGATACTATCACAGGGCTGGGTAAAATCTTTAAGCTTGTTTATTAGGCAAACGAGACATACATATTGTATGATTTGGCATAGATTTTTAATGGCAGCACTTTTAGCACTTGAAGTTTATTATCGGCTCAAATCAAGCATTGCAAATATATAGAAGGGAAAACTTTTAGTTAACTAAGTAAAACTTTTCGAAAAAAAAAAAATAAAAAATAAAATTTTTAATCTTTTCAGCTTTATTCAAACTGAAATTTGTTTGATGCACTTTTCAAAATTGTTTTTAATTCCCTTTTACTTATTTAGAGTTGATTTGAAATATTCATACACAACTGTACTTTTTGTCACGTACTTCCGAGTTAAATATATATAACTTTTTTCACTGTGAAACAAGTTGATGATGATTTCCCCGAGTCTTTTTTGTCCAACCCTGAACACACGCACATATCGATGGGCTTAAGCCCTCCTTGCTGGCATATCCGTTTTGGTTCATAACTTGGCCCATTCTTTTTGTTGTTGTTGTTGTTGTTGTTGCATCAAGTGCGTGAGCGTTTGCGTGTGCGTGTGCGTGAGTATATGTTTGGTTGGTTAGGCGGAAACGGAAAACCGATTTGAATGACTTTGAATGCCAACACGTGACAGGTGCTCTAAATCGGTAATGAGCGAACATTTGCTTTGGCATTTCTTCTTTTCTCCGCTTAGGTTTTTTTTTCTGATTTTTTTTTCCACGCGCTAAACGAGGAGTGCCTAAATGAGAGTCCCATCTTTTCAAGGATAATGTAATTTTATGTACTCTACTCTACTTCTTTTTTAGCTTCTGGGTCCTCAAGGCCTTTTGTTCAGCTAGTTTGCATTGAAAAGAGTTTTTGGGAGTTTTGGAAATTTTGGTCAGCATTCAGTTGGGGCCCCGTGTGTCTGCACTTGGTTTTTAAGTCCTTTTGTGCTCTATCATTTTCGTTTATTTTGCTTCGAAGGTTTCGCTTTATGAATTATGCAAAAAAGGGTAGAGAACCTGGCAATGGCCGGTTGGTGGCTGCATCACAAAACTAGACTAAATCAACAGAGGACCAAGCCAAAATCTATGGCAAACGTGAAGTCACCAGAGAGTGTGAGTGTGAGTGTGTGCTTTTGTAGGTGCGAGTGTGTTTGTGTTTGTGTTTCTCCAGCAATACAAAACTTGTCCAGGCGACAGTTACTTAATCCTCTCAGCAACAACATCTTTCAATATAAATTTCAACGGCTTGTCAAGCTGTTTCCTGCACAGCAAAACGACTAAACCAAACAGAAGAGAAACAAGGTACAAGTACGAAAAGGCAGAGGCCGAAGATGTAGAAGAAGGAAGCCAGCAATCTATGAATCGAAAAGCTTCCAGGTTTTGAGTCCTCAGCAAAACTGTTGCCTGATGCGCTCTGGTTAAGTTATTCCTCTCTCTCTCTCTCTCTGTCTTCTTTTATATATCTCTCTCACTTTATCTTAGAATGCCTGGTGATACTCTTGTCCATCGTCTCTATTACATTACTGATTGTTTTCGTATGTGTATGTCGGTCTTTTAGTCTTTCCTCAACCTTCTCTGCTCTGCTTCTCTTACTCCGACTCTGTAGGTTTTGTCTGACGATCTGTCTGGATGTCTCTTTGTCTGTCTGGCTGTGGGTCTGTCTGTCGTTGGCTTTCATTCGCATTTCTAGAATATTTGGTTTGTTATTCTTGTTGCCATTTCCACTCTGTCTGTGCACTCTTCATTGCTTCATTCTATCATCAATCCAAAATGTGACTGTGGCATATTCCGACTCTTTTTCAGCTCTATATATTTTTGTCTCTCTCTCTCTCTCTCTCACTTTCTTTCACTCAGCTTCTCTGTGTTATTTCAACTGTCGTTTACCATTCATTCAGGATAAATACAAAATGAAGATGATCCTTCGGGAGCTTTAGTTATTCAATTTCAAATGTAGTAAATTTAATCTAACAAACAACTGTGCTTGTGTGTGTGTGTGTATATCTTTGTGTCTTCGAGTATGTCACGCTCTAGCTTTCTCTCTCTCTCTCTCTCTCACACACTATGGCCACTCTTTTAGCCCGACATGACTGTACCAACTTCAAACGTTTGCCGTTCCCTGACCCTCCACTCATGGGTTGACCTCATTTTTTTTTTTGTTATTCTTGCTTAAGCAATCATTATTGTTGCTGCTGCTGTTGTTGTTGTTTGTGTTTTATTTATTCTATATCTAATATATATTTTTGCAATTTTACAGTTAAGTCTGTCCGAATCAAGCCAACCGAATGACCAAACCAATCGAGCTACCCACTTTTGACCCGACCCAATCTAAGGCCTATTGGAAATCCCCCGGCTCAGTTGATGGATAGGAAACGAAATCTATCTATTTTCTTCTTCGAATCTATGCTGCTGCATGCATATGTGTATTAGTGTTTGTATGTATCTCAGTGTCCAAGAGTTTTGGACCTGCTGACAGTTTCAGTCACACAAATCGACTAAGGGGAAAGGACTCTTCGGCTCTTCGGGACAGACAGAGAGTTGGCATTTTTATGTGCCTGTGACTGAAAGTCTCTGAATGGATTGAATCTATGTATGTTATATTTGTCTTTTTCCCTACCTCCAATCGTTTCATTTCCCTCCCCCCTTCCTTTCAGTCCTCTCTCTCTCTCTCTCTGTTAGTGTATGTTTGTATTGACGTGTTTGTTGCGTTTCTCATTTCGTTTTCTATGCATTTCGCCGCCATCGCCTTTGGCAATGTTTGCTTGTTTACCCATTTGCGCCGCCTGCCATCGACATCCTTCATCCTTCAGCCTTTACTCTTTATACAGTTACCTCTATCGTAGCATTTTAGCCTCCTTGTTTGCCTACCAACTCTACCGAATTCAGACCGGACTGCCTGGCTTGGCCTGGCCTGGCTTGGCTTGGCTTGGTTTGCAGCCTATTTATCTTTGGTTGGAGCATGTCTGGCCGGACCAGGCCAGGCAGAGTTGCATTCGCATTGCCTTCAGTTTGTTATTGCCGCATTATCTTTCAAATGGCATATTTATAGGATTTCATTCGCTAGCTCAAGATCAATGCACACACATACACACCGCACACACAGAGGGAATGAAAGAAAAATATCCAGGGGACGGCATTGAAGTAAGCTTCTTGGTTTTATTGGCAGTGCCTCGATGCGACCGATGCGCATTTCCTCAATCAGTTCGACAGCGTCCAAAGAGTAAACAGTTAAGCAAACCCTCACGCTCATCCACTTTCATCTGGACACCGACATCGATTCTCTATACCACTGCAAGTGTGCGTGTGTGTGTGTGTGTATGTTTTTATTGGTCTAAGTGTGGATGAGTGTTCAGGTTAAATGGAATCTCCGATGGTATAAAATTATTGAGATTACCGTGAAATTTGTCTGATTAAAACTTTGCTAGTCTTTTAGCTTGTCCAATTTGGTCTGGAAATTTTGAGTCAAGTTAGTAAGATTTTTTTTTTTAGAAAATTCTAAGCCAATCCTGACCAAAGATGAAATTGGTCATTTCACAATTTCAAAATGTTGTCCAAAAATAGGTAAAAAATTTTTTGGAGAAACTTTGTTTGAATTTTGTAAATCAGAAGCATTTCCAGAATATTTGGCAAAATTTAAAGGAATTTGTGTCCCTGCATTCCCCAAGGAATTTACAAACCAACCAAGTGTCACTGTTGCAGTCCGGAAAGGACAGAAAGAAGAGTGCAGGCCAGCCAGCTCGATACAGGATGGCTGGCTCTGAAGTAAAGCCTTTCGATTGCCTTTACTTTTATCTGGCCATTTCTGTACATATTAAATTCATTTTCTCAATTGGCTCTCTGGTTGCCCGGTACACCTTCTTGACCAGCTCAACAAACAAGGTCCTTTAAGCTATTCCCCCCAGCCACTTTGTTGGCTTTGCTCTCAGCCGAGTCCTTCTTTTGTTGCTTCTAAGTATTTTTTCTTTCTTTTTTTTTTTGATTTAGCTTTGTCATTTTGTACTTGTCTTTTCCGTTTTATTTGATTTTGTTTTTTTTTTTTTTATTTGAATATTTATTTTATTTTTTCTTCTGTTTTTGGTTAGTCTGGTTGACTGGAGTTGTATTTATTTATTTGGTGCTTGTATGTGTAAATATTTCATTTTGTTTTCATTTTTATTATGTTTGTTGTCGAAAAGAGTCAGCCGATTTTTGAGCAGTGTCGGCACTCCCGGTGACCACGAGGCGTATGCGTGTTGTCTGACAGCCAACCAGTCAGTCACTCAGTCACTCAGTCACTCTCTGAACCGGTTCATTGAATCGCAATTCGTTTGACTTATTTGCCACATATGAAATCAATTCGAGTGGCTGGGCGACGAGTTGTCGTCAGAGGCGCTTCTTTTTTTTTTCTTTTTCCATTTTCTTGGAATTTTTGTCTTTTTCCTTTCCTTTTCACTTCATTTTTTTTTTTTTTTGGTGTTTTTGGTTGCCCACAAATTTATTGTTATTTGTCTTTGTGCCTTTGGCAGTGAATATGCCACTGGTTGGAGCAGCGTGCGCTTTTATGACACAACAGCAGAAATCAATGCCTTACGTGGCGTATGAGTAATGCGTGTGGTCAGTTGAAAGCAAAGCAAAAAAAAAAAAACACACACACACACACATTTTCTGACCACACCGAGCATATCTCGTTTTATGCATTCAATCAGCTAACAGCCAATGGGCCAATCAAAAGTTGGTTGTGATTTTTGTTTATCGATTCAGTGTGTCTTTTGTCGAGTCGATATATTTCGTTTCGTATTTGAAATGTTTGTGAGCACTCGCGTAAGAATTTCATTAATTTTCATTATACGATAATGGAAAATTCAATTTTCCATGCATTGCCTACCCACACGTTTGCCATTCTATCCCCTTGGCTTGTCGAGTGTCAAAGCAACTTTCACGACTTTTCTGGTTGAGAAGAGAAATGGCTGAATTGCTGGCGCTGCTCTGGTGTGATGTGGTGTGGTCAGTGAAATGGAAAAACAGAAGGGGCAAAAGCAAGAAAATAATATCAAAGGCGATAAAAACAAGAAAAGCATTGACAATTTCAAGTCCATGTTTTATGGTTAGTTTTATATTCATGGACTGTGCCAAATCAATTGATTAATTATGGCAAAAAGGATGAGTAATCGAATCTATCGAATATATCAACTATTTTATGACTCTTCTCTTCTTTCACAAAAAAAAAAAAAACAAATAGTAACATATGAAATCATATATCCCATAGATATTTTACAGGGGTTCAGTATCTCAAAAAGTAAAAAAAAAAAAAAACAAAACAATTTACCCAAAATGATAAATAAAATTTCATCGACATAAACGATCAATTAGTTTGGCTTGGGCATTTTTACAAGCAATTTAAATATTTATCGATCGATTCTCTGGCCTAAACAAATAAATAAACAAATCTGTCGGAATCGTTTGGCTGCCCTAAACTCTTTTCAATTCACCATAAATTATCAATAGCATTTTACTATTTCGAATAAAACTTCATTGCCTTCTTTCGTGGGGGGCCACTGTGCACAGTGGTTTTTCTCTAAGCATTTTAACACAACCAAATGGTAATGGCATTGCCCAAAACACCTTTTAATCTTATGTTTAGTTTTTATTGTTGTCCTCTTTTATTTGCTTGATGGTCTCTCCCTCCCTCCCTCCCCTCCCCTCGCCGCTAGAATTTATTAACTTGCCAGAGTGACTTTTATTGTCCACCATTGCTGCTGACCGCAGACTTTAACTGACCGAAACTGAGCAGCGCCAGCCGAGAGCAGAGAAATTATCTATGGAGATATGAACGGGACAAACTGAAGGGTCAGCCAGTGGAAATCTTTTTCCAGAAAATACAACAAAAAAAGAAGCGAAATAAAATAAAAACAGCAGCCAAACAAAAATAAAAGAGCAAAACATTGGCCAGGTTCTGGTAAAAATAAATGCTCGGCGCACGGTGGACGAGAACAAGAAAAGCCTAAATAAATTTTCAGAGATTTTCAAAAAATAAAGAATTATTTCGTAATTTGCAGATTGATACCACTGTAGAGTGTAGTTGGTAACCGCTGACTGGTGGCTGGCTGGTTGGCTGGTTGGTGTCTGCTTTGCTGGCAGATTCTAGAGTCGGGGGAGGGGGGCCATCCTATCGAGTGAAACCATGAATTATTTATTTATGTGGACATGAATTATTGTTATGAAGTTTATTGCAAACAAATTGCGTCCTGGGACGGTGGAAATCAATAGCAAATAAATAAAAGCGCAAACAGTTTTTGTGGCTGTGGCTTTCAGCGGTGAGTCCGCTCCTCCGCTGCTCCGCTGCCAAGTGAAAGACAAAGCACAAGAAAGCCTCTACATTAAAACAACTCCGGGGATATACTAAGAGCAACAAAGATAGACAGACAGACAGACAGATAGACAGAGAGAGTGAGTGAGAGATATACAACGAGAGGGGCCAAAGTCTGTGTAAGCTTTTCTAGAGGCACTATGATAAGGGACCTTGGCCAGGGGAGACGAAATCGCGTGAGTTATATGTGAATATGAGGCATGTGTATGTCGTCGCTTAGGGCAACCAGCAGCCTCCCAGACTCGGTAAAAGCTTGGTGGAGTCACGCCAAATCGAGGTTTCAGTTTCAGTTTCAGCCTCGGCAAAGGCACCAACAATGGGCCTATCTTTCCATCGGCCCAATGCAGCCCATTTTGCCATCACTCTCTCTCTCCTAGCTCCTGTGTATATGTGTGTGTGTGTGGAGCCATCAACAAAATGCATAGAATATGGCAGAGAGCTGCGGGCTATTCATGAAATTTAATGACGCGGGCAAGCTGCCCGGACCAAACTGAATGCCTGACTGGCTGGCTGACTGCCTGCCTGCCTGCCTGCCTGACTAGCTGACTAGGCTGATGGGTGCTGGTTCGGCATTGGGGAGATTGTGGCAACTTGCCTGCGGCATGCACGGTCATGACGGCGGCTTCTTTTTTTTTTAGCTTTTTCTTCTTTTTTTAGAGAGAGAGAGAGAGAGGGAAGTGCGTGAAACAATCTCTGTGATGGCCCAGGGTTGTGTATTTGAAGTTGGTGTTTTAATTAAAATAAATATTTAATTGCAATTGTAATTTCGAATTAGTTGCGGGCAATAAGTCAACGAAACAAAAAGGCCAAGAAGATACAAATAAATAAAAAAGACACGAGAAAACAAATTGATAGTGGAATTGATCTAAAGTTAATAATATGGCTTGGCCACCTCTGCCAAATTAGTACAGTCAAACAATTCCAATCAACTTTTAAGCTCATCGTCTAGGTTTTTTTTTTCTTAAGATTTTGTAGTTGTTCTTGTTGAAGTCGTGTGTAGCTTCACATTTGACATCAGAGAGACAAATGAAAAGAGCAGCCAAAAGAAATCGAGGCATCACAAAATCAATTTGTGATTGAAAAGGATAAAAGCTTCACCGCCCTACCCCTCCCCCTTCCCCCACCAACCTAGCAGCAAACGCTTCACTAAGCAGGACAACGACATCAACAACATTTTGAGTATGTGTTTGTGTGTGTGTGAGTGTGTGAGTGTGTTGGTCATTGCCTCGAGTCAATGTGGAAACAAGAGACACCAAGTGATTCAGTCAGAGAGTCATCGAAGCCCCCGGCAGACATTTTCACCATCCAAACAATATTTGATGAAATTCTAGACATGCATACACGCTAATGGTTGTGGGTGGCTTAAAGGGGGGGCGTGGCTGGTTTTGGTCTCCATAACGTTTTAGTGTCAATTTCATTGCAGCACTTTTAATGTGTCTCGACCGGCGCAATGAGTGAGTGACAACAACCGATTGGTTTATATGGAAAACTCATAGAACCATAATAAAACATGAGCTTGAAGGGAGTGGGGAGTGGAACACTGAAGGTGTATAAAAAGAAGAAGAAGAAGAACAGAGAGAATGGCGATTGTCAAAGAGTTTGTGAAAAGAAAATCAATGTGTGAGCTTTACGCCTTTCAACGAGGCCAATGGCTTGGTCTCAAATTTCTAAACATTCTTTAAAAGATTTGTTTTTTTTTGGTTGAATCAGTGAAGATAAATATAAGTTGAAACTTACCGCTTAATACTCTCGGGCTTTCAGTTTGAGTAATCTGCAATTAAAGAATATAAATAGATTAGTTTCTCCATTGAATCAAATAAAATTAAAAATGCATAAGAAATAAAATAAATAATACAAAAATAAGAAATTCAATTAAGTGCAAAAGAAATGCAAGAGATTGGGTGGAAGAGCTTTGGCATCAACATGTACTCCGCTTGAATTGTGCTTAGAATTGTATAAGGAATTGTTTAAGGAAGATGATATTGCATGTTAAGCACAGGGATAACGAGTTTGGATAACTCTGATGAATGCTGAAATGCTGAAATACTGAAATGCTGAAGTGTAGCAGTCCTGGCGATGGCACAACAAAAGCACAGCGCCAAAAGAAAGAGACCTGATGAAATCAGAGGCTGGCCGGGAGTACGAGGAGTCCAAGGAGTACGAGGAGACTGCTAACTGGCAGCTGTAAAGTAATCGCAACAATGTTGCCATGTATTTTCAATGCAATGGCAGCCCGCAACAACAACAACAACAACAGCACACCGACAAGAGTGAAAAGAAATAAAACAACAACAACAACAAAAACAACAACAATGGCGAATGCAATGCCAAAATAAATGCAATTTGTGAAAGGGGAGTTAGTCGAGGGTTAATACATTTTATCTGAGCCGGACGGCTGCTCCAAGAGTGAGTAAAAAACAGTGGGCAAACAGGATGGAGAAAAAAAAAAGAAAGAGATATTGGGAAAGGGGGGATAGCCACTTTCAACACAGAAGAGCTTACACAAGGCAACTTGTGGCAAGGAGCTATGCCATTGCAGCAAATAAAAGCTGGGTCAGATTTTAATTTCGGAGGTCTGAAAAGGTGTTGAGACTGCAATATAAAATGTGGCAAGCTAAAGTTTTACAGCAGTTAAATTTCCCAACGATATATCGATAGTCTTACCGAATTCTCTTCTGTCTTTAATTCGCAGAAAGTTGAGAGCTTTTAGCTAGGGGAAAAATGGTCATGGATCAAGTGAGTCTGCTATCGATAAATAAAGTAACATAATACATTTACAAGAGTTAAATTTCTCAGCGATATATCGATAGTCTTATCGGATTCTTTTTTGTCTTTAATTCCCAGAAAACTGAGAACACTTAGCAAGGGCAAAATGGTCATAGATCAAGTGAATCTTCTCAGCGATATATCGATAGTCTTATCGGATCCTTCTCTGTCTTTAATTCCCAGAAAGTTGAGAGCACTTAACCAGGGGGAAAATGGTCATAGATCAAGTGAGTCTTATCAGCAATATATCGATAGTCTTATCGGATCCTTCTCTGTCTTTAATTCCCAGATAGTTGAGAGTACTAGAGGAAATAGTCATAGATCCAGCGAGTCTTTTATCAATAAATATAATAATATAATTCATTTATAGATTGTTGACAATTGTTGATATATAGCATTACATCTTATATATTCTTTATAGGTTATATCTGGACTACAACTATCTAAACATGACTATATATATATGTTTATACAGATCGATATATATCACCATATTTAATGGTTTTTTTTTAGCTGAAAGTCTAGACAAAATCTAGAAACATTTAGTTCGAGCAAATGTTTCTATATCGATCAATATTATTGATAGTTTTCCATAAAACTCACAGATTGATAATAGCTCTTGGTGTAAATACTCATAGCTTTAATTGAACCTTTCTAATTCGATAGTGATTCCATCTATAGGTAACATTTGTTTCTGGAGAGTGCCAAAATACCGAATGAACCACTTAAGTTTGTCGAAAGCTTAAATAAAATCTCTTAAGTAACTTTGAGAGTATTTAGTCCCATTGTAGAATACCAAATACTGCCTTAGGTAGCCAAGTCAATTCGAGCTTTCCTTGCTGGAATACACACACATACACCCACACACACAGAGACCCGTTTGTATTAATGCAAATTCTCTCTAAAGCAAAAGAAATTACAAGCTAAAATGAAATGCCATTGGGTGAGCTTGCTTTTGATTCTCTCCATCTCTATCTATCTCTCTCTCTTTCTCTTTCTATCTATTTGGTTTTAGGGAGTGTGTGTCTGTGTGTGTTGATTGAGTAAATCACATAGTTGCATTAAATGCAACCGATATATCCAGAGTTGAATCCAGCCGGGGATAAGGCAAGACTTTGGCATTCGCCTGGCTGACAGAGTGGCAGTCGGCGACAGTAGCCGGCCGAGCATAGATAAATCGTTGGTAAATTTTATATAATCTAATAAAAAATTGATGGCTTAGTATGCGTGTGTATATGTGTGTGTGTGTGTGTGTATGGCAAGACTGTGCAAAGAGCAACAGACACTTTTGAGCATGCCTCGAGGCGGGGCCAGGCTGGTTAAGCAGTTACAACTTAAGATGCACCAAGACATTCCATCACACACACCCACACACACAGATAGCACACAGATAGCACACAGATAGCACACAGAAGCACTTTCTCTGGTATGCAGATGGAAAAAGATGCAACAATCCAAGTGTGGGTGTGAGAGTTTTGCGGGTAAGACGATGCGTAAGAAGATGTATTTTGGCAGTGGAATATTTTCTGCCAATCCGTTGAAAAGAGCTTGCCAATAAATGATGAGACATTGCCAAGACCCAGACCAACACCAAGACCAAGACCAGAACCTGAGCCAGAAGCAAAGGCAGAGCCAAAAGTAAGAGCCACATCAGCTGCAGCTTCTCGAGCATCTTTAGCTTCGCTGGCTCGAGTGAATGCAACAAGGCATGCCTCAAAATAACAACAGCAATACGGTAACGTATCTAACAGATACACAGGCCACGCGGTGCCTGTGTCTGTGTGTGTGTGTGAGTGTGCCGGAAATAGCGATGGCAACGGTTACGTTTGCAGCGCATTAGCTCGTTTTTTATGCAGCGTTGAGTTTAATGAAATGAGTTTGTCGAACTTATTGCTCACTGAGGCAAGCAAAATGCCTGCAGGAAACGTTGAAGGAAACATGCAGAAAGTGTGCTCAAGGAGCAAAGAAATCCACACAACTTGCAGCAAATTTCCAAAGATACAACCAAGATACGAGGGCGGGGGCGAGTGAGAGGGCGAGGTGAGTAAGAGGGCGGGGGCGAGTGAGAGGGCGAAGAAAAACCAGACAAGCAAACCTTGATGATGATCATGTTGATGCAGCTGCATGATAATCATCACGATACTCAAGATGAGGCAAAGTAAAGTGAAGACATATTTTTTTTTGCCTGTTCAATTTCTGTGCAAGCATGTGTGTGATTTAATTTTCTAAGTGTATTACCGTTAATTTAACATGCCGATTTTTTTTTTTTGTAGGACTTTCACACCGCACCTAATTAATGAAATTTGAGACTGGCAAGCCAAAGATGAAAGTCCAATAAAATGTAACACACAATATTGGAAAATTTCAAGAGCAGCTAAAAATGGCTGGTAAGGTCAAAATTTGCATATTTAGTGCCTTTGCACTTTGTGTCGATGCTCGGATAGCACACGTTCCAGCCATAAGCTCGGCAATCGTATGTGCAATCAAATACCAAAGCAGCAAATGAGCCACGGTCAGCTCCGACAAATCATTTCGTACAACCACTGAAAATACGGCCTCGAGGTGGTCGAGTTGGTCGAGTTGGTCGAGTTGGTCGAGCTGGTCGACTTGGTTGAATGGTTGGATCAACTTGGTCACCTGACTATCGCGATCTCCATTACCTCGGCATACCGTCAAAGCAACCTGGCAAACACTGTGAGTAGGACCAATTGTGTGGTTGCGCCAGCAGCAAATGGCATAATCCAGACCATTGAATTGCCAGGGTTTCGGGTTTTATGGGATGAAGGATGGTACAGCCAAACTGTCAATCGTGGCTTTGCTGCTTGGCCGGAGACCAGTCGCACGTCAAGTGCTTGCGTTACCCCAAAGCGTTACCAATATTAAGTATTCTAGTGTTCAATATCCATTGATGTTAAATGCTCACTGGCACATTTGCACAGTTGTCAGTATTGCATTTTGGTGAAACGAGCACGTATTCAACCGGGCAACAGCTTGTCAGTTGGGCCTATGAAATAAATGCATCGAATCGGTTTGGCAGGCTCAAAAAAAATTAATCAAACATTTTAGTGTTGAGGCAGGTTTGATAATTTCACCAACACTTGACTTTTGAATCTTAAAGATAATAAATCCTTTTGCCACACAAAGCAAACAGTGCATCAACAACAAATCAAAAAGGAATGAGGACAAAAAGTGCTTGGAAAGCAAGCGAAAAAATGGGCTGTGTACTCAAACTGATTGCTCCACTTCGACGGCGACCATGCGAATGTTCGAATATGAGGCTATATGGTGGATTGGTCGGGTTGGTGGAACGTCACGTGCGCACTTAAAAATCAGCATGATGATTTTTTGCTCACCGAGGCGCAGCGCAAATCCGTAAGCCGCGGAGCTGCAATCCAATGCAATTCTAAAAATTTTCCCCCAGGACAAAGCCAGGCAGGCTGACTGCCTCATTCTAGCGCCCAAGAAGCATAAACAAACGAAAATGCTTACAGATATATATCACAGTCAGTTTAGGATCAATAAAATATAACTTTGTGTATTGATTTGTGCCAGGCCAGATGAGAGCGTTACGCTTTAGGGGCCAAATCGGCCCAAAACCGGAAATGATATCAAAACATTCCAATGTTGTTGTTATCCAACCAAGTCGAATGTCTCAAGGTGGCAGAGGCAAAAAAAAAAAAAAAAATCAAAATTCAGAATCATAAACAACAGCAAGTAGAGCCTCAAATCAATGGCCGGGGTGATGGGGTGGGGTGGGGGTAACCAGCAAGCGGATGAGAGGAGGCCGCAAAGAGGAAAACGCCTGGCCCAAGTGGTGGGCGTGTCTGTGCCGAGTGGCAAAGCCGTCGTCTGCTTAGGGACTTCCGCTTCAATGCGAATTTGATATGCGCAATAAAATATTAAAAAACAAGAAAACCGGCAGCCGGGACGGCAGACGGGAGCCGAGCTGGCTGAAGGCAGTCAAAAAAAAAAAATTTATGAGAAAAAAAGAAAATTGTCGAAATTGTTTTTTAAGCGCGTAATTCACCAAGACAAACGTACCGAGAGAATACACACACAAACACACACAAATGTGAATACATCAACTTAGTCAGTCAGTCAGTCAGTCAGTCAGTCGGGATAGGCATTCCAAGATATTCAGGCAAAAACAAAAAACAAAAAAAAAAGAGAAAAGTGCGAGTGTATGCAAATTTCAACACATCAGCCCGTGTGCGTGTGTGTGTGTTTTACAAAAATAAAGTGAAATAAAATGGTAAAGAAAATACTCCTTGTGAGGCCAAAGAAAATAGAAAATACGCAAACGCATTACCCGATGGTTTTCGCGCATTTTGAACGTGTCACGCATACAAAATCAACTCTTTAAATGTGATTCAGCGTAAACAAACACACACACACTCACACACACACACATTCGCTTATATATAAAAAAAAAAGAAATGAAAGTCACAGAGTTACCCACAGCCAAAATGGGGCTTTCCAATTGAATTCCAAATGTTTTGTTTTTCTCTTCTTCTTCTTCTTCTTAGCTTAATTTTTTTCATAAAAAAAAATAATTCAAATTTAGTTGAGCAAAAGTCAATTGAAATCTGAAGTAAACAAAATTAAAAAATAATTTTAATATTTATTTTTTATTTTTTTTAAACCACTTTAAATAATATTCAGTCCAAGGAAATCATAATAAAATTGCCAAAAACAGAAGAGGAAGAGGAAGAAAAAAAAACCAAAAGTAAAAAGAAAATAGAAAAAGCAAACAAGCCAAAATGATTTCGAAATCAAATCAAATTTATTTAAAGAACCGTCAACGCTGCCAACAGCAACAGAAACATCGGCAATGGACTGTGAAAAGTGTTGGGCAAACTTTATCCAAGTAAAAAAAAAAAAACAACAACAACAGCGGCAGTCAGAGTAGTAGCCATAAAAAAAATAAAGAAAAAGGCTATGAAAAAATAATAAAAAAAAAATGGCAAGTAAAATGTATGAAAAGTTGAAAGCGAAAATGAAAACGAAAACGAGAAATGCAGATGCAAATGAGCGCAATGTCAAGAAGGTTTGAGCGGGGCCAAGCTAGCCAAAACAGACAGAAAGAGAGAGAGGGAATAGGAGTGCATGATTTAGGCTAGGCGAAGAAAGAGAAAAGGCAATGCCGAAAGTGGCGCGTTGATGGGCATAATTGTCATTCAAGTTAGTTTTAAATGCCCCACTTGGCAGCACTTTTTGTTTGGCCAGCGAACAAGTGAAAGACTGAGTTGGTCCAAGTGGTAAGCAGTGTTGGTTGACTCTGGATAGACGAGGACTTACAGCTCCCAACAAATTGATTTCTTTTCTTTTTGAGTCTTGGTTTTAGCACTTTATCCAGAGAGTCTTTTAAGGCTCACGGAAGTCTCCCCAAACAGGTCTTGGGGGATTGTAGAAAAATCTCCGAAGATTCGATAACAAGTCTTGAGGGATTATAGAAAAATCTTGTCTAACTACTTATAGGGCCAGATATATCGTCTGCCAAGGATTCGATACCAAGTCTTGGGGGACTATAGAAAAATCTAGTGTAGCTTATAACTGCTGATATAATGACTCATAAGTCATACCTATGACTCCTGATATAACTCTTCCCAAAGATTCGTTACTAAGTCTTGGGGGATTATAGAGAAAACTTGTCTAACTACTTATAGGTCCTGATATAACTTCTCCCAAGGATACGATACCAAGTCTGGGGGGATTGTATAAAAATCTAGTCTAACTACTCATAACTCCTGATATACCCCCTCCCAAAGATTCGCTAACAAGTCTTGGGGAATTATAGAAAAATCTAGTCTTACTCCTGATAAATTGGTATCTCTTTTCTTATGGTGTAAGCTCGAACCCCAATAGAGTCTAAGTCTCATATAAGTGTTCTCAAGTATCCATAACATATCCTGTAGAAATATATAGAGAATCCAGTCTTCTAATTTAGAATACACGAACAGATTTATCAATGGAGATTCTGTAAAGAATTTTTTCAAAAACCTATTAGACCCTCGAACCATAAAATACCCAAGGCTAGTTCATAGATAGATTGGTATAGCCTATCGAAACAGTCATTTCAAATTTAAGACTTGCAACTGTCATCACATCAGACTGACCCTAGACAGTTGACCTTGTCTGTTAAGAGGATTTCATCACTTGCCTTTTTGGTTCGATTCTGCATAAAATTTGTCGGAAATTTTTGGCTCTGTTTATGCGGCCATACCGAATGGGGAAAATGCAATGTGGCGGCTCCCTTGAAGCGTTGCCAGAGCCGATGATGTTCTCAACTCGATTCGATTCGATTCGATGATGATGATGACAGAATCGATGTGGCATTAGCCTGAACTCTTACCTTAAGGGGTTCGAAAATGCTTATGCAATTTTTGGGGAGGTGGGGTGGTGGTATTGGAATAAAGTGTGGGCGAAAAAGCGGAAGAGGAATAGAAAAGTTTGCGCAAATTGCGGCGTAAATTTGCAACTTTGGCATAAAGTTTGACTCAAATTACCTAAGCCGGGGATACCGCAGCTGCTGCTAAAGTAACAAGAAGGATTGCTATTGGGATTGTTAAAGGATATAACGGGTAAGGGACTCGAACTTCAACTGGAACTGAAAATGAAACTCTGACTGAGACTGAGACTAAGACTGAGGCAGAGGCAGAGTCTGTTGTGAAAAGTGAAAAGCGCAAAATAGTTTTCCTCAACTTTCCAGATTGTGTGACAAGTGTCACCAACAGGCCTTGTAATATTCACTCATTCACTCTCTCTCCCCCCTCTCTCTCTCTCTCTCTCTCTCTCTCTCTCTTGGTATTCTTTTTCATTGGAAAAGAGGAAAAGTCTTTGTTTTATTTGTTTTCTTTTGGGTTTTGCTTACGAAAACTCTTTCGGTCTCTGCCTTTGAAATAACAAATTGTGCAAGTTTTGTGGCTGAAAAAATAAGTAATTGAAGTGTATTGACAGTAGCCAAATAGATATTGATTTCCTCAAAATGGAATAATTTAAATCAAGTTGACAGAATTCAAATTCAAATTTATGGCAACTGAATTGAGTCTGCCTGATTTGACTACGATAAAACTTCCAAATGCTAAATTGGTAAACAAAAATATTATTGAAAACAAAAAAGTAATTATTTCATCTTCTTCTTCTTCTTCATCATTATTTGATTAATTTGAATTAAAAAAATATAAAATTCGAAAACTTGTGGAAATAAATAACAAGTCAATTTTATTTTTTTTTTCATTCCCAAGCAAATCAATTCTCTCCTTTTTGATTGAGAAAACTTTTGAGATTTATTTTTTTTTGCCCATAAAAAAATGAAGGAAAATAAAAAACTGGAAATCATCATTTTCAGTAATTTATTTTTCATTTTATATTTTTTTTTTAGTTGCCTCGACTACTTCGGCTATTCCGTCTCTTTTTTTCACGCTTTTCCTTCTGGTTGTAGTTATAGCTACTTTGGTGTTGTTGTTGTTGTTGGTCTGCTTATGCTTCCGTCGCTGTACGAATTAAAATGCCAGACATCATGCATATGCTAATATGACGAGCGCGTTGGCATATAAAATTTTTTTTTGCGCCCTTCTTGGCGAAAAAAAGGGCCCAAAAACAATAACAACAACAACAACAACACCAACGAACTCGCACTAGAAAAGGAGAGCATTGAATTTGGCTGGGCGACATATGAGGCACACACACACACACACACAGACATAGATAGAGCCGCACTGGCGATATGGCTAATGTCGTTCTTGTGGGCAAAATTCAATTTACTGCATGAGTCCATAAACACACACACACAAACACGCACAGCTCACCCATACAGAGGCTGAGGCACACATACACATATACAAATGTTGATGCTGGCAAACAAAGCGCAGCAACCGCGAACGCGGCTACACGCCTCACTCCTGACACGTTTCAGCTGACTGAGCCGGCCTGTGTGTGTGTATGTGTGTGTATGTGTGTGTGGGAATGTTTTGTCGATTATATGCCTCACAGATCTGCCGATACACAAACAAAACCCAAGCCGTTTACAGGCAGTCAACCAGACAGGCAGTCAGCCAGCGAGTTAGTCGTCCACATTGCGTATACGCAATGTTGGACCAGCTAAAGGCAATAACAGGCGAGGTAAGGACAACCAGCAGAAACTGCAAAAGCATCAACAGTAGTCGAATCAATAGAACCATCAGATTAAAAAAAAAAAAAAATTGTAAAAACAACAACAACAACAACGACAACCACATTGGAGACGGCGGCAAAAGCCAAACCGCTTAAAGCTAACGAAAATTGCCAGCGACAACATCATAAACTCAATATTCAATCCATTTGACTTTTTGCCGGTTCACACCCCAAACCCTCCCCCCACCCCCACACACACACATCCATCCAACGAACCCTTATTGTGAGCATAGCCTGTGGGCAGATTGTAAAGCGAATTGATACGGGTGCGGGGGTCTGGTAAAGGCAGAAAGATGAGTACCACGGCCTAGAAACCATGACAATCCGAGTGGATTGTTTTTTTTTTTTTTTTTGTTTGGCGGGTGAAGAGCAGAGGGAGGTTATGCTGTGGGAATGCGGGTGTTAAATGACAATGTGTGGGTGGCGAGGGGGGCTGGGGGAGGCTCACTATACTCTCAACTGATTCTCATTCTAGTTTTGATTGTGTGATTTTTTTTTTTTTGCTCCCACTTCACCCCACTGCCTAGGAAATATTGTCCATTCAGCAATGCCAGTCGAGACAGTCCGGATAAGTGCGCCTTTTTTGATTGGCTGCGGTTTAGGGCAGACCTCATGGATCAACAGCTCGAATCGATCGACAGGCAAAATCTCAGCCACACCCATCAATCTTCTGTTGTTATGCAAATGCCAACAATCAATGATTTTCTACTTAAAAATCTATGTATGTATGTATGTATGTATGTGCCGACTTTAGGATTTTATAATCTGCCATTTGGGGTATGGTTTTTCGTACAATGCTGATTGGTCACCAACAAGCAAATTAAAATGGAAACGTACATCAACATTGGCAGTTATCAAAGCAACCAAAATCTGCAGCCACCAATTCCATTCGAATCTGTACTTTCGCTCGTTACCGTTATCGTTGCCGTTGCCATTGCCGTTGCCGTTACCGTTACCATTACGGTTACCACACAGTACCAAATATATCAATTGTCAAGTGGTTCCAAAGCTCTCCCCTTTGAATAACACAGCAGAACACAAGTGAGAAGTGATGGGTGATGAGTGAAAAAGGGGGTAGGAGGGAGGGGGTGCGAGATAGCCACATGGAATGCTTGTGGATTTCACTCACGTGTGGCTTTTTCTAATATCGTTCTATGGTGATTTTTGTTTTTAGTTTTGTGCTTTGCCTTGTGGGAATAGAAGTGAACGTTTGGTCGCCTGGTTGTTTGGCTGTTGGCAGTGTCCTGTGGTTGGTAGTGCCCATTGTCCGGCGCCGCCATCAATATTTCAATTTCGGTTTCAAATTTCGCTGCCACAGTCTGCAAAATGAGGCAATGCTATTCTGTGTACTGTGGCAAAGGGTCCCCAGTCAAATTTCGAATTTTAGAGCTTAATTTTTGAGCACTTCAAATGAATTTTAGAATTCACAAAAAAAAACAAAAAACTATTTTTATCATAAAAATAAGGTAAATAAAAAAATAAAGTAAATAAAATAAAATAAATAAAATAAATAAAATAAAATAAAATAAAATAAAATAAATAAAATAAAATTAAAATAAATAATCTTCTCCCCTGTCACTCTTATCACTATAATCTTAAAGATTCGACAGGTCAAAGAGTGGTACAGTTGCCTCGGAATTTTTAGTCTTATTTAAATTAAAAGCAGAGCAAAAGAGAAGGCTGCCTATTTGGACTTTACTCTGACAAAGAGAGACCCAATGGCCAGCCCATTACCACCTAGCTACTTGCAAATGCACATGGCTCACATATATAGGTGTGTGTGTGTGTGTGTGTGTGTGTGTGTGTGTGTGTGTGTGTGTGTGTGTGTGTGTGTGAGTGTGTTGGTCCTGTAAACTGTCCAGCCATGGAGACAGACTCTGCTCTGAAGCTGAAGTGAAGCGATGCCAAAGTCAGTTTGACTCTTTTTGCCCATTTACAGATTTCTCTTTTGGCTTCAAATGGCAGCCGTTTTTGAAAATTCCATCAGAGCTCTCAGGCTTCAGGCCGCCACCATTCTTCCCTTCCTCTCTCTCGTCTCTCTGTCTCTCTGACTCTGTCATTCTGTGTTGCTCTGCCCCGCTTACTGACACTAGCCCATCATCATGTCAGTGGCACTTTTGTAACCATTTCCATTGCATATGAGTTTTGGCTTCGATCTCTGGCTTGGCAGTAAGCATTTCAACATTTCACCAACTCTTCAACTCTCCCACCTCTTCGTCTCCTCATAACCTCACCTACTCGCTTATTTTCCTCGTCATTTAGACTTTTAGATACTCTTTATGTAAGCAAAGGTTCAGGTAGTCCAATCTGGATTGGATAGATCAGAAAAGTATATTTTTTTGTAAGCAAACTTTCAGGTAGTCCAGTCTGGATTGAACAGATCAGAAAACTATATCTTTTTGTAAGCAAACTTTCCGGGAGTCCAGTCTAGATTGGACAGATCAGAAAACTATATCTTTTGGCTGTTGTCAGCTTTATTTATGTTTGCATTATTTTTAGAGAGATTTTAAAAGTGAAATAAATAAATCCGGATATGCCAATTTAGGTCTGGATCATATTTTTGGAAAAAAGTATATCCGATCTCTGGCAATTCAAAAGATAATGTTTCGAACTAGTTTTTTGTTTTATGCTGAGGGATTTCGTTGGTTCGCTGGCCTGATTGTGGCACTTACAGACGCGTCATTTTGATTTTTTACATGCTTCTCTTCTTCTTCTTTTTCTATTTTTTTTTTTTTGGACCCACTTTCATATATGTTGGCTGTCAGACTGTATGTGTGTGTGTGTGTGTGTGTTTGTGTGTTTTTGTGGGACTGAGTGCCTCTTTAGAGTCACTCAAGTGCCTGGGGGACATTAGAGAGCGAGCAGGCGAACAGGCGAGCCAGAGCACAGATGTGTCTGTTTTGCCAGACTCAGACTATAAAAATCGCAGCACAAGGCAGGCAAAAGGGTAAGCAAAGTAGTTGGGGGGAGGGGTGAGACAGGCGGGCCAGAGGAAACAGCCTGGCCCCATTCAGTGAGTGAGTGAGTGAGTGAGTGAGCGAGTGACTGGGACTGCTCAAATCTGTGACTGTCGACGTCATCATCATCATTGATGTGAGTTTTGTTCTTTCATTCCCTCAATCACTCACTTCCATCCCCCCTCTCACCACCTCTCCCCACCCACAGTGCTGTCAACACGAGCACTGTCAGAATGTCATTTTCCAGGCGCTCCGGACGAACGAGAGAGTGGCTGCTTTGTGAAGCCATTGATTTCTGGCAATACCCTCACATTCCAGGCAAAAGAACTCTCACTTTGTACCGCCCAACCGGAGGGACTCTGCTGGTGATGCTGCAGCCCGCCATTCGCTTGATTGCCCATTTCGAGTGGAACAAGAAGAAGCAGATTGAAAAAGAAGGAACGAGGCAAATGTTTAACTTTATAAAACTCTTGACTGTCACACAGTCTCTGCCCTTAGGCTTCATTCATTCAGCCCCGGTTGCCTTGGTGAGACAAAATTCAAATTTTCAAAACACACACCAAAATCTACGTTTTTTTCTTCATTATTTTTTCTTTTCGTCTTCTTCTTGGTTGTTTTTTTTTTGGTGGGTTAAAATCAAGATATTTTATATGTGTGAAGAGAGCGCATATGATAAGCTCATGGTTGGCAGCAAATTGCTTAAGCTCTGGACACACCCACCACATACGCCCACTCATCATCGGTTGAGAAAGACTTTTTCTTCTTCTTCTTCTTCTTATTTTTCTGCTAGCGAAAGTGAGTTGCTTTGTCGCTTTATCATTATCGGCAAGACCGAAAATGATGAGCCCAAAGCAAGCAGGAGTGGGGCTGAGACTGAGAGTGTGGCTGAGGCTGTGGCTGGGGCTGAGGCTGGGGGAGGTTGGGGTAAACGTTTAAGGGCTCGTCTTGATGAGGCTGAAATGTGTGCCGGGTGATTGAGACTGAAGAGTTTCATGTTTAGGCCCATAAAAATTCAAACGTTAAATTGGCAGAGTTGCTGTTCCATTCTCTTCCTCTTCGTCTTCTTCTTCATCTTCTTTCTATTCGTTGGGAAGTTTTCAGTCGTTTTCAATGTGTTTCAAACTCTGAGCCGCCCTCTAATAAAAACATTAACGTTTTAACATAACACAGACACATGTGTTTGCGTGTGTGTGTGTGGCTCACAAGTTTGCTCATAAATAAAAAAATTTTCTGTGTTATTTTTTTTTTCTTTTTCTTATTTTTAAACAGCTTTGCCGAGTCGCCTTAAAGTAGGCAATAATTTTCCACAAGCCCACCCGAATCAACTCTTTGTGTTTCTTCTCTTTTCCCCTCCTTCCCTCTCTCTCTCTCTCTCTCACTGTTTGCTTGTTTGTGTTTGTGTGTGTGTGTGTGTATGCGCGTGCCAATTTGTTAATAGAAGAAGTTTAGTTGCTGTAATTTGAAACTGTTTACATTTGCCAAAGGGTCGACTCGTCTCGGCTCGGCTTGGCTTGGCTTGGCTGGGCTCAGCTAGGCAAGTTGAAGTTGCCTGATTTGGTTTGAGTTGACTGAGGCGACGGTTTGGCATCCACATTTGTTCAACTTTTGTTAAAGTTCGCTAAAGATAACAAGGATGCGGACGTCCTGAGAGTCGCCGCCAGGCAGCTCAGCATCCGACTCGGCTACTCCAACTGCCTTTGACAAGTCCCCAACCCAGCCCAACCCACCGCCCCAGCTAGTTAAAGTTCAGCCAAGATGGAGGCGGTGGCATAAAGAAAAGAACAGAGCAGAAAAAAAAAAACAAATTGAAAACTTTTCGCGGCACAACAACAACAAGAGCAACATAAAAGGATACAAAGGATACTCGACAAATGGCGTCAAACTCATATGCTTATGCCTGATTGGTTAATTGGCTCAGATTTGACAAGCCAACTGACTGATAGACAGACAGTCAGACTCGGTGGCTGACATCTGAGCCAATTAACTTGGCTCGGGACATTCTCAAGTTATCAGCCATCAGAAAATTGCTTTATGGATTCTGGCCAAAATTTCTCGTCAATAGAAAATTCTCCTCAGCCCCAAAAACACAACTCAAACAAAAGGCCAAAATTCAAGGCAAACAGTTTTTGTCAACCAACTTGGTCTATCATTTGTTTAAGCTTCTCTTCATACAATATGAATATATGATTTTCGATTTGAAAATCATATGGAAATTTTGAGGTTATCTATGGTAAAGGCTTTTGTTCTCCAGATTACAAGTTGCCCGACTTCTTGTCAGGCAAATGAAATTAATTATGAAAAATGCGGAATCATATTCATTTTGATCGATACAATAAATCAGGTAAATTTCATTCGAAGGTCTCACCCAATCTACCCCTCTCCCTCTCTCTCTCTCACTCTCTCTCGGTCTTGTGAAATGAATTGAAATCTGGGCAAATTGTAATCCATTATACTATGATGTTGGTCAATTTGTAGATGATTTGAGAGACAGCAGACGAAATAATTGGAAATGAAGTCAATTAATTTAAATAGAAAACCCAGAAATCGTTTGATGGAAAATCGAAATAAATCTTTGGATTATTTATTTCCATTCGATACAAATTATTTTACAAAATGACAATTTGATATTCTCAAGAATTGTTAATCCCTTTTCATTGGCTTAGTTCGTAGGTCTCGTCATTTTTATTATCAATTCAATCGAATCTCATCTTGAGTCGTTTCCTGTTCTTTTCTTAGGAAGCTTAAAGTATCCGAATTCTCTGGGCGAAAATATCTCAATCAGTTTCAAGGATTCCGTACAGGCTTTGCCTTTAAGAGCCTCTCACCTCTTCGGGACCACTTCAAGTCGTCGGGTACATTCTCAACATTTCAATTATCTGTTTGCCTCACTCATTCGTAATCAATTTGGTCAACATACACTTGCATGAATCAATGCACAAGAAGGACGGGAGGGACGTTTTCATTACTCTGCTCTGCTCATAATTTTAGCAGAAACCACTTTGGTTTCCATCAGGCAACTCGCCAAATTGACGCCAGTCAAACTAATTTAGGACACTGCCCTCCCCACCCAGAGACAGGGGCAGAGGCAGGGGGCTGCTAGCCATCCGGCACATTTTTTTTTTCTGCTCAGTTTTGGAATTGGTTTGGCCTCAGAGCCTCATCGAACTAGATTTGTGGGTAACAAATGGCTGGCACACTTGAACACGCAGCCGCGCATATCCTAATGCTCGCCACCTTAAGAGACGCCTATTTGGGCAAGCCCCCCACCCCACTCCGCTCAGGCTGTAGCCCCTCTGGCAGCAAAGCTAGTTCAGACTACCAAGCTCCAAAGGCCAAAATCCCCAGGCTTGCCTAACTTATGACTCTGGTCGCTGATTTTTTTTTTTTGAGAAGGTCGGTAGGATGAATCGGAGGGCAGTGGGGCAACTTCATTATCGATTGCTGATCCCTTGGATTAGAGAGACAATGGACAACGAATTTTACGTTCCCCCCAAACCCCCCACCCCAACTCCAGCATAGATGGGCAGCATCCGTGTCGTGGAGTCTCTTGTCCGGAGTTCGCATCCGGTGCGGTACACAAATTTGTCCACAAATTAACACAAAGCATCATTGAGGCAAAAGGCAAATGAATAGTTCTATGAACGTTACCACTGACTGGGCCACTAAATTGTCCTTTTCACCCAACCAACCGTTTCGTCTCTCCTTCTAGCCAGAAAAAAAAAAAAAACTCGTAACCATATCATTTTTGGCCACTGACGAAGTATGGAAACCAAACCGAAATACACCAAGGATGTGGATTGTTTTGCTCTCACCCTCTCTCTCCCCCTCTCTCTACCCTTCTCTCTCTCTCTCCATCTCTACGTCTCATTCTGTGGGACAGCTTGGCTGTGGACACGCACATTTTGCTGGTAACATTTATCGCCGGATTTCCACTGTCATGCCAAAATGTTCAACAACATGCACACACACACACACACACAGAGAGACACACATATATAGGCACGAGCACGCATACAAAGATACAGTGATACACTCAGCAGGGCGATTGCTTGTTTTGCGGCTCGTCGTTGAATAGAAATAAATTTGAGACTTAAGTCCTGGCGCGCATTAATTCGGCCTAATGTCGTGTAGTTGCCCCGTCCGGCTTGGCCTTTTTCATCTATTCTTCCATGGCCCTTCACACACACACATACACACACACACACGCACACATGTGACTAGCTTTGCCCATGCCTCACAACCAGCTGACAGTGTTTTTGGGACTAACATTTTATTTATGACCACAAAACACACACACACTCACACATACATACACACACGCAGCAACCAGCAAAATGAGTGAGTGAAAGAGTCTTGAATGAATCCAGACCAGCCGACTATTTGTCCAAAACTGATATCGTGTGGGAGATATCTTGCCAAAAGTAAACGATATGTGTGTCCAATTAGGGCAGCTATCAGATATCGATAGCCACGACAATACACGACAAAATTGCTTGCTAGAAACTATTTCTCATAATAATATTCTGAGTAGGGAAGATACACTGATAAAGTGAAATTAATAAGTCAAAATATGGCTTGGTTTATTCGATTTATTCAGCTATCGATATCTTTAAAGTGGAGATCGGCAAAGCTATCTGTATAAGTCAAAATATGACTTGGATTAATCGATATATTCAGCTATCAGTGGAGATCGGCATAGCTATATATATAAGTCAATATATGACTATGACTATTCGATTTATTTAGCTATCGATATCTTTAAAGTGGACATCGGCAAAGCTATATAAATCAGGGGTTTTGATCTCTCTCAAAAAAGGGTATGAAAAATTTATCAAATTAATTTCTTAATTAATTTATCGTTGAGTCAATCGATAACTCTTAAATATATCACATATCCAAAACATTTGATAAGTCTTTCCAAAAAAATTAAAAGAATGAATATCATCTTTTCTCACATTAGTATAAAGCTTAACCGATATATATCGTTTGCTTATCGATAAACCTGTTTTAGCCAGTTCGATATGTTTTCTGAAAAATTCTTCTGATTTTTTTTAAATTTAATTTTTGGTTAGTCGAATTTCTCTTCCTCGCCCTCACTCTCCTTCATTTCCCTCTTGCCACCTATTTTTGTCCAGTTGCCCATCAGTTTTGTCCAAGCCGCCGTTAATGCTATAAGCCACCAGCCGCCTATATCAGCCTGGGTGTATGAGTGCGTGTGTGTGTGTGTGTTTTGAACCGACCAGCAAAGCCGATTTATGATTGCATTTGTCTGCGTGTGTTTCCCACTCCCTTTCTCTCGCTCTGCGGGTCCATTCGAATTCAAAGCGTGCGTGCGTTGCGGCTATTAAATTATTTGTAAACAATTTTTGATATCTGATTTTATGCACACATACAGACAAACACACACACACATAGACAAATTTAGGAAGAAGAGAGGACACATTGTCCCCTATTTGTTGTATTTATTCTTCCTTTTTGGCATTCACATGTTGGGTCGGAACGTACATTGCGGAATCATCAGACAAAAAGGGTGTCATAACTCGATTTGAACATTTTGCTGGGCATCGGCAGCGGCTTTGTAGGACAAAAAGGGACCCACCGGCACGACCATTATGATACCGTTAGGCCATATGCTGAGCCCAAAAATATGGAGCCAAACCAACCGACCACCCCGCAACGGTGTCCTCTCCCAGCCACTGTCGGTGTCTCACATATTTTTATGGTAATTCAAAGTCGTTTGCCTGCGATCTCATGCTGTGGAAAAAGCGCCACGTTGGCATTTTGATGAGCCCATGACGATGGCGACAATCACATTCTCCCACCCTGGGTCCTGGGTCCAGCGTCCGTTAACATATTCGTATTGGTATATCTGGTTTGTGTATCTGTATCTCAAGCAATCGCCTGCCAAATGGCATAAGTAATAGCTCTCTGTATGAGCCAGCCAGACAATGGCCAAGCCTGATGGGAAATCGCGAATAGTTGACTAACCATAGACGATTTGCCTGAGCTGGCAAATTAAGGAGACCAATACCCCATCACCCTGGACAGGGGCCAAAGAGTATTGCGGTTTCTCTTCTTCTTCTTCTTTTTTTTGGCTCAGCGAACTTCATTTACAAGTCAGATAATAAATAAATTGATAATAAAATATCCATCAACCAGAGAACTGGCTTAAGCTGAGCAGACAGAAAACAAAGCAAGGCAAAGCAAAGGCAAAGGCAAAGGCAAAGGCAAGGCAAAGCCAAACAAACAAAGAAACAGGTAAAGAGAAGATAGCTAAGACGGCTTTCAGATTAAGCTGGCCCGAAAGGAATAAAAAGAATTTGTCTTCCATTATGACAAAAATAAATCGAATAAATTCATTTAATTTTTGAGAAAAAACTAAATAAATTAAATCTACGCTTGCCAAACTGGTCAAGTGAAATACAAAGTTTCTTAAGAATTGAATTATTTTTAGATTTTTCTTAAAATGAAATCAAGAAAATTCTTATTCATACTTGATTAAATAAAGACTTAACCTGGCGATGGCAATATTCTTTTTAATATTCAAAAGAAAAATAAATTATTTAAAAATAAACAAAATTCACAAATATTTTTCTCTGAGAGCAAAGAAACTTTTTAATCAAAAATATTAAGGCATTACTTTTTATACCCTATACCCAAACGGAAAGGGTATATTGGAAAGCTATGCAAGAAGGAGACGTCAGAGACCCACCCCCCAAAGTTACCCACCTGATCATATTGATCAGGGTGTCCAGAGAAATCCATCTGGGTATATACGTATATCTGTCGGTATGAAGGCAAGAATCTCGGCAACTATAAAAGCTAGGCCCATGAAATTTGGTATATAGAATCTGTAGGATACGAGAAAGGGCAAGTTTATTTTACACCTTGATCCGACATTTTTCAGCTATGAAATTTGGTGTAAAGATCCCACATTCTAGAGCTATGAAATTTGGTATATATAATCTATAGGACACGAGAAAGGTCAGGTTTATTTTGAATCTTATCGATTTCTTCAACGCAAGGATCTCGACAACTATAAAAGCTAGAGCCATGAAATTTGGTATATAGAATCTATGGGATACGAGAAAGGTCACGTTCATTTTTCATCTTAATCCGACATTTTTGGGATATGGAATTCGGTGTAAAGAGTCTATAGGTTGCTAGAAAAGGCATGTTTAATTTTTCATATTGATCCAACATTATAGAACTATGAAATTTGGTATATAGAATCTAAAAGACACGAGAAAGAGCAAGTTCATTTTTCACCTTGATCCCACATTCTAGAGCTATGGAATTTTGTATATAGACACGAGAAAGATCAGGTTTATATTTCATCTTAATCCGACATTCTAGTAGATTTCTTCACCTCGCTAAGTCTTCATCAAGCCCTTTAACTTCTGACCGTACCCTGTAGATCCGAATTAAAAAATTAAGGAAAAAATAAAATAAATTAAAAAAAAAAAAACAAAGAAAAAAAAAAGAATAGAAACTTTTAGTATTTCTTGTAGTTTTGTTTAATTTGGTTGAGTGAATGGATAATTGGTTACATTCTGGCTGGTTAAGTTGTGAAAGTTTCCCATTCTCTGGTTAACTTTCAATTCATTAGGCCACAAAACAAGGACGTGACAACTTTTACCCAACTCTTCCAAAAAAGAAACTAGAGGAAGAAGAAGAGCACCAAGATAAAATTAACAACAAAAACCAAAATGCAATCAGTTGTAAACAAAGGCCAAAGTGATGCACGTTCAACACGCGGAAAACCCCAACAAACACTCCGGAAAAACAAACTCAACTCGACTCAACTCAACTCGACTTCTGCTGCTGCACTCACTCTGTTTTTTTTTTTTTTTTGGGACAAGGGGCGAAGGGGGAGGGGAGCGAGAAAAAAATAAAGTAAGTCGAAGAAATTAGCGGCAAGTTGGTGTGGCAGACACCCTTTGGCGTGTTGCCTGGGATCAGCCAAGCCGTCGTTGTTATTGTTGTTGTTGCAGGTCAACTTCTTTCTTTGGCTGCTAGTTGAAAGTTGCCTGCTTTTTTCTTTGGCCTGGCCAACTTCCGAGGATATGATCCCTTCCCCCCCCCCCCCCCCGTGTTGTTTAAAGTTTGTGCAAATGTGAAATAGAATTGGACAAGGCCTGGTTGGCTCGACGGAAAGACTTCGGCCTGATGGGGTAACAAAAGTAAGCAAAGGAAACAAGCTTCTCTTTTACTTCTTCTTCTTCTTCATCTTCTTCTTATTTTTATACTTGATGGTAGTCGTGGTTGTTGTTGCTGTTGTTGTTGTTGTTGTTGCTAGTGTACCATTTCGAAGGCACTTGGTCACAAAAAGTTTACCCTTTGCATTTTTATTATGCTCGTCTTTTTCGTTTTTTTTTTTCATCTACTTTTCTCATTCTTCCTCTTCCTATTTTTAGGTTTTCTTCTTCTTCTTCTTCTTGTTCTTGCTGTTGATACTGTTATTGTTTGGAAAGCCACTTTGGCAATGCGCGAATTAGCCAAATAATAAATAAGTCCATGACAAAAGCAGCTGAAAGAACATTTTCAACAACGCCAACAATAAATGAAATTACCAACCATTGACTAACCCAGCCACACCCCTCCCCCTCCTGCCCTCTACAACCTGTTATCTGCGCACTTTTGTGTGAGAAAAAGAAAAGGAGAATTTTCGGTTCATTGTTAGCTGTTTCACTGTACTTGTTGTCCTGACACTTTGCCTAATGCCTGCAACTCTTTTGCCAAACAACAATAACAGCAACAACAGTAAGAAGAAGAAGAAGCAGCAGCACATCAGGCCAAAGCAGGTTCTTCCTTTTTTTTTTGGCTAACCGCATAAAAGGACTAACTTTTCCTAGACATGTGTGCGTGTGTGTGTGTGTGTGTGTGTGTATGCCAATTTGATGATTCTCAACTTTTCGTTATTTGTATCGCAGTTTCTCAGCTTGTTGTTATTTTTTTTTTTTATCTCTGCCGTTTTCCAAACAACTTTTGAGATTTTCCCGAAATTCAACAATTCTTTTCTTTCTTTCTTTTTTTATGCATTTTCTATGCTCGATACTCGAAAGTTTTAAGGTTTACAAGTTTTCTTAGAGGAGTGAAAACAAAAAAAAAAAATTGAAGAAATCAAGATACATTTTGTTTTTTTTGATTATGAAAATCAAACGAAAACTAAAAAATTCAAAAAAAAAAAAAAAATATTGAAAAATTAAAATTAAAATTGAGAAACTTGTGAAAAATCAAAATAATATTTAGAAACTTGTGAGTAGCTCAGAACAAATTCTAAATTATCCTCTAAATAATGTTTTAATTAAATGTATCTTTGAGATACATTTTGTATCTTTTGATTAAGAAAATCAAACGAAAATTGGAAAATTCGTGGAAAAAAAATATTGAAAAATTAAAATTAAAATTGAGAAACTTGTAAAAAATCAAATTAATATTAAAAAAACCAATGAGTTGCTCAGAACAAATTCTAAATAATCTCTAACTAATGTTTAAGTTAAATGTATCTTTGAGATACTTTTTGTATATTTGTCTGGGCGTTTTTGGTAAAAGTTGATTTTCTTAATGCTTTCCATTTCAGAATAAGATTTTCAAATGGTTTTTCATAATATTACCGGTTGGCCATTGCCATTGCCTTGGACTTGGAATTGCTTCATTTTCGACTTGGCCCAGTTAAGAAGCCAAACAACAAAAAAAAAAAAAAAAAATTATAAGCAAACCAAACAACAAGAGAATCAGCCCTTAACAGGTTCATGGAATTACTTCGATAAGAAGTTGAAAGTTGAAACTTTTCCCAAGATCACAAGAGTCGCCATCGTCATGCTCGTTGTTGTCATCGCATTAAATGTATTTGTATATGTGTGTGTTTGTGTATGTGTGTGTGGTTAGTATACGCCCACCCATCAATTGGGCAACTAAGAGAGAAAAACATCATCATTGGCCATTACTGCGCTTTTCGGGCTCCACATGCACTTTACTTTTATTACCAAAACGACCAAAACGGACCAGGCCAACACTCTGAGAATCACACACACACAGGACACCACATCAAATGGCCATTTCAAAAAAGCAAAAAAAAAAAGAAAAGGAAATAACGAAAAAGTTTTCAACTTTGTCTCATCAAAAATTAGCTCAACAACCAAAATAAGAAGGGGCAATTGGCCGACTTGTTTTCATCAGATTAATTTTCGGAATTTTCTTAAAAATGAACAAAAAAAATTTATTTATCGGAAAATATTGAATTAAATTCAACACTTTCAAAGGATGTCTGCCTGGGCTTTTCCTTTAAGCCAAAAATTTGACAATTTTTCAAATCGAAAAAACCAAAATGATTGAAAGAATAAAAGAAAAATCCTTTTGACAGAGTGTCAGGCCAGGCCAATTGAGTTGGTCAAAAAGTCGCCAGCTTTCAATGGTTTTGGCTTTGTGAATCTTTTGACTCGACAACCTTTCATCCTGGCCACCTTTCATCGTGTCACTTTCCAGCATATTTTTTGGTGAAATATTTTTCACTGTCAATTTTGTTATATTTCTTTTTAGCTTTTTTCCTAGCTTTTTGACAGGTGTGTGCAGAGGCCAAACCAAATTAGTTAGCTTACTTGCATTCCTTGGGTTTTTCTTTCTACCAGGAAAATGTATATAAAAGTTGTTGCCATTTCCAGCAACACCTTTCTTTTTTTTTCTTGGTGATAAAAACTAAAAACGGAAATACACAATGTCCTTAATGAAAGTTTCATGAACTTCCGCATTACAACGTTGGCATTTGTCGCCCTTTTTTTTTTTTTGCTCACACACAAACACACACACACACATACAGGCACGCCTAGGTAGGTGCTTAAATATGCCACTCAGTGTGTTCCGAGCCCCCTCCTCCTGCTTGGTGCGTGGCAGGTTGCCTAAGTGCAACGCGGGTGCGTTTTACTTTGAGCACATTAACTTCATTTGTGCACGCAAAACCACAACAGTCGATGCTGCTGCTGCTGTTGCCAACGTTGCCAACCTGGCGTATGCGTAATAAAAACTACTGCAATTTCAACCTTTTCACAGTTGCACTGGGCAAAACTGCATGAGGCAAGACCGGAAGCGGGGATAGGTTTCTAGGTGGAGGGACAGAGGCAGGGGGCGTGTGGGGGGGCTTCTCATTTTATTGCAATTCGTTGAGGTGAGGCCGCCAGAGAGAGAGAAAGAGAGAGAGAGACAACAGATGAGATCCCCCCAGACAGACAAAAAGACAGAGAGAGAGAGAGAGAGAGAGAGAGAGAGAGAATCGGACTTGGGCTGGTTGTGCAGCCAAGCTGAGCAACCGTTTAGTTGAGCGGAACTTGTGCTTTGGTATCACTCCCCCCCCCCCCCCCCCATTGTCTTATTACAATTCTACTGCTCATGTCACCTTTAACAAGCCAACTCTCCAAAGTCGTCTCACCTTTTCACAGTTTCCACATCTTTTGTGATTTATTTCCTTTTGTTTTGGTTAAGCTTTTAGTATGTTTTTTTTTCCTAGGTTAGTTTACGCCTTGTCTGGGCTCAAGGCTACTCCACTTTGATCAGAGACTTGGAAATACTTGAAGAAGAGTCTGAGTCTGTCAGTGAGTGCTTTCAGTTCCAAGATCCCTAAGACTAAGGACCTAAAGATATATTTTCTTTAACTTTCCAAAAAAAAAAAAAAAAAATACCTTTCGGTTTTTCAGATTCTTTTGGAATTTTTTAGATCTTTTCAATATTTCTCTGCCGTCTGAATGACATTTCAAGTTTTTCAATTATCAAAAGTGTATACAGAATTTACCATTTTCCTGAGAAATATTTTTACTTTTTTTTGCATAGTTTTCCGCTTTGGTTTCTTGCTTCTGTTTTTGTAATTTTAGTTTTTTTCTTTTTAGTCTTGTTTGTCGACTGCTACTGCAAAATTAAGCTTTGAAAAATGACTATTTGGCAGCATTCACACTGACTCGCACACACACACACACACAGACAGACACAGGCACACAGACACATGCTCACCCAGACAGACATACTCTATTTACTTACATTGTACAAAAGTATTTAGAAAATTACTTTCATTTGTGCTCCGTTTTGCTCGTTATTGTGACTCTTTTGCCACACACACACACACAAACACACACACACACACATAAAGAGTCATGACTATCTTGTTTTTCTGTCTCTCTCTACTTTTTCTCACTTTTTCCTACCATCCTTTTCCATTCTTCTTCTGCTCGTCTGTGCATGTGTGTCTGTCTGTGTGTGTGAGAGTGTGTGTGTCTCTTGTTTATGCGGCATTACAAAAGCATTTTCATTTATATTTAGTTCCATTTCTTGTGGTAGCCACACCCCTCCCTCCCCCTCCTCCTCCCCTTACCGCACAATGTCGGCGTCGCCGCTTCCCACCGAGCATTTTTGGCTTTGGCCATTATCAACACTTTTCATTCCCCAACCTGGGATCTCTTTTTACAATACTCATCCCCATCACAACATTTTCTTGGCTATTTTTTTTCTCTTTCTCTTTCTTTTTTTTCTTTTTTGAAGTTCTCTTTGGGCCATGCCCATCAAGCTCTTTGTTTTCTAGCTCGTTGTTGTTCATGTTGTTGCATTTGTAAATTACAAAAATGAAATTAAGTTCACACTTTGTCATGTGGGGACATTTACGGTTTTTAATTGTTTTCCCTCCTCCCCAAAGACAGACAAAGAGAGCCAAAGCGAGAGAGAGAGAGAGAAAGTGAGCAGCACATAAATAAAATAGCATCTAGCTTGGACCTACACTGATACAGAGAGAGAGAGAGAGAGAGTGAGAGAAAGAGATGGAGTGTGTCTGGCAAGAGAATAAATGTTGGCCATTTTTTCCTAGACATTTCTCGTTTTTTTTCTTTTTTTATTTAATTTTTTTTTTTTTTTTTTTAGCTTAGACCATTTTGACTGGGCTGACTACTCTCTTGGCCTTTTGCGTTTTAGCCCTCATATTATCATTATTACATACAGCGAATGCCAACCTTACCCAACTTTCATTGAGTTGTTCTGCGTTTTTGTTTTTTTTATTATCTTGGAAAATGAGTAATGAAAGCTTTCATGTGCTCATCATCATCGTTCTCGTCCTGGTTAGTTCGTCCTGCTCCTGGTTGGTTGTATGGTTCTGGTCCTATGAGTTTGTTATAAATTTCACTTGTCTGTGCATGTGTGTATACATTCATAATTTTGTTAAATATTTGCCAGAGAGGCAGCTAAGTTGACTGTTATATGCGTGCCAGCGAGTGTGTGTGTGTGTGTGTGTGCGGTCGTTCAGCTTGTCTAATTAGAAAGTATTCCTTGTAAATGGATGGGCACTTGAAATTAACTTTAAGTACTTGGCAACTCAACGCAAAGGGACACAAAGTGGGGTCAACGGGGAGGAGACGTAGGGGGGGGTAAAGCAGGGAAGGGGACCCTGGCGAGGCTTAACGGTGATAATAATGAAGATAATGATGACGATGTTTTGAAGGCAAAACTGTAGAGTATTTTGTTTACTTGGATTGCGTTAGCGGTTTCTGAAATTGAAATGAGCTACGGTCTCTCCTCTGTTTTTCTTTTTTTTTTTTGCTCCTTATTTACTTTTTTTTCGAGAAAATGGAGAGGTAAAATCCAAGTGATAATAGCAAAAAGGGAGAGGGGTGTGTGGCAGAGGGAGTGTTGCTCTTGTATCATCTAATACTGACGCACTTAAAACGGCTTTGGGTTTTTGCAATTTAATTTGTTCAGGGGCTTCTTCAGCTCTCCCCTCCACGTCTCGCCTCGCCTTGCCTCGCTTCACCGACTTGCCTAGGCAGTCGAGAATCCCCCTTGGTAGTACGTCTGTTCTTTGTAACCATTGAATGAGCTTAAAGTGGATAAATCTCAAGTGAAACAAAAATATTTTGTTTAAGTAAGTAATCCAAACGTTTTCATGACATCCTTAAGTTCAATTGCAATGAGCAAAAACAAAGGAAAACTTTTCAGATAATTACAATGATAAGAGCACAAAGCAATACAATGGAAAGCTTACTATAAAACAGGAAAAAAAATCTATATATATATATAAGCAACAACAACAACAAATAATACAAATAATATTTTGGAAAATGTTTAAATTAAAATTGCTAAAAGTGTTGATTATTCAAAGTCAATCCATGTAATTTTGTTTATCGTTTATCTGCTCGTCTCGACTGACTTGAACAGTTGAGTGGGGGGGTCTGAGGAGACATTTGTATTATTGTGAAAATTTAATTATTTATCTGTAGCATTTTTGGCAGATACATTTCATTACAAATGAAATGAGATTAGGTAAAGTCAATGAGAGTAGAAATTCGATACAGTTTGACTACGGATATCGTTCAGTCAAGTTAGCCAATTTGCCTTGATTGCTTGGCACTCAAATAACGGTTCAAAAAACTTTTCAATATTAATTGAACAAGATCATAATGAACTATCAATTAATTTATTAATTTTTCAAATCCAAACTGACGCTAGCTATCACTAATCTTTTTACTTTCGGTATATATCTATAGCTATTTATATGAGCTTATTTGTCATCAGAGATTAGTTATCTTGATCGGTATTGATCGATCCACTTATCGATTGATATATACCCATAGCTACTGTACTTTATACCCATCGATTTAAATAGCCCTAATTGTCCTTAGTGATCATAAATCTATATACTATCGGTATGAGTATTGTATACTCTTCACCTATCGATTTAAATAAGCTTGATTGTCATAAGTGATTAGTAATCTTGATAGTATCGATATCGATTGGTCCACTTATCGACTAATATATACCCATAGCTACTGTACTTGTAGCCAACCATTTATATAACCCTAACTGTCATTAGTGATCATTGATCTATATACTATCGGTATGAGTTAAATCATTGTATCCTCTTCACCCTATAGATTAGTAATCTTGATATTATCCGTATAGATTGATCCACTTATCGATTTATATATATCTAAAGCTTGTATTGCCTTATCAATTTACTTACTCATAAATAAAGTCTTGCATAATATTAAAATCAAAATGTCTGGGAGCATTTCTTAGTTCGATGAATATTGTATAAGCCAGAAAATAAATTGTATTGTATGAATAAAAATCGATAGATCAAATAATCAAGCCTTGGTTAACAGCAAAAGACTTGACCAGTTTGGAGTGACAATTTGCAATACTCTTGTTATTTTTTTTTTGTTTTGGCTTGAACCAAAAAGTTAAGCTGACCAAATTTGTGGCCAACACTGACAATATGAATATTCTCAAAAAAACAAATGCCTAGGGTAATTGAAGGAAAGTGGATCTCAGACACTTTATAAACCAAGAAAACCGCAGACAAATTGAATGCCTTGGCTAAAGAATACAAAAAAAAAAATTGTGGAAAGGGTGTGACGAGAGGAAGAGTGGAAAAAAACTACAATATAATTTGGGCAGATGATGAATGAGTCGGAATCTTTGTCTCTCCGAGCTCTCTCTCTCTCTCGCATCTCTCTGTCTTTTACCAAATTTGAATTTGCAGTTGTGTGGATGATTTTGACCACAAAAGAATGCCAAAAGTGTTTGTTGTGTAATATTTAGATTTACGACTTTTTGACAAATTATCGGCACCGACAACAAAATGCTGCTGGACGAAGCAAAAGCAGTAGCAGGAGTAGGAAAGCCAGAGCCTGTCCAAATAAAACGCATAAATAAATTTTGTAATGGCAATAAGCGCAAATTTCAATAAATTAATCATTGTGAGATGTCATGAATAAGCACCCGCACGTTTATTATTTTTAGAACAGGCTGGTGGTACCTCCTGGGGATTGACGTTTTGGGCCACAATGTACCAGCTAAATGGCCTATTGCGGCGGCATCACCAACGCCAATTGGGGGCAATAAGCGGTTTACACTTGTTGGGATTTCGTATTGCCGCCAGCATCAAGGATTTACCAAATGGAAATGGAAGTCAAAGTAAAAGTGGGCGTACGCATGGGCATGGGAATGGGAATGGGGTCTATATAGCAACAGGATACTCCAGCCCAAGGACTATACAATTAAACAACGGCGCCGGCTGCTGCTGAGAAGCGGAAACGAACGCCTTCAAAATCGCTGCCAAAATTGTGTAAAATCAAATATTTACACACAAGACCGGTCGGTCCGGATCTGCACCAGAGAATCTGAAAATCAGGGAAAACAGGCTAACTCTGAATGAGAGAATCATGTAGCAACAGCTGTTGTTTGGCCATGTCGACTGCCCTGACAGGGAGTCTGGTTTGGGTTCTCCGTACACTTGATGTAATGGCCCAAGTCGATAAGGGGGGAGTGGGTAAATTCTGAAAAGCTAAGGCAAGCCTATTTTCACAGTGCCAAGAAGGCCTAAAAAGAACAGAAACTTTTAGCTTTAGTTGGTCGATAGCTTCTATCAAAGCCACAAGCAATTCTGAAATTTATCGATATTAGCGGGATAGCTGGGGTTTTTCTTTATTTTTCTAGCTGTAAGCCGAAGGTAGAACGGGTTTTTCTATATTTTTTTTAACCTGCAGCAGAAGAAGTATTTCTTACCAGAAATTTCAACTTTAACAAAACAAAGAGTCCATCAAGATATCACCCATCCATCAGATGCCTATCGATGTTTGATGTGCTGAAAATTCACCCGAAATTCCAATAGATTACAAGCTATTTATTTAATTTTAGGTTCTTGAATTCCACCACGAATTTTCCAGATCGATTAGAGACTATTTATCGGATTTTAGGTTCTTAACTTCCACCACGAATTTACCAGATCGATTAGAAGCTATTTATCGGATTTTAGGTTCTTAACTTCCACCACGAATTTTCCAGAATTACCAGATCGATTAGAGACTATTTTTCAGACTTAAGGTTCTTACTTTCCACCACAAATTTACCAGATCGATTAGAACCTATTTATCGGATTTTAGGTTCTTGAATTCCACCACAAATTCACCAGATCGATTACAGATTATTTAACGGACTTAAGGTTCTTGAAATCCACCACAAATTTACCAGATCGATTACAGACTATTTATCGGACTAAAGGTTCTTAAATTCCACCACAAATTTATCAGATCGACTAAAAATTAAATCTCACAAGTCCATAATTATCGATGAGTTCCAAAACCAATTTCTACCACCTACATTAAGCTGGAGTAATTTAAATTTTTCATTAGGTTTCTCGAAAAGTTTCAACCACGGTTTCAAGTGTTAATTCTGAACAGAAAATCCTCCCAAAAAAAAAGGGAAGACCGTAACGGAACAGATTGCACAATTAAATTTGTAACGGCCACACTTAACGGCACCAATGGACGTTAAAATCTTTTGAATATCTCTGCTCCACCCCAACCCCCAATTACATCAAAATCAGCTTCAACAACAACAACAAAAGCAACAAGAGAAACAACTCTAACGAAAGCAATTTGATGTGTCCTTATCAATTTCCGTTCCATTGAGCATTAGGGAAATTGTCAGCATCTTTTTATGTTTGGCCTGGGATACTAATTATTTTCGATTCTATTATGGGAAACTTAGCAATGTCTTCCGCTCAGGCGGCATCCCTTTAAAATTACCCCAAAAGCACAAAAAAAAAAATACAATGGAAATCAGAGATTCCCAAAATTTAATGACTTTTTGGCACACGATTAAAATTGAAAATCTCATTTCAAAAATTTTTTTCTTCTTTTTCCCCCACTCTCCCAACTCTCTGCAAGACATCTAAAATTTTACAGAGCCAGCAAATATGACATGAAAAAAAGACGAAAAAAATTGACCAACAACTTCAACTAGTTTTAAATCGAAATCAGTTGGCAACGATTGAAATTCTCACAGGAAAAACCACACAAAAACAAAACCAGCAAAAAAAAAAAAAAAGAGGTCAACTGAAACAGTTACTGCAAGTTGAAAACTGGCAAAATATGGCCACAAATATGACAATTGTCGGCCAAATGAAACTCAATTTGGCAAAGTTCAACTCGTACCGATAAACTCAAGCTCAGACTCGAGCCTTCCCCTCAATCCTCCTCCGACTCCTTCGTCTCTCTCCCATTCTGTCAGCCTGAGTTAGTTGTCTAGGTGAGGTTACCTCATTGGTGATTTGGATGCTGCGGCAAAACCAAGTAAAAAAAAAAAAACAACAAGAGTAGCAAAGGAAAAAGGAAAAGCCAATGAAAAAGTCTGTCATATATTATGTCGGAAACTGTTAAGATAAGCAACAAGACAAGACAAGAAGAGACAACAACAGCTTAAATCGCAACCTAAGCAAACTTAAATTGGCCTCAGCAAACCAAAAAAAAAACATACACACAATCTCAGGGAGCTTGAAATCTTCGCCAAATAAAAAAGGCAAATATTTTCATTGGGGAAATAAAAAAAAAAAAAAAAAGTTTGAGGAAAAATTTGATTTTTATTTATTGAAAAGACTGCAATAACTTCAAAATGCTTTCCGGCAAAAGATAAGTCTATCAAAATTTGAGGAATCTAGGCAAACCAATTTGAAAATTATTAAAATTTATTTTGAGGAACTCTCAATATTTATGAGAATCAATCGAATCAGATCAGATTTGGGTTTGTCAATTTTGCACTACATTCCAGAAAACCCAAAGTCAAGTTTTTCATTATTGAAATTTCTTGCAGGAAATTCCTTTTGTATGGAAACCGTATAGGGTTCTTTTTTGGGGGGGAGAGAAAACGATCAAGTGGGTTAAGCTGCAGTAATTTCGGATTTCTCTTAATATCTCTTCATTTTTAACTGCATTGACATGGCAAGTGTGTCGTCATTTATTTATATTATTATACAGCTGATCAAACGGAAAGTAAAGAGGACGAAGAGGCTGGCTGACTGGCTGACTGGTGCGTTATCTGTTGTGTGGGCGTTACCGGTGGGGTTGGGCTTGGTTGGTCTGGAGGAGCTGGAGATTGTTTGAACCGAAAGATAAACATGGTAGACCGTTTTATTTGCGACTTCAATTATTCATTATCCTGGCCACAAAGCCAAACGTGAAAGCTTCAATTAAACCTCACGCACACAAATGCACATGGACAACGAAAATCCAGAGAATGAGAATATGGGTGTGAGTGTGGGTGTGACGAAGGCAGAACGGAAAGAGAAGGCATGCAAATACCAATACTTTTTATATCAAGCAAACGGACATATCGTTGAGTATGTAAAAAGTTGTCACTTTATTGAATGCAACAATTCTTTGTCGGGGTTTCTGAGATTATATACTCTTTATAAAGTCTTAAAGCTTTCACAGACCACTCATATTTCTTGGGATCCTGAGAACTCTTTGGTTGATTGTGTCTAAGACTTTTTTCATGATAAAGACAGGGTCAGATCTGAGAAGATATTTGAGATCTTGAGTTATATATATTTATGCCAATAGCTTCATCTTTTCGATGGGAAGGAAACGACAGGTTTCAAGAACCCAAAGATAGATCATTCCTATCAGATTTGTACAAATTCTTTTTACTTTCGAGTGGGTCGAACTGATCGTTTGGATCTCAAGATTCGAACTGAATAATTGTTTGACTCAAGAAGTTTGCTAGGATCTGTGAAGCTCGTCTTTGGAGCAAAATCAAAGTACTTTAAGTGAAAAGTTCAGGAGAATTGCGACAACACTGAGACACATACGCAGATACAAGTATTTACACTCTGGATGTGTGTGTCTCTGACTCACTCTCTGGCTTTGTTTGTATTTGTATTGGCACGATGTTTTATTTCATGTTTTTTAAATGATTTATACAAGGCTTAATTTATACTCACTAATGGATTTCACTTCGCGATTCGCTGCATGCAATATTATCAATTACGGCGTATTTCGAATCGCCAATGTCTCTCACACTCTCTCTCTCTCTCGCACTTGCTCTATCTATCTCTTTCATTTGCTCTTATTTGGTCTTTTTCTGGCAGTGCCAAAGCCACTGCAGTCCGGTCATAACTCATGACCAGGATGGCCAGAAATTGTGCCCCTTCACTCACCTCCTTTCCCGGTTTGTTGGCATGTGCTTGTATGTGTGTGCGTGTGTGTGTGTGCTTTTTTGATCCTCTCGTTTATCGTTTGGCAGTATCTTCCGTCTCACTCACTCGCGGGCCGTGTGTTTTTGTGTCTCTTGGCCTGTAAATAAAGCATGACCAAATTAATTATGGCCCTGTAAGCAACATTTTTCGTTTTTGAAACAATCGCACACCAATGCAAATGACTTCACAAATCCCCCTTCCCCCCCCCCCCCTCACCCCTCCACCATTTCCCAACCAAAAAAAAAAAAAAAGAAAGGGAAACCCATCAACTTGAAAATTCTCCAACTTCGCCAGCAACGAATTTTCTTTTAATTTTTACTTGGTTTGGTTTGCATGTGGAAAAGTGTTTACCCATATTTTCGGGGCGCTGTTCATTTTATTGATTTTTAGTTGTTGAAAATATTCAGACCCCCCTCCAACCCACGGCACTTTAATTAGTTTGGCACCACTTTGCCGTAACGTTGAGAGGTGCCAGAACGCTTTCAGTTTTCCCCGAGTTGATGGAAGCAGTGCCAAGTGAAAGTGGCCCGAAGAGATTTCCACCTCAGAGCGAATACTCATTTCGTTGCTTTTTGCCAAATTCGAAACCCCACAAAGAAAATGGAAAATATCCAGCAATTCAAACAAACAAACACACACACACACACACTCACCCAAACCAAAGTCTTACCGAATATACATTTCACTCCACTCCACTCCACTTCGAAGCGAGTGTAAACAAACAAATTGAAAATTTCTATTGAATAGAATTTACGAGCAAGTGCCTATTGCCCAGAGTTGGAAAAATTGAAGTCAAACAGTAAAATTTAATAGGAAATTAAAAATCTAATCAATGCGAGAAAGAGAGAGAGAGAGAGAGAGCAAAGAGGAAACTATCAATTAATTTATTTAATTCAATTTGAACTTCTCTTGAAAAAAAAATTGAAAAATAAGGAAAATTATCCAACTAATTTGCACGCTTTAACTGTCAAAAGAAAGTGGAAATTCCTAAGAACAAAACAAAAACAAAAAAAAAGGAACGACAATCAATAAAATAAATGAGCCTCATTAGCAGCTGGAAAATAATGAGAACTCAAGAGTGTTTTGGCCGCAAATCTAAAGGACCAAATAAATAGAACAATTCACCAAACAATTGAAGGAAAAATCGAAAGAAAAGATTAAAGTGGAAAGAATTCTGAATCGACCTTTGCACAGTTCTGAAAGAATAGAAAACTTTTGAAATGCCTTGTATGGCTTCCTATGCAAATATCTCGGGAGATTGCAGACTCTTTTGAAATTCTTTTAAGTAAATATCATACGATAATTTTATTATTATTACCTTACACTTCTATCTAGATAAACACATCAATTTGGGATGGGATGAATCGAAAGACCATTTGACCGATTTGATTTCGCTTGATGGAGGAGTTCAATTCAGGTGAAACTGAATACACTTATATGTTCTTACCTAAGGAATGGGAAGGATCAAAAGACCATTTGACCGATTTGATCCCGCTTGATAGAGTAGTTCAATTCAGGTGAAACTTAATACACTTATATGTTCTCACCTAAGGAATGGGATGGATGGAAAGACCATTTGACCGATTTGATCTCGCTTGATGGAGTAGTTCAATTCAGGTGAAACTTAATACACTTATTTGTTCTTACCTAAGGAATCCAAGTTACCAATTTGATAAAGATTGCTCAATAAATGTCAGAGATGGCCTCGAACATAAGCGGCTTCTAAATGATATAGTAGTTCGATTCAGATGAAACTTAAAACGTTTGTATGTCCTTTTATAATTAATTAAAATTTTTAATCGCTCAATAAATGTCGGAGATATACGCTTACTCCATTCAGGCTTGTTAAATGATATAGTAGTTCGATTCAGATGAAGCTTAAAGCACTTCTTTGTCATTTTATAAGGAATCCAAATTTGATTACGATTGCTCAATAAATGTCCGAGATATCCAAGTTTGATTACGATTGCTCGATAAATGTGGGAGATATACGTTTACTCTATTTAGACTTAATGATATAGTAGTTCGATTCAGGTGAAACTTGATACCCAGGCTTGTCTATACATGAGTAATCCAAGTCCTAATTTTTAAAGAGTTTGGTCCATTAAATTCAGAGATACTATCAGAACCAATTAAGGTACAACAGGTAACTAAAACAGTTTGGTCCCTAAAGTTCAAAGATATACCCCGCTTATGGTCCTGAACCAATTCGTATTGATGATTTGATTTGCCCTGCCTGAGTTCTGTGCAAAAGCTTTCGCATAAGGCTTCAGCGATTTAAAAATTTGTGAGAAACCTGCAACATTTGCTTAGCTTAAGAAGCTCTTGAACTGCCAGTGTACTTGGAACTCCTCAAGTAGCTTATCCGACTGCTTTGTCTTTGGCTTCCTAAAAGACTCTCTCACATACACAAACAAGTTGCTCTTCAACTCTTTTGTTTGTTACTTATTTCTTTCTGTCCTTTTTTTTTGTTGTTGTTGTTTAGTTCAGTCAACAATGCAAATTACACATTCCATTCATGTAAACAATTTTGCTTAAATTATGTTTTTGAATAGTTCAAAAAGGGCAAGGAGAAGAGTTGAGAGCGTGTGGCGGTAGCAAACAAGCCAAGCCTTGGCTAAAGGGTGAAAATGTCAAAAATGGCTAGATGATATGTGAGCTTTGAATGCATTTGATTCACTCGAGAGTTTATATATATTTTTCTTCTTTTTTTTTGTTTTTTGTAGTGCACCATGCCATTCATGACCAGGCTATATAATAATAATTTGTGAAAGGAATGCCATGCCCATGCCCTGTCCCGTCCCTGCACCCACCGAACGACAACATCATCAACAGTTTTCATTACTTCAAAGGGTTAATTGCGCACAACATGAATGAAAATGCCAAGCGTGTGTGTGTGGGTGGCTCTGAGTGTGTGTGTGTGTGTACTGTTGGTGTTGTAATTATATAAAATTTTCAAGTATATTTTTTGCTTCTTCTGTTGCATTTTTCACCCTCCACACACACACACACACATGGACATGGAATGAATGTTTTTATATATAAAATAAATGCATACATGTCTGCTGGTATTTTCCTTCTGTTTCTTTTTTTTTTTTTTACAAGAGCACACAAGTGTTTAAATAAACGACAACACTTGAAATAAATTGCAACAAATCAAGTTAAATAAATTACACAAGAGCGCATGAAAGAAACATCCGAGTGCGCCACCAAAAAAAAAAAAAAAAAAAAAAAAAAGGATCAAAAAAGGATTCAAAATGAAAATGAAGATGAAATTAAATGAAATAAAAATGGTTTTTCCTAAAGAGAAAAGGCTGAAACTGAATTTGATGGAATTTTGACAAGAAAATGAAAACTCTTTCAATGGAATGTTGGAATTTCCTCTTCCGTTTGACCAGATTTTCCTCAACTTTTTAAAAACATAAACAAGTTTTTTTTTTTTGCTTTTCTTTCATATTTTTTTTAAGCATGTCAATTACAGAAATGCCAAGCTTGATTTCAAATTTTCCAAATTGTTGGATTTCATTTAACTTTTAATTTTTATTATTTTATTTTTATTTAATTCCCAAAACACTTTAGCTATTTGTTGGGGAGGCAAATGAGCTTTTAATAAATTATGAAACCACAAGTTTTAATTATGTTAACATATTGTTTACAAAAATATAATGTATACATTTTATTTATAAATATATAATATTGTTGTTATTGTTTTTTTTTTTCTGGCAACTTTTTAACTTTGCCCATGTCTTCTGTGCTTTTCTTTTTCCATTTTTTTTTTCTTTTTTTTTTTTAATGCATTCATAATCAAATGAAACAAAAAACTTTTATTTCAGTTGCTATTGTTGTTGTTGTTGTTTTTGTTTTTGGTTGAGAAAAGTTTTTTGTTTTCCCAATCTGTTCTCTTGGTTTTCCCTCTTCACACACGCACACCTCCTCAGGGCTGAGAGAGCAGGCCCCTTTTCAACATCATTATGGCCATAAAATATGTTGGAAATTGAATTAACCCAGTGAATGCTACCGAAATATATTTCACCCCCCCCCCCCCTCGCTCTTTTTCTCTTTCTCAACTTGGCTGGCCAAATTCTTTATGCTTATTAAAATAAATAATATTTAATTAAAGAAATTTAAATTTAAATTGAAATAACTTCCGTTGGCAGAGAAACTTCTCTTTTGTCTATTCAATTTCACCCCAAAAAGGGACCTTCAGATTTTGAAATATTCTCTTAATTTTTTTTGTCGGAGAAAACTAAGCAACCCAAATCAGAACTACCCAGAAATCTGGAAAACCTTGACACCTAATTAAGGTAAGAAAAACAAAAACTGAATATTTTTTTTTCATATTTTTTATTCTTTTATTCATTCTGTCTGTCTGCTTTGATAGATGCATTTATTTTGTAGGCCCTCAAAAAATATTTTTTTGGCCATTTACCCAGGCAATTTTTTTTATTTCAACTCTCTTTGGCGTTTGTTGATCTTTTTCTATTTATTTTCTTGTTTGTTGAATGTTTGTACATTTCATTTATTTGTTTGTTTGCCTTTCCACACACACACACACAGACACACACGCGCGCTCTTGCAGAGAAACACTCCCTTTTCTACTTACTTTCAGCGGCCTCATTTGCGATTTATTTATTTTGCGGCGGCATGAAAAATGCGTCGCTTGAGAAGATTTTCGCTTCTAGCATCAATAAGAAAAAAAAAACAAGAACCAAAATAGCAAAGGCGAAGCCAAATAAGTCCAAAGAGACAGACGGAGAGAGCAAGAGCAATCTGAAAAGGCAGCCCCGAAAAGTATGCTTTGATTAAGTGCCCGGCGCGAAACTGATGGCCACAACAACGAGAGAGCGAGCGAGAGAGAGTGAGAGAGAGAGAGAGAAAGAGGAGGAGGGGGGTGGTGTAGTTTCAGCTACAATGACAAGTGTTGGATTGACTCATTGGCCCATTTGATGAAATGTCGCCAACTAAAATGTCGCCATCGTCAACGACATCGCGTATGTCAAACGGCCTCCTTCCGCCCCTCGCTACACCCCAGACTCTGCCCAAAAAAGGGTTCCGGCTAAAAATGTAATGGCAAATAAAATAAAAACGCCATGTACGTGCGCGGCAAACAAAAAAACGAAAAAAACAGAAGGCAAGAGAAAAACTCAAGACTTTGACAAAAGACTCACAAAACGGGAGGAAGCAAAAAAATAAAAAAAATAAAAAAAAAATCTGAGGCAGAATGGAAGAAAAAAAAAAGAACAACACACACAGAGAAAAACAAACTGTGCAAAAATATTCAAAAGTGTCATAAATGTAACAAAACTTTTTTCTGCTTCATGTTTATGGTAACACACACACAAACACACACTCAGACATGTGCAGTTTCGAGTGTCACAAAAAAAAAAAAAGAAAAGGCAAAATTGTGTCTCTTTTTGCCGTCTCTGTTATTTTGTTCAAGAGCCTTTGTAAATGTGTCGTCGAGCAGGCCAATAAAACTCAAAATAGACTTCAAATATAAACAAAAAACGGAAAGCAACCAAAGAACAACAACAAAATCAAACCAATTGGCTCTTCAAATAAAATGAAAAAAATAAAAATAAAACAAATAAAAATATGAAACAACCAAAAAAAAAAAAGGGAAAACTTTGAAGCATGAAAAATAAAAATAAAAATAAAAACAAAATTACCAAAATTGAGAACCAAGCCAATTAAGATAAGGGGGAAAAAAATATAGGATTAATTTTGATTTTTACAATCAATTTGGAATCACTCAGGCCTATTTGAAGTTAACAACTTCGGGATAAAAACCAAGGCAATTTGGAATACTTTATACTTTCCGAGGAATAAATAAATGCAGATCTTAATGGTAAGTTCAAGGGGTTCCATCAAAAAAGAAATATCAATTGGTTTCCCAAATTTTAAGAGCTTCGAATTTCTATAATCATAGACAGAGTTCCACAGATTTGCTTGCCTCATTTTGGGTAGATCAAATTTAATCATTTATAAGGAAAGATCTCTCGGGGAAACCCAGTTAAAAATCCTTTAAGATTCTTAGGAAAATAATTTCAATATATTTTGGATTAATTTCGATATCTACAATCAATTTGGAATCACTCAGACCTATTTCAGTTTATCTAAGAAAAGTGGAAACAAACCGGGAACAAAATTTATACTTTCCGTGAAATGACAGAAATCAGATCTTAATGGTAAGTTAAAGGGATTCTATCTGAAATATATAGAAAAGAAAAATCATTTGGAGTCTCAAGCTTGAGAGCTTTGTATATCTAAAATTTCAGACTGAATTCCCTCAGATTTGTTTGCTTAATTTGGGTAAGATAAAATCTCTCAGGGAAACCCAGTTCAAGTCTCTTCCGATTTAGTCCGAAGTAGCCGTATATTTTGGAATAGTTTAAGCTTCTTAGAAAAATAATTTCAAGATATTATGAGATCTTTTATGGAGCCTTTAAATTAACTAAGAAAGCCCAGTCAAATCCCTCTTCGATTCGGACTAAATAATTCTTTTTGTTGGGAATACTTTTTCTGCTTCTTATAAAAATAATTCCATCAAGTCCATCGGTAAGAATTTAATTTGATCTTTAACTCTAAGAAACCACTAGGAAATCCAGTCAGAATCAGGTTGATTGGAACTTGATCTTTAACTCTAAGAACCCACTAGATCATCCGGTCAGAATCAGCTTGATTTGGTATACTTTGAGTTCCTTAATAAAAGTAATTTCTTGGGTATTCTGGAATCTTCTATAGGTTTTTTAAATTTGATATAGATTCAATTTACTCGACTACCTTTCTTTTTTTTGTATGAAAATAAAGCTCAAGTATATAGTATATCTTAAATCAGATCCTTTAGGTTCCTTACTTAACTTTAATTTCAATAAGAATTGAAATGGTATAGTGAGAAATTCTTGGCAGCTTTTGCTATATCAAATTATTTCAATATTTTTATTTTCTTTGAAAGTCTTTTTCAAATTTATGCGAAAATTCCTAATACTTAGAGCTGGGCTGGATTCGTGGAAATCTCTGGCAATACTTTGGCTTGTTTCGCCCAATAAAACTTAACACTCTCAATACCAATTGATATGCATATTCGCGGCTGGCACAACTCTTGCCTGGTCTTAGGTGGTGAGCCGAGGACGAGACCGAGACTGAAACCGGGATCGGGGCTAGGGAGATGCTTGTTGCCAAGTTGTTGGAGAAACTTTAAAATAAATTCTGAAAACACATTTTGCCTGGGTAAAAAACATAACAGAAAAAAAAAGGAAGGCAGAGAGAAAAGCACTTCAGTTGCCTTTTTCTCAGGCAGTCGGTTTACTCCTTTTTCTATTTTTTCCCCCCCTTTAGCTTTCGACTAGGACTTTTCTTGGCTTGTTTCCTTTGGTCTTGTTTTGTTAGGTATTTCTTTTATCGAATTGCAGGTTTTGTGAGAAAGGTGCTGGGTGTTTGCTGGCGTTGGCGGCGCCTTGGCATGCAGATTGCCAGGCAGCAACAGCGGCTGCAGGCGGCAGCCTATTTGACGTGGCTCGATGACAGCAAAGCAACACCAAAGAAAAACTAAAAACTTGTGGCAAAGAGAACATGACGGAGCAACAGGAAAATGCCTGTGCTACAATTTCCTTCCTTGGCCAACACTGAAACTATGTGTGTATGTGTGTGTGAGTGTTTGTTTGTCTGGCGGTTTGGCTTGGACTGCATCATCATTCATGTAAGATAGAAGCTCTTTTACCTGCTTGAAATCTACAAAATAAAAAAACACAAAAATACAAAAAACAACAACAAAAAAATTATAATAAATGCTTGTGAAAATAAATTAAAATAACAATCCAGACACTAGAAAAATAAAGCAACCAGAGTGGCAGGCTTAGCCTTTGGCGTAGAATCTCAGACGGATGTTTCTTCTGCTTCTTCTTCTTCTTCTTACCAAAACGTATGCACAAAATTTGTGCAACCAAAAAGTTCCCAGCCACTATCGAAGTAGAAGAAGAAGAAGAAGAAAAAAAATATAGAAAAATATATAATTTTTTTTTTTCTTCTGTATTTTTTTGGAAGAGACCAGAGAACTGGCTCAGCGGTGGAGGAGAGTTCCGTTTCACGTTCAAGCCAGTGGAAGATTGCTTAAAGTTTTATTGGTTGTTGTTTGCAAAGCAAAAACTTTGCGCGCTTTTCACACACACACACATGCACACATGCATGCACGTGCAAGTAGATATTTTGAGTACAGTTAACCGTGTGGATAGAAATGCAAGGGAATGCGGTTCATCGGCTCTGGGCGAACTCAGCCCTTGTGGCACTGTACTCTCTTTTCTCCCATTTTTTTTGGCGCTGCCTTCGTTTTTGCTTTCATTTATCTGTTTTCTTTCTTTCATTTTTTCTTCTTGTTTTTTTTTTCGCCCGAAAGTGAGCAATTTTATCTTGTTGAAACTGAAACTGCCGTTAGTCAGAATTGTAAGGAGCCCCCCCACACCCAGTTTTTCATGTCTAGCCCTGCACTGCCCAGCTAGCACTACTCATATCTTGGGCTCGACTATGGAGGAGGAGGAGGAGACGGAGGCACAGTAGCACCAACGGAAGTCGTTGAATTCCCCCAGAAATGGCGCTCTTCTCAAGTTTTGCTCAACATCTCAAGTTCTTGTTCTCTGCTTCTTCTATGGGTTTTTTCTTCTTCTTCTTCTTCTACGTTGTCTTTGTCTTTTTTCATTTTTTTGCCAAGTCGTCGCCTTGGTTTGTCGTTGATTTGCCTTGTCATTGTAATTTTCATAAACAAAATGTTTAAGCATCTTTAGGTTTTTTTATTTTTTCTTCTTGGTCTTTCCTTACTTTTTTCTCCCCTTTTCTTTTGCTTTTCTGTCTCTTTTTTTTCTTGCAAGTTGTCTAATCGTCTCTGGGTCTTTCGACTTGATTGTCTGAAGAAATTCACCTCTTTTCGAGGACAACCAAAAAAAAAAGAAAAGAAAGCTTTTTCAAAAAAAATAAAGGGTTGACATGTTTGATTTGGTCAAACTGTCTGCCTGAGTGTGTGTGTGTGTGTGTTTATTTTGTATTCTATTTTGATAGAGAAATTCTGTCCAAACATTGCCAAGTTTATTATGTCCCATAGTCGGGGGCTAAGAAAGGAAAACACTTACGATGCTTTCCAACACACCCACTCAGGCCAGAAAGATTCGCGTTTCAATTCGCTTTGCTTCAGCGCCTCCAAAGACAAGCCCAAAATTGCTGCGACTCGAAATGCCCACGCACAAAACTTGCCGAACCAAAAAAAAAAAAAAAAAAAACACTAAGAAGCTGGAAAAGTTTTTCTGGAAAACTTTAGTGTCTGTGTGAGTGTGCGGAATGTCATTGACGGAAATTGAAACGCACATGACAATCCATTTCATCAGCAGTTTAGTTGCTTTTAGAAAATTTGCTTTCCACAACAGCAACAGCGCCCGGCCAATAACTCAGTAAAGAGGATGGGGAGGGGCGAGGTCAAGCTTCCAGCTTCTGTTCTACTTGGCGCCAAAGCTGGCAAGTGTATGTGTTTGTGTGTGTGTGTGTGTGTGTGTGTGTGTGTTTGTGTGAGTGGCAGCCACTAAGCCAAATCAACAGAAATCAACATTTCAACACAACAAAGTCCTTGACTGTTAAACTTAACTGGACAGGACATAGTGCTCCAAAAAGACAACTCCATATACATGGCCCAAAATGTACCAAGCTTCGTCCTCCGTCTGCCATTGCTTTGTCCCAAATGAAAGAGCAACACAGCCGAAGCACAAATGCCAATGCCAAAGCATAAAAGAAAAGACAACAACAACAACACACACACTGTCTGCCAAAAGGACCAAAGGGACTCTGACTCTGAAAGAAAAAAGAAAGTGTGTCTTTGTCTGTGTGTGAGTATGTGTGTGTGTGTGTGTGTGTCAGTTCAGGGGACATCGGCATTGAGGGGTTAAGAGAAATGTTGTTGATGTCCCCTTGGACATTTGGGCCATAAGCTTCATTTTCTACATGTGTATACAAAATCCATTCAAAATACAAATACACACACATATACACACATATGCACACACACACACACACACATACACACACACATATACATAGCCAGTCAGTCACCCATTTGAACATTCGAATATAATCAATGTCAGTCAATATTTTGCGTTACTGTTGACGACAGCAATGACAGCAAAAGCCAAAAGGATGCCAAAGGGGTGCCAACAAAAGAAGAAAAAGAAAACGAAAACGAAAAAAAAAAAATAGAAAAGAAAAGAAACAATATGACAAACAAACAATACAAAAGGGGGCAAAAAAAAAATACACAAAAATCAAATAAGACAAAAATCTCAATCTAAATATAGAAAAAGATTTTATAGACTCCAAAATACCCTGAGGGATTCCAAAAGCTAAAAATGAAAACTTATTTCAAATAATCAAATCGATATGAGAAAATCCAAAAGTCCTTAAATTTTAAATAACTCAAAAATATATTCGCTTTGTCTAGCCAACTTTGAATCCAGCGATTAGATCAAGACTTATCCGTCTTATTGGAAAATTTAAAATTATTCTAAAAAATAGAAAAGCCAAGATTCGGTCAAATTTCTTATGGGATTTGGATTATAACGGTAAAATATATACAAAAATAACGATCGACTCAGGATGACTTGGTCAAAGACCTGATGATTCTTGGATCCTCAAAATCATCGATAGATTTGATTTATGCCGGAGAGATATATATATAGAAAATGGATCTTAATGATCGGCTAAGTCGATTGATTTTATATATATACTATAGTCAACTAGAAAAGGAAAAAAATGCATATGGGCAGTCGAATAACCAAATTCACATATGTAAAATAAATTGGTCAAAGACCTGATAGATCTTCAGAATCATCTATAGATTTTATTTAAACCTGAAAGATCTATATATATATCTTAAGGATCGCCCAAGTGGATTGATTTTATATATATTCTAAGGAAGAAAAAGAATATTGAATAACCAAATTCAGATCCATTCTTCATCTATGATTACCTCAAGCCGTATTCGAGTCAGTATATATTCCATAAGCCTTCTAGTGGTCCTAAATATTTATCAAATAATCGAATTTATATTTAGAAAGCTTATTAGACTATCCACCGAAATGATGTCTACCGAAATTTGCATAATTAATTGGTCGACCATTAATTGACCCAAGTACATTAATTCAATTAATTTTCTTATCCTGGCCACTTATGCATATCGATTAATCGATAAATTCAAATAAACCTCAAAGTTTACTCTAATCCATAGACAAAAGCCATCTACACATTCACAGTCTTGTCTCAACTGCTTGCCTAATCGGAGAGTATCTCAAAAAAAAAGGGGAAGAAAAAAAAAACCCATCTGAATAGAATTGAAAAGAAATGGAAATGTTCAAGCCAATGGGTACGGAAATATTCAGTTTATTCAAATCCGTATAGATGAGCGGGTGTGCGGGTGTGTGTGTGTGTGTGTTTGTGTGTGTATTGGTGTGCGTTGAGCTTTGAGACGACAAGAACGGCGATTCGAACGTTAAATAGGCAACAATAACAGACCAAATTACATATGCATACAAATTCGGTGTGTGGCAACAAAAGTCGTTATAGTAAATGGCCAGCAAAAACAACAACAACAACAACAACAGCAATAGAAAGCCCACATCGAGTCAGCCAGGCAAACACAAACATTTTCTGATTAGTTTCCACAAAAGAAACGCAACAAAATTAAGCCAGATAGAGTGAGAAAGAGAGAGAGAGTGGGAGAGAGAGAAAGAGTGAAACACATTCCGTCAGGCATTGGTCCCCAGATAGAGATGAGAGTGTGAATATGGACAACAATAAAAACCAACAGCAACAACAACAACAGGACAAAGCCAAAGGTCAACAATGTTTCAGAGTAACTAAAATTAGAGTGAGAGAACAATGGACCAAACAAAACAACAAACAAACAAATTCAAGCAACATAAACAAAAACAAAAACAAAAAACACAAAAAAAAGGGATACTTTTAGTAATAAAATACCAAATTTAAGACCAAGCCAAGAAAATGAAAATTACAATAACGCTGAGGTGGTCAGGAATCCTGACCACCTCTCATCCTGACTCAGGATTGTGCATATTCATTTCTATGGAATTTTTGTTTTTTGTTTTTTTTTTTTTATAAAATCTTCGTCTATGGTTTCAGTTTTTTTCCTTTTGTTTGCTTACTTGAGAATATTAAAATATTAAAAGAGCGAGAGAGAGAGAGAGAGAGAGAGTGAGGGGTATTTAAAATTTGAAGAACTCTGAATACGAATCAAAGAGAATCTAGAAATAATAAAGAAATCATTTAAGTTTATTTTTATATATTTTTCCTTCAAAAATTTCTTTAAAAAATATCTTGGCCTTTTCAGAAATAGTTTAATTTAAAATCTCACCAACATTCCAAAGATAATGAAATCATTTTTTTGAGTAACCCAATCCGACTCAATTCACCGAATTAGACAGAAATTCTGTTAAACTTGAAACTGTTGATCTCAACACAATTTACAAAAATATAGAAATCATTTCTGAGTACCCCAAATTGCCCAACTTGCTAAAATTTAAAATATCAGTTGGAAATCTTAAGTGGCAACGCTCAAGGTTCTCGATCAAATAATGTTATAGTTTTTCTGGAGAGTATCAAGAACATTCTAAAGATAATGAAATGCGTTCGATAAAAGAAACACAACCTTGAGTAGTAACGGCTGATGATTTTGATCGTAACAGCAGATCTAGCTTTAAATAGCTATAGGTCTTTGGCTAAATAGCTATTTATGTGACAGCCTGAAAGAAGAATTAAGAAACATGGACCTGATTGGACCTGGATCTGATAAAGCTAATGGATCGAGCAGGAACTATACAAGTTAAAGTTAACCTTTCTTCTTTTTTTTTTTTTTTTGAGAGATTTTTAATTTTAATATTTTTAGCTATATTTTTTTTTGGCATTATTGACCATCAAGTAGCGAAAAAGTATTTGACAAGTGGTCCGGTCCGCTCTGCAACGCAATGGGCAGCACTGTTAGCTAAGAACTTGGAAGCACTTGGCTACACTTTAATTCCTAAGAACTTCACGTTTGAGGCAATCTAATTTAATCCATTCAATTACAGAAATTCCGTCTAACTATGGAACCAAGCCCGTACTACCTTCAGCACATGAGCAGCCAAGATTGTATATTTCTATATTATGGTGAAAATACTATCGGACAGTCCATGGAGAATAGTTGTGTCGCAATGTATTCGTATGTTTCGCGTCGACATGCGAAAATCATTGTGACAGACAATATTGTCAAGGTTATCGATATGGTGAGTCATTTCAGACTTTTTTCTGAGAAATTTGGAAAATTTGTATTGATAATTTCAGAATTCCTTGAATGGGACTTTCATTAATAATTGGCAAGTCGAAGAGGCTGGCGGATTTATATCTGTTGGAAATTATCTTACCCTGGGATGTCTTATGGATATTTCCCATGGCATACCCCCGACGCATGCAGCTTTTGTGTTGAAAACATATAACGTAATTCCTATTGGTCAAAATGTGTCTGAAAATTTGAACGATGCTGTCTCGCCCAAGATCAAATAAACTTGTCTCAGCCATTCAATAATTTCGATTTGTTTTTGTTTTTATTCTCTTCCATATGGAAGAGGTCAAGAGAATAGGTAAGTCAGTAGAGGGGACCAAGTGAAAGGATAAGGCCAGCAACAACCTGAGGAACGAGGCTACTCATGATGATGACACAACCAGTCCAGGCCAGCCCGGTTAGAGGCGGCATCGAGGAGCACGTAGCCTAATTGTTATGATCCGAATGTCGGCACTGTGTTGGCAGAAATTCAAAGCGCGTTCGCAGCCACCACTCTACCCGAACTCGGACCGGCCAAGACGTGTGCGGGGCAAGTCAGGTTAGATTGAGAAAAATATTGGCGGGAACGAATCAAAAAAAAAGGGTGCGCGGCAAAACAAAAACCTGCCCGGTTGCTGCTGCTGCTAGTTGGCGTGTTGAAAGGCCGAAGGCGCAAATTAAGATTGCGGTGCCGTACATCACAGCGCCTAGCTGGACAGACGGAGTGAATGAGAGGGCGGGGGCTATCCAAGTGAGATTGAGTTAGCAAGCGGTGGGGACAGCGTGAAGCGTACGAAACACGGCAAAAGGTTTTGAATAAAATGAACAAAATTAAAACGGAAATTAAACGCAAAATGAACAAACGGCAAAATGGTTGGCAAAGAGATTGGAGCGGGTTGGGGGGGGGGGGGGGGGAGAGAAGGCAAAAGATGTATAACAAAGGCCGCATGGTTGGTAAAAGAAAAAAGTGGCAAGGTCGGGCGGAGGGTTTGACAACCAAAGCGAAAACGACTTAAATAAGTTGTTAAAGTAAAAGTAGAAAATGCGGGGAAGGCGAGGCAAAGCAAAACGCAAAAAAAAAAAAATGAAGGCAAACAGTGAGAGAGAGAGAAAAATTCTATAAGGGAACGTGCAATAACTACAACAACAAAAAGAAGAAGAAGCAGAGCAAGCCACAAAAACAACACGTGCAAAGCGTTTGGCAAATGACGGCGCGAAACTTAAGGCAAATTAAAATGGCGTAGCACAAACAGAAACGGCAACAACAACAACACCAAAGGCTACAATAAAATCAGCAGCAAAAGTAAAAGCAACAAGAAGTCCAGCAGCGGCCCCAAAGTTAAGGGACAGAACACTACGAAGGCGGAGGAGGAGGAGGAGGAGTGAACGAACCAGAGAAAGGCAAAGGAATTAGATGAGCTGAGAAAAGTCGAAAGGTTCATACACTTTTTATTGGCAGAATTAATCATCACTTATTTTTAGGGCTTGCAGTGTTGGTAAAGTGTTAAAAATTGTCAGGGCTGCATTCAAAGTTCACCAGCGGAACTGTGAACTTCTTTGGAAATTATTGGCAATTCTGCTGAATTCTAAAACTTGATCACATTTTTTTTTTTTTGTGAAAACAAATTCCATAGGAAAATACAGGTCCAAGTCTTTGGTAAGTTTTGGCAAAAAAATAGAAAAGAGTATGACAAGGCCAAGGGAACAGTGTCTGTGTGTGGTACAGCCTCAAGTTGGTTTCAGTTTTTGGGGCTATCCGCAAGTAACTGCGGGTTGACGGTTGGTTGGTTCGGCTCGGTTGGTGAAAGTTTCCCTATCCAGCTCACTGGGGTTTTTGTATGTGTGTGTGGGTTTTTTACGATAACGATGGCTCATAGAAATTCAGGATTGAGAAGAAAAGTTGCAAAGGTGAAAACGACAACGTGGCTGCCAACTAAGTAATTCAAAAGCGTGTTAAAGGCGAACTCATTAATATGTACGAGCCTTTGAGTCTGCGACAGTGACAAAACTTTTTTAGCTCAGCAAAACAGAACAAAAAAAAAAAAGAAACATATAAAACAACAACACACACACACACACATAAACTGCCACAAGAGACAAAAAACGGGTAAAATAAAAAGGGCAAATAAAACCCAAGAAAGGTAAAAAGTGACTGGGAAAATTAAAAACAAATTAGCAATCTTGTCGAATGGTAACATTTTTCTGCACCTGTGACCAAGCCAAAACTGAAAAAGAGAAAGAGAAGAAAGAAAAAATTGTTGGTCATTCCCCCAAAGGTCTTTCAGGTTTGGGGTTATGAACCAATGATGTTATTAATGAGTACAGTCACTCTTCTTTTACTTTTACCTCTGACTCTGCCCCTTACTGAATCTCTTTATCTAGCTGTCTAAGTCAAATGGAAAGCCATTAAACACAAAGCTTGTTAATGGAACCAAAAAAAAGAGAGACACACAAAAATTAAATAAAAAAGCTGAGCAAGAACAGAAAAGGCAAAGACAAAGGTAAACTGGCAAGTGAAAGGCAAAAGAAAACAGCTAAAAGAAATGTTTTTCAGGCATAAAAATATTCCCTTTTGCATAGAAAATAATTTTATGCAAAACTCTGACTGACATCAAAAATGCTGGCTTTAAGATAATCTGATTAATTGAAGGGAATATTTATTGGGCTTTTTGAAGGTTTGATTAGGTTGGATGATATGAATATATTTGATGGAACAAGATGGAACAGGAATATAGATTTCTGTCAACATTTAGGTAAATCGTACTGAACAAGAATATATAATTTTCTAGTTTTCTATAGGGGAATTCATGGATGGCCTATGTAGGGCATATTGATCAGGAATATATATTTATATCTATTAATTTTTTTCAGAGGAATGGATATGTATACTCAAGGAGCTTAGAATGAACTGACCAGGAGTATATAATTAGGGAGCTTCAATTAAGGAATCCAGATATCACCTAGGCAGATATAGTATGTATATATATAATTTAATTCTCCATACTATAACTAACTTTACACCTATTTCAGAGGAACGTCTACGTAGACTTAAGGAGCCTAGAACAAACTGACCTGAAGTATATTTTTCCTAAGTTACAGTTGAGGAATCAAGATATTTCAGAGGAACTTGGATATGGTCTACTTACAGATTTAAGGAGCAAACAAATCGCCTGAGTAAGCCCCACTCATCTATATATCTCTTAGTCTCAGCAAACTCGAAGCCTATATATTCCTAATTTGATCTCTTCCAAGACTCATTTTTTTCCTAGCACAAATCCACTTCTCCAAAAACCTGTTGCACTCTTAAATTTCTTTTTATCCAAGCGATAAAAAAATATATATATAATTTTTAAGACCCAGCTTCTTCTAGGCAAAAAAAAAAAATAATCTAATAAAAAAGCAGAAATCTTTCGTGCTGCCCTCCTTGTGCCTCTGGTAAATCTGAAAAATCGTTGGAAAAACTTTACCTTCCCAGAGAAAACCAAACTTCAATATTGGTCAACTAAATTGTTTGACCAGACAAATAGAAAGGAAAGGGTAAACGAGAAAGAAAGAACACAGAAAAAAAGAAGGCAAAGGAAAAGGCAAATGTGTGCAGAGGGCAAAAAAAAAAAAAAAAAAAAAATGTAAAGAGTGAAAAATGTTAAAGCAGCTAATCAAATTGCGCTCATTAAAGCAAAGCCAAAATGCCTGCTGGCTAAAATGTAATAAAGGTTAAAGAAAGCAAACCAAAACATACTCTCAAAGCCTGGACAAAGGCAATGCAGAAGAGGGTTCAAGAAAGACAGGTTGTTTTATACTTCAGACCTTTCGGTTGGTCCGTTAGTGAGTCAGTTAGTCAGTGGGTTGCTTGGATAGCTTGGTCCGTTTGTTAGCCAAAGGCAGACGACCATGTTGTGGCAAATGACAAAAAAAAAAAAATCCTGAAAAAAAAAGAAATACACAAAGACAAGTGTGCTCTTGAGAAAAGCACACACACCCACATGGAGGCGAGAGAGAGAGAGAGAAAGTGGAAAGAAATTGAGTAGCACTAAGAGTAAAAAGAGAGAGCAGAGAAAAGAAATTCAGAGGGTTCATAAAAATGCACACAGACAAGTTGGTGAGCCTGCGAATGTCGAATCTTGAATGGTGAATGTTGAATGTTGAATGTCGAATACCGGACAAGGACGAGTGCAGCCGCCACTTGAGGACAACTCAGGCATCACCGCACTCTGCAAACACAAACACACACATTCACACGCTCCCACAGCGACAGCCACACACATGTGGTTATGAATACAAAATGCATATGATCCCATATTACGTATACGCCCAAGTAACCGTAACAGAAATAAAGAAAGTAAAGAAAATACGAAAAATTAAGCAACACTTGCTGTGAAAGTCAAGTTTAAAGAGAAGACAGACGGACAGATGGAAAGACAGACGACGTCTTCCATTGCCTGTTAAGTCGATGCCGAGCCGAGTGAAAAGTCAGTGTTAAAATCAGGTTAAGAGCTTACAGAAATTGATGGTGAATAATGAAGAAAAGGCGAAACCAACCAGGCCTGCCCACATGAAAAAACAAACGAACCTCAAGAACAAGATTATTTAACCGTTGGCCATGCCACATGAGTCCAAAGAAAAGAATACCCCCCTCCGCACACAAGGAGTTTCAACTAAAAAGCAAACAACAAAAAGTCTAAAAAAAAAAATATGAAATGCAAAAAAAAAAAAAAAAATCAAAAGAAAAATACAGCAAAATTAATGGTTACTTTTGATTCTCTTTCTCTTGGAGGGTTTCTATCTCTTTCAGTTATTCGCCTCAGTCTTTTTTTTGTGAAATTGTCTGTGTACATTTGACTAACTGTGTACTTTTGCCTGGGCTAAGGTAGCCCAGCCAACTTAGTTGCCAAGAACAAGGCCAGACCAAACGATTCGAAAATGAGGCCGAAAAGGCCGAAGGGAATGGCTGGCGAAAGCCAAGCCAACTCAAACCAAGCCAAGGTACAAAAATTTGCGTGGGTGTAGGAGAAACTTTGCACAAGTTTTTAATAAAGACAAGGACAAAACGTTCAACATTTAGGCAGTCGTTTGGTAAACCGCCTAAAAGTATCTCAAAACATTGTTAGTGTATCTTTGAGACTGTATGTTTGCTGTCTTAAAACAAAAAGCCAAACAAGCAGCTAATGCAACGAAAAGCCAAGAAACTAAATGAACAACACAAAGTGAAAACAAAACTCAATGAAAAATCTGCTTAACTTGGCCAAAACTTTAAAAACCTAAAGCTTCATTTTAATTGAAAGAAAAATAATCGAATTTATTTCTTTAAAAATTTGAATAATTCTATAAACTAATCAAATTTTAATTTATTTTCAGATTGAAGTGTATCGATTAATTTATCGTTTGAAGCAAAGTACAGTCCCATAAACAATTAAAAAGCTCTTCAAGTGTTTGCAGAAAATACGAAAGGATACAAATCGGATTATCTAAGGACAATCGAACATATACAAAGAATCCTAATGAATTTCCTATATAATAATAAGTGAGCTGAGTCAAACAAACATTGCTTTCACTCTATGTAATTCATTTTCAGAGATAAGCTCACATATATTCAAACAAAAGTAAAGCAGTAAATTACTCAGTCAAATACTCATCGATATCTTTTGATCAAAATAATCAAAGCATTGCTAGCCTAAACTCTCACATCAAACTGAGCTTCCTTTTCAAAGCCAACTGCATTTTTTTTTAGATTAAAAAAAAAAAATCCTTCTCTTTACATGTTCAGCAACATGTAAAGATATCAACACTTTCATTATTTCAAATTATTTCCAATAAGTCTCAAAACAAGAGAATTTCTATCAAAAATTTTGTTTCTACATTCAGGCTGAGTCTAGGATAAATATACATTATGTGTATATAGAGTTTCTGGGTTTGGTTCTCTTAAATTTGTTGGGCATTCAAGTCCATTAATAAATGTCATGTTTCATTTGAAAAGCATTTGCAAAAGGGTATCTAAAAGACAAATTCACCAACAGGTAATAAAAAATTTCGAAAACAAGTGACCGAGTATGCGTGCTTCTGTTTCACAATCTATGCAAATATTCCTCTACCAGTTGGACTAACAATTTTGTATGTATTTCTTTTATGTCGTTTTTGAACAGGCTAAACTGAACTGAACTGAACTGGACTGGACAGGGGCAGCAACAAGCTTTGCCACATCCAAAACAACCTTGGGCTAAAATGGCCACCCAAAATGCTGAGACAACAAAGCCGCAAAAGCCTGGCCCAGGCCCAGGCCCAGGCTCAGGTCCAGGCAACTCAGCCAACTCAGGCGGAGGCAAGTCTTGAAAGTAACAGAATTTTGCCTAATGAGCGCAGTCGAGCGTATGCTCGGTATACAGAATAACCAACAAAATATGCACACACACACATACACCATACACACGTTAGTGTATTGCAATATGAGCAAGTGTATATGGCAATGACTTTGCTGGCCAAAAGCAACTCTGGCAATGGCAACAGAAACAAACAACAAAACAAGCGAGAGAGAGTGAGGGAGAGAGAGAGACCCAGAGGAAGCCAGCGAAAAGGAGGAAGAACAAAATCTGAAATCTGAAATGAATGCCAAAAAATATGGCGTTCCAAGAAGAACAAGAAAGTAAAAATGAAAAAGAATTTCACAACCATAAATAAGTGCAAACATTTGCGTGGTCGTGGTTGTGTGTACTATTTTTTTCTTTCTTTCTTTTATTTTTTTTTTTTTTGTTTTCCTTTCAGACTCTCCTGACTTATTTGGTACTTGTTGGTACTGCTTGAAAGGTTTGCAACCACATTTGACCCTTTTTGTGAGAGTACACGTAAACCGAGTCGAATCGAAACAACAACAGCCACAACAAACTGGAACTATTACAAAAACAAATAAAAGGCAACTATGCAAACATATTTGTGCTGGTGTTGGCTGACTTTGTTAACAATCAGCGATTCAAATAACCAGAAATGTATGTATATATAGATAACATATGGATATATCACAGCAGATAGCATATATCAAAGACTCTTTACAGAGAGATCCTTGAGGATATAATAAATTCAGTTATAAGTTGAGTTTCCATACAAATATGATATAGATTATATATAAGTAAATATATAGAATACATCTGGATATATCACAGCAGATAGCAGATATCAAAGACTCTTTAGAGAGAGGTCCTTGAGGATATATACAAATACAATGTATATTAATATGATAGAGATTATAAAGCTTGATCCAGTTGAAACTCACTAAGACAGCTGTCTTTTCCGAGAGCTCTTTGAGGATATAATAAGGTTGCATACAAATATGATATATATTATATAGTCTGATCCAGTTGAAACTCACTGAGATAGCAAATATCAAAGACTCTTCTTAGAGAGCTCCCTGGGGATATAATAAATTTAGTTTTAAGTGGAGTTTGTATTCAATTACGATCTAGATTATATATAAGTATAGATAGAATACATCTGGATGTAGCACAGCAGACAGCTCATATCAAAGGCTATTTTCCGAGAGCTACTTGAGTATAAATTGATTTATTTATAAATTTAGTTGGTATCCAAATATATTTCTGATTGGATCCAAGAAAATCTTAGTAAATATATTTACTTCTCTATACCAAGATTTTCTGTTAAGTTCCTAGAAGCTTGCCACAGATACTAACTATTTATTATTATTGTAAAATCTTGAAAATATCAAAATAACAGATCGTAATTATTATATACGAAGATCCACTGAATCTGTGGGATCTCTCTTGACACAGATTTGACAGATTAATCCAAGTGCTTCAAAAGGCTTAAGACGCCTTATTCTTTACTTTGGAATTAAGGGAATATGTTTTTATTCGAAAAAAGCTTCGAGGTTAATTTTTATTCTCACTAGTCTCATTCTATCTTTCCATAAGTCAAACCATTTGTGTTTATATTTGTAACATGAACGACCAAATCAAGTTGAAAAGTAAACTAACTTTGATCAAATGCTATCGAAAGTACCCATAAGGACTCACACACACACACACAGACACTTGCTCCTAAAACACACATCTGTATATGTTTGGTAGATAAAAAGTTGACTCGAAACAATAGCCAAAGGCTAAAGGCCAAAATGGTAAGGAAAACCAATGAAATTCTTTAGGAATTTTTAATATAGAAAGAGAATTTCTGTTAGACTTAAAGATGATTTATTCTTTTTAAGATTATAAGATTTTCCTTTATTTAGTTTCGAGAAAGATTCATCATTATGGAATCAAAATTTCTTAATTAAATTATTCATCTTCAGATCTCAACTAATATGAAAAGATCAAGAACCTTTCAAAATGTTATAAGAGCAATTCGCTTTCTATTACCAAGATATTCCCATTTAGTCAGATAAAATAAATAAATCATTTCGAAGAGTTGTTAAAAAAAAAGAAACAGAAACTAAAGCAAGCTCAATAAATTATTCAAAAGTAAAAAAAGAGAAAACCTTTTAAAATCAAATTGCAAGTAAAATCCCAAAACCGTTTGATAGGCTCTTCAAGCATTTAAAGTTTAAATAAATCAATTCATTTTCATTGAGTTGCAGCATTCAATTCCATTTAGCTTAACCAACTTTCCATTAATATTGAATGAAAAGTTTCAGGAGTACATTTGCGTGTGTTCCTGTCTCCATTTTGTGTGTGTGTGTGTGTGTGTGTGTGTGTGTTATTTTTCTTGTCTGGATTTGTTCTGGAACGTTGTAAATAGATTTACAATAAAGGTTGATCATAAATATTAAGCAAGCCAAAGCCAAGGCAGCAGCAAAGCCATAGATAGATTTGGTACAGTCAATTCAAAATGTTTGCTCACTTGCACATCACAAGTGGGCATGAGCTTATGTTCGTCTCGAATGAAGTTGAGGTTGAGTCAAAATCAAATTAAACATAACCCAAAATTGAGCAGAACTGAGAAGGCCACTGAGGCAACAAACAAAAACGGAGGGCATAAAAGAAATCGTCTTAATTTCACTTTGTTTATGTTGAGTAATAACGAATTATGCAAATTATTTTATAATAAATTTATGCCAAACCAAAGACACAATAACACAAGAAATACGAAAAAAAATAAAACAAGAACAAAATCAAAGGCACAAACGAGCTCTCAAAAAAAAGAATACTGAAAGAAACTGAAATTCCCAGGCAGACAAAGAGACCAATAGACACAGGGAAAATGAAGTCATAAGGAGTGTGGAGGAGGGAGAGGTGGGTGGAGGTATGTTGGGGGTGTCAGTTCTGGCCTGGAAAGGCAAATACAAAATGCGAACACAGAGCACAATAAATGCGACGAGGAATAAGACAGATAACAGCATTTAGCAGCGAACCAAGTGGAAGTGGAAGTGGAAATGGAGTGAAGCCAAATCAGAAGAGTTCGGGTGGGTTCAAAGGCAGAAGAGCCTTTCACACCGGAGCCACTGACACAGAAGCAAAAAGAAACAGATACAAATACAGCTGCCAAAAGAGAGAGAGAGAGTGAGAGAAGGAGGGGGAAAAGAAAAAGAAATTGTGTTGCCAATACGGAATCTGATTCCCACTGACTTGAGCTTGACTTTTTGGGGCGTGGCTGGGCCAAGCCAACAACCAGCTGAAAAGGTGGTTTCAACTGGTTCTGGGAGGGGTGAGGGAGGGCTGTCTTTTAGCAGTGTGGGTGAGCGGCTTAGGACTTGTGGGTACCTTGGGCGCGCGTGTGGCCAAGTATGCATGAAAATCCAATTTGACTGGTAGAAGGTTGTGGGAGAAGCGACAGGCAACAGGCAACACGTAGCAATCAAAGCGAAAACAAGACTGCGCCACAATCAAATACACCGAAGCGCCAAGAGTGAATGGGGGGGGAGGGGGGGCATAGAGTGTCGACACAAAAAAAATGAGGGCTTACAAAAATTTTACAGTTATGTTTTAGCATTACTCTGTACTTTGGATCCAGAGAAATTTGTATCCTTAACTCGCACACGCACATAGACAAAAAGCTAATCCAAATATACAGTTAGTCACGCCGCTTAATGATTTATTTGTATGCCAACCAGCCTAGACACATTTGATTGGCAATACCAAATGAGACAGAGCGAGAGAGTGAGTGAGTAAACCAGGAGATTTCCAGCACTGAATGGATACGATAACACTGAATCCCCAGCATCTGCTAGAACTCTTTGAGAACTTAATCAAAATTATTCTTAATATTTTGAAGAAGACTTCAAGACAAAATGACTGAAAGTAATTATTATCTTGAGCATGTTGTCAGACGTCATCGTTGGAGCTCTAAAGGAGGGCCCAAGCCCCAGCATGGATACTCAATGTGACCGGCGATATTATCACAGTCCACAGACTGGTAAGTCTAAGGTTTTCCTAAGAATTGCAGAAAAAAATATTATATGGTTTCTTAATAATTTCAGAGTCCTTCCAATGCCTTTGCAAGACCTACGATAGAGTTATTTGTTGGAAATACTATAGGCTTTGGAGTGAACATGTTACCATCCCAACCCGTTCAAGTAGGGTTCGGGATATTCCTCTGACGATCCAGTAATTATTGAAACTATTGTCTTGGACTAAAATTGGAAGGAGAAAGAGAGAGTCAGGGAGAGTGAGAGCGAGAGTTTGACCTTAGAGTGTGGGATGGTAGAATTGCTTGGGGCTATCATTGTTCAAAGCTTTGAAGTCTGAATGAAAATATTAATTTTCATTTTGCGTAACAACAAAGTAAGAAAATTGTTGAAATTTACATTTGAAACATTAAAAAAAATATGTATTAATTTTATTCAATTTTATGCAAATGGGAAAAACTAAGTAAAATGTGATGCGCCTGCCTGGGTTTCGGCTTATTGTTTTGTATCATTTAATCAAAAATTTTCCTACTTATTAGCAAGAAAACCACAAGCCTTCAAATGGCAAAGACTAATGAAGTTTTTCTCAAAAAAAAAAATTAATTATACAAGTCGACGAGGCGTTGAGGCGGCGACGCCAGATGGACAAAGGAACCAAACTTATTACCTGAATTGAGGCGTGCTCCTTTTTCTTCTTCCTCTTCTTCATCGTCTTCAACATTCTACAAATTGTCAACCACAAAACTAACGAGGTTATGGTGGGAGCTTTGTAAGGGAATTATAGAGGGGTAAGAGAAAGAGAGAGAATTACAAATCCGCGGAAGTCTCAACTGTTTTGCATAATGAAATTTTGGTTTGTAACTGATGTGGTTCCGGGGCCAACTTCAAAGGGAACGACGGCTTCTCGTTTTAGATTTTTCCCTACTGAATTTTTAATATGAAATTTTCCTTAGCTCTTCCTCGTTTTGTTCTTGTTCTGCTTTGTATAAAATATTTTTTTTTTTTTGTGAAATAAATAAATAAAAATGTTGACTGATTGCGTTTATCGATGAATATTTCACTTAAACACTTTCCACTTTGTTGCCACTTTGCCATTCATAAAACAATATTTTTTATGGCCAGCAACGAGCCAAGTTACAATTCCACAATCACCCAAGCCGCACACACCCCGAAAACCCCAGACTCCATGCATGTACAATATCGAAATGGCCGAGGGCAAAATGGCAACGACATCAATGTCAGCATATGCCCATAAAACCAGCGACAGCGGAAAATGAAGCGCTTAAAATGGGAACGATGCTGAAACGTAATAGAGCAAAGGAAATGCTTAGACGAGGACGACAACGGCAACGACAACGCCGACGATGAGGACAGAATCGAAGAGAAACCCTACAGAACACTGGCCAATGGACAGAGATCTGAGCGGGGGCAGTGAAGCGTGTCTGGCTTGTTATGCTGGAATATTTTCTAGGTATGCGAGTCGTCTGTCTGTAATTTTATCTTGCTACGAGAAAGCAATCGCCATTTCCAAAGAACCACAAAGACTTTCGAATACTCTAGAAACAATGGGTGAAAGTCTGAGTAAGTTGGAACCTGTTCATGTTCCTGTACTGAACCGATTTAATTTCGTGATAAATTAGATTTTAAAAAATCAGAAAATTCATAGTCAAAAATACTTTTTTAAAGATCTTTAGAGTCCCAAAAAAATCGAGCTCCAAAAGGCTTTTTGAACCTGTTCTTTTCTGTTCTTGTAATGAACCTGTCTACGTCAAACTTGTGAATAATTTTGTATGATAATTAAGGTATAAGAAAATTCTTAGTCAAAAATACTTCTTAAAGATTTTTGGAGCTCCGAAAGAAAATAACTTTTAATCAAAAACCTTTTTAAGACCTTTCAAGGCGCCTTCGAGCAGTGCAAGTTCAAATTAACTTCAAGTGTAAATATCATTTGGAACCAGTTCCTTTTTTTAAGTTTCAGTTCTTAAGAAAATCCTTTGTAATCATAATCTTTCGACTGGACTTTCAAGGCCCTGTTTCCTGGCCAGCAAATTTACTGAATGACAAGGTATATTTTAAGTTCTAAAGCATCGCCCTATTTGAAGTTATCCAACACTGAAAAAAGGGTTGACAAAGACTTGAATTACTCTCTTGGTTAAATTTCTAATTCATTTTGCATAGCTGGCAGGCCCTTGCACAAATTTTACTCTTTTTTTTTCTAAAAAAAAAAAAAAGAAACCCTGATATTTTCCAGATGGTTCAGCAATAAATATTCCCCTAATTTGAAGTGAAGAGCATATTAAATACTTATGCTTGATATACACGAAAATATAATAAAAGATATTTTCATATACCAAAGAAAATAGAGAGCAGGAAAGATTGGCAGAGTTGGATGGGGTGATGGGATGATGGGGTGGATGGGGTGGATGGACGGTTGTTACCGCTGTCGAACACGATAAAATAAAGCGAAAGCAATCCTTTCGTGTCTATTTACATTTTTATTGTCGGTCGGTCGTAAAAAATCTGATTAAATACCACGTAATAGATCCCTTTAGTGGCAGTAGCGCCGTCAGCGCCATCAGTTTGCCAACTCAACTGAGGTCGGTCGGTCGGTCGGTCGGTCGGTCAGCTTAGGACCCCTAGACCAATGGACCAAGGTGGCAGAGAAATATAGTAGGGGTTTGATTGAAAGGGGAGGCAAAGAAGATTCAAACCTGAGCTAGCTAGCTCAGAGTCAAGTGAACCATACGGAAGGAGGCGGACAAAGATAGAAAGAAAAAAACAAGAAGCAAAGTAAAGGAAGCGCTTCATTGCTTTGAGTTCAGTGGCGGGCTTTTAATGCGGCCATTAGGGAGTTTTTACTATGATTGGCTGCCCGTCGTAGTCCTCCTCAAAGTCCTTGTCGGACTTTCAGCGTCATCGTCGCCAAAGCTGTCTTTGTTTTGTTTTGTTTTGTTACTTTCTTTCTTTTTTTTCTTTCCTCCCCCTTTTGGATTCTGTTGCTTTGTTAGCCATTCCCAGGCACTTGCTGGTGTTACCGGCGAGGGGGAGGGTTATGGGTAGCAGGACGAGTGGGTTAACTGTTGTTAAATTACATTCAATAAACAAGCAATGAATATTTTATTGTACCTTTAACAATTTGTTTGTTCGTTGGGTTTCATCTGGTCCTCTCATCTCGGGTCTTTCCTTGCTGTGTTATCTTTTTTTTCTTCTTATTTTATTTTCAAGGTAGATGAAAATAATTTATGATTTAAAGGCTCACTTGGTACAAACAGATTGATTTACGCCTGAATTGCACAAATCTCATTTTAATAGAATCATTTGGGTTTTTTATAACACTTTTTTTTGTGTTCCCACCACAAATATGACTAGATTGATCCTTTTCTTTTTCTCACTTGAAATGGGTAATTTCAAATTAGGAAAATTCTTGAAGAGGAAAAACTTTTCACATTTCTTGGGAACCATAAACCAACATTTTTAATGAAGTGTATAATTTTTAGAGAATTAAAAGAAATATTTAAAAAATCGAAAAAAGAGAATCTCATTGATTGAATGATATTTATGGCTTTTGTTGAACTTTTCGAGTGACCTTCGAGTTAGTTTTGCGAATGTATCTTTGTATCTCATTTTTGTTTTTCACGTAAATCTAATTTAATGCAAGTTGCCCAGTTTCCCAGTTGCCAAATGAATTTCCCAATTTTGCAGTGTGCAAGTGTATCTGGTCAAAGCAATTTCTTAAGTCATAAGAATCGGCTAAGTAGTTTTTGGGGGAACCGCCTCCTGTTTTATTTTCCGCCTTGGCCATTTTCTAGTTTCTTGAGGATGCCAAGTACTCCGTTGGGCTGGGCTGGACTGGGATGGAGGAGGAAGGAGGAAGCGGGTGGAATAGGAGAAGGGTTTGACATTTTTAATTGCTGTCGGTTTTCGAACATTTACTGCCTTAAATGAGTAGAGGCGTTGAGATTTATGGGCTTGGCATTCGAAGGAGCAGTGGCCTGATTTGGGTTTGAGTTTGGGTTTGGGTTTGCTTTGGTTTGGCTGGCAGCCTGTTGATGTATTTCGTGATTTACTATGGCAACTTTGTCGTTGCCACACTCACACACACACACACACACACACACACACATAGAAAACATTTCAATTTAGACACTTAAAACTCTCGACTAAAACCAAAAGGACTGCAAACAGTATGAAGAGAGAAAGAGAGAGAAAATAAATGCAATCCCCCAAAGCTTTAAAGGCATAACTCTCGAGCTGAGCAAGCAGCTGGCAGAGTATAAAAATGAAGAAGATGAAAAAGAAGAAGAAGACTGTAGCAGATTTTGGCTCGGCTTAGGGGAAGTGCACACTGCGGCAGTGTCGCATTTCCGGCAGCATCCTCGTTCTCTTGTTTACTTCATTACTTTTCATTTTGTTCGACTTGTGTTTTTTTTGTTTTCTTTGCTGCTGTTGCATTTTATCCCCCCCCCCCCCCCTGGTTTCCACCATCTTTATAATCCCCTTAGCATCCTCATTCGCTGCCTTCTCGTCGTTTCGTGGTTGTTTATGCCATTTAATTATTTTGAGTCAACCATTGGTCGCCTACACTTTCCTCACCCCACTCCACCCCATCACCCCTTTACTATTTTGTAACAGTTATTGTTATTATATTGCATTTTATTTCATTTCATTTGGGTTGACGATGATGACAATGGCTACGAATTGATGGAGCCCAGACCAGAGGAGGAAATGTCACTAAGTTAATGCCAGCTTTATTGAGTTGTCTGCTTCCTACACAAATTATCTCTTTGGATAAAGAAACTATTAAAAAAAAATAATAATTAATTAAATTAAATTAAAGCTTAGAATGGCCAAGAATGGTTTTGATTATTATTTTGCCGAGACTAGAAAAATAATTGGAATAAACAAAGTAAAGCAGAAAAAAAAAATAAATATGAAAAAGAAGAAAAGCATCTTAATGGTCTCTGATGTGCTTAAGTTCCGAGTACTTCAATTTTTTTTTTTTTTTTGATTTTTTTTCTAACAATTTTTCAACTCGAACTGCGGAGGAGCACTAGCCAAACACTAGCTTGTCCAAGGAAGGAATTTTTTTTTTTTTTTTTATTGCTAAGTACTCTCTGTGTCTAACAATGGGACACGAAAAACCTAACCGAGCATTACGTATACGCACTGTGTGCATCCCGAAAAACAAAACGAATGCAGCAAAGGCAAAGGCAAAGGCAGCAGCTGCCGCTCATTCACTATATGCCACTTGCCACTTGACGCTGTTTAAAGATGTCCGTGGACGACACTGACAACAACAACAACAACGACAATGAAGTGGCACTGTCCCATGGTAAGGTGGGATGCTGCCTCTTGTCGAGTCAGTAAAATTGCAGAGACAACCAAACAGAGCCCAGTGGGAAGGCAAAGGCACCGAGACAGACAGACTCTTTCATATTTAAACTGACAGTTTATTGTGCTTTTCATTACAATTTTGTTTGTTAGTTTTATTTTCAAACAAGAAGAAGAAGAAGACTCACTCACAACTCTGCCCTGCCCTGCCACTTGCCACAGATGGAGCGAGTCTGTCTTTTTATCTGTCTCCCTCCCCACCGACCGTCTGACTTTTTTGGTTTTGCTTTTGACTTGGTCGGGGTAGGCAGGCAGGCAGGCAGGCAGCTGCATTTAGTGGGGCCAGCGTATAAACAATGGCCCGGAGCACTCGAGCGTAAAGTCAACAGCGCCAACAGCTCCAACAGCGCCCAAGTTGCAGTCACCGCCCCCACAGCGCCGCTTTAGCCAAACGGAAGTCATAAAAGGCTGGCATTTTTCCTGCTCCTTTTGCTCTTTCTAGTTTTTTTTTCTTCTTCATTTCTTCTTCACTGCTTTTGTAACAAGCTTGTCCAAACCCCCCGCCCCCGCCCACACTTCCCCACTTACACCACCCAGTTAGCCGCACCAACAACAATGCGGCTATAATTTCTCGTTAAAAAGAAAAACCCCAAAAAAAAAAAAGGAAAGGAAGGGAAAGTAAAGCAAAAAAAAGTAAAAGAGACAAAAGGCGTTGAGCATTTTGCCTTTTAGATTTTAATAACGCAGTGCAGATAATTTCGATAATTTAGATAAATTTCTTTCGCACGCGCCTAATTGACTGATGGTCTGAGTCTAAGTTGGTTCCCAAATGAACCAGAGCGAACCCGAAATCTTTCAAAATAAGACAAAACTAATTTTAGTTGGCAAGTTGATTTTTATGGCACCACGGAAACAGAAAGAAATCCAATGCCAGTGTCAATCATTAATCAAAAACTCAAGAGACCAGAAAGCGTTCATTCCGCTTGCCAATTTCATCATCGTCATCATCATCCAAGTCATCATAAACCTAAGGTCTATTGGGATATTTCTTTTTGTCGACTCCTTGCACCAGGCTCCATTGGTCAAGTCAGACAGTGCTTCATTCATTTCCTAGTTGAAAAAATTTAATCCACTAATATTTCCTGATCTTAAGGAGACAAAGGGCCTAAGACAAAGAGCTGACTTCATTTGGAATTGTGGAATTATTTTTCGAACTTTGTTAGAATAGATTATCTATTGATCTGAATTGACCTTATATGAGTGGAGTTCGAGGCTCTTGATTATTTATCGAATATCTTATAGGCCCAACCAATATTTCCTGGTTTTAAGAATCCAAAGGAACCAGAGCTGGTTCCATTTGGAATTATGGTATTATTTTTTCGAATATTTGAGGAGCCTGAAACTTTATTAGAATAGATTAACTTTTGATCTGAATTGAATTTCGGGGTTCTTGATTTTTTATGGAATATTTTATAGGCCCAACTAATATTTCCTGATCTCAAGGATCCAAAGGAACTTAGACAAAGAGCTGGCTTCATTTGGAATTGTGGAATTATTTTTCGAATATTTATCCGTTGATCTGAATTGACCTCATACAAATGGAGTTCGGTGCTCTTGATTTTTTATGGTATTATTGGATAGGACCAACTTAGATAGAGATATACCTGGACTATTCATCTGACTGGTCTTTATATGTGTCAAACTTGGAGATTATTTATGACAAATTGAACATCTTCGAAACCTAAGCTGAGCTCGGAATAAAGCTTTTGCTGACTAAAAATCAGATATCAACTTATCTATAGCTAATCTATTAGGAATCATTGATTAATCAGATTTGCTTGGAAAGAAGTTTTTATTTGTCATTAACAAATATTTCAAATCTGGCTTGCACTTAGTTAAAATGTATAAAAGTATTTTTTTTTTTTTGGTTCATTGAGTATTTATCAAATAGTTTATAGATACCATTATAGGTCTCGTAATATCCTTGATAATTGATTAAATATTAGCACAGTCATATATGGTCAAGGAGTATGATCGAATACCCATCAAAGACCAAAGACTGACTGGACTATCAAGTGAATCTCATCGAACTAGCACCGATATATAACCTATTAAAGACATTGACAAACGATAAATTTCTTGGTCAAATCTCAAATTAAAGTTAAAGTCCTTTTTGTGATGGAGAAGAAGGCAGAGACAAGCTGCTCTATTGAGACATTCAAAGGCAGCATCATTTTTCTAAAACCAAAATTCTGGTATCTTAATTTTTTCTCCTCCCTCCCTCCCTCTCTCTCTCTCTCGCTCTTTTCAGATAGGTTTTTTGCTTGGGTTCGTTGGTTCCATCGACTTGTTGTGACAGTGACACGGGGACACAGAGACTCAGACAAATAGAAATGGATAATGATGCGTTTGTGTATTGGGAATTATTGCAGCATTTGAGGCCTTTATTTTTTTTGAGACTCTTTCACACACACA